>OY743225.1:27094241-27694241 GCA_963555765.1 Orthonevra nobilis | reverse complement strand
ACTTGCGTTGCGGGAAGAAGAAATTGAAAATAGTGGTTAAATGTTAAAATCCATTTTAAATTTTATAAACGACAAATCACGGAAACCAAAATCACACATCAATTTAATTAAATGCAGTATTTAAGTATTTAACAAATACTGCTTCAAATACTAGCAGTGTTGACATTTCCTAGAAAATGCGTATTTTTATGGTTATTTATGCTATTTTCAAAGATGGCAATTGCTTGGATTAGTTTTTTTTTCATACGAAAGTTAACAATTGCTACAAGCTGTCAATTGTTTAAACAATTGCTTCATATTCTAGCAGTCTTTATTTACGACAATTAAATGAAGCACCAGCTAACCGTACGCCTCTTCAAACCTTTTATATCAACATTTTAAATTTCAAAAATCAGACTTTAAAGAATCTTATCGTGTTTCCAAATAGTTCGCATCGCATCGCCATGATACATAAGTTTATTAGTAACCTTTTCACGGGTGACTAAGTCAGATATCCAGTCTGCTTCAACAGCAAACGTTTGAGCGACAGGAATTTCAGGAATAGAAAAACTACTGCCGGCGTGGCAGTGGATAGATTTATAAATTCAAATGCTCACTGCAACTCGACCCGAACTGAAAAAAAGTGAGTCTATAAATGAATCTGCAAGCGCAAAAAGATTTGACACTCGGAATATTTCTAAAACAAGAGTGGTAGTGTATGTATGCATTCTCACTATTTTAAATATTTAATTTATGCACCCGCAGCACCAATACACACCTCAATTTGAAACGTCTATTTTCACATGAAGAGAGTTACAACTGTATGAATGTATCTTAAAGTCTGGCAAATAGATGAACATTAAAGCTTCATAAAATTTTCACTTCACTTTTGTCACCTAAACATTGACTACAAGAATTGCTTGGTTACTTTTTCAAAAGAGATTTGAACCAAATTGTGAATCAGTAAGTTTCTATAAGTAAAAGTACAGTGTGTGTTAATTTAGTCTCATTTAGAACGATTTGACTGGTCTTCGTCCACTCATAAATTTAGTCTTACGATTTTTAAAGTCGCTAGACTCTTAAGCTTGAATGCGGATAAGAGCTCAAACCACTCGCTATGAAAAGCCGTTAAATCCATATAGATTTAAAAACCCAAAATGCAATTGGCACCAAAAACGAAGACTAACAGCGAATGGGCTGAACATTTGGAAGAAACTTTCAAACCCTTTGGCGGACAACCATTGGCCAACGATAACATGGGACCGGACAATCTTAACTTGGCAACCGTATCACTGTCCAAGATTCGTTTGATCAAAATAAAATTTAAAATAACAAATCCCAGTGATACGACCCTATTATTGATGAAATTTTAAAGGAACTGCTTAAAAAAGCGTTAGTTAAGCTTGTGTATATTATGAAAACTTATTTGAAAATTTTACATGATCCATAGTATTGGAAAGTCGAAGAAGTCATAAATATTCCGAGGCCGGAAAAGGTCCACACGATAAAAAATAATATAAGCTTATTTCGCTCCTGCCAATTATATCTAATGTCTTCGAGAAAATTTTACTGAAATGATTGCAATCGATAATTGACGCAAAACGCTTTATACCGGACCACCAATTTCGTTTTAGACAATCCATCAGGTCTATCGAAAAACAAATGAAATTGAAAAAGCCCTAGAAGGGAAAAATATAAGCTTCAGTGCTTTTCTCGACATATCGCAAGCGGATAGCACGAAAGACTAACTGAGAGTTCAAAGAAATTAACAACGGTGTTTTGTTCCCCAATGAAGTGTTCTGGGTCCGATTTGGATCTTGCTTCGCACGAGAGACACGCCCCAAAATGCAGAGACAATTATAGCTTCATTCACGGACGACACGGCTGTACTCGCAATGGATACTTCAGTCGAATCGGCAACGCGAAAACTCCCTCAAGCTTAAGACAAAAGATGTTAGTGGACGAACGGAAAACCTAGTTTTCAAAAAATCGATTATTGGATTTTTGTTTGGCAGGTAACCTCATCTGCCTGGAATCACAGCTCCCCAACCATAAGTATCATACTTTGTCACGTATCAAAATTCACACGATGCTTCATGCATTGGCTTCTCTACAACAACGTGGTTCTTTCAAGTCTCAAATGAGGCATTTCTAATTGTTTGTTGGTTGGTTGCTTTATTGGCTCTTTACCGAGGCCTCTGATTGAAACCGTTGTGTTCCCCTATTTCCAGTATGGAGAAGAAGTATGGAGAAGTTCATAATATCACCGATCCCAATTTCTTGGAGATGCGCAAGATCCGGTTCCAGGCCTGACAGCTGACCCCAGTATTTTGCATCGCAATCTGGTCGTTGCTGGGCAGTGACAAAGTATAAGCCGTCATGTCAGGAATTGGTTCCATGATTTGATCCCTCTCAGCTTTTTTCTACGCCATATTCTGAGGCTAACTGATACCCCAGCTTAACAACCACAACCTTGATGCTTTAGGAAAACATTCGAAAAGAAATTGCTAATATGACAACAGAGGTCTGAGCTTAAAAGAGGTCGCCTTTGCTACTTGACGAATGTGATTTTCTATGCCTATGACGTTTAGAACAATATTTGATCAACGGAATATAAATTTAATAATTTTTTTTGCGTTCGAAACTCATGCACAGAAAAATACAAAAATGAGAACACTTTTAAAGGCTAATCCTCATCTGCTGAGATACTTCTTAATCCTGCTCTATTTCCATACCCTGTTGTTTCGCTGCCAGTGAAAGCAAAAGATCTTCAACTGGGGAATATGAAGACCTGTCTGATATTTAACCATCCTCCTGATAATTTTTAGAAAGCTCTCCTAATCCTCATGGTTCTCCATCAAACACGCCAGATTCCCGGCATGTGTTAAAGATGATTTCCTTCTTCCACGGTGCCGAGGACGCTGCTTTTCATTAATTAGAATTTTTTTTTTCGTGAACCTGGTGGCTGCGAAGTGAAGACGCTCATAGCTGGACCACTCTTGTCAATTCGTTAGCTTTTCAAATCTTTACATTTTTGCGTCGAGTTGGCGGGTGTTCCTTGTCCTTCATTCGCCTTGCTCACATAAGGGACCCGATAAGAGATTGCATGAAAATTCTGATATGCACTCCTGCTTATCGTCCGGCACTCAGCTCCATATCTAACTGCCAGGCTGTAGACATATTCTTCTTGATTTGTCAGCATCATGTTCTTATTTTTGTCTTCAATTACTTAAATACAACACCTTTCACATGAGCCCCAATTACCATAAAAAAAACTCTTTAAAACATTGCAACTGAAACGACCGTTGATTTCCTTGTTGTCTGCATAACAGCAGTTGGACAAGTTCGTTAAAAATAGTTCATATTTAAAACAGCCAGAGCCTGAGTTCCAGCATAAGACACAAGAAGTCACATGCCAACACATAACCTTGTCGAAATCAGAACTGCAATAACTCGGCGGAACTATTTCAGTGTCACGCGGTATAGCTGGTGACGATGAACTCGACCCAAAATCCGTTGGTATCGTTCAGCAATTGGCTAAATGTATGTCACGACATATGTTCCTACATACTTAAACTTTTTTTATCGTTTCGTAACCAAAGTGTGCCAACGGAACCCTTAAACTTTTGCTCCGCTGCTTGTCCGTCATTCGCAGAGCTGTGTCTTGTTTAACATAATAATACTACTTAGCCGATGTATAAACAAATAATACAAATAAATAAAGTTAAAAAAGTACGGGTCTCCCCACACGAAAAAAGGTTCTATTGTTCCTACTAAAGTATTTTAAAAATATACATATGTAAAGTTGAATATTGCATGGTACAGAGCCCTTTGTGTACGCGCACGACTTGCAGTTGGCCGCCTTTTTTCGCTTATATGTTTAAAAGAACGAAAAGATTTTATGAAACGCGACGATCTTAACGTCATTCAGTTTGAAAAACCAATGAGGACATATTTAATTTACTCCCAGCAGGAAAATCTATCAGCTTCATGAAGAAAGCGCTGAGCGTTGTCATTGTTTAAGTACAAAAGTCTATTAATTTGTTGAGAATAAATTTAAATTCCACAAAAAAACAAAAATCGCCAAACAAAAAAATTTAAAATAAATAATTTCCCTTCCAAGAAAATCGCACTATTTAACGAAAGTGTTTGCTTTCATTAAATTTACCCAAAAGCGGAATCCTTTAAAGCAATAAAATATTCACGTTATACCATCACATCTTTTTTGCCTTGAAACTACTCGAATCCATCCCCGCAATCGCATTTATTTACGTGAGCACAATCGCTGGCATATTGACCCAAATAAATTGCGTTCGTGCTTTAAAATCCTTTGCAAGCAACGACCAGCCAGCCAACCCATTCCTCACCACCTGCACATGGCTCCTGTGATACATGACGAAACAACGGAAAGGGACAACGTAACAAAGTCTCTCTCTCTACTGACTGGAATATAGTAACCATAAACTGAATAATAGTTAAGTCATGCACATTGGCCAAAACGAATTTCATCGAAAAATCCCTGCAATCGACCGGCTCTTAAGGCTTCATTGATGCTCAAGGACTTCCATAGAATGTCTGGCCACATCCACAAGTGAATCGAATCCGGTGAACTAAAAGAGGATTTGGTTTCGTACGGCATCCTTCATGGAATTTTTGTTTCCTTCTTTCATTTTTCTCTGCTAAAAGAACTTCTCGATGGTTAACAAAAGGTTAGTCCTGATTAAATCGCCAGGATGGAAGGGTTGCTTTTTTATAATTTGTAAATTTATTGATTTTCCACAACAAAGACTCGATAAACATGTACTCGTATTAGCTAGCTGGCACTACGTTTGAGAAGTAACCAAGTTTCTATGGTGTACATATAAACTATGAGTATCTATTGTCGTTCGAAAGTCGAAATTGAGACCTACCGCAACCACAGCACGCAGTCTACGTGAGCGGGCCTAGGCCTACCAGCTGCCACGAGAAAATCAAATAAAGAAAAACACCACTGAGAACTTGGGAATTGAGAGTAAATTCGAAGTCCAAATGAACTGATGCTGGATGTATGGTTGCTGTGCTCCAAGAGCGAACAGATAAAAATGTATCTAAACATGAAGTTCATTCTGATGTCTCAACATTTAAAACAGATTCTGTTGACATAACATTACAGTTTTACTGTGTGGAATTTATGTTTTCCCCGTTTTTAACAGCTGTTAAATGAGCTAAAATGTATCTCCCCATCTGTTAACATAAGTTCCACTCTGTTGCCACAGAAGATTCGCCCATGGAAACCGCTCAGCCAAAATTATTTGAATATTCATGTTTGTCAACATCGAGGGAAAAGTTTATAAATACATTTGAAAGTATCCGTAGAATCGGGAATCGTTGGACTTTGAGGAAGGTTAAGTTTTATTTATGGATGAGCATGTTCGCCGTCTAGCTGTACAAGTAGCAGTCAGTCTTTTAGGGCTTTCAGATCTTGTCTGTACTTTGAATATACCTATAGGAAGTTTGATTGATTGATGGGTATCTAAAGTTATGCGAAGAAGCATGCAGTTTTCAAGTTTGTTTTTGTTCATTTTTTTTCCTCTTCTTTTTTGTGTACTGTTTTCTTTCAGCGGGAAAACTTTTATTAATATCAGGGAAAATGTGGAAGTTTTTTTGCGATAGTAAATCAATCATTTTGGTGTGTCTGTTCCAGTTTCGATTTCTTAAGGATTCTTTTTTGTCTTCTTGTTTTCATATTTTCTGAGTTCATGTTTCTGTTTTTCTTTTTTTGTTCATTTTAAAATGATGGAGAAAATATTGAAAAGTTTAAATTTTTACTAGGCCTTGAGTTCAGGGCAAATTTAATTTTCGAGGAACTTAACCATATAGGACTTGATGGTCCTCTAGAGGAGGAGATGATGTAGTTAATCGAGGTGGGGGATCGTTCTCTCTTTAGGTAAGCCATATAACCACAAAAGAAAGTACGCAAGTGCGCTCTGTGGAAGCAGTCTTAGAAAATATAGCTTATTTTCACAATTTTCTTAAAATCAAATGCTCACTGTTCCTTGTAGTATGCGGATTCAAATCATAAAAGTAATTATGATTTGATATATTTTTGGCCTAATAATGAAAATGCGAATATTTATCATCAAAACTGGTTTTATTGTTTTTCAAAATAGTTTTGCATGCGTTCAAACTAATTGTCAAAACACTTTTTCCACTCCGATTGAGACACTTCCAAAACATGGTTTTTGAACGCTTCAACAGCGTGTTCTGGCGACGAAAATCGTTGACCAAGCATTTTTTTCTTGATGTGCGGGAATAAAAAGAAGTCATTGGGTGCCAAGTCAGGGCTGTTCGGCGGATGACTCATCAATTCGACATTTGGCCGGGCAAAAAGGCGCTGGTTTGAGCCGATGTGTGAGAGCTCGCATTGTCATCGTGAACAATGATTCGTCTTCTTTTGTTCGTTTTTCAAATTTCTCCGAAGACTTCAGGCAAACAAATTGTGGTGTACCACTCAGAATTGACCGTTCTACGTTGCTCAAGCGAAACAGTCGCCACATGACCAGTTTTGCCGAAGATTTTGTTGGATTTGGCTCGTCTTCGAAGACCCACACGGTCGATTGTTGTTTTGTTTCGGGCTCATACGCATAGATTCATGATTCGTCACCTGTGACAATCTTATAAACGTCTTCTGAAGCACCGCGATCGTATTTTTTTACATTTCTTTGCACCAATCGACACGAGCCTTTTTTTGAGCGATTGTCAAATTGTGAGGGGATCCAACGAGAGCAAACCTTTTTTTACGGCCAGGTGTCCATGCAATATCGAATGTATGCTGGTGGGAAAATGCCCAGGGATGCCTCTATCTCACGGTATGTCAAATAACGATCTTGCATTGTCAGTTCACGCACGGCATCAATGTTCTCTGGCACAACGGCCGTTTTTGGACGACCTTCACGGAATTCGTCTTTGAGCTGGCGTCGGCCATCAATGCACTCTGGTCGTGATAATCCACGTCGAAAGTTGTAAAAAATGATCGCACGAAAGTGTTCACGAGTTTATTCCATTTTTTTTTGAAGACACGAATTTTTCAAGTCTCTGTAAATAAAACAATTCACAAATTCAAATGACAACACGTTCTGAGTGATGTTATGCTAAAAAATGTCAAACTTTCCAAAGGAAATGTCAGCTTGCATCTGGCAACCCTTAGTGTTGCCTAGGCCAGAAATGTATCTAGCAGCCTACGTACAGAGGCGTCGCATTCGAACTAGAAACTTTAAATAGAATTCAGACGTAAGGCGTTTATTTAACGATTTTGCCTTGGGCTTGTTGCTCTGAAGTAAAGGCTATATTTACGGAAACAATTCATGCTTCGTAAAAAAGTCTGAGCATAGATAATCATATCAGTCAATGGACTTTCACCATGCTCAGAACCAGAAATATGCAGGCCACGTTAGGGAACTCTTCTTTATCAAAAAAAGCCAGCACGGGAACACCGCAGGGAGGTGTTATCTCACCTCTTCTCTGGGTTATTGTCATTAATAAAATACTCTTACAACTAGATAGGGAGAGGGTCAAACAAGTAGCATATGCGGATGACTTGGTGATTCTTGTGTCTGGAAATTTCCTACCTAGCCTAAGTAGAAACCAGAACAGAAAAAAAAAGAAATGATGCTTTTCACCAAGCAAAATTTTATTCCAACTTTTAACTTCCCCCGCCTAAACGGTCAGCGAATTTCTCTATCGCGCGGTACAAAGTATCGAGGAGACTATTAAGATCCTTAACTCAGCTGGAAGATCAACCTTAATAAACGGGTCAAGAAAGCATGTACAGCTTTCTATTCCTGTAACAAAACCTTTGGTAAAAAGTGGGGCCTAAGACCTAAAACGGTTCAGTGGATGTAAACTGCCGTAGTACGTCCAATCCTCACTTACGGATCGTTAGTTTGGTGGCCGGCTCTTAAGATAAAACACAATATTGCAGCTCCTTCAAATGATATGACAGCCATGTTCCGTCTGTTGCCTACACAAAGTGCAGTTAGACTCAGATAATCTAAGCTATGAACCTCAAAACCATATGGTTACAGCTGTATCCTTGAATCAATACCGAGGGAATTAGCACCAAATCAGACTATACACCAACTTGTTATGATTTTGAAAAACACGTTGACGTCGTCCTTCCGAGAAAAGAGGACTGGTTAATTTCATCTCGGATGTGAGAATCTACAAAGATGGCTCAAAGGTCAATTGCGGAGTCGGTGCAGGTATCTTTTCAGAAGATCTGAATATATGTGTAGACTTGAGACTACCGAATGACGCCAGTATCTTTCAGGCAGAAATCTTCGCCATTAAGGAAGCGTTTAATCTAATCAGATCAACCGACTATAAGCTCGATACATAAAATAGCTATTCTCGACTATATATCCTCGACCACTATATCCTCAAAAATAGTTCAAGACTGCCGCGAACAATATCAAAGAGATTCAAGGTAACCATAATTTGGGTTCCCGGGCACAGTCACATCCTAGGTAATGAAAGAGCTGATGAATAAGCCAAGCAAGGTTCCGCACTCTACAGCTCGCAAGCTGCGGAGGTGCACGTACCATTAAGAAAATTGTTGACCTTAGGTGGTCTTAACTCAACACTTGCGCAAAATCTTGAAAAACCTGGCCGTTATATAACTTTACACGGACTGATGATCTTCTTAGTCGGACCCGCACTTATAGTACATCGCGAGTACAGGGCACTGGCCGATAGGATACCATGAAAACAGACTAAACATTCCATACAACACAAACTGTCGCAGTTGTAACTACACTTCAGAAAAGGAAACACTTACTCATTTTCTGTGCAACTGCCCAGCGCGAATTCAAAATAAATAGCTCGGATCGACGTGGTAAAGTTAGAAGAAAACCTTAGCTAGGAGGGTCTGTTATGGTGTGGGGGTGCATGGCGGCTTCTGGGGTGGGCAATTTAGTGTTTATTGGCCAAATAATGGATGTACGATCATTCTTAAGCGCAACCTGCATCAGATTGCCCATTGCCATCTACGCTTAGAAGGGCCATTTATTTGTCAACAGTATAATGACCCTAAATACTCGTTGGTCGTGGTAAAAGAATGGCTGATTTACAAAGCTCGAAAACAACTTAGAACATCGCTCCAGTCACCAAACATGAATGCTATAGAGCATTGGTAGGAACATCTGAAGCGGAAAATAAGATATCATGATATAAATCAAAACAAGATCTCAAATGTGGCTTGTGGTAAGAATGGTCAAAAATTGATCCAGATGTCACCCAAAGTTAAGTTAATTCGGTGCCATCGAGGATATTATCCCGTTTCCCGTAGGAAAATTAGTTTTAACTTTTCTCGAGTTGATTAATGTTAAATTTTATCTTTAATTTTCATTTTTCCCTTATTTATTCATACCAAGATTATGAAATAATGAAATGAAATATATTTTACTATTTCAATTAAATCTACCTTGAATTGCTTTTTTCGATAATTCCACAGAACAGATTAGGCTGTGTACTTACTTTTGTGATTAATTGCATGTTGGTTTCCAGGACATATGGGAAAAGAGAAGCTTAGGTTTGGTAGACGAGGATACGTACACAAGAAATGAACAAATACGGGGACCGGAACTGTCGTTCTTATTGAACCCAACTCAGGATTTGCCTTAATAAGTGAAAAATGTACTCCACAATTAGCTAGAACAATTATTTGTCGATTTAGGCACTGGCGGAATAGGTGCTTATTTATAAAGGGTGAGTACGGTTTGAAACGGACAGCTCTTTCGCACCACAATAAACTGAGACCTAACAAGTTTCGAACTTGAGCAAGTTATGGTTCAAGCTGGATTGCTTTGTCCAACAATCAAGTTGTTCACAAATTAATCGTATTTGATTTGTATTTCCCAAAGCTTTTAAAAATGACACATTCACATGTCCCGCCCTATGTTATTTTTCGTATGTGCGGTGTTGAGCTAGAAATTAATATGCCCCTACTTACAACTATGACAAGTTGGGTATTGCTCTGTAAGTTAAATCAGCGTATAAAAAAATATTTAAGTATAATCCTTAAAATAGTGAGTAAAGACATGACTGAAATTGGAGGCTTACTTAGTACTAAGACGCTCAGTGCAGGAAACTTGAGGGATCGGAATTTTCGATTTATAATAGTGAACATTGTACACTTGATAAAGATGGAAACTTTGGAACGGAATGTAAGATTACTTTATCCGGGGTGATATCAGATATTGAGATCCTAAATGATGCGTGATGATCCTATATGGTGGTCAATCCATCCATCTCTCACTGCGCTGTATCTCCTGAAGCATACTAGGTACCCACTTGCGATTTTCACAGGATGGGAACTATGAATAAAAAAATTAAAAAAATTATAAAGTGTAAAATAAACACTTTGAAAACAGCAACTCAATTTAACACAAAGAAGTAGACTTAGAGAGATTATGAGTCCACGATGTTGGAAACTGGGTGTTATTCCGATCAAAATTGCAGACCGCATAAATTTTCGCGATTTGAATGTTATGCTATTAAATGAGTAAGCTTAAGTACACTATTTTTTCTTGGGATTCGGAAGGAAGACAGCGAACTTTATTGGGCATGCGAAATACTTAAAAGCAATGTCAATTCTTTAAATAAGAGAATATAAACTTCACTGAAGAAAATCTCATAACATCCTTAAATGATTTAATGAATCTTTACAGCTTGAGTGCAGTCTGTCGCAAAAATACTCATCGGTTGATGATGTGACATACTTTCCTTCTTTTTTTTCAAATGTTTGCTTCACGCTTTTTCCATTGCTTCTTGAAAAGGATATCGATCAATGGACACCGGTTGGTTTGCTGATGATCATTTGAGATTCCTAAACCAAATTTTCAATCGTTTTGGCGAGAACTTCGGGTGGTAAACTCTTGCACTCATGTCAGATACTTTCATCGTGTTCTTCCAAAGTTTCTATTCTCACAGAGCCCTGAGTCGTGAGCAAACAAAACGGGGTATCTTGCCGGCCAGTGCAAATCACTAAGACCATATTTTAAGAAACCCGTAATTTTCACTGTCGCATGAGTTTTGTGTGCGGTTGTACCTTCTTGTTGGACCAGCATTTCCTGCAGCTTTATGCAATTTTAGTATAGTTTCATTCTACCGCTCGTCAGCAATGCCCAGTGATGCCTTGGGACACCTACGATGGCTGAATGTTCGTCATGAATGATACTTCCATTGTAAGTAATCCAGAAGGTAACTTTTTTTTAATGTGACTCTAGTTTGGACGCGATCAACAGACGTTCTGACTGACTATCTGCAATTTGTCAGAGAAAGATTTTAGTTCATTGTTTACACTGCGCTACAAGAACGTTGTCATCTTATCGGCGACATCTTCAACCATAGACACGATATACTCATCGAAAAGTTAACTGCGAGGCCTCCTGGCGACTCCCTTTTCACATTTTATTCCAATCTCTTCAAAGACTTACTGTTTGACCAATTGAAGTAGAATGATAGATATTAAAAATAGTACCGAGTATTTCCCGATATTGAGGAGTACCTGCTTGTACAAAAGTTCAACTTTATTTTGACTATATAATTTTGCCAATTTTCCTATCCTGCAAATTCACCAGACAGACGACGAAAACCCACCAAACACTTGTTTTACGTGCGCACTCCGGAACTTTAGCAAATGTTTATATTTTGCATAGTAATTTTTTTTTATTCAACATTTGAAAAAATTTCTTCATGTCTCCTTGGGTCGAATTCCAAATTAGTTTTGCTCATTAAGTAAATAAATGATTATTGCAGTAAGCCTCATTGATTTGGTAATAAATTGCTGTCAAGCTTTTGATTCCCTGTAAGCCGCTTTGTATATAAAAATTAGTATCGGTATCGACTTATTCAATGAGGCACATAAAAATATTCAATGTTTAAAAAAAATAAGACATTCCTTAACAAATTGCTGCGGGGAATTTTATTTTAAGTCTAAAGTCACGCATTATCCATTTAAATTGTTTAATCATACTTGGCAATTCGTGATTAACGTTGTTCGACTAATTAAAAATTAAATAAATTAAATTAGTAACTTTCGAGGCACCGCGTTACATGCACAAGTGATTTTAATCGCAATTAAGTTGAGTAAAGGATGAATGGTAGGTATGCTAAAGACTAGTTTCAATGTCAATATCAAGGTTAAGTGCCCTTTAAAAGTCAGCAGAGTTTGTGAGATTGTTTCATGGTTGGCTTGGCTTTAATCCGATGATATGTTGGCCAACAAAAGCGTCAATAAATACAATTTGGGAGATGTTTCATTGTTTTCTTCGTCATCAACACAATAGATCAAAGCTTAGGTTTTAAAACATGTAAAGTTGATAAACTTAACAGAATTATTTTTAGTTCAAAATTTAGTTCTTAATAAAAATTTGGTATCTTGTCCGATTGTGCAATATGATAATTGTGATTAGTCGAGGCTCCATCAGCCTCTCTGCGGACCTTTCAGAAATCTGCAGTTCAGTTACTTCCCTACGCAGGCAATGTATTTGTTCTTTGCAAGTTTAAAAATAAAATAAAAGAAAACTTACTCAAAGTGAATGAAGGAACAACGAAACATTTTCCAGTACGGTCCTCTCTTTTACATTGTGGCTCCGATTCAAAGACACACTAAACTATTAAGGGCTAAATTGTTTTTTCTTGAGGAAATACCACTTGGCAACACTTTCTGTCTCAGAATTGACACTTTTCAGCAAAAGACGATCTGTTCTCTTTGCGTAACGTTGTTAGTCTAGGTCTCGAGATTCGTTGAACGTATACATCAATGCTAGTATATTACTTTAAAATATGCAGCAGTCGCCTTATTGACACATTTAGCTCCAAAATGTTGTACATCGTTATGGATCTAGCCAGAAGGCGATGGTCATCAACTTCGATGGGTCTGATTCACAGAATATTGACCAAGATTTACCGCGCGGTACACAGACGACCTCACCTTCAAGAGAGCCCGAAAGTAGCAAGACACTTCAGTTAGCAGGACACCTCAGTTAGCTAAGCTATGGATCGGGCTGGGTTGGCAGAATTTTTCGCAAAGGCCTACGTACACCCACGTTTATGGTTCCATCGAAGTATATTAATTTTATGTGAAATAAATATGTGAAATAAAAATAGTTGAGAAATAAGCATTCTTAATAAGCACTTTTTGGTCCCCGTACAATTCGACTAAAAAAGACGCAAATCATTTACGAAACTCGTTAGTTTAGACTTTAGATAAATAACATCTTCTATCTATCTGCTTTATTTCGTATAATTTTACATTGGTTTGTCACCGCACATTTTACAGTAAGAGATATTGCTTACTAGAGCATTACTTCTTTAATATTTTAAGAGGAAGAGCGAATATCAAATAACTTTACTTAAAGATTAAGTTAATTTAGAAGGAAAATACGAAAAAAAAACCTTCTATATATATATATGTATATAAAGTACAAGGAAAGAAGTGAAGTCTATTTGAATAAAATAAAAATAAATAAATAAATAATAAATTAACAAAACATAAAAGAAAAAAAAACGACTAGTAATATAACAAATGAATATAATTATAATGAATTAACTATTAAGCGAATAACAAATACATGTGAATATTAAGTAATTAAGCAAAATAAAGTTCGAAATGAAAAGATGAGATACACGTGAATTGTGTATAACGTTCAAGTAGATTATATATATATAACATATAGAAACAATGAGGGAGAGAAAATGTAATAAGTATCAGTAGAAAAACTAGATAAATAACAAAAATAGTACAAATGAACAAATATTGTCAAGGTAAGGAATGAATCATAAGTATATATAGAATAATTAAACAGGTAAGCAGTTACGTTAAATAATATATAATAAAATAAATAAATAAATAATTAAATAAATAAATAAATAAGTAAATAATAAATAAATAGACGGATAAATAATTTCGAATAAACAGTAAACGAATATTACGTGGATTGTTACGTTAGATCATTTATGAGAGGATTATCCACATATGCGCATTTTTGTAAAAATTTGTCGGTGAGCTTGCGAACTCTTTCGGAAACCAATTCAACATTCGCCCTGTCGTGCAAACTTTTGGTTGAACGATACCACGGAAGGTTTAGCATCATCTTTAACACTTTATTTTGTGCCACTTGTAATCTTTTTGTATGACACTGAGAACAATGACCCCACACAGGACAGCCATACGAGATAATTGCTTGGAATATTACTTTGTAAATGATAATTTTATTGTCGTTGGAAAGAGATGACTTTCTATTTATAAAAGGGTAAAGCATATTCCTGGCAATGTTTATTTTCTTTATACTTCTGCTTACATGTTCGTTAAAAATTAGTTTTTTATCCAAGTAAATGCCTAGATATTTCACAGAGTTTGCCCAATCGACTGATACCCCATTAATTATCAAGCTGTTTCCTGGAAGAAAACAAGATTTCCTTTTTCTTGTGAAAAAGATGGCTTGCATCTTGTCCAGGTTTATTTTAATCTTCCATTTCTTGTAGTAGCCATCTAATACCTTCATCGCATTTTTAAGATTACTCTCTATATTAAGAGCAATTTCATGTGTTGAAAATATTGCCGTATCATCGGCAAAGATAGCAGACTTACAATCTGGTAAAGATGGGAAGTCAGACGTAAACAGGTTGTACAAGACAGGGGACATAACTGAACCTTGCGGTACACCAAACTCAACACTCAAGCGACGAGAAACTCCATTACTGGCATGTACTTCGAAAAATCTGCCGGACAAATAACTTTGTACAATTTTACATAAATAAGAAGGAAAGTCATATTTGATCATTTTGTACAACAAACCATTGTGCCACACTGTGTCAAATGCTATTTCTATGTCTAGAAGTATCATCCCCGTAGATTTTCCTTGTGATCGGTTACTTCTGATAATATTATGGACCCGAGCGACTTGATGAACAGTACTGTGCTCGCGCCTGAAACCAAATTGTTCGTTTGGGAAAATATTGTGATCAGAAATGAACCCCGAAATTTTATCTTGTTTTTGAAAATGACTTTAGACTTATTTTTGGACTTTGCTTCAAAGAATATCGCAGAGAATAGCACAACATTGGATAAGATTGAATGAATTCTACAAGTTGCATATTCGCTGAAAGTATCACTATTCAAAGGAGGCTTTAGGGACGTTCAGATTTGGAAATAAGGGAAGATCCAAGCCGTCTCAATAGCGGGCAGTATCAAAAGGTCCTCTGGTAATTTGATGGCATATCTCACCGTTAAGTGCAATCACTCTCCGCATCTTTCTGGTGAAAACAGGATTGTTGCGATTGATATTTTTAAAGCATTTGACACATTTTGGATTAGAAACTTCCTTTCGGGCCGTTTATTTCAAGTAGTATTGAACAGCATCAAGTCTCAAATCCACCATATAAATGCCTGGTTTTTCACAGCACCGACTCTCTTTTAAATTTTCACGATCTTTTGTCTGCTTCATCTTTTCCAATTGACTCATTCGCTGATGATAGTAATCAAAATTTTTCATTTTTGATATTAAATTTACGTCCCTCATCTTCGACCGGTCACTTTAACGAAATTCAAACCCTCAACCATTATACATGAATGATATCTGCATTGCTGAAGCTGAAAAACGTTAAGTTTTTGGTTTGTGTATTAATAACAATTTTAATTGGAATGATAACATAACCGATATCGCAACAAATGATGCAAAATGTCTAGGTTTCCTGAAGCCTTGCAGGATTTACTTTACTCCATATGGTCTGGCTGCCATCGTCAAAGCTTACAGTCGCCCTGAACAAGAGTACACTTATGGACAGGTGCTCCAAATATCATCTTCAGCCTGCTTGATAGTATTCAAAAGCGAGCGATAAAACTCATAGGAGAAATAAATATCGTTGTCAATTTACCATCGTCATAGCGTCTCCTGTCTTACGATACTTCATCGCTGAAAAACCTCATCAATTTACTCTCAAGCCCAACGATTTTCGAAAAGTCAAGAACAGAGTTTCGTTTTTAAGCCGGAAAACATGAATGTGGAACTCTATAGCACGCTTGGTGTTTCCGACTCATAACGATCTGCAGAAATTCAAAATCGAAGTGCATTAGTACTTATCTCTGCTTCCTCACAGATTTCTTTCACTCTCTTTATGTACAAACATTATAAGGATGAACCCTATGTGAAAAAAAAGCCTTAAAACCATTCAACTTTATTTTTGTATTTTTATTTTATTTTATTATTAACTTAAGTAATTTATTTGTAATAATCTTTACTAATAAATAGTAAAGTGTGAGCCATGACTTAGTGGTAAGTGCGTCTGCTCATTAATTTTCCACGTTGGACGAAAAGCTGTGGACGGCGAGTCAACTACGACCAAGACGTCGCAAGTAGCTCACCAGACACCCACAGGTGTAGTAGGGCGGTATAATACCTCGACAGATGATGTAATAAGGCAATACCGACACTATTGGTGGCTTGGCGGAGAATGAACTTTGTCGTCCTTATGTATCCCCTTATGGCAAATATAGCATGTCCTGTCAGCCTTCGCCGGATTATTTATGTAAAATGTAGTGTAAATAGTTTTTAATATTATTGAAAGTTAGGTTTAGATTTTTAGTTTAAGATTAGTTTGTAGTTTAGTTTTTAAGTCTTATTTAATTAAAAACATAAAAAATCGATATACAAAGTTTAACACATAATTAATTTTTTTCTTAGTCTTATTATTAGTTTTTAAAATTTAAATATAATAAATATAAGTTAGTCGAAAGATTTAATTGTTAGGTTTACCTTAGAGCGCCCGCATAGGGCCAGAAAGGTATTTTATAAATAGTTAAAGTAATTATCTACTGTTTAGCATTTATGTTTAGCATGAAAGGTAAAAAATGAATTAATAAAAAATGCATTTAAATTATAAAAAGAAAAAAAAAATAATTTAATAAGTTCAAATCTGGGTAAGATCATCCATCATATTTTCACGGCCCCACCTCTCCCGAGTGACTAACAAACCAATCCGAAGAGTACAAAATATCAAGAAAAACAACTGGGACCGTTTGGAGTTGGCAAAAAACTGTAGGTAGTACTCGTACATTCCCTAGTCAGATGTTTTAAGGGGGTATTCTAGTCTAGAGGCATGGATTTCATGTAAGTGTCATAAAAAAGGCAATAAATATTTTTACCATCCATTTTTTTAATGGTTATTTATTGAGATAACAAGAATACAGAAAAAAAATCAAAAACAAAAAATTTTGGAAATTTTAAAAATTAGCAGTTGATGAAGGTGGGGTCTCGAAAAATTGGCCCGTAACCATACCCACGATTTCAACCGTCCTAGCAATCTGAAACCAGAAAAAAGGTTAATCTAGAAGAATGTCGCAATGTCTGGAACTACGGAAAAGTTGGAAAGATTTGTTTTTCACAAAATGGCGACTGCCTTTAAAAAGAACAATATTTGTACCAATATTTTTGACTGTTTCGAATTTAAAAAAAAGTAAAAACAATTTGGGGATGGGTATAGTATAGACAATAGAAGATAGAATATAAAGAAGAGTCTCTAAAAATTTCAGGTAAATCGGTACATTAGAACCTAAGAACACTTGGGTATTGTTTTGAAAAAGACAGTTTCGTGAAAAACGCGTTTGAAGTTTCGCGTTAAGTTTTTCGCAGTCTAAGTCATAAAATAATTAGACTAACATTTATTCAATCTATAATTCCTGCTTCATACATCGAACCTTTCTCGACTTCGAAAAAACTATTTTCCGCGTTTCTCTCTTCATATCGAGCAAGTCTGGCCTCCTTTGATGCGTTGGATGCTCGTATCTCGGAGCGGTCAAACCGAGCGTTGTCTCGTTTCACAGCAAATGAATGAGCTTCCGGGTCAATTTTCATTCCCATAAGCTCCATCATTTTTTAAATTAGGAATGAAGCCTTCATTAAAAATACAAATGGCAATAAATGTCGCTATCCGGTGCGGTCCGGAATGAATATGTTTTGGATCGAAAGTCCAAATCGAAGAGTTTAAGGACTCATTATAATTTTGAGTTTCTGAACCTAAACATCGAGTCAATAATTCCTCTGATGATAAAATCTCGTAAAATGGCTTTATAATTTTCAAAACTTCATCATACAGAGGAGGATTTTCGTGGTCAAACTCCTGTAATGTACCTTCAGATGCAGCTTTTTGCCATTTACACCAACTCTCCGCATCAGGTGGGCAGTTGTGGGCAGAATTGAAAATTGTAATCTGTTGTAAAACTTTTCACGATCGAAAGTCAAAAAAATTATCAAAACATAATCCAACTTTTTGGGGTACGTTTAATATGGTAATATGGCTAGCAAGCAATGTTATTCAACTTCCAATTGCATTTGCTATCAACTCGACAAAAAAAAATAGCAGCATTTAAGGACAGAACGTTTCTTTGCGACCAAGACGAAGGCAATAAAGTCTACATAAAGCTTTCCAGCTTCAAGAGAAGTTGAATTGGCGTTAATATGCATTGAGTAGTTCTTAACCATTAAAGGTTGTTTTGTTATATCGAGGGAGAAGAGAAGTGGCCTAAAGATAAAGCTTTGCTAAACACACTGTGCAGCCGAGAGAAAAAAAATAAGACTTTCGAGAGCAGTGCAGTCCAACACACATGTTGGTACGAAATCCAAAAATCCAACACTTTTATGTTAAAAATTTGCATTTCCATGAGAATTGACTTTGCAAAAAATGTGCGGTAATTAAGAGAAGGGTCAAAACTCTATTTCATTGCTTCCCAACAGAATACAAGCCCCAAGGTGGTAGCAATTTTGTAAGCCTTTTGTTGATTCCATCAGCGCACATTCTCAAGGGGTAGAAAAACAAAGCAAAAGCAGAAAATGGAATCCACTTTTCCGATTCCAACAGTTTTCCAAAGATGATTAGCCACCTATCATAATTTCCGTGTAAGCATGCCGAGTCTCTTCTACATGCTTCTCTATTTTTGAAAAAGTGTTTTACGTAAAATAAGCATAAATGATTTCAGTGAATCAATAAACGCAATTCACACAAGATTCGAGGGGACCTGCTTCCATCGCAGTAAACTGATGACTTAATGCAAAAAAAAATAAACTTAAGATTTTCCTTAAAAAAAAAACAATGATTAAAACTGGTGCATCCAGTCATTTAAGTTCAACGATAATTCCAAGAATCTCATATCTGGATTTAGCTATTATTTTCTGCCCCCTTTGCCACATTCTTCGTTCCTCTGATTACCTTCAACGAACCCATCTTTTGAGCTGTTTTCTGCAATCAACTCACCTCGATGATTGGACACCGGCAAATCTTCGAAGCCAATTCTCGCCACCATCATAAGAGAATCCTGCTTTAGATTTAAAACCATATCAGTTCCAACAACAATATCTCAACAGCATTACCTGCTGTATGAATTGCAATTAAGCCATCATTGGAACGAAGCAAGCAAGCAAGCAAGCTGCCGCTTCTTCCCAGTTTCCAATGACGACGTGCGAATAGAACCATAAAATTAGCTTTATTGAGTTAACACCTCACAAAGCATCACACCCCATCCAGTTTCAGTGAGCTCATAGTGCAAGACCCATTAACTCAGCTTGAGATCCTTGAAATCCGCAATGAGTGTTCATTAAACCGTCTCCTCCTGCAACCACAAGCACGAACAACCTCCTCCTTTGATCTTCATTCATAGATATCCGGAATGCAGCCCACTCCTCCAAAAAAGGACTGTGCTGAGTGTTAACTGCTGCTGACTGCTCGCGCACACGTCTTGATTGTTGGCAAATTAATCAAAATGAGCACAAAAGTCAAGTTG
This sequence comes from Orthonevra nobilis, assembly GCA_963555765.1. Classification (NCBI taxonomy): domain Eukaryota; kingdom Metazoa; phylum Arthropoda; class Insecta; order Diptera; family Syrphidae; genus Orthonevra; species Orthonevra nobilis. Next base: position 27,674,446 of record OY743225.1, on the reverse strand, counting down.
AACTAGCGAAAGCGATCCGATATCCCGCGGCTGCCTCACGAAATGAATAAATTAACACCTAAGGTGTGGACCGTATGTGTGTGTATTCGAGTGTTGACCATCGCCTTGCTCGGATAGTAATTAAACCACCTCTGAATCAAGCCTCATCAATTGGACTCCAAATGAATATATGTATAAAGCTATCTACGGCACCATCGTGCCATGGATACCAATACCACATCATCACCTCCGCATTAGGAGTGCTCCTTTAATCATTCTTAATCAAAGCGGCCAAAATTAAAGGTCGGCATGGTGGCGTTCTCGACCATCGAGATATGATGCGACATAGCGTTGAGTAAATGTTGCAATTTACCTCGGGTAAATAGCATTCTGGGACGGCTGAGCTTGTGTGTGTTTTCTTCTTCGAAACTCGTCCTCGAGGAATTTCACGCCCCATTCGTGCACTAATTCTCTGGCCAAGAAGAAGAAGAAGAAGAAGAAGTGCCCACTCACTTTGCCTTGGCGATACTCTAAATTATCTCACATCGGTGATCTTGTTAACACCTCTCCTGGGACGCGCTATTTCGGTTTACATGTTGTTCCTTCGACTTGCATTAAATCTGGACAAAAGGATAAAAAAAAAACAAAGCGCAAAGGTGTCATGTCCATGGAACCACACCGCAACACCTTTTTTGCCAGAGCAAACAAGATAAGTGCGTACACATACTCGACGACGAAGATGAATTTGTGAAGAAACAACTTAAGGCAATTATGGACTGGCGAGGGTCCTGCGAGGTGTTTGTTGGGTTGGTGACTGCTGTGTCTTGTTCGTTGTCGCCTGTGATAGCCGGCGGGTGTGTCTGGTGCGGTAAAATTATGACGAATTATTTTGCTGACAAGTGAGGAAATTGTAAAAAAACAAAAACGCCACGAGCGACATGGAACAGGTACATAAGTGCCGATGCAGGTGCAGGGATTAGTGTCGCTGCACAGATAATGGCGAGTGACACTGTCAACACAAATTGCTGAGATTTGAGTTTTCTCTTATTTGTTTGTGTTCATATTTTAGCACACATCATCAAAATAAATTGGGTTTTCGTGCAGAGTTAAAAAAAAATTATGGAACCAAATCAACATTTGTGTCATGCACCATATACTATACATAGAAATAAAGGGAATTGGACATCGCTACCGCCAGTTTGAATGGCGACCGGGACATGAAGGCGTTTAAAATATTAAAATATGGAAAAAGAGTCCAGAACTCTATGTGAAGGAAGTTTTTTTTTAAGGTGGGGATTTAGTTGTTTTCGACTGTTTCAAAATATTTAGAAGTCAAAACAGAACCATATCTGGGAGAGAATTTGAAGCTTATTGTCGAGTAGTTTATAAGTTTAGAGATATCAATTTAATTGATCGTGACTTGTGAGCTCTTGAAGTAGCTTCAGCACCATGGGAAGATTGTAAATAGTTTTCCAGTTCAAACGAAAAGCTCAAATTTTTATAACTGCAGTGACCTGAGACCGTAACTGAAACGAAAGTGAAGTTAGAAATTGTATCCATACTCTCGGATTTAATTCTAATGCTGAGGATGGCATACAATTTCGCTTCGTAAAGTTTATAATGCCCTGTATATTAAACTATTTTTTGCATAGCATCAACTTTTCCAAACATTTTGCCTTGCTTGCCAAAGGTTTTTGAGAGATTGCTGTCGAACTAGATTACGTATTCCATTAATGAGATTGATATTCTGTCTCCTTTCCAATCCGGATAAAGAACGCTTTTACTTTCAAGGCTATGACAGAGCTGTATGTGTACCTGACAAATCGGTTTAAAAAGTAGTTGTTGGTCACCTCTTCTCTGAAATGAGACGCATTCATACGGGTGTACCACAGGGATCAATTTTGGAACCCACATTTTTTTGTATGTTTATAAACGACTTACGGAAAGTTTTCAATAATGTCTCACTAGTATGCTGATGATGTATCTACAAGTCTATTTGTCGAGGCTAGTTGGTCTGATCGAAGATTTTTTCTGTAGATTGAATGAAGATCTAGCATCTATGAACAACTGTTTAAGTTCAAATGGACTTCAATTAAATGTAAACGAAACTCCTTGCAGGTGCTCAGTTTAAATATCTTAAACCAGTTGTTACTTGGTCTGGAAAATATTTATTGACATCTTCGCTCGCACTTAACCACCGGAAGAGTTGTACAACTGCGTGCTGATAGCAGTTTGGTTTGTCCAAAGAACAAGGATCAAAACTCCTTTATCGAAGGCAAGAAACTCTGCTAAATGAGACACCTGTTCTTCTATAGTGAGCTCAATGCTCAACGATAAGCAAGAAAGCAGAACAGATCTTAAAAACTTTTGAAAGCAAAATACTTGGAATGAAAGAGAAAGTGCAACTGCAAAATCTACTTGCTGTACAATTACGTGGAACTAGTCTAGCAGTCTGTACACATTGTTTGTCGTGTTCATCTTTTTAACTCAACCCATCTGGAAGTTCATATCCGATTTTTGGAACTCAAAATTTTTGCATACCTCCACGATTCGAGGTCCCACGAGTCGGATTTCATTGTTTTTGAAAATATGTTGGTATGTGTGTGTGTAAGTACGTTTGTGCGGATATTTTCGTTTCGCATAACTCGAAAATAAATCAAGTTTTCCAAATAAGTTACATTCGAAGCATATGTGCAGAAAGAACACCTGCAAAGGATTTGGTACGGTGGTTAAAATTTTATAACAAAAAAAGGGAAAAATTTCAATTGTTCAATTAAAATAAAATTAGTTTAATTATGAAAAGAGTTCAAAATCTATTTAACTTCAACTTATTTTCAACTTCTTTTTAAGAAAGAGACGAATGGAAAAATATATACACTGCCGTTCATAAGTTTCCGGATATATGTATCGGTATTAATTTTTTTTTCAATTTTTAATATTAAAATTTACTGCAGTAGTTTCATCAGCATTATGTTTATTTAGCCAATTTAATTGATTGAGTAAGCCTAATAATTAAAACAACTTTGGTTTTTAAATTTGGTCCGTCTTCATATTCGTCGAAAATCCGAATCATATTTGCTTATATTTGGCCGACACTCAATATATCAACTTCTTAATGTTTTTCAATGCTATTGATCTCTAGACTGCTTGCAACTTTTCTCTCGATGTCAGAATCTGTTAAACGAACCTGTCTGACAAGTTCCTCCCAAAACAGTTGATGCCATTTCATATTTTGAGGTCCCTCTTTCAGTATGATTCCCATCCTTTTTCAGAATTTCGAATGACGTCTGGAACACTGACGCATAACAACATCATAAGCCAATTGTGGAATAATCAGCTTTTTTGTTCAAAAACTTAAAATTTATATTTATCTGTATTCATTTGTCCGAATAATATCCATGCCACAATGAAAGCAGGCTGTAGCTTAACGCTTTTTTATCGTTACACTATATAAGCAAAAATGAACTCATGACAAGTACACCAAACGCTGCACTAAATTTAAAAAACAACTAATATCAATTGGTCCTTGATAAGTTGACACGCAAATGCTCAATAGCTGCGCTACTACAACCATTCAGATTTTTTTTTTAAATTATACCTTAAAGTCTTCTCAATACCTCGTATGCTTTTACTTTCGAAAGATTGAATTGGATTATTGCCTTCATTCATATAATTCCAAAATTGTGTACCATATGCAAATAAAGATTTAAGCACTTGTTTGTATAAAAGCAGATTCTCAGGAAGACTTAGAATAGTTTTTATTTAACTTATTCGTAAGAAATAATGGCAATAAGAGCCCTTTAGAAAAACGATTTTTAACACGACACACAATGCGTTGTATTTTCTTGGTCATTTACGGCATCATCGAGCAACTAGCGAGGGCACATTTCAAGTCCAAAACTCTCAGTAAAACTTATAACACGCCGTTCTTTTCTGTCTGTGAACCTCATAGGACGTCTAGATTTCAAAGGTTGCGGTTTTTACAGAGTTTTTACCTACTTGGTTATATTTTCTGGATAAGATTCAGGCCAGTAAGAACAATTGTTTTTGTTTGTCTTAAAGAATGATTTTTTTCTCGAGTTTTTCTCATCCACTTCCTTGATAGGAACCAACAATGCATCATAAGTGAAAGGATTTTCCTTAAAACCGTATTGTTTATAGTTTAAAAAAAAACATACTCCATACTTTATTGTTGATTTTCAATAAGCTTGAACTCACTGCAACAAGTTTGTTGTGCGTTACTCATATGACCGGAACTATCAATAATAAAAAGAATTCAATCAAAAAATTTTCTGCAGCAGAACGATCTCAAACGTCCGGTTTGTAAAAAAAAGATCATCCTTAAACACCTATCTGTCAAAAGTGTTTCCTCAAAAAAGTTGACAAATGAGCCAACTTCCTTTTTATCTTGTTCTTACAATTAGTATTTAAAGATATTATGTAGAAAAATATATAAAATTACGACTGACAAATATTGTGTTTTAAAGGTTCCGTTCCTCAAAATGAAAAACGGAACCATTAAAGAATCACATTGTTGTCCATCTGTCTGTCACCACCCTTATCCTCAGGAACGCGAACCTCAGGAACGCGAAAAGGTATAAAGTTTAACGTTTTTTTACACTCTTTTATACTTTTTTATTAACGTTTTTAACGTTTTTTATACTCGCATGGGAATCAAAACCTAAGGGTACTACATACAAATCAAAAAGTGGGGAAATCTCTTAGAGACTCAATTTTCGAGATGAACGAACTATTAACAAACGTACAAGTTTTTACCAAACCTTCGTTGGGCGAGTCTGACTCACACTTGGCCGAGTTGTGTAAATAATCACTTCTTTAAGATAACTTCTCGTAAGAGGAAGTCGAATTGTTTTCTCCTTTAACAAGGTTTCCTGTACACTATTTTTCTAAATAAAAATCATCAACTTTTGTAAAGGAGTGAACAAACTCTAAAACCATTCATATGTCCCCATTTACTTTTCATCTTCTGGAGCCGGAGAAGCAAACCTTGGTTCCAATTCACCATCTCATTTCATAGTTAATTAAATTTTGACCTTGCTCAACACCCAAATAAATTCTAACATCCGTGTAGATTTTTCGAAAAGTCCTATCTCCACCACTAGGTATGCAGATAAAGTCGATTCATGAGTGGTTAGGCTCCGATACACCCGTTTGGTTTGAAATTAATTAGCCCAAGTCTAAATTTCTTATTAATTAATTAAATATGTCACATGAACCGGTGCGCAATGGTAACGGCTTGGGAAAGAGCTCCATTTATCGAAAACTAAGTCAATAACACTTAAGTGGTAGAAATTTAATTAGCTCAAATCAATCGGTTCCGATGTTAAGTGCCTCGGTTTTGTGGCATCGAGCGGCGACGCAAGCCAAGCAATCTAATTTGAATAAATCGATTTCATGGAGGCACTTGTACTATGTACTGAGGTGTAAGCTTGTCAACGATTCGTAGGTATGCCTACATCCTCAACTCTGATCTCCTTCATGAATGAGCTTTGTTTTATGTCAAGGTTATAGACAAAAAGTTCGCCTTAAACAACGTCGAGTCTTAAAGATTTAGTAAATTCATTAAGGCACATTGTAAACAAAATTAATCTTGGAACAGATGTGGGTAGATGGGATGCAGAATGGATTGAATGTAAACAGTAAAGACCCAGCAGTCAAGTTACATGGAACGTGAAGAGGTAAATTGGCGTTTGAGAAACAATTCTATTTTTGGAGCCCACAGACAGTGTACGTACGAGCAGTAAACGATGCGTTTTGTGAGAAAGGGAAATGGTACAGAAGCGGATGCTGGAGTCTTTGTTGGAGGCGTGTGTGTTTAGCTTTTACCGGGAGTCTCTGGAATACATATCTCTCTCTATTTTCAGGAATTTATGCATTCAACTCGCTTCTGCAGCCTATTTGTCTTGCTTACCTGGTGAACGAAACGATTGCGTGTATGTGGATGCAATCCTATGGAGAATGACCCCGCTGTGAAAGGAACAGCCCGTAGTGAAGGGAATTTAAAAGATGCAAAGGGAATATTTACGATTCCAGTACCAAAGGTCTGGTACGAGTATGTACATATTTATGTTCTTGTGTATGGAAAAAAGCATGGAAAGAACATTTCGAATCCTTTTATGCTTTTTAGAAATTAAAATAGAACTAAGGGCGCAATAGGTTATTCTACATAAAAAAAAACAAAGAACCTACTAGACGATCCAAGCTATACTGTTGTAGTTGTGAAACAATTTTGCAGCTCAGTTATGTCGATTTCCAAACGTCCAGTCGACAATGTCAACTTCTCATTCAATGGCGAGAAAAAAAAATATTACATTTGGTCAAATGTTTAAGGAAGATGGTTGGCAAAATTGTTAAAGAATGCATTATTTTGGGAATGCATTTCACAAAATGTAAATCAATGGATTCAAACTTTAAATTGATGCAAATGAATTGAAATATGATTGCAAATTAAAAAGAATTAAATCACGATTGTTTTAGAGCTTATGACTGGTGCATTAAATATATATTAATCGTAGAATTGAAATCAAGTTAAAGGTTTAAGTCAGCAGGAAATTCAAACTTTGCCTTGAAGTCATTAATGAATTCACTCTTAATCAATTGAAGTCAGCGAATTCAACTCAAGTTATTTGAATTATTTTTAAGTATTATTTTCTTCCTCATTTTATCGACGAGGTCATGATCGGGACAAGAGAGATCACAACCATTACACTCTGCTACATCCCTACTTGTCCACCTCGCGAATTAGTCAGCTTGCCGGTTTTTTGATAAGTAAAGGGTGTTTTTTTTAGGTATACAAGTTTAATATGAAATTAATGATATGACCTTTACTTGATAGATAATTACTGTTTTAAAATGATTTCGGCATATGCGTGCAACGGCTAGCTTGAATCGAGAAATTCTACAATTTTATCGAGCAATAACACGGCGAATGTTGACTTCCAAATCGACCAATATCTCTGGTTTTTATGCATTGACTAGGGACTTCATAAAGTAAGTAATCTAAAGGTGTGAAATCACAGGATAATGGAAGCCAGTTGACTGGTCCATTACGCAAAATTATGCGCTCAGCAAATGTTTCCGCAATAAAATTAAGATGTTGTGCACCGTGTGACATGATACGACATCTGTTAATGCCATTAAACTGAGGAATGAAGAGCTCAGAAATCATGTGCGCTCCATTGACGGTAACATTTTTGTCGGTATCGTATTTAAAGAAATATAAACTGATAATTCTATCAGCCCTTAAAACACAAGAAATAGTGAGTTTTAATGAATGTATTCTAAAATTTCTGAAAAAATCATCAATTTTTTATATGTGCTGTTAAAGAAGACAAAATTCACAATAATTGAATAGCTTTTATTGCTTTCAAGACTGTAGGAGAGGTGAAGTCTTCTTCGAGTCATGATTTAAATTTCCTTATCGTACAATTTCATCGTCATTTTCCACCGGGGATATTAATATATTGTCTCCAATTTGAGCGTATTGTTCCCAGTCTTCATCAATTACGGCTCCATTTGTGGTTCTTGCAGCTAGTTCGCTTAAAGGAGCATTGTCCTCCTGATTAAAATCTGAATCCGTTATAAGGGGTCCTGATCAAAGAAAACCAGCGTGTTTGCAGCAATTTAATTTTAATTTTACTAATTCTTTTGACGATTTTCCACCCATACAGAGTCCCCCTATACTTGTCCGGAGCTAGTATAAAAAATAGCGTTGTAGCCAGTATCCTTCTCACAGATTAGGCCAACATTTCTTCATCCAATCATCACAAAGCACTATGTCGGGCTTGGATGCTTCACCTGAAAGTTTTTCAAAAAAAATGCTGTGACGTTGTCTTAAGCATCTTATTGTCCTTATTTCCAAACAGCTTTCCAAATTTGTCCGTTTTCCGTCTATGTGATTGCATTATTTTTCATCGGACTCCAACCGGAAAGGAAACTTTCTGGTCTTGATTTTTCGAAAAAAAATTTTAAAAGTAAACTGTTTAATTTTCGTATAAATATTTCGAGCAGGAAAAAGGGTCAACCGGACCGATGAATAGATCTATTGCTTGTAGGAATGAAGTTGCTCGTTCTCCTAAATATTAATAAGTCACACATATTCCCTATTGGCTTTGTGTATTTTAAAATATATTTTCTGAATTGGAGATAAGGGTAGTATTTAAGGAAACTTGATCAGTATAACTTCATCTGTGAACTATAAAACATCGAGCGTTTAAATTTTGTTAAAATATATTAAATATATATCTTTAAAATGGATCGTAAATAAAATAGCGCCACCTACAGAAGACCTTGCAGCGAAATGAAGAAAATAAAGTTTTAAGGTAACCGGTATACCGATGAAAATTCTTCCGAATATGTAAGCACGTCGACGAATAACAATTTAATATTGACCCTGGTATAAATTATTGTTTAATTTAATTTACAAAGGAAATGGCGGAAAAGCTAGGAGTCCTGTCAAATTATTTGTGCAGAAACTGCCTCCTCCCATCCAACCCATCTTCTATCTGAATGCCCGCTCATAGCAATATCAAGATATAGAAACCTATGTTCCCATTTTTTCACAGTTTTGCGCCAACTAGCTAAAGCAAACAGAAAAGACGACCTTGACCGATTAGTTAGAAAAACAAACTAGCTCTCTCCACCTTCCACATCTTCACCACCCAGAAGAAAACTCACTCAAAACTCAATTCCTCCCCAACATGGGTAGATACGTTAATCTACATAAACCTGGTGGTATAACAATGGACCAAAACGCTGTATGCCTTGTGGAAGCCACTGTTATTTAATCTAACCTTATCTTTAGTCGAACGACACGCTATATTAAACGAAGACTGAGTTTCGAAAACCAAAACTGTGGCCGATAACAATTTTTTGACCGAAGCTCGCCGAAAAGTAAACCGAAACTTCGGTCGGTCACTAATCAACTTTCTTTCTGCTATAACTTCTCATTAGCCCTTGAGAGCGAGAAAATAATTTAAAAAGTTTTATTTCCCAATCTATTTGGGTCAACAACGATGTGCTTGCAAGTCCTACTTTATGGAAAGAAATGCCTTTGAAAGATTACCAGTATTCGGTTTTCCTTCTAAGGCCGAATGTTTAGGATAAAGAGAAGACCGATCCACTGGCATGAGGACCAAACGATAACGGATGCTAAGAGGCGTGGTTTGGATGACTTGAAGCTGCGGACATTGTACAATCAAGGATACACAAGTTTTTTTTTTAAATGCAATATTATTTAATTAAGTTCATGATAACTTACATGCTAGAAATATAAATACTTAAACTAGCCTTAACTTTATTTACAATTTAATTACTGACCATATGCTTTAAACTTAGCCCAAAAATTAAACTATGTCTTTCGACGATAATAACTTAAAAATTTAAATACACGAAATTTATATAATAAGCGAAATGGCAACCAAGAAAGCCAGTGAACTTAAACTTGGAATATGAACACTGTGCCATCATTTTTTTAGTTGTTTTTTTTTTCGTTGATTTTTCTAAAAATTTACCTTATTACTAACCTTAACCTATCTCAAGAACGAATTAAGCCGACCAGGCATTATGAAAAATTATTTTAAGGGGCAAGTAATGACATTTAATGACGAAGGAGACAACTAACAAGCATTCTCTTCCTCCTTTAACCACCGACATTGTAGGTGCCGTGTACTAACTTCCTCCTTGTGCCGGACTGATACCGCCCAACTGAACCGGAGATTCTCCTCAGAGCTGCGTGCGACATCTCCAGAGTAGGCAAATCGTCTGCCAACACTCCTTCGGGCAAATTAACGGAACCGCATTTCTATCCTGAATCAGGTCGTTAAGGCGAACTGTCTCTTGTTACATGTAGTTGGGGTAGTAAGCCCCGAATATCAGATTATTGCTTGATTTTATTTCTCTTGCAACGTGTCTCCAAGTTATTTTAATGGTAAAGTTATCAACTCGGATTATTTTTGCCCCTTTGTTCAGGAAACAAAATCTAAATACAGGCAAAAGCACAGGAATGGAAATGCTTGACGTTGGAAAATCATTCGACACTGTCTGGCACAATGGGTTACTATATAAGGTGCTCAATCTTAAATTTCCGATGTTCCTTGTAAGAATCATCCAATCCTTTTTATGTTCTCAAAAAAGTTTCAGAGTTCAAAGTTTCCTTAAATAATGTCCTTTCAAACATTTTCCATATTCCAGATGGAGCTCCTCAAGGATCACTGCTAAGTCCTGTTCTCTACAATGTGTACACCTCTAATTTCCCTCAACTGAACAGCTGTGATTTTGCGCTTTTTTCAGACGATATCTTTTTACTTGTAAAAGAAAAGATTGTCTGATTCCAAGCAACAGACTTTTAATAGACGGTACCCAGGTCGAGTGGAAATCGCGAGCGAAGTATCTTGGAGTTCAATTGGACAAACGCTTGACCTATAATCTCCACATACAAGAAGTCGTTAACAAGGTTAACATCACTATTAAAACTCTTTGTCCTTTTATTAACAGAGAGTCAAGGCTCGGCAACGAGAACAAATTACTGATTTTCAAAGCAATTTTTTAAGAAATTATGTTTCATGGATCCCCTGTATGGAGGAAATTTGCTAAGACACATTTTCGTAAAATACAATTCGCGCAGAACAAGACACTCAAAATGATCTTGAACCTTCCTTGGCATTTCTCAACAAATGAATGACACTTCCTGGCGCAAATTGAAATATTAATTCTAACTTCAAATCTGAATAAGTAAATTAGTAAGTATGTCATCAAAGCTCTCACACTAATATCTCATGGAAAAGTAGCGCCAATCTAAAATGCTGTATCTGCTTTTTACGAAACACGAGCAAATGCTTTGATTACATCGAAATCTCATGTTTTTTGAACGTTAAGAACATCCATAAAACAAGAAAAGTCATCACAGATACAACAACTGGGTCAATCCCCCAGCTTTTTGCTTTTCTTGTTACGGAAAATTATAAAACAATGTGAAAATCATCGCGGTCTTTTGTTCCAAGATTGATGACATGATTTCGATACTGCAATCAAGTGACATGATTTTGTACAGATATAAAAACCATTGATTCGACAATCCAACAAGTTGGGAAGGCAAACCTTTAAGCCATAACTTGTTTTGGCAATAAAATTTTATCCGCGGCGGGTATTGATTTAATTAACACCGACATTGATTGCTCTCATTTGAGATGGTTGAATCCATTCCATGCTAATCGGTAGCTTTTCTCTTTGGTGTCGATTCAGAACAATTTAGAAACAATAACACTAAACCAAAATAAGACCGAAACGATGACCAATATGAATCTGTGGGCTCTCAGCATGCTTTCTAACTTTGGAATAATTAAACGACCTTTGTTTCGTCACCGATAACAATCAACCTTACCAGATACCCAAAGGCGCCCTACACCTAGTCGCATTTTATGTGGCTGGTGGGACTCATTTACATCTGGTTTCGTCGTATGCACTCGGAATTGTTGAACTTGGAAAAACGCTGGTAGCTATGCGTGTTGAGACAAATTGTTTTGAATTAAATTATTCAGAGTCTTAGGCTCATTAGATAGCCCCTGAGTTGATTAACATTTCAAGTGGAGAATTACCAAAATCAAGTCACAGTATCGCCCGACTCAATCAAGGGGGAGGTGTATTAAATAATTTTGAATAGAGATATTTTGGAACTAATGGACTTTCTCTGGCTAACATGGCTAACACAACACAGTCCAAAAATGACCGATTGAGCGAACCATTCTAACGCAGCAGAGACAAATCGAAGTATGCAGTTCATTCATTAATCATTATTCCGAATCACATGTGGTGGAAGTTGGGCCCAAGACTATAATTAAGATAAGATCTTTTTTTTTTAGTTAGTTATTTGGAGACATTGTTTAGAGTGACTGCATTATTTCGGTTATGAATTCATTAAGATGTATCTACAGTGTCTCTAAGTCGCCAGCTACAGCAGACAGAAATAAGTGTATCTTAAGCACGTATCAGGGGAAAATATCTTAATTTCTTTTGTCATGGGAGCTCGTTGAATTGGAATTAGTTAAAAACCCTTTGTGATATGAGGCGGTTTGTATTTGCCACTTAAATACCCACGATAAACCGAAAGTCGTGTTATAAAGTGGGAGAAAAGTTGAGGATTTGAAGAAAATTTTCTGGATAAACACCGATTAAGGCATCTCCTTTGAGACCTAGTTCGATTGTCAATCATGGATAAGTGATAGATATAAATGGTTACATAAGTGGGATCCAGATACGAAATAAGAAAATGCGCTCTTCAAAATTTTAAATATATTTTTCTTCCTTCTGCTTCGAGATAAAATGGAATTTAAAGGTAGTTAGAAGTTCAGGGCCAAGAGGAATGATTATCGAATATTTGAAGTGGCCCCTAAAAAAAATAATGCGAAAGCCATAACATAACATCACACACAATAAAGAAGGAGACATCGTCGAGTGTACCAACTGTCATAATTAGAAACATCAATCTTGAAGTTGTTATCAATGTTTTATTTTATCAAGGATGATCATCAGGAAGTTCATGTAGTCGGTCCAAATTTCGAAATACAAAATTTTTACATTTCTGCATGTTTCAAGATCCCAATAGTAGGATTTCATTTTTTTAAAAAAGATGTCCGTGCGTGCACGTACGTTTGTGCGGAATTTTTCATCAAGCATAACTCGAGAACAAATCACGCTTTCGAACCCAACTTAGTTTCGTTCGAAGCGTGTGGCATAAAGATCACCTGAAGAGCTTTTGGCGGGTGGTTTGAATTTTATGGCGAAAAAACTGTCGAAAAAAAGGACAATTTCACTTCTTCAATTAAAATTAATTAAGTTTTTCCATAAAAAAAGGTCAAAATTTATAAAATTTATATATCATATAAAAAATATGTTTAAATAAAGAGTTCGCCAAATAACTTTTTTTTTGAAAATGCTATAAAAAAAAAACTGCTGAATATTTTCTCAAATTTCTTTTTTTACTTAAAAGTACAATCCTTCCGCTTAATAATGGAAAATAATTTCATTCAAATGGCTGCCACGGCTGGCCAGCCAGTAGCCTACACGATCGGTCCAATTTTAAAGCACATTATCGATTGTGTGAAGCTCTATTTCACCAATGGCTTCACGAATATTGTCCTTTAAAGCGTCAATTGCCTCTGGCTTGTCGGCGTAACACTAATCTTTGAGGACACCCCACAAATAATAGTCCAACGGTGTCAAATCGCAGCTCCGAGGTGGCCAAACGACATCAGCTCTGTGGCTGATAATGCGATCTTCAAAAACAGGGAGCAAAACATCGAGTGTAGCTTCGGCTGTGTGTCACGTAGCGCCATCCTGTTGAAACCAAATGTTGCCAATATCCTCCTCTTCAATTTTTGTGAACAAAAATTCGTTCAACATGGCCCGATAACGATCGCCATTGACTGTAACGGCCACTCCTTGCTCATTTTCGAAGAAAAATGGCCCAATTATGCCTCTGTACCAAAATCCGCACCAGTGACTCGTTTTGGGTACATCGGCTTTTTCAATGTATGCGTGCGGGTTTTCTGTGCCCCAAGTGCGACAATTTTGCAAAATCGGCATCTTCTGTAAGTCGATCGCAGGCCCACTTAGCGAAGCGAAAACGCATTGGATGGTCAGTTGGCTTCAACTCCTGAACCAATTGGACTTTGTTTGGCGTCATACCAAGAACTTTATGCAAAATTCGTCTCAATGATGTCTCCGAAATGTTCAATTGTTGAGAACGACGGTGAATTGATGTTGATGGCGCTTCACGCACACTTTCTGCCACAGCAGCAATATTCTCGGGTATACGCACTGTTTTTGGCTTTTCACGCTTTGGTTTATCGATGAGGATGTCAGTTTCTTTCACTTTTTTCACAAGATAACGAACATACGGAGCTGACGGTGCTTCTCTTCATCCAAAATCCGTACGCAATTTTCGCACACATTCTGCAACATTACCATGATTTTCAAAGTAATGTCGCAATATTTCCCAGCGTTGTTCAAGCGTATACACAACCATATTCGTTCAGCGGAAGGATAAACTAATTATCTGTCAAATCAGACATGAGCTAAGTGTTACCATTCACGAAATAAGCACTAGTTGAAAAAAAAAACGTTAGAGGGCGGACCCGTTATATGCACTGCTGCTCATTAGTTTCCGGGTAAATTCATTTAAATTTTTTTTGTTCAATTTTAATTCCAAAAATGTGGTAAGAAACTTTCAGTCTAAGATGATGTGAGCGCCGCTGTAGAAGCCTTTTGGGAGGATCAAACAGGAGCAATCGATGAGAGATGAGCTAAATGTATGGGAAGTAGGTATTGTCATAAAGTATCGTCATAAGTATGAGTTTCACACATTTTTTTTTTTGGAACGAAGCCTAGAAAATCGTTTCTTTTGGCGCAAGTGTCTTAAAAGATATTGCCGACGAATTTTATGGAACAACAAACATTATACTCGTAAATCGCAGTTCTGTATTTTTAATTTGAATATAACTCTAACGAGAAAGTGTCCCTCACAATAGTTGAGGGTGCTGAGTATCGAATTGGAATTCCTGTGTTTTTTTCTAGTGTCAAGATTTGCAAAACTGTGGACTTTAATGCCTCGCCGGTGTGGACCAATCGAAGTATTAACTAGAAAAATTTAAGCGATCAGACAGTACGGTAAGGAAGACATTATAGTAGATGTAAAAAAGACTAATCCCTCTGTTGATAAACCAGACAAGAGTAGTAGAAGTAGCTGTTCTCTTTTGGATAAAGAAGAGCTGTTCTCTTTTGAATGAAGATCGAGCGATCTTTTTAGACTTGAGTTTGGCAACTCTCTACTTTAAGTTCGTTACAGTCGTCAGGTTGTCAATGCTGAAAGTTGCTTCAATAGATTGTTGTTCATAGCCATTTTTGAGTTTTCATATCTGTATATATCTTTTCGCACTTGTCTCAATCACAAAGATTTAGTTTACTTTTTTGGAAGAATTTAGAAAGCTAATGCCCTCTTCGATGCCCCCCTGAGCATTCAATTTCAAGTCTCTCATAGTCTTTTTTTTTATTCTGAGAAGAGGATTGGCAATCCTTTCTCTCTGCCGCAGATCTAGTTAGCAGCTCTCGCTCCTATTTGCAGTTCCGCTTCAAACGTATTCTTCTGTGTCCTTCCAATTGTCTTATGCTGATGGCAGAAAATTTCTTGAAAAATATTGGGATACGCAAATGCAAAATTCTTGTCCGTCTCTTGCGATTACATCACAGCAACATTAGGTCTCTTCCAGAGGGTTTCTGTATTTGTTGGAATCTCAACAAAAATTCTGCCTACAATCTGGTAAGATTGGAATTTGGTTAACGTGTTCTTACCGCTTTACTTTTTCTCCCTGAAATAATATCGACCGGACGTATTTCATTCCCGAAGATATTATTATGAATTCTGTTGTTTTTTTTCTTACATCACCATTGAAATCACCGAGTACGGTTTCAACAAAGCACTCAGAAGCTTTTTCTGTAAAGGATTTCACACCGACACTTACACCTTGGTGAATGTTCGATGTTAAATTTTTCGAATATGGGTCAGCTTAGCCTATGGCCCTAAAGAACCTGCCTTAAGCTTTAATTGGAATGCTTTAGGCGGAAAAAGACTACTTACTTAAAATAAATAAATAACCATTCTTTTGAAGTCAGTGGCTATTGCATTCGATTTTGAACAATGTAATAGAGTTGCAATCATTTTGTGAAATTAATTGAATGTTTTTCATATATGATGAATTCAGCAGTGAATTCATGTGTCATTGAATTCATCATTGAATTCAGTTGAAGTCATTGAATTCAACTAATTTGTTTGAAGTTTTTTTAAGTTTGTGTAAGGGAGTAAACTTTTTTGTAAACATCGTTATGAGAGCCATTCATCCGGCTTAACCAGGCGTCTTTTCTGAACCGCAGATCAAACGTTTTGTAAAATATTTTTTGTGTACATATTCATAGTATTCATTTAGGCTGAACTAGTCCGAGCAGTATTCAATTTACTCGCCAACTTGAAGACATATGCATATAAAGACGACAAATTTTTTGCAACAAAATATTTCTCCGCTGTTCAAAAGAATTCAAATTGTTTCTATTGCATTCACTGACTTCAACTGCTTTGATGTGAATTCACTGTGGATAACAGCTAATTTCAAGTGAATTCAGTAAAGAAATGTTAAAGAATGAAAAAAAGGTGGCGTTTTTTTTAATCCCAGTCTTTCTTATCAAATCTTTCTGTATGAATTCGATGGCATTATCTTCCCGTTTTTCTGTGATAACTCTCTCTCTTCAAAAAGTAAAACTATCACGACAATGGAGTCACAAAAAAACTGTGGTCCTATCCCCGTCCCTTGTGAGTGAAGCTAAAACCTGACTGTTCAAAGACTTGTGGCTGCAAGACTTTCTTTTTTCGCAGGAGAACAAAGATATGTGAGTATTTAGCACGGAACTTGAACTTATATAGTATCCATTGATCATTCATCAAATCCTCGTACAATTATTGTGGATTGATCGCAGACAAAAAATTACTGATGCAGCATTGGATCATTGGTCACGTCATTTGTCTTTCAACTCCTAATTGAGAACTCCTCATCGTTATGATTTTTCACTCAATAATTTTAAACGTTTCAATTCTCACGACCCATTCAAGAATAAACAAAAAATTCTCAAGAATCTTAAAATTGACTGTCTGATAAAGAATTGACAGTGACAACGTGTTTCGATCAGTGGACCTACAACACACAAAAGTATATTTAACACCTTATAAATATCTCTTCTGTTCTGTTTTGACAAACATACAAAATATTGTTTAATTTTAATCTGAAAATAAATCTTTTCGACACCCATAAAATCAACACAACATCCCACAACATAATCCCCTCCTACATCGACCAAAAGATATGTCCAATAGAACTCCCAAGAGAAAGTAGTTTTTCCTATCGTCAGACTCATCAATCGTTGTATCCACCTCACATTAAAGGCATTTCCTCTAACCGAAGGTGTCTCATAATTTTCGCCAACGATTGTATCTTCCGCCATAACAAACTAACATGTCAAAGACGCATTTCAACATAAGCCACTCTGCGATATCTATCGAAGTATCTCGAACTTAATTCTATGCAAATACTAGTAACAGATACTCATGCGCGACGTCAGCCGGACCTGCAACTGATTAGCATACCTACGCAAAAAATTCATTAATCCCGCCTCAGATATGCGGCAATGTTAACGCGTGTTCGGCAGTCTTAAAACAATCCAAACGATGCGCGACAGTCTCCAAGGAATCAAGGAATGACTCCATTTAAGGGTATTACTGGCAGCACTCTTCTTATCCTTATTTTTTTTTTTTGTTTGTGTAAAATGGAACTCGTATCCCAAACGCTAATTACTCGGTAGTTTTGGACGGCAGCTTGCCAACGATAAGTACTTTAGACCGGCCGCAGGCCGTACGTGCGGTCGGCATAGTCATCAGCGACGACGACGACGACGACGGTACCGGTGCACTAAAAATCAAGAGTCCACTAAAGCTGAAGTGAATTAGTTAATCAAATAAAAACGTTGGCGGGATTTGTATGTCGACTTGTGCGCACGGACATTAAAAGAGCATTATCTGTGCGTTCGTTTAATAATTGCACGGGATGGCGATGGAGTCAGACAGGTCCAGCGATGAGACTGTTCCCAACAACAATGGCAAAGGGGCAGCAGATTATGTATCTCACGGTGCAGCTTATTGAGAGATGTTTGGTTTTTCGATGCTGCCGCTGGTATCGTGTTAGCTAATGTGTAGGTTGAGGTTTTATCTTGGCTCATCAGGGCAAAAGGCTCAAGCAAAGGAGTGGTGGCTTGCACGCATTTTAGATCGCAACATCGCGTGCAAATTTTAATTTTTCACCGAGGTGATGGGATAGATGTTGTCCATACTCATTCCGAGCGAAAACAAATCAGCTGAGATACAGATGTTAATGACTGGGTGGCCTATGTGTCAGAAGGTGTAATTATTTCGTTAAAGTGTGAAATATTGATGGCTATTATGGACGATTTGCATGCATGTGGATATGTTTTGCCAAACAAAGGCACAAGGCTGCGGAATGTGGTAAATTGAAATGAATTAAGATGAGTTAGCCGCTTCACAATGTTGATTATACATTGTCAATAAGTGAAAGGCGATGGGATTGCCGTAAATTAGCAGCAATATTTTGGTAGTAGTTACCAGAACAAATTTAAATTACATTACATTGTTTCTTTCCTCGTTGTTCTTCGTCAATGATCTCTTCTCTTTTCCAAGTATTTTCTCCCGAAAAATCTCTCCATCTGGAAGAACATTTTTAAATACCTCCATGTTTCGACGTCTCAAGAGACGGATTCGATTTTTCCTCAATGGATGTCCGTGTGTGTCTGTGTACGTACATACGTTCGTATGGATTTTTTCGTCTCGCATATCTTGAAAACGATTCAAGCTTTCGACCTGATCTCATTCGAAGTTGCAAAATAAACACCTTAAAAAATGTTTGTTAAATTTGTTTGGGTTCGGTTGGATTGAATTTTATAACAAAAAAATTGGTTTGGGTGCGAGTAGGTCTGCCCATACCATGAACTTCCCATCTCGATAAAAAATTTCATTTCCCACCACCATCAAATTCCATTTTCGTTATGATAACATCATTCATTCCATAGACAAATACATTGCAATAAAAAAAAAGATAGATATATATGGGTTTTACTGCCCCTTAGGAAAATCTTTCTTTTAGATTTTTTGAATCATTTCAAATACGATTTGCGTATTTATCATTAATAGATTATTCGAATATATTATTTCGAGTGATCAGGACAACAATTTGGAAATACTTTTTTTTGATTAAGTAACATTAAAATTAAGTAACATTTCTACTAGAAATTAGTTCCATTTTTAGTTTAATAATATTAATTAAAAAAATGACTTAATATAATTTAAAATTATGTTTTGCGTTTTTGTTTAATATTGATAGCTAATTGCACTTTTTTTGTCATTAGCTTTTTAATTAATAACTTGAGGACTGTAGCGCCAGTCCGCGAGGCATTGGAATTTTATCCCTTTGGTTAAGTCGTTTTCGCTGTACAACTCGTGCCGTACAGTTCGTTGTTGAACCTTCTCCTTGCAGATCACACTTTTCTCTCGAAACAACGGAGCCTTCATCCGCTTTTGAAACTATCCATGCTTTTGCACCATATACCATGATGGGACTGATGAGAGTCTTATAGAGCGACACTTTAGTTCTACCAGAGCGGACTTTACACAATTGTTTTCTTAGCCCAGAGAAACAGGGATTAGCAAGAGGTATTCTTCCTTTAATCTCAGCGCTAGTGTTATTATCTATGTTTACAGGAGAGCATAGGTAGATAGAGTCCCTAACTACCTCAAATTTATAGCTGTCTATGATAACGATTTGGGTGTCTTTTTTTGAAAACAACATATGCTTCTTTGTGCCCTCGTATACCGCCAAACCCATCTTTGTCATTTCTGTCTGAATCCTCATAAACGCACTGTTGACGTCAAGATGCGTTTTCCTTTAATATTAATATCTTCGCCGACAGACCTTTAAAAGATAGTGCCTCTGGTATTGACACGGGATTTTTGCAGCTAAGCCGTCCGCTCAAGTGGCTTTCTTAGACTTAAGCTTAAATATTGCTGTCTTTACTCCGTCTAGGTCGGGTAGATAGCATTGTTGGTTCTTCCATATCCTCAGCATTGTTTGCAATTCTACTACGATGTTTCCATTTCGAAATTTGCAGGTTTCGGTTTGGAGTCTGTAAGCTTGAGATAATTGTTTTCTCTGGTCGTTCGAATTTTCGAACCTTATTCCTGTTTCTTAATCTCTAAACATCCTCAATCGGGCGCTACTCATGCTCTACGAAAGACGCTGCGACCATGGCATAGCTTGAAAATGTTGTGCACGAGATTAAAACTTTTGTGACCTCTGTAAGAAATTACTATGGCTTGCAGAAACATTTTGGAGAAAGTACGAGTTCTATCTTGTCGAGCTTCATGTTGAAGCTGGCTGGCTGTCCATGGCTTGCCTTACACGACTCAAAGAAAGCATCTCTTCCTAAAAAACAAAAAAATATAGGACCAAAGACCCAAAATCTTAGCCAGTCTTCTGTAGGCACATAGTAGCACACGGCCATCCCTCTAATAGTAACCAACTCGACTTGAAGATATTTTTTTTTTATAATTTGCTCGCTCTCAAGAGGTTATGAATACTCTTTTATTGCAAGTCGCACAGAACGAGTGGAAGAATTAGGAGATGAACGGAAGATTTTTGTAGTGGTTTGAGAAACTCAGATGTATTTGATTTCAATATAAATTTCGTGGGTGGAGCTCGAATTGGGACGGATGATTTGATATCGACCTATCCAAAGTTTGGAAGATTTAGCTCAAATTTAGAGTTGCGAAAATCGATTTCATTTCAACAACTTTTACATTGGAAGTTGAATCTGTATTCGCTTTTGGCAGTTGTTTTTCAACTTCTTCAATAAAGTGTTTTAAATCAGACAGTCAAAATTATCAAATATTATATAGCCTTGTTTCAAAAGTATTACATTTTGTGAGAAATCTGTTTATAGGGATATTTTAAAAGCTTGAGGACCAGTTGCGTGGTGACACAAACTAAATTTCAAGCATGATCAAAGGCTCGGTCGCCTGGAACCGTTTTTTGTTTTTTTGGATATTCAAATTTGTCTGATTCGTTTGAACTCTGCAATTTCTTTGCAAACTTTCCCTTCATCAGAAATCTTTTTATTAAACCTTGTGCTGAGTTATCGCTGAAACATCACTTACAAATTTTCACTGTTACTAATGCTATTATAGGGATAAGAATTTAAATTTTTTTTTTTTAAATGAGAAAAGGGAAATTTGTGTCCAGGCTTTGCTTTTTTTTGTTTGCAGAATTTAAATTGTTTCGGTATAAACATTGTGAAAGGCCGTTTATCTCTACTTAACGTATTTTCGGAATAATTTCTAATCAATCAAATTTGTTAGATTGCTTTCCTTTCTATTAACCATTGCTTGGAATATAAAGGCGTGTCCTTTTTGAAAGGGTTCAAAAGTACATAATTTCAGTGCCGAGATTTCGACCGCCTCTTCCTTCTGAGCTGGGAACTGCTCAGCATAGAATCTTTTTCTTCTGGTTAATATATGGCTTTATGAGGATCACATTCAGTCCAGTTTTCTTTGCAAATATTTATGGTTGTTTCCAGGCCGGTTTCGAGAGATTTTTTATCAATGTATAATTTTCTGGAAAGAACTCTAGGATTGCGTTCATGATAAGAAACCAAAGCAGTGGTAAACAAATACGAGTAATGTAGTTTAAGCCATGTGTTTTCACATTGTCAATTAGCTTTCTCTCGATGCTTTTTCTTTGAAATCAATTGCCTCATGTAAGTTGCGCCATGAGCTTCTTTTTGCTAATATATTATAACGATAAAAAAGCGTCAAGCTACAACCGAGCAGGTTTTGAACAAAAAAACTGGTGGCTCTATAATTTTCTAAGGATGTTTTCATGGGTCAGTGTTGCAGACTGGGAAAGACTTACAGGATTCACATTTTTGAAACAATTTTCAAAGAACTTCCGTGGAAATTTGGATCAGGAAATAGAGAAAGGGGCGCATCAATGTATGAAATGACCTCAACTAAAAAGTGTTTTAGTCTTTTTGGTAGTCTCTATAGCTAGTAACTTACTTAGTTTAGTCAATTGGCTAAATAAACATAATATTGATGAAACAAAAAAAAAAAATTATATGAATTTGTCTGGAAACTTATGAAGGGCAGTGTTTATATATATGCATATTTTTTTATCTGATAAGGTAGCTGTAAACTATAAATTTAATTAATTTTGAACTATTTTTATTGGAAAACAAAATTGATTTTAAATGAAGAAGTGAAAATGTCCCTTTTTTGACAGTTTTTTCGTCATGAAATTCAAACCACCCTGTGAAATTTAACCAAAAGCTTTTCAGGTGATCTTTATGTACACACGCTTCGAATGAAACCAATTTGGCTTGTACGAAAGAATCCGCACAAACGTACGTACGTACGTACACACACACACACACAGACATCTTTCTAAAAATGACGGAATCCGACTACTGGGACCGCCAAACGTGGAGAAATGTAAAAATTTTGAATTTCGAAAATCGGACCGATTACAAGAACTTCCTGATGGGAAGTTAAAAAAACCGGCCAAGTGCGATTCGGACTTGCGGAACTAAGGTGCCATACAAACTTGTTGCCATTTAAATGGTTCGCCCATCAAGTTTCGAAATCGAGTTTCGAAGAGTTATCCCGCTTTTGTTTACATAATGTACCTCTCACGTCTTATTCCTTTACGTGTTTCAAAAAAAGGGACATACTTCATACATATTCACGTGAATATTAAGCAATTATTTTCACAAATCATGCAGGATGAGCATCAAATTTTACTATACATATAGCTTTAGTGTTTTCAATCAATTAGAAAGGTAGCAAAAGTTGTTCACAAACGTTAAGCTTTTCTTTTCAGAGATAGCCATTCTGATAGCGGTTTACGATCGAATTTCTTTGCTGTATACGCCCCCTCTGTAAATACAGGCCAGCTGTTTTGGGAATTTGTGAAACCCAGGTAAGTGTCCAAATTTGCGAAATTGAATCTTCCTGGTTATAGCTTATTGCCATTATTCTGTATTCATCGCGACTTATATCCGCAGTGATGTTGCCTACCAAATTTTACCACAATATGCTCCCTGTTCCAATCCGGAAAATTATTCATAAATGTTTTATTTATTGAAGCCCAAGTTAGACAGTAATTCTACCTTCAACGAATTTGATACGCTGTCTGACTCCATCTTGGGAAGTGTTTCCCGTTATCCTCGTACTGAAATCGTTATTACGGGCGATTTCAATTTACACAATTCTGGTTAGCTTTGACATTCTGGACAGACAACACCCGAAGGAAGATACGTCGAGATCTTCGCTGCGGTAAATAATTTAACCCAGTTGATTGTCATGCCGCCACCACACTAGACTTGTTTCTTACCTGCCACCCTGATAAATACACCGTAGACAAAAAGTGCTAGAATGTCCCAAGGGTAGTAAAAACTTTTGGACGTTCGTGAAGAATATAAAAAAAATTGTCTCATCTTCCATTCCAACACTCATATACAACGACATTCCAGCTGGCAGCACTGTGGACAAAGCAAATCTTCTCGCAACCCATTTGCCGCCAGCTCAGCACTTCAAGAGCTTGTTTCGCCGCCTCCTGCACCCGAGCGCTTCAACTTTTCCATGGGACGGATCTATTTCCGCAGTCGCACAAAAGCAAGTGTACTCAAGATCTTGGCATCCATAAATCCGCTGGTCCACATGGTATTCCACGTTGGCAAAACCACACTTCTGGTCTCCTCCCGAGTAGTTGGAAAGCAGCATTTGTCCAACCCGTCCCTAAAAAGGCGAATCTTTTTCTGCCTCCAACTATCGACCCATTGCACTTACGTCCCTGTTTTCCAACGTCATGGAAACGCTGATAAACCATCTCGAAACACGAAAACTCCTCAATGACCGGCAGTACGGTTTTCGTAGCAAAAGATGCACTGGTGACTTTATAGTTTATCTCACCGAAAATACTCTCTACATCTTTCTGGTGAAAGCAAGATTTTTGCGCTTGATATTTCTTAAGCATTTGACACAGTTTGGCACCAGGCTCTTTTTCAAAATGCGTGAATTCGGTACCGACGAATCTCTTATTCAATGGATTAGAAACTTTCTTTCCGGCCGTTCAATTTAAGTAGTAATGGACGGATATCCACCATATAAATTCTGGTGTTCCCCAGGGCTTCGTTTTGTCACCGGCTCTGTTTTTAATTTTCATTAACGATCTTTTGTCTGCTACATCTAATCTAATACACTCATTCGCTGATGATAGCTCTCTCAGATTTTCATATTCGTTTCCAAATTCATGTCCCTCATCTTCGGCCGTGGAAATGGAATGGCTACTATCATAGGGCTCTATGAATAGAGTGGAATTAAATGCCTCTTAAACTTAATGCTGTCTTCTGTTTCTAAAGCGAAACAAAAATCCTCGATCATTATCCATTAAAGACACTTGCATTGCTGAAGCCGAAAAACTTTCAGTACTTGGTATGGGTATCAACAGCAGGTGTACCAAAGATCATCTTGAGCATGCTTGATAGAATTCAAATTCGAGCGATAAAACAACCTGCAGAAATTGAAAAACAAAATGCATCAGTACTTATCCCTATTTTCTCCCTGATCACTTCCACCTGCGTTATGAACCAACATTTTAAGGGTAGTCGTAACCCCTTGTACGCGCGTTATCGTTTAAAAAAAAATATATATAATATATATAATTCTCCAATTGCTACAGTAAATTTGTGTTGCATTTTTATCAGATTCGGCATTCGTCTCAAAATAGAAATCAGTCGCTCTTTAGGAGAAATTACGAGCATCGTCAGCGAGCCTAGCAAATTTATTATTGCTAAGATGAAGGAAGTCTGAGATGTATATGTTTACGAGTACAGGGCTATTAGTCGCTCCTGGGGTACCCCAACATCTACATTGACTGCTGGTCAGCTTTTCCAATAAAGAAAAACGGAAATAATTTCACGAGAAACTTTAAAAAGCTTAGATTATCGGACTAACACAGAGTAAGTTAAGACTAAAATAAGTCTTTATAATTTTTTCGAAGAATCACTTCGATGGCTGCGGTCGGCGCTGAGTTTTGTGCGCCTGTTATTCCCGGGCACACCGAACGTTGCACTTTAGTGAGCCTGCAGGCTACATATTTGTTTTCATTACACTGTTGTATATCCAGTGGACATGTTTTAATTTCAGTCCCCAAATGCCCTCCTGCATAACCTATGTGCCAACTTAGCTTGAGTAGTACGTTCCTCCCTGTTTTTCGTCCAGTTGAGTTTCTCGTCGATTATTAACCCTAAGTACTTCACGCTGTCTTTGGTTTCAAGTTTAGTACCTCCAGTCTCAGGGATGTAGGAGTCACTTATTTTGGTCTTTTTTGTGAGTAGCTCATCCATCACTAATACACACAAAAGAGGTGATATTATTCCTCCTTGTGGGGTCCTTTCTATAACTTTACCCTTCCTTGTGTCGTCTCCGATGGTGGCTGTCATGATGCGGTTCGATAGCATATACTTTACGTGTAAATACTGTAGGTCAATAGGGCGTCTATCATATTCGTAATTTTGATATTATTTAGCTTAAAGTGCCCTGTTACAGTCCCACCATTAGCCGAAGACTTCTCAGTTTTGAGAAAATAAAAACTTTTTGTGATTGCCTCTTTAAGTTAATAGTGTCAACGTTTATTGAAGATGCCTTAACGGATATAAAAGATATGTAGTGCGAATAATATGCAGCTCAGGCCCGAAGTTTTTGAATTTATACCAGAGTAGCAGCTCAGTTAACACAGCTTTCAATTCCTGTCACCTTCTTTCTCCGAGCCAAGAGAGACTTTTTTGGTTGAGGCCCATCTCCAACACAAAAGCGTCCTTAAAGAAAATAATATGAATATGCGCTTTTTAACCAAAGGCTAAAATACTTACCCGGCAGAAGGACGAAGGTGTCATCGTTGCCATACTTCTCGAAATTCCAAAAAAAAAATTTGCCAAAATCATGATTTTGCATTACTTAAATTTATGAGGTCACATTCGTAGCTCTGACTGAAACTCTGACTCAATTCCATCCGATAATTGGATCATTTCGTAGTGTTTATTTTTATTCACACTCCTCTCCATTATTGGTCTTTGAATGTCAACAATGTTGGATGGCCAAAAAACGGCATCACACCTTGTCAAATTTTTTTGTTTTTCCAAAATGATCTCAAGTTGGCTTATATAGAAGAAAAGTCTTCACAAAAATAAACAAAGTCTGTATCCGTAAATTACCCCACAGCTTGTAGGTATCCGATACTCAAACAAAATCAATATTTTTCTTGGACACAGTGGCACTTCAGGAACAGCTACAATCCCAATCGGACGCCTCATTTATTAAGAGTATAAATGCATTAACTACTGTGACCGTCAACTGTACGAAGTGGATTGATATTTATGTGCGGAACTTGAATTGTTATTGAGTAGCTTTCCCGCTTGGAGGTGGAGAAAAACATGAAAGCGTCGCCATGCAATTAGGCTTCGGAGAGGCTTCTTAAACAGTTTCACCTCAATTTACCTCCGCTGGTGGCTTTGTTGGCTTTTCAGCTTTTTCCTAAATTTGTGTCAAAGCCAAACAGATGTGCACTTTACAGATGCCATGCGTTGCACTCGAATTGTTCAGTTGGTGGTGCCATGGATGCCACTGCACTTATCTCGAATGGCGCTTGAATTTATTTATTTAAGTGAGTGTCATCAATCGGATGGGTTTTTGCGGTGACGGCACACTTAAAAGGGTATCCGCTGTTGGTTAAGTCTAATTGTTGTCAATAAAGTGGGCCTTTGATAGATTTCACTCGGGTTTGGAAGTGAAGACACCTCTAGCAGCTAAATGACTCCCACGTGGTATCGTTTCGAATCGATGCAATAGGTCAATAGATAAACCTTACTTCATGTTGTTTTTTTTTATTGGTATCTTTTATTTTCGTTTTTATTTCAATTGATTTTGTTTTTGGACATTGGGGATTTTTTTTATGATAAAATTGTTCAGTGTGCAACAGTTTGATTCTAAAAATAAATACAGTAGTATTGATGAAGGTTGTTTCATTCGCGTCTTATGGCAATCGGTAGCACAAGGGGATTGACGAAAAAAATTGGATCGATCTACACACTAAATTACATCCAGGTTAAAGCATTGAAGTCGATAACTGAAAACATTTAATTTCAAAAAACAAACAATTTCGGTACATTCCAGAAAATGAATAGAATTTTTCTAAACAAAATTCAAACGAATTTCGAAGTCTTAAGCTCGTTCGGACTACGATCAACGGCAATAGGTGAAAGAAAAGACTCTGGCGAAAGTCGAGGAACGTTAGCACTCGACGTGCTTCCGGTGTTGCAAAATCGTGATCTGTACTTTCGCTGTTCGATATGACAACGATCGGAGAATACCATCTTGAATGTTGACAATTTGGCAAATAATGTCATCGCCGATGAAGGGAGACCCGCCTTCGACCGCTTAAAGCTATGTTCGCTAGGGTGCAAGAAATATGTAGGAATCGACGAAATTCCAATCAATGTCCTAAGACAACTCTCTCCAGAGTAATGAACATTATCCGACACCTTACCACAAAATCACATACACCGAGAGAATTGAAACACAGCTGTAATTTAGCTTAGATTGCTCATGGGACGGACAGTTTTGAACTGGACTTATATGCATTCTTTCAATTCGCAGTATTTTAATCGAAATAAGTTACACAAGAAACTTGTGTTTTCGATGATTGGTTCATAACCCCGCTGTCTTTGCAAGACCTTCATAGCAGAGTTACTGACTATTAATTTATTCAAAACATTATTTTGACCATACGAACTAAGAATTCCAAGAGCCAATATAGTACCTAACCACCATAGCAGGGGCAGCTACTTCATACTGCTGATTTTGAGTACATTTGTATTAAAGTTACCATCCCAGAGCGCAGTCTATTAATTCACTGCTGCTATCCGCCCTTCACAACCAATTTAGGGATATCATCTTACCATTGACGCTGTCGATTCTCTTCTCCATTCGTTGGACCCGTCTGACGAAGTCATAATTATGGGAGATTTTAACCTACCGCACCTACAGTGGGCAAAGTCCGACGACGAGTCCCACTTCGTTGCTTTTAATCCCTCATCCGAAAAAGAATTTCTATTTACTGATTGCCTCTCTAACGCTGGCCTTTTTCAAATTAGTGGAGTAACTAATAATTTAAATAGACAACTAGACCTTGTGTTCTCGTCAGACACCGACATTTGTCTAGTCTCTATGAGCACTCATCTCATGTCGACTTTAGATCATTTTCACCCACCTCTCTCCCTCACATTTTCATATAATAATGAACCTAGGCTTACCCAACACGAGTATTCCTACAGTTTCAATTTTCTTAAAGCAGATTACAACAAACTGAACTGCCTTCTCAAAAACGTTAATTTCGACGTCCTCAACTGGAGCTCCATCGGAATAGACAGTGCACTGGCGAATTTCTACAACGAAGTTTACGATTGCTTCATTCAATCAGTCCCATACTTGCCTCAATTGCTAATTTTTTCAGCCAATCTTACGCGATCAATGATCAGGAACCCGACCTAGAGTATTTCAGTAACCTTAACAATGGCACTCCTACAACCCTTTCCTCTGTAGAATTCATGCCGGAACAGTTAAGAGAGAAGATCGTAAAACTTAAAGATGATTACTCCCCTGGTCCGGACGGTTTGCCGGCTATAGTACTCAAAAGATGCTGCAGTTCACTGATTCAACCCTAAACGGCCCTTTTTAAACTGTCAATATCGCAAGGAATATTTCCTAAACTCTGGAAAAATAAATAATCCCGACTCATAAAAAAGGCCCAAAACACTACATTTTGAACTACAGACCTATCGCAAAACTTTCGTGTATTCCGAAGCTTTTCAAGAGTATAAACTACGATACAGTGTTTTTTCATTGTAAGTCGATTGTTTCTCCAAATCAACATGGATTCTTAAAAGGGCGGTCGACAACTACCAACTTAACGGAATTTGTTTCCCGAACCCTTTGTGCCTTAGAAGAAGGAAAAGAAATTGATGTTATAGCCACGGACTTCAGCAAAGCATTTGATAAAATCTCCCATAAAATAATCCTTCTTAAGCTTAAAGCCCTTGGTTTCCCCGCTGGTTTCCTTGCATGGATTAAATCATACCTTGAAAATAGGCAATACGTTGTGCTCTTTAGATCCTCTAAATCTGATCTGTTTACAGCAACCTCAGGCGTCGCCCAAGATAGCCATGTAGGTCCGTTGCTCTTTATCCTCACAATTAACGATGTTGACCTCATCATCCATAGCTCACATATATCGATTTACGCCGGCGATATGAAAATATACATGCCAATATCATCTCCAGATGACCATTCCCTCCTGCAAGACGACCTAACAAGGTTTTCAATTTGATGCAAAAAAAATTTCCTTGAACTTAATATATCAAAATGCCAATCCATAACATACACTCGAAAGCGTCTACCAAAATCCTCCAGAATTTACACCATCTGTAATGAACCTGTCCCTTCAGTCTCTTCTTTGCGTGATCTGGGAGTTATGTGCGATAGTGAACTCAACTTTCGCTTGCACATTGACTCCATTATTAACAAAGCTAACTCCGCACTTGGATATGTAAAACGATGGTCCAATGTTACCAAATCACTTTACACTACTTTCGTTAGACCCATCCTTGAATATGTTTCCCAAGTCTGGTCTCCTTACTACGACATCTACATAAAACGAATTGAAGCCGTCCAGCGTCGATTTCTTCGTTTCGCATTGCGTAGTCTCCCATGGTCAGACAGGTACAACCTTCCGCCCTACTCACACCGCTTGCAACTTATAAGATTGCAATCCCTCGAAGAATGCCGTGACATAGCCATTGGGATTTAATTAACTGCGCTATCCGTGGATTGCTCTGCCAGCGATAGCAGTCTCACTGATGGCTGATGATGTAGTGGTTGCTGTATCGGCTGCTATAATTTTTAGTCCATGCTATCAAAAACAGTGTTTTTTGTAGATAATCCGAGGGCATAACGCTTGCAGCACGGGGTCTTGTCTTCCAAAATATCAAGTTCATCAAAACTAATGAAGCATAAGATCCTGCGAACTAAGCGAAAGGTAATAAGTCGATATCAAATTCTCTGTCCCATTACGGACTCTACCCATGGTATCAAATTGAAACCAAGTACATCTTAGTTTCTCAAACTAATCCATAATTGTTTGTTCTTCTTTTTAATTATTCGACAATGAAATGCAAACTTACCATCGCACAACAAATCACTTTCATTTTTCCTCGTAATGAAAACAAACCGAAATTCAGTACAACAGTTAACCTCTGTAAATTACAGAAGGTCATGCTTCCGCCCGACGACGCCCCGCCAAATAATAAACCTATACTAAAGGGATAATTGTAATATCCTCGTAGTGATGATTTATCGTTACCACCAAAAGATTTTAACCTTAATTCCAATTTAGCACTCGATTTCCAACAGAAAAGGGTTCGGTTGCCTTCCACTAGCCATAGAGCAGCCCCAAAGTCGCGCCTTCGCTTCGGCAAGAGAAAAAAAAATACCAACAACCTCCAAACAAACATAATGCGGCGGCATGAAGCTGGCCACTCCCTCATCCCCTCGCCATTAAACTGGATCAAATAAATTTCAAAGTTAAAACAAATTCGATCATAAAGAAGAAAAATATCTGAAACCATTTTCATAAGCATCCTCGTAACAATAACAATTTTTTTATTGTGAGTCGAGTCATAAAGCCCTAAGCCGTCCGATGCGATGGGTTATCCTGCCATGGGTTCAGGATTTTAGTTACATCCAAGAAAGGCTCCCATTTCGATGGTGGTGGGTAAGGACTTTACACAATCGAATATTTGGAAGTCCTAAAATTACAACGCAGCAAAGGAACTCTTTCAAATTTACGATCTCAAGGGCGGTTGCGGTTAAAAGAGGCTCAATAAAGTAAGAAAGCCTCCTACATATGTAGGTACCGTAAACCGTACCAATCCAAATGTGTAGGTTGTTACAGCAAAAAAAAAATATTTATAACGTTTATAGAATGAAATTGGAGTCCAATTTGAGGGGTTTCCGACTTGTTCTAAAGTGTGTCAAAACATAATTCAAAAACTTGTCAAACATGCTCACCGCCGAAAGGAACACGAGCTCTATTTAATTTTATTTTATTTTTTTTCCTAAGCTTTTTAATTACCTCAATGTGCGGACGAGTCCAGCGACAAGGGAAGGCAACTGTGGCAAACTAAAAATTCATCTATCCAAACTCCAGTTGGGGAGTGGAGTTTTCATTTGAATTTTCGAATTCGACGCCGAACGGATGTTGCACGTAAGTGCAAGGTGACACATAAGTATCACCTCGTAAAATTGTGGTCGTAAAAAAAACTTAAATGGAAAATTGTCAGTTGTGTCGGAATGGGATTTGTTTGATTAACGTTTTTGTGGATTTTTATAGCGCTGCTCGAGTGCGACTCATACACAGAACCATATATGGGGTATACCGCAGAGTTTTGGGAAAGTGTAATTTCGAAGTAAATGAGAATGACAAAACGCCAGTTGTTATGCATGTCATAATGTTTATACTCGTAGATGCTTAACGATTTAACGACATGATGGGGGGGTATTGTTGGTGGAAATTTCTGACAAGGAGCTTATAATTAGGTTCAATAAAATTATTCAAAATCGAAGACTCCCCCCGAACGAGGGAGGCAGTAAATATTTTTAAAATTTCCAATGGGATAGGTATACATTTATATTTCACACATTAGTGACAGTGAAATTGAAAGAGTGATATTTTATTGCAGTGTGAAATATTATGTTTGATGGGTTGTTCAGTTTAGGTCAACGCAGTGATGTTAATAGTGTTAACCAACAAAAACACTTGCTTATAAATAGGAGTACACCTTCTGCCCAGCTAGAAACTAAAAAGTTGTCAAGAGGCAAACTCACAAACATGATAGCAATGCTAAGATGCAGCAAGAAATCAAAATAATTTGCAAAAATCATAAGCAAAGTGGTTGTTCCCAAGGGCTAAGAAACCTAAAAAATTGAGAAACTGCGAAGAGGATCTCGTAACAAATTTGAGATGTCTTCTTTTTCATAATTGATCTTTGTATTTATCAAGTTATTTTTCCAGAAGCACTTAATAATGCCTTTCACAAAAATGGTAATAAGCTCTGTTGTTAGTTTTTTTCAAAATGTTTGAAAGAGGTATGAAATCAAGAATTGTATTCTTTTTAGATAGAAATGATTTTTTTAATTCTTGTTTACTTGGTGTCTCCATTATACATTTTCCGCAAACATATTTTTCACATTTAGAACATATTTTGTTGGTTTTATTTTCGTTACAATACCCTATTTGTCACGTCATACGCTGATAAGCATCTGTTGTAGACTTAGGTAACGATCTTTTCGTATTTGTTCGTTTATTTTGTTGTTCATGGACGTTTCGAAAATCGGCGCCAAGTTTTTCTGCTGTCGTTTGCTTGTGCAAAATCAAGGCATTTTTGCCAGCTTAATCAAGTATATTGCAAAATGGTTGATACTTGGAGGGGCCATCGGCGAGACTTCGATCGGTTTTGCAGTAAATTTTCTCGCCATTTGATCGGTCATGTTAACACCAAATTTGTTTTTTTTTGTTATACGCAACAGTTTCAGGTAAACTCATTGCTTTCTACTCTTACAAATTAATGTTTGGAACTAAGTTAAAGTAGCTGTTTTGTTGGCTTACTCTTATAATATATTGTTGTAAGAATTTTCGATAAACCGTTCCATATCATCATTCTTTTGCTTCGCAATTGTTGGTAATTCCATCTTTTCCTAGATAATTATTATGTGTTTGCTACCTACGTCCGATGCTAACCAAAACTTGATTCCAAATTTATCAGGCTCGTAAGGCAGGTATTGTGGAAATCTACAAATAACTTTGGTCGGAAATAGTTAAAGTAAAACCTATTACCACCAGGTTTGTTACAGTTTGGCTGTTCTCAATGAATACATACTAAATCGTAGATACCAAAGCGAATTTGTCAGTTTTCAAACGTTGGCTCCGCTCACATTTTTTATCAAAACGAATAGATTCAAGAATTTCTGTAAACTTATTTCTGCTCATAGTTTCAGAGAAAAATCTAGACCCCCAAATCTTATTCCACAAAAAAGAAACTTTCAAATTATTTTCACCATACGCAGCTCGTGCATTTAAAATTGCAATGCATGCATTTAATTTCCAATCAGTTCCTTACACCCTCTTTGCTTCTTCTATTGCCTTTAATTACCTTTAATTATATAAAGTTTTGCATATCCTGTTGAGCCTTCTACTTGCGTTACGAAGTGGTGCCCTTCCAGGTGTGCCACCTTCTTGTATGATTTTTCTTTCCAAACATTTCCATCATTCGTAAAATTTGTTGATTGTTTTATATCTTCTCTTAAGAAATTGATAGAAATCTCATTCTTTTTCGTCCACAACAAACATATATTCAAAATATTTTCCTCATCATCGTCAGTATCTGTATATTCAAACTCATTATGATTTCCAACCATGTCTTCATTTTCAGAAAATTCATCTTCTTCAATTTCCGAAGAATCTTCGCCTAAATTATTTATATCTTCTAAGAACTGTCTTGCTCTTGTTTGTTGTCTTTTTTGTTTCGACATTTTTCTAGGTAAAGGTGACCTGTTTTACTTAGTTACTTAATCACCAAAACTTTCTTCTTACACTACAAAGCTATTTTCAATCTAAACTTTTGATACTTTCTTGAAATTATTTACCGTCTTTGCAGAAATAAGAAACTAACCAAGTATAACTCAAAATAAACAACACACAAAATATATAAATATATTGTATATTAACAACTTAGAAAAAGTTGTGAAGTCAAATGTGCAAAAGCGATTATATGATACGCGCATTTTCAATGCCAAAGTCCAAAACCGGTCATTTGACGGTAAGTTTAGTGTTAAAAACCGATAACAAATCGTTAAAATTAACAACTATTTAAATTCAGAGGATCTCATTAATGTTCGTGTTCCGCAAGGTTCTGTTTTGAGTCCTATTCTGTTTTAAATATACTTAAGTGAATTCGTGATATTTAAATATTAGTGAATTAGTGTGACCAGCTTTGAAATTGAAAATGACGAAAGTTTTATGTGCATAGATATGATTGGGCTTATGACCTCAGTTGGAATGGTCATTCTCTTAATCTGAAACAATACCTAAGCAGATCAGCGAGACAAGTATATCACTTCAGTTTTTACTGCAGACAGGAAGTCTTAAAATAAGTTTACTATGGGTAAGTGAAATCAAAGATTCAGTATGGATTATCTTGTTGGAAGGGTTACGTATACCAATAATATTGAATCAATATAAAGAAAACAAAAACATCCTAAAAGAAAAGTGAACCGCTAAACACTCACTTTTGATGTATTAAGAGACCTAATAATTTTCGCTTCAATTGATCTGTATTGTTACAAAGTGCTAAAGATATTTTTTTGAAAATGCTGGCTATTTTGTCGTTAGCTTATGTGGAAAATACAATTTGCGTGTTAACAATAGAAATCTTGTAAGTATTCCAAATTTTTATAAAACACACTTTTCACGGTTTTATTTTGTCCTCGTGCCCAGGCTGTTCAACATTCTACCAGAAAAACTTAGACGTGAAAGAGTGCAAACATTTCTTTAAAAGCTCTGCCGTTGAATTGCCTTTGAATTCCGCTTCATAATTTGAACTTGTTTGGATTTTAATTTGTTTCCCCCATCATTTCTTAGTTTGAAATAAAATTAGGAATAAATAGAAAAGGTTATGAGGAAATGAGGCAAAAGCAGCTTAGTACCCAAATGAGGGTATAGAATATAAGAAACAGAAAAATGTATTTTTATACGGAAATTTCTTCTCTTGTTCCTGGTTTGAAAACTTAGTGTAGTCTTCACAATAAGAATGAGTCTGAAGAAAACTGCTTCAAACAGTTCATTTTATACTAAGATAGCAATAATAATTCAATGCGTAATAAACAAAATTGATTTCTTAAAAATAAAATGATTGCATTAAGAGTTACGAAGTCTCTCACAAGGTGGTTCCCTGCTGTCCTCTAAATATCAACAGAGGTACATTTTTGAGCAAAATTGTATGCCATTTCAAAAATATAATTTACGTTATAAGGTCGAGGCTTCGCTCACGAAATTGGTTCACAGATTTTGCGGCAGAAGTATCCGATGTATTCTTGCGAGCCTTATCGAGAAGATATGGAAATGATAGGATACTGCTAAAGTCTTAATAAACATACGCATTCTTCTGTCCTTAACTCAATATGGCTTTTTCAGAATGAGGTTGGCAGAAAGACAAAGGATGAAAAGGAGTGACAATCTTAATAAATCACGTACCAGACCAACCCAAGTCAAGTTAAATCAAAGAAAAATTTCAGTCTAACATTTTCGAAAAACTAAGGTTCTATTTATATACATTTTCCAAGCCCTCAAATAACATTAAGAATTGTTATTATATTCATTCAAATTGTATCTTGGTTTTCTAATTTTCAGTAAAATAAAATAAGTCAATAAATCATTTAAAGCTTATAAGCAGGCTCTTCCGATGAAACTTAGTGAACAAAAGCCTATTATATCGTGTTTCCAGGGCACCGAATATGGCATGAACTTCATAGTTAGTTTATGTAAATCAGCAGCTTATCTTGCTCTTCACAGCTTACCCATCCAGTGACAAGACCAACATCCATCTGTGTTCCAAATTCAACACATTATTCCAAAAAAAATTACAACACAATCCAAGCATGTTCAATTAAGCGAAAACACTAAGATTATTTATTGGACATCAACATGTATGACAAATGCACGTTGCAACACTTGGATTCCGGTTTCACAGGTGCACTGGCATACCTTCCTTTCAACTCCATGCAATCAATCATAGACTTCCAATTAATCATTGAAAACGCCTACATAATATATTTATGCACTTTAGTCAAATCGCCGCGCTGCGTCGGCTCTGGTGTCCATTGGCGCCAATATCAAATTCCGCCGAACGAACATTTTTCCCTGTCAATTCGAATAACTGGGATGATATTAATTGGCGCCCAATCGATGTGAATTCCAATGTAAATTAATTAGGATAATCTAATGAATAAATTTATCGAAATAAAAACAAGCGAGCTTGTTGGGAGAAGTCATCTGTACCAATCTGCAGAAGGCCCATCCTACGCATTAGGTTCGCCATATATTGCTTGCCTAATCACTAACTGATAGACGCAAGTGTTTCACACATAATGATGGTCAAATGATGATGTTCCGCGTATCTTTTGCGGTGAGACATGATTTCCGCTTGGGTGGGGCAATGCTTGCTAGCATAAATCAAACTTCAATCGGATTGTGATGACATCGATTGAACAAATGAAGTCATCATTTGCATGAACAAGACATCAAGAAACAGCTTTTGGCGGCCTACAATACTTTTGTCATGCAGACACTGGGTTTCTTGAGCAAAGTGAAATGCATTTAACTACTGTTGTCTTTCATATGAATACACAAGTTGCATAAGCATACAATGAAAACAAACGTGCCTACGAGTGCAATAGGTACGCTTGGTACATTTAGTTTCCATCATTTCGATGCGTTTTTGTAGTACGAAACTTCCAAGCCTTCGAAATACGCCTCGGTTTTTGCAATGACTTCTCATTCGAACTGAATAGCTTTACCTGTAACCACCGCTGGAGGTTTAAGAACAGAAAATAGTCGCTTGTAGCAGTGTTCCTGCCGCTTTCGTTGAAATTCTGCATCACTGGTCTGCGATGTCCCCTTTCTGCCCATTTATTCACCACAACATCAAAAAAGTATAATCGAAAACGGAAAAGAAATCGTTTTTGTAAATATTATCATACCATTTACCTTTAAATTAAACTAAATAATAAAATGATAAAATAATCAGCATTATCTTATAGAATGCAAAAATTGATTCACTAAAAAAAGGAGAAATGCTCATGAAAAGGCTGTAAATTCAAGTACTGCATATTTTTTGTTAAGAAGCCTGATCTCAGAAAGTATATAAACATTAAAGCATGATGCACACGACCTTTTCTTTTTATGTTCCAATAATCGAAAATGGAAGCTCTTTCTACTACAAAAAAATCTTCTTTGGTCACAATTTGGAAATTTTATGGAACCCAAACCAATTTGTTTGCAGTTTGTCCTCTTCGGCTGCTATATCTGGTGAAAGAAACTCCATAGCTTTATTGTCAAGACTTCTTATCGGAAATCTTTTCAAAATCTCTTCTGTTGTTTTTATATAGAATTGTTTGCACCGTATCAAAAAATTTGGTTCTTCTGGCTTTCCAGCCACTCTGCAGACTGCCTTTTTAGACTAAGGGGTATGGTAAAGGACCCACGTTTCATCCATCATCACAAAACGTCGAAAAAAGTCTGACATATTATGCTGCAACGACGTTAAGCCGGGCGTTTTATCAACATCCCGCTGCTGGTTTAGGACAAAGACGAGACGTTGAGCAAACGCGGTACCCCATCGCGCCAATAGCTTCTTCATCTCCGAGACATCGCCCATTCAGCTAACTCACTTCACTTTTCGATCAGGCAAAACGATTTGCTTGCTCTTCTCAGTAGCAGAATTAACAAAAGATTACCGCAGATAAATACGGTCAAATGCAAGTTCGGTTTCGGATCTAAGTAATCAAGGAAATTTCTTCGCGAATTTCTTAATCTACTGAAGAGAAGGACAAAACATTACTGGCTGGGCGATGTCTATCGCGGCAGATATGGTAGCAGATTCGCACAATTTGGCAACCAGTAATAAACAAGCTACTAATTGTCTAGGAAATCCTTGCCAGTCTTTACCATTATACTTTTGAAATGCACTCCTAAACACAGAGAAGTACAAAGTTCCACATACCGAACTCACACTATAAACGATATAAGCAAAAAATTCGCAGAGTTCTCTTCATTTGCAAACAAGCTCAAAACCAAAAGTGATTTCAAGCTGACGCGCTGCTTCTACAGTTATACCCACGTTAGTGGTAATATCGATTTTCATTTTTGTGGTAATTCTGTAGTGGACTTACTTACTTGTTGATCGTAAGCTTGTGAACATAAACTTGGATGATGCTCCTTACCACGCTAAACGTCTGTCCCTCTGCGGTAAATTCGATCGTTGACTCCATCAACACAAAGCAGACCTAAAATCACCCGAAAAATTTTTCTTTCAAAGATATGCAATCTACAGTCTAAGATATACCATAATGCTTCACCTCGCACTCGTTGATGTATAAGTTTATTAAATTGGCTTCACTTAAAGCAGTTGTGGTGTGCCACACACACAACTTTAAATGAACAACATTTAAATAACACATTGAAATTAATCAATTATATAATATATTTTTTAGTCAATAATTTTTATATTAACTTGTGGACATTTTTATAGAACACATTTTTATAGAACACATTTTTATAGAACAATTTTATTTAGGAGTCAATTAACAATCTCTTACGAGTACCGTTGATTAAAAATCGCATGCTAAAAAACTGGTCGCCAAGAAAGGTCCTTTCATTTGTTCCAAATTTTGTTGAAATTTTTTTTAAAATCGGATGAGTAGTTTCGAAGATAATATCATACATAAAAACTTAACAACCTTACCTCTTCATAATGTTAGAGAATATTAGAGTAGAAAATTGGCTCACACTCAAGGGATTATGACTACACTAAAGATGTATTCTGAGCAAAAGAACGAGAAGAATAATCTTAAAATATTATTTAGTTCGTTTAATTCGCAGTATTTTATGCACTTAGTCAAATTAGACTGTTAGAATGGAAGGTAACGCGAAATAACTAATTCGTTGTCGAGAGGGAATAAAAAAATATTGTTTTTTTTTGTCTTGTCGCTACAGAAATATTCCTCACTTGGTTAAATAGACATTAAGTGTCAATTCAGCAATTTCTACGTAAGTTCGTTCCCACGGGAAATGCAGTGAACGAACTGAAAGTAATATGATATTTATATTTTTCACTTTAAATACTTTGTTGCCTATCTTTAGCAACAGGTGGATATGCTGATGCATACATAACTCGCGTGATTTCTTTTCTTCTGCTATTCAGACAATATAAATATATGCATAAAAAAAAGTATACACTTTTTTCAAATTTTGCTTTGAAAAACAAAATAATGTAAAGATGACGAGACTCAGGCCAAAGCAGAGAACAAAAGTTATTCAAATTTAAGGGGGTAATGGATGGAAAGATTTTAAGAGCGAAAAAAACATATTTTTTGTGACATGAGTATTTGTATTTTATTAAATTTAATAACAACTTTTAAAGTATGTCAGAAAAATAATTCAATAAAAAATATTGATAAATAAGCTGGTGACGTCGAATCTCCAGAGGCGCCTTGAAAAAATGTGGTTTTGCGGTGAACATTACAACTCGTTACCGCATCATCCCAAACAAGAAAATTGATATGCATTTTAAAGGTAATGTATTTCTCGAGGTAATTAGGAATAGTTTTTTTTTCTATTTTTTGCAGCACTTGGAAGTGAAAAACGCTCAAAAAGCTCAAAAAATCGCGGTTAATTTGTTTTTAAAACAATGAAAGAAAAACTCTTCTTGATTACCTGTTGATTAATATGAAGAAGTAATGTCAAAATTTTCAAAAGGTTCGGTTCAGTAGATTTTGATTTGTAATGGTCACGAGCATCAAAAATGACATTTTCACGAAAATTGATTTATAGTTTTTTATACTTGAAAATTCAAAATAAACCATCAATTAAGGAACAAGAATTTTTAAACTGACATAGAGTCATCAATGCCAGCTCCATTCAGCATATCCAGTGCAACTTTTTTCTCTTGTCTACGTTGAGTTTTACCCTCTTTTATTGTATGCGCAGCTTTTCGTCCGCTCGGGTTATTCGTGTTGTATATGAAATTCTAGCATAGTAGCAAGGAGTACCTTTTATGCCAGCACCAAGGAAACTTTTGGCTTAAGTCGAAATCATTATGTACGTTGACGATTCTCGTTTTGAAGTTTTATGTACTACAACCTCCCGCTTCTTAATGGGTCTGATCGAGATATGCAGCCAGTCTTCAGCTGGCTGGCCTACCGCAAGTACTGGACTAGGTTAGGCTTAATTATACAAATAAAGTGCTAAGCATAAAAATACAAGTACGTTTAATTTAACGGAACATAACAATTCGTAGTTCATCAGTTTGGCGGCCACTGATGAGCACTTGGACTAAATAAATCAAGCACTAGATAAGCGAAAATGCAACTATAAACAAACGACCATAAATGAAAATTTGAGAATAATTCGAAAAAATGTTAGCTCCACTCTTCGAGATTAGATTTCCGTGATGGACGAATTATATACATATTTATGTCCTAACAAGTTTCGTTCGGAAGAAATTATAACTACTCTCCTGATACAAGTTGCACGGAGCAAGCAAATGTTTCATGAGGAGAATGGAAAGAGTAAAGTGGTTTGAAACCTAGCTTAACTCCACTCCACTCCACTCCGAATTCCGATGAAGAATTTAAGATCCACTTATTTGCTGTCACTTTGTTCGCAGAATTTTATTCGAGAGTAGTTAAAAAGTTGTGTTTTGGAAGGTTGCTTCATCACACTACTGTCAGAGTTATAACAGCGGAGCCAATGACAAAAATCATCTACACAAACCATTATTTTAGGCAAAACAAATTGACAAGGTTGACCAAGCCTACTATCGCTGGTCGACTACTCCAGTGATAGCGTCGTTAAAGTTTAAACCTCTCTTTCCAGGATTTGTATCTGTGTCCTTACAACTGATCCAATTTAAAGGCAGGCACTAAGCCTGTCAACAAAATTTTTCAATACATTTTCGATTGTTTTGGAAAATCAAAAACCTTAATATTAATATTTTAAATGCATTTTAACTATCCGCGGAAAAAAGCAAACAAAATGAAATCAAAAGCTGACCTGCCAGATGTTCTTTTAGAACAAGATTTCTTTCTAACTTTTAACGATTAAGACGCAGTCCAAAAAGTCTCGCAGCTATATCGATCCTTAACGACCTTCCTCCAATTGCTTGCACTAAAATTGTTGATGTCCCTATTCATTTGTGCATGTCAAAATTTGCCGTTTACGCTGTGGCCTCATTGTAAGGATAACTTGCTGACATCTGAGATGTAAACTTCAGAGGATCAGTTCTTCGTACTGTCTTTCGTACTGTATTTCATATTTTTTTCACTGGAAGGCCAGTTCCCGCAGTCCAACAAACTTTTTTCCAACTGTTTGTGTCACATGGTCAGTCCAATTAAATTTTTAGGTGAATGTAATGTAACTTATTCCAACAGCATAAATTTCAATTTTGGGAAATCGTGATGTGTCGGTAGACTCACGAGAAATGATCACTTTACTTTTCTTGGAATTCTATTTTACGTGGCTTTTCTTTGGCCAATGAGTAGCCAGCGATAGATCATCATTTATTCGAGCTTTGGCAGCATCGCCTATACTAACGGAATAGCCGAGAAATATTTGTACATCGTCTACGTAAATTTGTATTTTGCAGGGTTTAAGGACACGAGGAAGATCGTTATAAATCAAATTGAAAATCAAAGGTTCGAGGGACGCGTGCCAGCACAAGCAGCCCGACTTCAATCGCTCAGATATCTTGCAATTAGCTTGTGTGCTGTTGGTCCAAATTTAAAATAATATTCTCACCTTCTGTGAAAACAGCTTAGATGGACCTGCGTCAGAGGAGATTGAAAAGCCTAAAAACACCAAAGATGTCAAGTTTCTTTGTGTCACTCCACAGCATAAAGACTCCCTGTAGAGAAGCTTACTCGACTGTGCACTTGTAGGGCTTAAAATCCACTTGTCATCGAATACTTTGGCCTGGTGTACGATTATCTTAAGTTCCATTTTAGAAAACTTCCTGCGGACAACACCGGGAGTTGATGATGTCTTCCTACACGCATAGCTTATTAAAAAATAAAATATGTGTGCTGATAGTCTTTGGCGATGGCTTTGAGCAATGTGATATAAGTTATATATAATTCATAACGCAATCAATTAAGTCTTATAAGAATAAATGTCACTTTCAAACGTGCCACAGGATATCAAAAGTCCCATAAATCATCTTCAACGATTCCATCTGGTTGCACGTATTTAGTCAGTTAAACTAAAAGCCACGCAGAGCCGATCGAGTTGCGACGAATAACTTCACAATATTGACCAACATCAAAAGTTGTCCCATGAACATCAGGTCCATTGATATCTTCGCGTGGATCCGTTTCCATTCAGGGGAGCACATAACGTCGCATATTGTTAATTATTGATTTATCACGTCCTCAATCATGCAACGGATGAGCCATTTAAAATTCCGCTGACTGCACGCGGTCAGATTTGACCAGATCGCTTGAAATGGAAACTCAGAAAGGGATCAGGAATCCCATGAATATCGATGTGCAATTCAACGAAGGAGGCCAGACACCAGACCCCAGCGTGACACTCGACTAACAAGTATTTATGAGGCCTTCAGTTTGATTAACGATGCCCAATGAACACAGACGAATGCAAATGTGATGCATTGAGTGCATGAAAAGGTGACACGCGAATTTGTAAAGATGCCTACAGTACGAGTGTAGCCAAGCCGTGGGCTGTAGGTTTTAACGAGAATTTTTGCATCACTTATCTGTGAATTTATTTGTTGCAATGACTTTGGGGGTCGAATGGCACCTTGGAACAACTTTATGATGTGTTTTGCTCTGGATTGGTTTTGTCTTACGGAGTTCATGAGAAAAAAAAAATGCCAACCGCCTTAGATGTGAGATCTTGAATACTCCTCTTGTGGATCAACATACAGTTTTGGTTAAGTTGCTACAAATTTTAGTTATTCCCATTCTCTTTCAATTCCTGCATTGTTTTTGAAGTAGCACCAACTAATGGCTAGATAAGTCATCTTAAAGCCTCACTACACGTATAGGGCGAACGATGCTAAAGCTGCTTTCTTACCAAAATCGCTTCCGTGGGCAATTGCTTAGTTTTCAAGATATTCCTACCAAGATCAGTATCCATTTGCCATAGTAGCTGACGGATTTGTATCTTCCAAACTTGATTCAGAACCGGGAAAAAAAAGTGTTTCGTGAAGCACAATCCTGATCCTTCGAGGCAGGAATCAGCTTCAATTACCGCCGATGAGTCTTTGACAGATCTTCAGTGAGATGTTATTTGTGGGCTTGATACACGCCGCGCAACAAAAAAAGCCGCATGTAGTAATTTTTAATAAAATGGAAGAAATCTAATGAATTATGGCTTATCACTACGTGGTCACTTTGTTTTTCTGATGCTTAACGTTTTAGTTGACCGTTAAGACCAGATTACAAAATATCAAATATTATCCAAGCACTGTCAATATGCATAAACTTAAAAAAAGAGCAAGCTTATTTTTTTCTTCATATTTTTATTACACTAAGAAACCATTTTACATAATTTAAGACGTCTTCAATGATGCTCTTCAGACGCAGCATGGTTTTTGTTTTTTATCGAAGATCTTCTTTCCTCTAAGAACCTAGGCGTTTTTAATGGGGTTGAGATCTGGACTGTTTCTCGGCCAAATTCTTCTTTTCAAAGTTTTAATCTGTCGAGGAAATTTAAAAACAAAAATAATAAGATTTTCAAAACACCATAAAATAAAAAGATTCATCGTCCTGAAAAATTGGCTTTAATGTTTCAGTCGTTATCGTTTCTATACTCGGTACAACACCATCTATAATTGTCAACTACGTAATTGCGGATTTCACTCATAGATGGCTTTAGTTGAATTTGCTGACGTAATCGAAATGTCAAACACATTTTGTTATTTGATAGTTGGTACTTCAACTGTCAATAAGAAGCTCACAAAAATTTAAGTGCTGTTTATCGTAACGATGCTCTTAAAGAACGGCATGTCAAAATTGATTTGCCAAACTTAGTTCTGGTGAATTTTCACTCAAAGATGAAAAACGCTCTGGTCGTCCAGTTGAATTTTCTGACGACCAAATCAAAGCAGTTATCGATTCGGATCGTGGAGCCAGCCAGGTGAACCATCTCAAACATCATCAAAAGAAAGTTATGTTATCAGTTTGGTGAGATTACAAAGGAATTGTCTACTTTGAATTTTTACCACCCAACCGAACAATCAATTCAGATGTCTACATTGAACAACTTACAAAATTGAACAATGCAGTTGAAGAAAAGAGGGCCGAATATAACAAATCGAAAAGGTGTTGTATTCCATCATGACAATGCAAGGCCATAAACATCTTTGGCAAAAATTATTGGAGCTTGGTTGGGAGGTTTGGCCACATCCACCATATAGTCCTGACCTTGCACCATCTGATTACTTTTTATTTCGATCTTTGCAAAACTCCTTGAATTGTGATAATTTCAATAATAATGATGGTGCCAAATCGTACCTGGTTCAGTTTTCTGCTTATAAAAACCAGAAGTTCTATGAACGTGGAAGTATGATGCTGCCTGAAAGATGGCAAAAGGTCATTGCTCACAATGAGCAATACATTATAAAATAAAGTTATTTCCTTCCATGAAAACATTGTCTTTTATTTTCTAAGAAAATCCGCAATTACTTAGTTGCCAACCCAATAAGATTATTTGTTTGTACTACATGGCGTTAAAAGACCACTATATAAGAGATCCAACTCATAACATAAGGAGAATGTTTTACTCGCTGTAGCG
Organism: Orthonevra nobilis; assembly: GCA_963555765.1. Classification (NCBI taxonomy): domain Eukaryota; kingdom Metazoa; phylum Arthropoda; class Insecta; order Diptera; family Syrphidae; genus Orthonevra; species Orthonevra nobilis. The sequence continues at coordinate 27,630,029 of OY743225.1, read as the reverse complement.
TTCCTCTTTTCTACGAAGAACTATCTGCTTCCCATCCAGTCGGATTAGACGCATTTTCTTCATTCTGGCAAATCCATCTCGTTGAGACGATTCTGGACGGTTCTGATACTAACTTCGGCCTCAGTAGCTGCTCGTAGGTTAGCCCTTAACTCCGATGCGGTTTTAAACCTGTTTCTGAAGCTTAGTCTCTAGAGTTCCCGGTCCTCTCGAATAGTTGTACATCTCTTCAATTTGTGTCAAATTTCTGTCAAGATTGTGATCCTGGCTATATTCTTCTTACAGAACTCTCATTGCATCAAATTTGTCGATGAATTTCACGAAAAGACTGATTGGATAAGACAACGATGACTGCCTTATTTTCTTTGCCCAGTTGTACTTTTTTAGACATCACGATACCAAATTTTCACTCTTATTTAAAAAATACAACTGCACCCACTGTTAAATCCTGGCAGAATAAATTCCTATACATTTAAATTACCTAGCCCGGGAGCAATAAAATATAATTTGGGGAATCTCTTAAAAGTAACTAGTATGCGGCTTTTTTCGTTGTGCGGAATCTACGAGTTCTTCCTCCGAGATACAAAGATAGTTCATTATTAAAGCTTTCAAATGTAATGTTCTGTTTCTTCTGATGGTCGTTTTTTGTTGACAGCATGTTTTTTATCCCCTATTTGACGACAAACTATTCTTACACCATTAATAAAGAAATAGTAATTTTAATTGACACCTGTTGCGAGCTGCAACTAAGTTTAGAAGAACAATTTGGGCCAAGACACGTTCAACGATAACCGCTGCCTTTCAAAGTTGAGTTCAGCAATGCTCTTCTTGGAGTAACTAAGATTGGGTATGAGGCTTCGTACATCTGTGTGACACCGTGCAGATAAGAAAGATTGAACAGCTGGCGAAACACGAAATCAAAAACAGGACAAGAACATTAGGATCTGTTCCTTAGGAGCCTTGACAAGCCGCTAGCGGAAGCCAGGGAATATAGAGTCTTTTTCAGAAATGGTGGAGAAAAGTTGGAAAACTAAGACATCTTAAGCTGTTATTCCTTCATGGAGCAAAATCAACACACACATGAATGTGATTACATGACCAGAGACAAATATGGTAATAAGGAATGTGAAACACATGTGAGGGAACATGTGTTGACAATCCGCATTCAGTGAGAAATCATGCATTTCCCAATTCAAAACATCCATAAGGAGGCTCCTGATAAACAGACCGACAACATAATTGATCAAGCTGTAATCGAAGCAATAGCCAGAAGCCTTATACAAGGATTGGGAAGGTCCGGGGATTCTTATTAGCCAATGAACAGGATTTAACGGTTTCAAAAAAAGGGAAACTTACATTAACTTAGGGACTAAGCACAAATGTAAGGTAGGAGACCGCCAATCAAAGCAATCAGCAAAACGAAATCTAGTCGATTAGCGCCGGCAAGCGCAGTAAGCTTTACAGAGGGCACCCAAAATGGACGCGAACCGTTCGAAGGTTGGCTTTAACATCGTGTTCAAGATGAAATAACAATCCTTAATTCAACCAATTGGATAAACAAATATGCCAAATTATTGGATCCAAAAAAGAGATAAAGACGGAAATGTTCCAAAAAAAGACACAGTCGGTGCGGTGAATTGGGACGGCCAATTCTATACTTTTGAAGGTCGATGGTCAACAAATTTAACCATTCGGATTTCGTCATGGCTGAAAGAATCTGGACGCGAAAGATGTGTTAAACTTTAGTGCAAAAAGGTTGCCGGTGCCGATAATCAGGTAGAGATGACCTGGATGAAAATAGGACGATAGAGAAAGCTTACGATCTTCACGAGTGATCTTGTAGGATCTCTCCGCCACTCTATAGCACACGCAGATGACATGATCGCGTTTGTAAGTTATTGCAAAGCGAAAGTGGCGAATTTTCTCTTTCGTTGGACAAAAAGGGCAGCCACTGGCGAATCGAATTGTTGTCAGATACCTCGGGATCTTATTTTTAACTCGTCAGCCAAAGCGAACTCTGCCTTCATATAGAGACTGTTTACATCAGTCAACTTGTTGCCAAGGTAAAGGTGATCTGCTACACGGCCCTCATTCGGCTTGTTCTTGTTGAGAATGTCTCATTGCAAGAGCACTGACTTCGTACAACTTGTTCTCCGGGGCTTTTTACCCCAATGACATGCACCACGAGACTCTGCACCTTAACAGCCTTATTCCCCCTGAAGCGTTTCTCAATCTCGATAGAAAAGGTCTGGTCTAGGATAGATAAGCGGTACCTTTAGTCTTCTAACTTGGTCGAAAAGCAGTGAGCGGACGAGTCAACTACGAACAAGACGTCGCAAGTAGCTTAGCAGAGAATTTCAGTTTTAGTAGGGCGGTATCAGACCACTACAGAGCTGATGTCGAAAGGCAACATCGACACATTTGGTGGCTAGACGGAAAATGAACTCTGTCGTATTTGAATGTTAATATTGAGTGCACTTAAAGCGAATAGGATAGCAGGTTTTGTTAGCCTTGGCTGGCTTACATATTTTTTAAGGGAGTGTTAGAACTAAGTAAGTAGTTTTAATGTTATTTTAAGTTAGGTTAAGATTTTAGGTTTAAGATTAGTTAGATATAGCTTTAAGGTCTAGTTTAAGTAAAATTCAAGGCCGTTTACTGTTTTTTATCTCAAACAATTAAATATTTTCTAAGTTTTTTAAAAAGTTGTTGTTATTTTCGTATTATAAATAGTATTAAGGCAAAAGACATATTATTAATTTATTAGGTTCAACTCGGAGCGCCCGAAAATGGCCAGTAAGTTACTATATATCATACAAAGTTAAGTTAATTAAGCTAGCTTTAAGCGTTTTTATCTAGCAAGTAAGTTAATGAATTTAATGAAAATGAGATTGAAAACAACAAAAAAAAAAACCATGGAGTATGCTCGTTGTTCCGTCGGCCACGATCTCGCCAGTAGTTTTGAAGTTAGAAAAGGTTCAATAGTTCTATTTCCCAAAAAAACACATATAATTCAAGGCTCCTAATATCCAAGTTCTGATATATGGCACCAAAGCATTAACATTGAGAAGGACACGAAGAACAGATACACTACTGCGGACAAAGCTTTAAACGAAAGCATATGTGAAAAAAAACCTCAGCCAAACATCATTTTACTCACATCTTTCTTGCTGACACACTTGATTTAATAAATAAAAATAAATACTTTTACATAATAATAAACAAAAAAAGTACAGCTAAAGAACTCAAATTGAATAAATCAAAATGTTTATAAGGTCGTAGCTTTACTCGGAAACCTGAAACCAATGCGCCCTTTCTCAAGCTTTATTTTTTCCGATCAAACACTACAGATAGAGGCTCAATAAGGCAATATGAATAAAACGTCAAATTCTTTACGCTATCTGGTTGACTTCTGTAGCGCCTACGATATTCTTTGTTCGCCCATAATGTCCCATGATAAATTTTTTTAAAAAAAAAACTTTCCAAAATGTTTCGGCTGGTTTTATTCACTTTTTCTGGTCGTTACTTTTTTCCGATCTTATCTGATGTCTGAATGAAGCCGAGTCAAAATGTATCACTTTGAATGGAAAACTGTAGAAATAAATAAAAATATTATAAATAAATTTAGAAGATGCACAAAATCTGGCAAGTTCGGTATTTACAAGTTTATATTTGCCAGCAAACGTGTTAAAGTAGGCCTTGTGAATAATTTGAATTGAAGGAAGAAAAAGCTCTTGCAAGCTTTATTTAATTCAAAAAAAAATATTCAAAAGCAAGTGACTAACTGACATTCAGAAATTTAAAGTCTTTTGGAGAGATAATTCTATTGAATTCATCCATAATGATTTGAAAGAAAGACTGAGAGAAATTAAGTTAATTAATGATTGCATTCGTTTGAATAACATTACTGAATTCACCTGATGTTAGCTGAATGAATTCACATTAAATCAGTCCGTGAATTCAATAGAGACAATTTGAATTCTTTTGAAAAGTGGGGGAATTATGGGAGGCAATTATTTTTTAGTGGGCTGATAATATCTCACGCGTTGTACTGCGACGATCCCAATCGATTATTGCTTTGATTTGATCGTCATCAACTTCAACTTGACGACCAGAGCGTTTTTCATCTTTGAGTGAAAAATCACCAGAACGAAATTTGGCAAAGCAATTTTGCACTGCCGCTTTTTTAAAGTTTCGCCACCATAAGCAGCACATAACTATTTGTGAGCTTGCGATGCGTTTTTTCCTTTCCGGAAATAAAAAAACAAAATATAACGTTAATGTTCGTTTTGATTTTCCATTTTTCAACAGACACCAAACAAAACTACGCAACCGATCAAAAAAATGTTTTTACTGGTTGACAGTTGAAGTACCAACTATCAAATAACAAAATGTGTTTGACATTTTGATTACGTCAGCAAACCCAAAAATTCAACTAAAACCATCTTTGAGTGAAAACCGCAATTACTTAGTTGCCAACCTGATAATTCTATCAAGGCTTCATCGGGTGCTCCTCAGGGAAGTCAGCTTGGACCGTTGCTGATCCTAATTTATATTGATGACCCTCCATCTGTGATATCCATCTCTATGCTGACAACCAAAGATTTCTCTTCCTTATAAAAATAATGACGACTTTTTAAAACTTCAAACTGCCATAAACGAATTTCTGTCTTGGTTTAATGTTAATAAACTATCATTTAATATTAATAAATGTAAAATCATGACGTTCACAAGAAATAAAAATTAACACCACAAAGACTATTTTGTAAATAATTTCAAACTGGGGAGAGTGTTTCACTTTATGGATTTAGGAGCTTTTTTTGATCCCAATTTGGACTTTAAGTTGTGCGTTGATGCATTGCCTACTAGAGCCTAGGCCCACATAGGAATGATTAAAATAATATCCAAAGAACTTAGCGGTATGTAAGTAAAGTCTTGTACGTTGCAGCATTTCGTTCTGTGTTAAAATACGAGAGTCAAGTTTGGTTCCCATACTATGAACGAATTTTGTCAAGTTTGTTGTAAAAACTACATAGTTTTTTTTAAAGATTTTGTTTTTTATTTAAGAGGTTTCAATGGTTTCATGATACATTAAGAGTGTTAAAATGTTTGACACGCAGTCACGGGAGCAAAAAGTTGTTGGACCAAAAAAATGGGTATTTTGTTTATTACTTATTTATTTTCTTGTGGGCGGAGAAATTACCCCGGATTAAGTGTAAGCAAAAAACTAAAAAACTAAACTTAAAATAATTTCTCAAAATCTAGGCAATAGATCAAGGGGGCTTTTGGTTGGATAGGGCATTTTTCAGGGTGAGTTTGCTGAGATGAAAATTAAATATGTTATTTACGGCATTGGCTGTTCGGTTCATTCTGGACAATGGTTCACAGGAGCCATAGTTGGTACTGTCAGGGTTTTGACGACGGACAAGACCGTGTAATTAGTTTTGTAAATCTTAATTTTTCAAAATAAATCTTCAAAAACAATTTGCAAAACGTTTTGAAAATTGATATAGAGTCAGATACTAGATAAAGCCGCCACTGTTATATTTTTTTGTAAAAAAAAATGTGGTATAACTTTCAATATTTATATTTCTGTACCTTGATGTATGAGGGATTTGATGTTTCACTGTTCCTTATTTTGATCTAGAATGAATAGTTTACCAAACTATATTTTAAAGAAATATTTAAACAATAAGTCCTTGTACAGGGTTTTCCAATAGCGATATGGCAGCTTTTAATTGAATTTGCGAACGCACCCTTTCACAACTCATAAGACTGTCATTGTCAATTTATTCAGTAAACTCAACATTTGCATCATGGTAAAGTGCATGAACGAGTCTGCAAATCATAAAAATTTTCTACCGAAATTCCGAATCGGTGCCCGCAACTTTAAGAAAGTTAACTCCAATTTTCGGTCGTAATTTTGTAGACACTTGTAGACAGGCAATAACAACTTTAGTGAAGAAATTTTAGTCTACATATTCGTTGAGAATTCTTGGCGTATCAGTGAGACAACGGGTTGGTCGAAGTTCGAAGTCGCCCCATGATAACCGATTATTTTTGTCCCGAATCGGAAGATATGGACTTGGACGACATGTGGTTTCAACTGGATGGTGCCTTACAATCGATTTATTAAAGAGTAAGTTTGATGAGCGTATTATCTCAAAAAATGGGCAAGTCGATTTGCCGCCTCGTTCGTGCGATTTAACGTATCTAGATTATTTTCTTTGGAGCTACGTTTAGTCATTGGCTTAGGCCAACAAGTCAACGACGTTGGAAGAGCTCAGAGCCAACATTGAAAGCGAAATAGTGACCGTTTCGGTCGAAATGCGTGGCCGAGTCATCGGAAATCGGGTCCAAAGTATAGACCGCTTCAAACGTGCCGCGGTGGCCATCTAAACGAAATCGGTTTTCATTCAAAAATGTTTTGATTGTACTTCAAGCTGATAATAAGGTTTTTGAAATATCTCAAATAGTTTGCGTTTTATTAAAAAAAAAAAAGGTGCCGAGTCCTGATTGCAAAAGCCTTTAGAGCTCCAACGCCTCTCCAGATATATATTTTATTACTTTCTTAAGGTCGACTTTCTTTTTAGGTTCTTAATACCATATTATCTTGTAGCTGACAAATGTAAAGTGACATTTGGCGTCTGTAATTTTAAAGCATGTGATTTGAAGCCTCATATAAAATCGGTTGTTGTAATGTAGGCAGCATTTTCACTCGTTGTACTGTGATACTGCGAAATTTACTTTTTGTTGGTCAACTGATTTGCTTGTCTTTTTGTAAAATTTAGGCCACCAATTTTGAAAGTCTATAATATTCTCATTTTTAATTACGTTGGCGCTTGTACTGATCTTCCGCTCACCGATTCAATTGCCCTCAATTGATTTCCAAAAATGATATCAATCCTATGATTGCTAAGAGATTAAAGCACTTGTAATTGCCTTCAAGAGAAGGCTGATTTAAGTTTTTTGAAATCGTCGTAAATGGGGAACCAAACATTGACTTTGAGTGGATTCAATGTCTCTCCGTTAAAACGTGCCATAGAAATGCAAATTGGTTTGTTTACGTTTCCTTTAAGTCGATCATGATGAACTCTGACTGAAAATAGTTCACTGATTCGCTAGCTTAGGCGCGATTGACAGTATGCAGACTTTAGCTAAATGCATCTTACCGCTCTGCCTTGCCATGGGTGGCAGCCGCCGTCGTCTGGTCGCTGACTGTTCATCCCCAACATGCCATGCCGCACCATAGATACTCTCGTCGAAATAATCCTTATGATGTCCCTCAATACCACTTCACGTCACGATTGTTTTTAGTCTTTTGGAATCAACAAGCTTAACACCTTGGTGTTTGAGCAGTTGGCATTGGACGGCCGGGAAATCTGCGACGAATTTCACCTTGCTCTGAATTTCAAGTCTCGAGTATAGCGCGATCTTGTTCCATGATTCTACGACATGTAGTCTACATCTGTTTACTTAAATGTCAGCTGGTGTCATATGGAAAACCTAAAGTATATTCCAATCGGGTGATATCAGTGAAGTGGAGACAGACATTCCGCAAAGATTCTTTCATTATTGTCAGATTGAAGCCATAAACCATGACGCTGCAGTTGGTATTTCTCTCCTTAGTTTTTTTTTTTGTAATTTGGTAGATCGACAGATCCACTTTCTAAGCTCATAGTTCTTTGTCTTGTTGGTGTTGATAGAAATGATGAAAAAACCTGCGAAGGACATCAGTTCGAATGGCCGATAGCAATCTGCTTTGAATCTATTTCTTAAGCACGTATGTTATACCTGCAAAAAGTTCACAATTCAATACACTAGACACTTGGCTGCGACTCCAACTCATATGGCGAGAACTTTTTATTCAATTGGAAACAATTTATAACTTTTTTTCGGCACCTCCCCAAGCGACTCAACAGGCACAGCAATCCTTCCCAAGAAAAAGGTTATAGATAAACATTTTTCATAAACCAGAAACGATTTGTAGCTACTACTGCATTAAGTGGCATTCACCGCATGACGCCCAGTGTCCCTGGACGGATCGCGGGTTTCATTGTCGATTTGCGGACCTCCTCGGCCTGGACGCAGATCGAAATAAATTATCATCGGAAAACATGACTTGTTACGCTGCCAATGGTGGCTGACATGAACGCAAACGCAACAGCAGTGGCTTCGTACTGTGGCACAAGATGCTTTTATCGTGGGCTTGACTCCATGTAGCCGACAACTGTTTGGAAAAGTTGTATCGCTCAGGGGTAAATGTTGGATTATTAGTGGGCAATGGTTAGCCATAGCCGTCTATGGCGGTGGGGTTATGCGATGCCTTGTAAGCAGCTGGAGTTGAACAGCATGAAGGCGTGGTTATGATGTATATCCAATTACATTGTTTCTTTTCAATTGCACTGCGAGATGTTGATGCTGTGGTTGATCTTTTTGGTGGTGTACAGAGAAATAACACATAGAGTCAACATGGCCTCTCAAACTGTTAGCAAAGTTCACAACCAATGAAAAGGTCGTCAATCCTTAAGGTATGCAATTGATTTACATAACGTACGTACGTAGTATAAAAATCCTTGGAAAAAATGTAAATCAGATCGGTTCTAAATAAAAATTCTTCAAGGCGGAACCTGTGACCAAATAAATTTTTGTTTTTTTTAAACCTCATCGTCATCACTCGGAGTCAGTTTCGGCCATCGCATTAGCCTGTTGGTATCTAATCAATTCTTTTGGAGACTTACTTCATCGGCTAGAGAAGGGTTTTCCTCATACATACGTTTTATAACGTTTCTGTTCCTTGATTCTTTTCCTCATCTAGAACTGTAGTGTCATGATACCACACATTACTTATCGGGGGTTTGTTGGTAGCCTTTGGTTGTCTCAACTTTTTATGACGATAATGGTATGCTCATTTGAGAGACTTCCTAGCTCACTGAAGGCTCTTTGGGCTGCCGTGTCCAATTTTGAACCGCCCATCGTATATCACTGGGCAAGCGGAACTCTAAGCCGAGCTTCTCACATCCAGAACGCTCGACGTAGTCGTCGGTTGGGTTGGTAGTTCGACCGCTTGTGAATAACCACGTTGCTGTGTAGACCTTTTTGTGACGAAAACTTTTTCTATTTTCTGTAACTAACTTACGCAAAATCGGTGAGTCATTTCGGGGTGGCTGATGATGTTTTCAGTAATAAATTTAGCATTGAAGTCCCCTAGCACATTCATGATGTCTTACTTCGGGCAGGCTTCGTAGACTACGTCCAAGAGTTCGTAGAATTGCGCATTCGTAGAGTCTTCAGCTTCATCGGTTGCAGAATTTTTCTCACGACGATTCGCATCCTAAAATGTGCAAATTTGTGTCAAAGATATCATATGTCGCATTCTCTCCTACACATTGTTTTCGATCATGTCCAGCATACTTCCTGGATCGGTATCATATCCACCCTTTAACGCGTGAGTTTAATTTTAAATTTTTGCGAATCTACCAGGGTGTAGAGCGTTGTAACACTTCAGAAACATACTCATACCTATATCGTTGTCCTTTTTCGCGCAATAGCATCGTATGAGTCTTCTTTTTATTCAAGGCCGCTTACACTCTCAGAGCAAATGACGGGTTGACTTAGTGCATTCACCATATCGCGGGTGCAATGTCTACAAGGCTATTTAGGGGCGCCACTTTGAGGCTGTATGTCAACTCAAATTGCCCAAGGACACAGATAGTAACTGAACTAACCCTTATTTGGGTGAATTGAATCATCCAACTTACTCAAATGCGGTACGGTCCGATCTTTTACATCAAAAAATATTTTTTTATATTTTTATTAAAAAAAAAAAACCTTTACCTGATGCGACTCTACAGTTCGAAGGGTATCAACCCAAGCTTCTCCAGTTAGCTCACATGTATGGCCTTTTTTGCGCCGTCCCTCCATGTGGATTCGAAGTCTTTCCGGGCCGGAACGTTATTGTTTATTCGCTTTATATTTTTATTCTTTTGATCAAATCGATATTGCTGTACGGCATGTATAGATCATCATTGAATCTTGTCCGTCTATGCAGACGGGAACGAAGATCACGTAGAATTTTTTCTATCGAAACAACGTAAGGCACTCTCATTCGCTTTTGAATGCTTCTGCATCATATAGCAGGACATCAAGGAGGTCGATGAGGTCATTGCCAACCTTAATGGAACGAGCGTAAGCCCTCCATCGTTATCCTAAACAAACGGACGAGCTTGGCAGTTATGCCAAAGATAGACGTGGTTCTATACAGCTCGTCTCTACGGATGCTATCATAAGCGGTCCTTGAAATCGACGAAAAGGTGATGAGTGCCGAGGTCTATGGGGAACTTTTCTGGTTGAACGGCTTCATAAGAAAATGCACTTTTAAGCAGACTGATACCTCTAAAGTTGGGGCAGTTTAGAGGGTCTCCTTTCTTCTGACCACATATTGCAGTTAGTTAATTTGGTGCATACTCTTTAACAAGTCATCGCAAGCCGCACCGCTTTGAAAAGTTTGGCAGCTAAGCCGTCCTCTCCAGCTGCCTGATAGATATTGCTATCCTTCCTTCGTCTAGGTTGCGTCGTCTTCACCAAATGGTTCAGCCTGCCAGACAGTAGAAACAGTTCTTTCATATCCTCAGCATTGACTGCTTCTTATGATTATTTTTATTTAAACACAAGACGTGTCCTGCGACTTCGTCTGCGTAGATTTCGTGTACGTAGAAAAATTATAGGAAACAAAAAAGTTTACTCACCGCCCTGTGACATCAATGCGAACGGAACGTCCAAAAAACGTTACAATATTTCCTGCCTACTTACATAATCAGGATTTAAATTTATTTTAAATATATTTTTTAGTCCTATTTAAACAATTTGTGTATTGAACTCAACATATAGAGATATACTATCGCGAACTTTTTTGAAGAAGCTTTTCAGTTTTAAAACTTTTCTTTAGAAAGCAAGTTAATATCTTGCTTTGTTTAAAGTTAGCTTCAATTGGGGGTATATACCCATGATCTGGAGACAGGTTAATGTTGTATGCATACTAAAACCTGGAAACAGCCTTATTTGCCTATCAGTCTTTCCTCCTTCATCCTGAAGACGATGGAAAGACTTATAGACCTGCATATCAGGGAACACTTGGATACTCACTCTCCGCTGCACACTAACCAATATGCATACGGGAAGGATAAGTCAACCAAGGAAGCACTTCACCATCTGGTCACCCTTGTTGAGATGGCATTCCACTCTAAGGAAAGTCCTGGATATTGGGGGTGCTTAGAAATACTGAGTTAAAACTTCCTCGCTTGGAAGCGTGTCAAAATCAGTCACTGCAACGAGAGGTTTTGTCGCCTCTCCTTTGGTCATTGGTCGTACATGATCTCCTGGTAAGCCTAAATGAGATAGGTTATGTCACAAAAGGCAGTGCAAATGATCTGGTCTGTTTTGAGTCAAATACGATACTCTCGTCATAAATTCAGCATAAATGAGTCTTAGAATTAGTGCAAGTGTAAAGACTCTCTGTAAATCCTAGCACAACCGTTCTGATCACATTCACAATGACGAGACAACTGAATCTGTGTCAAATTTTAATTGAAGGGTCCTCCCTGGAATTCTCTAGTGAATTCAAGTATAGCTGTGTTATCTTTGATAAGAAACTGAACTGGACTTTACTTATCCAGTCCAACATAGAACGCGCCACCAAGGCCTGTAAGCGGTTCTACGGGTGGACTTGAGGTCTTAAACCTTAGATGATTTACTGGTGGTTAGATCTATCATTTCATAACCTACGCTGCTTCAATTTGTTGGCCCAAATCTTTAGAACTAACAACTTCTAAAAAGCTGAAAAAAGTCAAACGTATGGCTTGCTTGGACATCACTGGTGCCATGAGCACCTGTCCTATGGCAGTACTGGAAGCTGACTCCTCTTAACATTTCCATTGGGAAAGAAGCCGCCAGAAATGCCCTAAAGATGTAACTGGCAATGAAATTCAAACCAGGTGACCAAACGGGACACTTGAAAATAATCAATTTCATCACGGATAAAGACATGTTGTGCTCGATCCCAGATTGGATGAAGGCAACGTACTGCTTTGGGCGACTCTTTGAGAAAAACATTTCTAACCGTGATCAATGGTCGAGCACACACTCGCCCCCGACCCCAGAAACTTAATCTGGTATACTGATGGCTGAAAGATGGCAAATGGAGTAGGCCCATGTCTATAGACCCAACACAAAAATTTCTATACCCATTGGAAAGCATCCAGGTGTTTTCCAGGCTGAGCTACAAGCCATCGAATCCGGCGTCATAGAAAACTTTCCAAAAAGTCAAAAAGGGCCAGAAACATAATGTACTTAAGACAGCCAAGCAGCGCTCAAGGCACTGTCAATCAATCAAATGGAATCAAAGTTAAAAGCTGCTACGTACTGAAATTGCGGACGAACTAGCCAGGGCTGGTTCAAAACCCCGTTCATTGATTCGGCACTTTTCTGTGGAGTAAGCTGGACTACGGCCACAAGTCTGGCCAATAAGTGGAGAAATCTAACGGGACTCGGACAATCTAAATCACTAATTAATCCCTTCTCTAACGGAGAAATCCTTAAACTCAACCAGGAGAACATTAGAAAGTTTGTGAGCTTCCTCTCCGGCCATTGCCGCTTGAGATCACATCCAACCAAATTTGGACTCAGTACAACCACCGAATGTTGACTCTGTTTAGAAGACGACGAAACGGCTGTACACATTCCTTTTGGTTCAGCTCTAATTTGGTTCAGAGAGCGTAGCTTCCTCAAAGAGATATACTGCCTATTGGACATTACACAATCCAATGCTAAAAATATTTTGACCTTCATCAGAAGGATGGAATGTCTGTTAGCCTAAACGAACTATCCAGGATATAACAGGACTATTCCTACAGACCGCAGTGTCCGCCACTGGGCAGGGGCTTAGCTTTAAAAAAAAATCTATTTCCGTAACGACAGTGTTCCCAAAACACTGCTGCGGTTTCAACAGCTAAAATAATTGGTCGCAACGAAAGGCACCTTTTATTTAAATGATATAATTTATAGCATCTGTTTAAACATTCATTTTAAATCGGGTGGGTCGTGTCGAAAATAACCTCCTAGGTACAAACTAACAAACTTACCAACTCTAAGTCTTTATAAAGTTTTGTCATACTTTTAACATATAGGGATGTGTCGTCGCAGACTTTTTTCTATAGAAAGCAATTAAACAGCGTTCGCAAATAACGCATGCGCTCGACCGCTTTTTAGCTACATAATCGGTCGCAAAAAAAACGAATTTTTGAAATCGCATGGGCAGTCTCGAAGATTGCCTTATACATACAAACATAAAAACATTACCTCTTAATAATATAAGAGTAGTTGAAAAGTGGTGGCGCAATAGCTCCCTTGAGGGCAAGGCCTAGCTTCACCATTTGTGTGCATCTTACAAATTTCGCGAATGGTGGGAGAAATGAAGCCGTGACAAAATGCCAAATGTTTTTACCCGGATTTGAACATGGGTCTCGATATCCCTTTTTGAAGCGAAGGCTACAAACGGCATGGGCTAACCGACAGCTCTAAGCTGATTTCAGATGGCCCCAGAACTTTAATCATGGCAGTCATTTAAAGGATTACTCATATCCATAGGCTTCGAATTCAGTATCGAAACGAATCTTTGTTGAATTTAAAAACAAAAAGAAATGAATTTTCATATAAAAATAACGTAGGCACTTCGAAAATTCAAAGTCTAGACATTGGCATCTTTCTGGCTTTTCTGACACAAAAAAAAACCTTCACATACGAGTTTAAATTCTACTTCTAACATCTTCTTTGAGTGTCAGTCGAATTTATGGCCTGCAGATATAAGGCTTTCGATTTTTACTCAAAAGATTTCATCCGATTGGAAAACAAGAATGACATTCATACATATCGTGGCTACTTTATTGCGAGTACATAAAACATTTACACAAATCTTCCCCCGAGATACGGCTAAAAAAATAAAATGATACGAGAGGAAAATTCAAACAAATAAAGAAGCTGTAAGCGGCAATAAAAACCGGGCAAACAATCGAATATGTCACATTTTAGTAGATTTGAATGCCATCTCTGCATCGAAAGGGGACACGTTTCCGCCATAATCGTAATCTTTTGGGCTCGCATCCTTCGAAATTGTTGCGCATCATTGTGGCATTTATCGCCGTTATTGGTTACAAAATTTACGATTGTTTTGTTTTGTTTTTTTTTTTTTTCTGTTGTTGTTGCTGTTTCTCGTTGTCTTTATGGCCTGCACTAGATGGAGTCGGTCATAAAATTCAAAGCTATTTATCATTCATGCCCATACAAGGACCTTAAGAGTAACATTTTTGACACATTAACCCCTTGACTGTGACCCAGCAACATTTATTCAAACACAAAATATATGTTTGTGCATATGCCTTTGTCTTGTTTCGTTTTGGTTCGAAGGACTCTTCTATTCCTTCGTTCTTCGACAGCGACAAGATATTACCGTCGGATGTCCTGTTGACTACCAGTAGTGCCAAGTCACGCTAACGCTAACACAACGGAAGTCCATTAAGAGAACAACAATAAATATTTGATATACAAAATCGATTTCCTACTTGCATATCCTTAAGATATTTATCTTCCCATCAACACACTTCAACAAAGCTATACTTAGAGTAGAGCGCTCGCCTCCGCCACCTCCACGCCGCGTCGCGTCATTCACGGCTCAACCCAAAATGTTTACTTTTTAAATGGAAACACAAATCATGCCACATGCCATTGAGCGTGGCCTGCCTGGAACGAAAATGTTACGCAACAAACTTACACTCACTGTGTTGTTGACTTGATTTTGGCGGGTTGAAGTTATGTAGAGAAAGAGGAAGCACTTTATGGAGTGATTGGGCAAGTATCCATTTAAATTATGTACCCTTGGCATTCTCAGAGCAGATGGTAGTACTGTAAAGGCAAAAGTTGGTTGCGGGTGTCTGCAACGCAGTGGTTTGTGCGTTGGCTTATGAACGTAAGATCTCGGGTTCAAGTCCGAAAAGAAACAAGCGTAATTTTTCTCACGACGATCTTACGATGCAACTGTCAAGATCAAGCTTCAAGGACTGTTCGGAGTCGCCAATAAATTCTAGGTTCCAACTTCCGCCATTTGTGCGAAAAATTTAACGTGCACAAACAAACAGTGAAGTTTGATCGTGACTCCCCAAAAGAGTTGTCACGCTTAGAATATTATTATTAACGATTGAGGCTGATGCCATTTTTTGTCATCCTGCTCTTAAACTTCAGTTTGTGTGATCCTGATTTCAGTTATTTGGATTATTAATTTTTTTTAATGCATTTTTATTTGTTTATTCATTTAATTAATTAATGCTCGAGAAAAAATGCTTAAAACTAGCTTAATTAACTTAACATTTTATAACTAACTTACTGGCCCTCCGCGGGCGCGTTAATCAGAAAAGCACCAGGGCTCTATTGATCACTTCTTCAAACACTTTGATGATGTTAGGAAGTAGACTTATCGAGCGGAGAGTGACTTTATTCCGTTTAGGAATGGGTTGCACCATCGCAACCCTCCAATTAGCTGGATAATGTCCATTGTTCAGCAAATAGGTTAACAGGAAAGTGTAAAAGTTAGCCGCTTCTAGAGGAAGGTGTTCGAGAACAATGTTCGGTATTTCATCGATTCCCACAGATTTCTCAGTAAACCGAAAATAACCAGGAGATCCTCCTTTGAAATGTACAGAGGATGAACCCCTTCATTGGCGATGACATCATTTGCAAATTGTCGTCATTGAACATGGAAAAACCAGTGTTTCGGGCGGGTGCTAATATTCACCTTATACACATCTTGAAACGTCGCACATATTACTTCAACTTTCTCCTGAGGATCTTCGATCACAAAAAAGTTGTCCTCTTCGATCGCTTCTAATGGATCTATGCCTGCTGTCACAAGTATTTGTCCGTTGTCTGTAGTTAGGGGTAGCTTAAGACACGGAAGCTCATTCTGGTTTTTTCTTCGAAAGAATTTATTTATTTTCGGGAACATACTAGGGTTACTAGCTTTGACAACTCGAATTTTGGTATTCCATGTCGAATTAATTGCAACACGATAGTTTTGCTGCAATACGTAAAAAACGTCTCTTCCGACGAAGCTGAAGTTCTCTCAGGGAGAGTTTTTCAAACCTCTTGGACGGACCCTTGCTATCTTGGAGCGTGATGTCGAAATCATAATCAGAGACTTCAAAGCTAAAAGTACAGCATCCACAGTAAGTCTTCTAGACAAAATGGAAACCTTGTCTTACCTGATGAAAAAAACGGCAGTGAGGCATTCTTTAGCTGCATAATCCCAGAATGACCAACGTAAACTCCACTAAATTTCTTGCTGCAGCCAAAAAAGATCCGAAAAGTTCAGTTTTCAAACAAGTAGAAGCTTCGAACAGCCTTACCTACCAAAAATGTAGGTATCGCAATATCGTTCAAGGGGCAGCTGAGACCACCAATGGTTATGAACCACCGCATAAAATGAGCCTGTGGTTTGATGATCAATGCATATGTTGTAAAAAGATGGCATAAAAAACATACTTTCTGTCGCAGGAAAATGGGCAAGCCACTGGCAGCTAGCTTCTAGCAGGCTCTTCGAAGCAGTAAATGAAACTTGTCGTTGAATCGTAGGGAAAATCAGATGTATCTAACTATGAAGCAGGCAGAACGTGGTGCGGCGCCAAGAAAATCCGCTTCCAGTCAATTCAGAAGCCATCGCTCGATACAGTTTCGACGCTTGGCTCAACTGAAGAAAACAAGTTTCCAAAAGCTCTGATGGTCTGCAACCGTAGCTTTTTAATTGAAGTGGAGATATAGTATGCTGGTAGGCGCATGAACCAAATAAATAATCAATCGATTATGAATGGATAAAGTCATGTTAGAAGACTGAACTAAGCTCTGTATGCCAAACGGAGGACGATTATATGTTTTGTAAGAAACACCAAAGCACATCCCTGAATCCTTGTGTGTGAATATCTTCACGTCGAGAATCATCATAAATTCAAAAACCGTGTTTAAGAGCTAAGGCAGAATTTGTAAACCCAGTGAAACTGATCTACACTGTCATTAGTAATTTGGAAATAGTTCATTTGAACAATGCCTAAATTGATTAACATGATGACCCAACTTCGACAAGGAGATACATTCTCAATGTTGTTGTGGAACAGCAAGTGCAGAGAGCAGCTGTTACGGAGAAGGCACTTTCTTCAAAAAGCCTGTCCATCTGCTGGGATACGTAGATCACTTCATGGACCATTGTCTCCAGCAGCTCATTCAGAAAAAGTTGACCTAGAAGTAAGTAAGCGCAAAAACAAGTTAAATTATACAACAAACAAAACTTCCCATTTGATTTTTAAAAAAATTTATTACCGTTAGGTTAGATAAAGTTGGATCATTCGTGCAAGTTATCCAGTGCAATTTCTCTCTTCGTATTGAAAATATCGTGGTGACTGGGTGTGCTGGTATCCTATATGTGTTAAGGTGATAATTAGTTATAAATTTTTGTAAGTACACTTTTGTAAGTTTTTGAAACTTGAACAAGGTTTTAAATTTAATCACATAAAAATTGCATAACAATACGTTCCTTGATATCAGAACTGTGAAATTCAACAATTTTATATGATAAATATAACCAACACACGGACAACGAAATGATCTTATTAGGGTTCCGTTTTTCAGCTTTCAGTTTTGAGGTACGGAACCTTTATAAAAAAAAGCGGAGCACGTTTTTTTGTGCAATTTAGGTTTGGTAGCAACAATTGAGCTCAAGGAGATGTATCTTGTCGGTTCTTTGAAGCACATTATAATCGCACCAAATTAGTAAATCCTTATTAATTTTTTTTTTTTCTAAGATAATTAAATTTAAGAATTTAAAAAAGGAAAATATTTTGCTTTTACAATGTGAACGTTGCTTGAATGAAATTCAATTATAAAATACATAATAATATAATGAAATAAATTTCCTCAATTGTGTCTTAAAATTGTGTCTTAAGCTGCATGTTTTTTCTGCGGTGCTCAGGAACCCTTTTTAAGTCCATGTACGGAAAAAGACGCGTATCCATTCTGGGTCAAGGGCCAACGGATGTAAGTGATTTCTTTGTATAGAAAAGTCTATGAGAATTTTTAAACAGATTTAAAATTGAATATTTAAGTTAATTGATTGAATTTATCATTTATCTCTGTCACTTGTATACTGTTTTGTCTAAATAGCTAAAGCCGATTGACTTCATCTTCCATCATATTAGGTATTTTGTCACATCGACATTTTTCCATAACGTTTGATTTACGTCTGATTGAAGTTATTCCCTTACAGAATGATTATCTCTGGAAAGAGAAGATTAATTTTTATGGATAACATTTGCTACCTTTTTGATTGCATGATTTTCACCTTAGAAAAAATACAGTATCGGGTGATCCCAGACTCTCCCGAAGGTACGTTAAAAGTATTGAGCCCTTTTGTAAATTTCTCTTCTTTAACTGCACTAAGCTACAGGCAAGAGACAGAAAGTCTTGGTTTAGAATAAAAAGAAGGATTCAGCATGGCATCTTTTTTTTCTGGTAAAAAGTGGCTGCTCGCTTTTTGAGGGGATCAAATTTAGTCAGTTTTTGGTGCAGACTTCGATAGATTGCTTATCTTTGGAAAAAATTTACCTGTGATCAGAATATTTAAAAAGTCATCTGCATGCTCGACAAACTCTATGTTCTTTCCCGTAAGGACTTCAACAATTAAGTTCACAATAAGAAACCAAAACAGTGGTGAAGTTAAAAAATGTTCGGGTATAGTGTTCATATACTTCAAATTTGAACAAGTTCACTTATAATTTTGCTCTGTCTCGAGAGATAGAGTTTCTTTTCGATAATTTGGTGAAACGTTGAACGTCTTATATGTGCGGTGGAGTAGCAATACGAAAACCTTTATTTTAACTTAAGAAAGAGGTCTAGCGAATACTCAGAGACTTGTTTAAAGCCTTTAACACACATTAGTGGAAATTCAAAGTCTTGCTGCAGTAAAGATGCTCCATAGCTGTGCAGTCAAAACAGACAAGCAATTATCTAGGAATGTTCCTAGTGTGTCAATGTTTCAGACCTCATCCGTATCGGCGAAGTTAACGAATGTTCCGAAATTAGCACCCAAATTGGAATTGATAGAAACTTCACATTGTCTGCACTATAAATAAACATCAAGAAGTTGATCGATTTAATGTCTCGATCGACGGCCAAATTGGTGCAGGTACGTGCGGATTTTTTAACGAAAAAAAGTCAAAAGTTTCGCGTGATAGCCAAGTCTTTTTATGTACAAGGCTTACTTGATTTGGTCATTTGGTTTAACAAACATTTTATTGACAAACCTATTTGCAGAAAGATTTTAACACAAAAATCAACAAAATAATTAATTTTTTATTAATTTCTCTCACACAATGTATTGTCCGAAAACTTATGAACGCGAGTGTTTAAGAAATTTGAAAACTATAAGTTAAATTAACTTTACTATTTTTACTATAAAACTTATTTGATCTTAACAGAACTTTGTGATTTTGTGATTAAATTGAAACCACCGAAGCAAATTTGACTTGATTCGTTTTCAAGATATGCGAGACTTACAAACACGCACACACACATACGCCCTTCTAAAAACAATGGTATCCTGTGACCTCGAGATAGGTCAAGACTATCTTCGAACTTCGAAAACAGAAAATATGACCGATTAGAAGAACATCTAGATGGAGGTTAAAAAGGATCCGTCCAACGCCAACGGTTCAACTTAGCTTATAGTCGATATCGTCCCATTTCAGACTCTATCCGTGGAGTAAAAAAAACCAATTACGAATGACATATTAATGGAGATTCGACAAACTACTTAGATTGGTGGATTGCTCTATAGTAAATCTAGCTTCGTCTAGGAATCTGCTTGTTGTCATTGCACAACGACACTATCGACGATGAGCGTACATATATTGAAATTTTTAGAGAAAAGAACATCCAAAGTCCTATCGGTGAACATACATAAATATATTTTGCATTCGTTGAACCATAACCCCATGATGCTGTTGCTCCCGAACACACCCAGGACTCAGTTTTCAAACTAATACAAAACAAATTTGTTCGTACATTTATGGAAATTGTAAGGACCTCGTAAACAAATCTCATCATGTTGTACAAACTCTGGCCTCCTCTGATTTACGGACAAGTTTTAAAAGGCCAATAAATATAATCACAGTGCAAACATTGTAAGCACGACCCAAACACCCCATCAGTCTTTAGCGTGTATCCAGTGTAACAAGCTCCATCCGATTCACCACCGCTTCAACATCGCTGTTCACCCCCCATTTGAATGCAAAACATTTTCAGGACCAATTTCAGAAATATTGCTCATAATTGCTGCCTGATAAGTGTTCCGCCTCATTTGTTGTTTAGCCATCACAGACAATTGGCAAGAGTGCGAGGAGTAGAGTAGGTCGAAGGTTATACCAAGCCAAGCCAAGCCGATGAGGGCCAACAAATTTCGCTAAACTACACTTTTATCGGATGACCATCTTTATGGGTTATTAATTTTGTTCACTGCACATTGAAGTTAAAAAAAAAAAAAAAAACAAAGCAAAAGAACGAGTTGCCTGATTTGTTTGCGTGTCTAGATGCAATGATAGGGATTGCCTACATCCTGCGCCACAACTATCGAAGCGGTCGCACGTCATCCCCTAGTGCAAACAAGAAA
This sequence comes from Orthonevra nobilis, assembly GCA_963555765.1. NCBI lineage: Eukaryota > Metazoa > Arthropoda > Insecta > Diptera > Syrphidae > Orthonevra > Orthonevra nobilis. The sequence continues at coordinate 27,609,277 of OY743225.1, read as the reverse complement.
TACAACAATTTTCGAACGTTTAATCAAAATTTTGGTTGCAATTTAAGTGCGGTCTGGCTGTGGAGGCGCGTCAGTGGGTGGGTCAAGTGGGCGGCTTTGTATGGATTATGAGGGCCGGCATACGAGCGCCAAGAATGAGCTAGTTGTGAACGTGCCACACATGCAATCGCCATGTTTCATGAGAAAAGCGCATTTGCATTCATAAATAAGTGCCCGATAATAAATCATCAATAATTGCAGGATGAAGTTTAATTGAGTTTATGTAATTCTCCGGATCGTACGGAAGTTGTTTGCATGAACTTTGTGCTCCCCTTTGGCATGGATTGCTGGCCAACCGCATCGTACCGCAGCGCACAGTATTTCCTTTTTCGCCTCGTGTGCAAGAGGCGGAATATTGGTTTTTCCAATCGAAATTGGAAGTTATTAATAAAGTATCTGCCTGTGGGTGGCGCTGGCACTGGCTTTCTTTTCGATTCGGGACCAGTAAGTATATGATTTAAAATTTGTTTATCATGCAGGAAGGGGACCATTCGTCTCTGGATGGTTTACGAGATATCAGATGTGTACTTTCTGTCTATATGTAAGTAAATGAGAATTTCAAAAGGAAACTTAACCTTCATGGAGGTACATATTCCAACCAGAACAAATCATTTGCATTGTTTTTTCCGAGAATGATTTACCAAAATTCCCGTCAGAAAGACAAGAACCTGGTTCAGCTATTACGACAAGGAACAGCACGGAAACTGTTCAGTAAATTAAACCTCAATTTTAAAGCATAGAAGCTAAGACTGCAAAGCCCCTTGTAACGTTGCTAGTGATCTCTTTCAATCTGAATTGGTGACTTCAATGCAAGGCACACTTGTTGGAAACATGACATGCGTTCGCCACAGCAAACCCATCCACGTTCCCTCGTTCAGCATAATTGCGTGACTACTTTCTGGTCAACTAGAGTACGGCAACCAGCCACAGGAATTTACAATATTACACGTTTCTGAAACGCTGAGCTTAAGGTTCAACTCTTCAGAGTGCCCCACTTCTGTTCTTCACAAGAATTTCAAGAGAATTGTCTAAAGATCTTGATATAAGTTTGACTGGCGAGTGAACAGCGGAGTCTACATTTTTCTAATTTTTTTGTTTCCATGGATTTTTAAGGTTCCGTTCCTCAAACGGAAAAACGAACTCATTAAAGGATCAATTTGTTGTTAGTCTGTCTGTCATCATCCTTTTGCCCAGCAACGCATAGAGATATCTGGTTGAAATTAATACCAAAAACATCTGACTGCGGTCTCTTAACACTATAAAAGAATTAAACTTCTAAATCAACGCATTCAAAAAAATCGGCTGCCTATGGAAATAGCATATTTTGATACTCGCAAAGGAAACAAAAACCTATGGGTTGCTTTGACTTGAAGTCATGAATCCTGGCAAAAAACAATGTCTTATAACGAATGCTTTTTCCGAACGCTGCCTTACACAGCTGGGTGGCGAAGTTGGTAGAGCGCCTGCCTTTCAATTGATTCAATTGATAGGGCGCAGGTTCTATTCCTAGAGTAGTTGTCTAGTTTTTCGAATCTGGTCCAGTCACCATTTGCCATTGGGATCAAATTAATGGCACTTTCACTGGGTTGGTCGACCAGTGATAGTCGTCTGACTAAAAGGTGGCACTGTTGTAGTGGTTATTGTATCGGCTTAGATCCTAATTCGTGCTTTCAAAAAAGCGGTTTGTGTAGATTGTGTGTAGATGGCTCTGCTTTGAAGGCATAACACTGACAGCGGGGTGTTTAAGATAAATCTTATTATAAGAGAGTCTTAACATCGCATTATAAGAGTCTTAATATCCTCTTGAAGAGCGAACAAATAATTAAAAAAAATTCAGGGGATATTCAATTGAATTTTATAGAAAAGATTTAGGAACGGGAAAGCTCTATAAAAAAAGTCTGCGATGACATATCTTTATTTATCAAGGTTAATACACAAATTGTTTTAGTATGATTGAAAAATATTTTTAAAATTAATTTCAATTCGTCAGGGTAATTATAGTAGGTAATGTTAAATTCTTATTAAATAAAGTATAGCGCAACTTAAAAAGTCGCAAATCTACAGGCTTTGATGGAATTAAAAATCTGTGTCTGAAAAAGCTTCCCATTTCAGCTATTAAGGTATCTTCTGCGGTTGTTAGCTGATTGTCAAAAGATGGCGACTGCTTCATTGATGCAAAAGATTTTTTACCAAATGAGGAGTTTGGCTTCAGGGCTTTTTATAGAGCAACACTCCTGGTACATCGCATAACAATCCAAATTTAAGCAAACATCGCATAGGGTAAAAACACCAGCATGGTACTGCTCGATGTTTAAAAAGCTTTTAACACTGCATAAGATGATCAATTTTAATTTGCCCTTGTACCTTGTAAAAATAACTTTTGCAGTCATGTATTTTCAAAGTTTCTCAAAGTCGTCCCACTGTTGCAGGAGCTCACCAGGGTTGCGTCATTAGTCGTCTTTTGTACAATATTTTCACTTCAGATTCCAAATTCCATTCAATTCAAACTCAGCTGTTAATGAGGGGTACTTACAATACTTGTTCAACCAAATTCGGTGGCAATATTCTGCCACTCTTGTGCCTTTTTATTATTTAATATTTACAATATTTCCTTGTTTTTTACAGATTCAACAAATCATTCAACTTTGTCGTCTTCCATTTTTCCTTTTGTCATACATAAATATGGTCCCCGAAACAATTTCCATACTTGTCACTTGCCGCCCGATAAAGTTAAAAGTTGAACAACTCGAAGCAGTACAGCTACGGCTCCGATACGTGGGCACACTTTTGAGATTGCATCCACTGCTACGGTGCGTCAGCGTCCTCATTGCTTTCAAGCATTTAATATGCATGTACGAGAAGGAAATAAGAAGTTTCTTATAACGACTAAAACGCTTTACCCCTTTTATAGCCAGAAAGTTAAAGCTATGTAATGAGAATAAGATGTTAATCCTTAAAGTAATATTTCAGGCCATTATATTTAATACTGCCCCTATATGGGGGCCAATGTGCTAAAAGTCATCTTAGAAGACTTCAAATTGTGCAAAACAATACACTGATCCGAAATCCGCTTTGGCATTTCTCAACAGATGAACTTAAAAACATAGCCAACATTGATTCGGTTGTTATTAAAATTGCCAAACTTTCAGATCGATATAAGAGTTCCTGTTTATGATAGGACAACGACTTGATTTTGAACCTAGCTAAATATCTTGAACCTTGCAATGGAATATTGTTTTATTTATTAAATTACTTATTTGTTTACTAAAAATTTATTTGTTTTTATTTTTTTTACTCATTTACTTGTTTTATTTTATTGATTTATTGATTTATTTATTTTTTTTTTCTCTTACTTACTTGTTTAAATCATTGTTTATTTATCTATTTTTTAAATTTGTTCATCGATTTGTTCAGATAATATATATTTATGGATTGGTTGATTTATTTATATTACGAATCTTGATTTTTCTTTTTTCGTTTACTTAAACTATTATTTAAGTACTTATATAGTTATCAAGTTAATTGTTATATTAACTATTTATATAAATAAAAATTGCGAAATGCAAGCTGAAATCAAGTTCTGTTCCAGTTATCATACTAAAGACTCTTCTCTCTTTTCTCAAGCTCGACTAGATACATACATAAATTATATGTATGAAAGGTTTAAGTGGATTTTCCTTACAATAAATGCTTAAAATATTAGTCTATGATAGAAATGCTAAAGTGTTTTTAACAGTAGTATGACCACTGTGTTCGGTTCACATTCTTTGGGCACGGAACCATCAAAATGCCTCAATTCCACTTTAAAAAACGGCAAATGATGGTGCAATCTTTTTTTGATTTCATATTAAGTAGAAAATCCTTAAGAGGGGATCATATTCATAACTAAAATATTTACCGCGTGTCTCAAGATAAATTACTTTCCAAGAGCTTGAAAGATTGCAAAAGCTGTACAGATTTTCAAAATCGAAAAAAACCGACCCATTCGTCATATTAGTTGCACCGAGTCCTTGAAAACCGAACTCAATACTCCGGAATGAACAGTCTTGTTTATGAAGTGACCACGATACGATTTGGGACAAAACCTTATTGCACAATATGTTCGAATTATGGTTGACAATCTTTCTTCTAAAACTAGAACAACGTTTTCTAATAAACGCGCTTCAATGTCTCTGTTGAAAATTCGCAATCTTTCCTGCTGAATTTACCTTCCTGGCATACTGCAATTTGGTTTTCCATTGAGCAATCAATTCGTTGGAACCATGCGCCCCTTTGCCATTTGTGGTGTCAGTCTATTCGACGCGAGCGACTGAACGCTGGTGTTTGACCGATCTTAAAAACTCTCTTAACTGCGTCAGGACTACGTCGTTTTGTGTATTCGCTTGAAACCCTTCATAAACAACCTGATTGGTCAGCAAAGTTCACAATTGAGCGGATAATTACACTACGGCAGATTTTGGAAAAGACCCAGGAGTTTCAGATCGATACTCACTTTTAAGGCCAATTATGTTATGGAGACGAGTTATATAGCGCATTCTCTGCAAAACTCGTCCGTTTTTGTAGGCTAACGTTGCTCCGAAAAGTTCGTCAAAAATCTCAACGAGGCCGTTGTTGTCAAAAAAGGGTTAAGGCAAGACGACTATCATGAGACTTTTTTAACATAATTCTCGAGAAGATTGTGCATAATACAGACATCAGCGCTAGAGGCACGATTTTCCACAAGTCTACGCAACTGCTAGCATATTCCGATGACATTGACTTCATCGGAATGACTCAACGGGCTGTCAGTGGGGCATTTGTGAGCACCGAGGAGGAAGCAGCTAAGATGGGATTGCGGTGAACGAGGGTAAGGCGAAGTGCGTATTGGTTACAAAACAGGTACATCAACACCGACATCTGGGACAAAACCTCACAATAGACGGTAGATTTTTCCTGCCTAAGCTCCGTAGTAAACTTCGAAAATGACACGAACGCGGAAATAAAACGAAGGATAATTCCTGCCAATCGCAGTGTCTTTGGGCTTTAACGGCAATTGAAAAATAAAGTCCTATCTCGAAGAACCAAGCTATCTATTAATAAGACTTTTATAGTACCAGGCCTGCTGTATGGTACAGATGCATGGACAATGTCAAATGCGGACGAAGAGGCTCTTTGTTGCTTCGGTAAGAAAATGCTTCGAATTATATTCGATCCCGTCTGCACAAAAGGAGTTGGGGAGAGAAGATTGAATGACGAACTTCTCCGAACTGACATCGACCTTGTCAACTGAATCCGAATGTCACGACTCAGATGGCTAGGTCATGTGAACGATCTGGCTCGGAAAGTCTTCAAGTCCAACCCCAATGATCAACGTAGTGGATCGAAACGTTGCGGAAAAAATATAGCCACGAGTTTTCGGGACCGTATATTGAAATGTGATATGATTCAGCTTACATGTGATGATTGAAAGTTGAAGATAAAGTACTTGAAATCAGAAACTGTATTTATTCAGAAATTCATTGTCAATGGCCTCGGAGGCAATTGAGAAACCGTTCCATTTTTTAAGAAGAAGAAAGCTTTCGCTTCGTTTTGTCCCTCTAGAGATGTTCCTCCTTCTAGAGGCTTAGTTGTTTGGCTGCGTAGCTTATCTGCCATGTTGCCCATTTCTGTGTAAACGAGAAAGTAACCTATTATGGAGACACCACACGCTGCTCCGATAATATATTGATTGGCAATTAAGTCTTAAATTTCTTGGCTAGACTCCATCAGGTTCAATAAGTTCCCAAGAGAAGGAAACAATCCGCATCAAATAAGAGGTAGGAAAACAAAAATAGGGAGAAAACTAAGGTGAATTTTTCTTTTCCTCACAATTTTTGGTTTTGTGGAAAGCTCATACTTTTCCCTCACACGCAGTGTTTTCAAACAAGAATTTTCCAACTAAAAAATGTCTAAAAAGGACAATAAGAAATGTCATCCGGAACAGTTAGCATCTTGCGTGGTCGTATAGAGCAGAATTCTTTAAACTGGATATGTGCAGCATGTCATCCAAGCAAATATGTGCATGTACATATGCACATCATGCATGCATGCATGCATGTGTATATGCAAAGTCATGCCCCAAGTGGTAGGATTCTTGAGAACGTGACTTTTCATCATGTTGATGTGTCAACTTAATTTCGCTTCCGTCACGTTTTGTCTAGATTACAAGTGGTGGCAGTGGCACTGCTACTGACTGCCTGTCGATGGTGTTATTCTGTCTTGTCTCGCTTAAAAACATTCTTTCGTTTTAGAGTCGGTTATGTTGGGTGTTTGTTTGCTGCTCAAGGATATCAAATATCTATTCCTGTGCAGTTTGCAATGCTTCAGTGGCATGCATTGACATTGAAATGTTCTTTGTTAGCCAGCAACTTTTTTTTGCATTCTATTCGGTGAAATGTACTGTAAATGGTGAGGTGCATAAAGCTGAGATCTTTTCATTCACCCGAAAGTTTTCAAACAGTCGATATTTCTGCCCAGTTGTTCGTTTATTTTTCTGTGCAGGAGTTAAGAATCTTGTCTGGCACTAGGGCTTCAAAGCGTAAATATTTCAACAATTGAAAACATCTTCGAGAGCTTACCTCCATACAGAAAAATGCGCAAGTTAACGACAACAACACTTAAATTCCTTATCATCAAAAATTCTCGTCTTCACAGCAAACCACATGCTGACACCATGTCTGGACCATTTGACACCCGTGCATTCCATCACGTACGGTAGCAGTAATCTGAAGTCAAGCGCGGGAACACTTCACTGTTGGATACATACTCAGATAGGATAATATTTAAGCTAATGTATGAATTTTTGTATATTATTCAGTTCAGTTGCTAAGGGAAACTCTGCCCTTTAAAGAATAAAAATAAAATTGTTTTTTTTTATGAACATTAAGTGAAAGTTTAATTAACTGGCGCCCAACGTGGGGCCTGAAGTTAACCTAATAGGTATCGCGAAAAAAGCCGAAAGTCGCCTAAAGAAGCCTCCGTTCCCCTCGTATATCCTTAATAACAGCGTGAATAGCGGTACGGTACCACCCGATCCAGGTAGCAAACTCGACCAAGGAACTCGCTGAGAACGATGATGAAACCACTTGAAGGAGCTGTGTTTTCAACAACATACATATCTACTGCACAATCATAACTAGTTTAAGTAGACATTGGCACCGGACGTATTCAAAGCAGACAATTCAAGATAATTGTTGATCTAGAAGCTTACCAAGATTTAATTACTAAATTGGAAGAACTACTAAGCTTAAGCTAACAAAAATTGCCACCCCATTTCGTCTATCTTATCCCATGAAATCCTGCAAAAAAATCATCTGGCGGAAATTAAAACTAAAAAGAGAAACGAAAGGTCCCTAGACCTCCTAGGCAGTACTTGGAAGTCACGATCATGACATTTTAACTGTAAAATATTAAAAATGTTCGGAGAAATAACAATAGACAAGTAATTATAAATCAATAAACTATTTATACGATAAACAAAATAACAAATATGACCAATTGAGATTTAAAAATTATATAAAAAATGGAGAGGGAAAATAAAGGAGAAAATCTGTTAGAAAACATGTACAAGGCAAAATTATTAAATGAAGAAATCATTAAAGAAGTATACGCAATCCACTGGCCGAAAACCAATATTGTCAACTCTTTAATTTTTAGTAATACAGGTAGGAATGTAACACAATTTTAAAAAAAAAAAAAAGATAAGATACCATATATCAAAATCTATGAAGCACTACAAACTGCTGGTAATAAGATAGCTTCGGATAGTAAAGACATATTATTGTAATAAAATAAATAATATCAGATGGGAACTTTGATCCAAATCATCGACATCCTCATTTTTTTCTTCCATTCGCACATAATTCTAGACGTTGTTTAGTAACACATTCGTTCGTTCGTTTCGATCTTTTCTCACTAATAACAAATTAAGAGGAATAGTGCATAATGTCTACTCATCATTACTACTTGATAATGGTATACCCCAAGGATCCCCCCTTTTCGGTTGTCGTTTTTTTTTTTAAGCCTATGATTATCTGTATTTATATGTATGATTGTAATTATAATTATAATTAAATTCAAAAATATAAATCATTCTCTTTACGCAGATGATTTATATTTAATGGTAAAATGTAACGACATAAATCGGTTACGTAATGTTCTTGAGCTCATTAATAATTTGTGTACTCTTTCAGGAGCATTAATATCTTTAAGTAAGAGTAAATATCTACACAAATGCCGAAGAACAAAATGCCGTTAGCATTATAATAATATACAAATACCATCGGTAAGGAAATTAAGTATCCTGAGAATAACATCTGACGAAAAGTTTAAAAAAAAATGGCCTCGAGGTTCAATATAATCAGATATTTATCCTAAAAAATCGAGTACGGATAAGTTATGTATGGAAAGTATGTCATTTCAACTTTAAAAATCATCCATTTCTCTTATTACGCTGCAATACGAGCCACTTTAAAATCATTCAGAACAACGCCAATAAAAAATATGCCGACAGAACGTTGTTTCTCATTTATCGAAGACCGATGAGGCATACATCGAAACTTGTTCCGAATATCTGCCGTTCGTATTGTTCTCCAATCCAGTTTGATGCTGCCAAAATATTGAAACGCAAAAAGGTCCCAAATTATAAAAACTCTGGCTATTGAAAAACATCCCCCCTTGGTTACTTCCTCAAGATGCAATTAACATTTACATCGCTATATAGTATATCCCAAAGATAGTTCCACCAAAGACACTTATAGTATATCCAGCTATTCCATAGCTCACTGATGACTCCAAAAATGAGGATGGCTCTGGATTCCAGTGGTTCGATCATACGATTAAGTGATATCACCTGGAAGACTTCCCAACAATTTCTCAATCTTCTCAACAGAAGCACTAGAATTACTTAAGCCATAATATTGCAATATCTAACAACAAAAAAACTGTCATTTGCACCGACAGCCTCTCCGCTGTTAACGCAATACTAAATACGTATCACCGCTCTCCTGTCATCAATAAAATACGGAACAACATCATCTTCCTTCAACCAAAACTGAAAGTGATTTAGATTAGAGGACATACTGGAATAAAGGGCAACGGACTGGCAGATCAGGAAGCGAAAACGATCTCTACAAACTCCAACATTGAAGTGAGGAAATACCATCCATTAAAAAAAGATTTTGACAGTGACAACTGCACATTGGCAGCTAAAGAGAAAATATTCCTCTAAAATGGACACGTACTCCCTAAGGCTTCGACTTGGATACACGGGCTTAACACACAGCTACCTCCTCAACAAAGACACACCTCTTAACTTGCTAACTTACTGTTAAACATCTCACATAATAATAATAATAAATAATATATAATATCCATAACAATTATCAATTTCGTTTGTGTTTTTTTTTGTTTCAGATGACTCTCAGATGGGTTTCTGGCCAAGCAACGAAAGCTTTTTATCTTATTGCAAAATAAGCCTGATGGAAGTTGAAAAAAGAAAAGTCTTCAATACTGACGATGCTTTTTCAACCTCATATGAGAAATTCAGCTATGAGAATCCTGAAAGCGACCTAATATGGCAAGAATATATTCGACCATTAAGTAACGCTCTAGATCTCAGATTAGAAAACCGTGTTTCCTCAGGTGGTTAGTTACACCACTTATTGGAAAAAATAAAGCAAACAAAAAAGAATCTGAGAAGATAGCTCTCTAAGATTAGCTTCTAAAAAAACAATGACTTTTCATTGTCAAACGGAACACATCACTGGGTCCTACACTGTTGAAAAAACCAAAGATAGCAAATTTTAAATCTCAGTTAGAGTTTTGTGTTACGCGGCATCGTTACATATCATCTAAAAAGAAGCACTTCCTTTTTATGCTCCTCATGTTAAGTATCAAGCTAGTAACAACCTGTTGTTCTGCTCAACAATTAAATCCTTAAAATTATATTTTCTCGTATTATGGCGTGCTTCGGACTCTTTAAATAATCCTCAGTTTACACAAAAAACTTTGACAATATCAGAACATTCTTTGCAATTAAATTTCATCCTTTTTAAAGCTTTTTAAACACTAAAATACAATTTTTGTTTTGACTGTTTCTGTAAGCCTTTCGCCTCCAAGGAGAACGGGTGGGAGAGAAAGAGAGAGAGAGAGTGATCCTGGATGCCGAACAAAAGGAAACTGTACGTGGATATTGTCTACACTTTATGCGACAAGGGACATAAACAACGAACAAGGAACGCATCCAACAAGAATTTGCAAATTTGCATCCCATTACGTTACTTTTAAGCGCACCTCCGCCACTTTCTCGCTAATAGGATTCCCGTCTACATACAACTGCGGATGTTTTCACGTGTTCCTGTGAACTAAGTAACTGCATACGGAAATGTAACCAGTAAAATGAAGGTCCCTGTCACAATGAAGTTGTAATTAGAGTTGCCAGGTTATTGTTAGAACAAAATGTTTTCTTAATCTCCTCATATAAATTTATATAAGCAAGAGCAGAATATAACCCCTTTTCCAGAGCTATAAGAACGTAAAGCTCTATACTACGATGGCTTAAAAACGGGGATGAGAAGTGTCATATGAGCTTCGAATTCTTATGAAGATGAATGCTTAGAAGATTTGTTCGCCAAAGTTAAAAAGCAATGCTGAAGGCTTTTGAATGAGCTCGAATTACATCTCAAAAGCTATGAGAGGTTATCCATACACAAGAAAAGAAGACGCAACGCCGTTCTTTGAAGCCGATGTCATGTCTTATAACCAGTGCATATGCTTCGAACTAGCTTAGGTTCAGTGTACGCAATCGTAGGCAGCTAGCTTAGCATCGAGCTGACCAGAGACTTATTGATAGAAGTCCAGTTCCGCCCCGAAATATCGAAGTAAGTGGGCAAAGTGTCATGTATGGGTTCTTGCATAAAAGCAATGCAGTAGTTACTGATTTGTTACTTACTTTTTTCGGGGTTTTTCAACAGGGTTTGCCATTTCATGATGGAAAGATATACGAGCTAACAACGAGTCAAAATTATTAAAATTTACTACCGAAATTCGGAGTCAGTGGCTTCAACGTTAAGAGCGCTACGTCCAATTTATGGTCATCATTATCGTGCTAACAGATCAACAATTGAGCGTCTAGTGAAAAAAATTTGAATCCACATGCCAGTGAGACAAAGAAGTGCCCGTAGTGTCGAGAATATTGCTGCCGCTGAGGCTTCATTTGCAGAAAGCCCAAATGTGTCTCTCATACGTCGTTCTCAAGCGTTGGGCATCTCTGTGACGTCGTTGTAAGAACTGAAGCCGCTTGACCACCAGAAGCGTCGTATGTTCGTGAATCGGTCTGAGGAACAACTTGAAAATGATTCGGATTTTCGATCGGAAAATCAAATTCAGCGATGAGGCTCATTTCTGGCTGAATGGCTCCGTCAATAAGCAAAATATTACGGTTTGGTGTGGTTTATAGGCCGGCGGCGTCATTGAGCCATACTTCTTCCATGATGATCAAGACCAGCACGTTACTGTGAATGGGGATCGCTACCGTTCAATGATAACATATTTGGCCCCAATTGGATGATATGGACTTGGAGGACATGTGGTTCCAACAGGATGGTGCCACAAGCCATACAGCGAATGTCACAATCAATTTATCGGAAACCAAGTTTGGAGAACGTGTTATCTCATGGTCCAGTCGCTTGGCTGCCTCGGTCGTGCGATTTGACGCCGTTAGACTATTTCCTGTGGGGGTATGTCAAGTCTATGATCTACGCCAACAAGCCAGCGACGATTGATAAACTATGTATGAATATCGAACGTGAAATCGCAGCAGTATTGGCCGATTTATGCTTGAAAACCGTCGAAAATTGGGTTCAACGTCTGGACTTCTACAAGCGTGCCCGTGGTGGCCATGCAAGAAATCGAGTTCCATACATAATGGAATCGAACGTACTTTTACAGGAATAAAGAATTTCATTGATATCTTAAACCGTTTTTGTTTTATTTAAAAAAATCTTTTGCAGCGCTCTTATTGAAAAACGCTTTATGTCCTGAATTAAAAAGGCAATCAGTATTGTGCCATACCAATTTTTTTGAGAAGATAATTGGGAACAATTGTAATGACAGAGGGTCACTTTATGAAATTTAATTAAACGAATAGATATATACCCCTTTATTCTATGCATAGAATTTGTTTACCAATTTTTCTACGAACTTTTTAACCTCAAATCCCAACATAAAAAAGAAAGAAAGTGAAATTTTTTAACAATGTCACTTGGCAACCATGTTTTATGATCTGTTAGTATTTACTCCCTGCACGCATGTTGCTAGACCAGGAAAAAAACCCCGTTTAGTGCACGTTCCTGTTCACCCCCTTGTAATTTGTTATGTTGTAAAAGTTTTGACAGAAAATTCAGCAAAACGGTTTAATTACAATTAATCTCATGGTTGTTGCCAAACGAGCAGGAGATGTGCATTCCATGAAGTTGTTCCCAGAGCTCAGTGCCTGTGAAGTGGAACATGACACACATGATGGGGAAATAGTCTAGAATCTGTATGAGGATTCGTTTTCCCTGAATTCTGACTCTGTTGAATGGACGTAATGAAAAACTAGATTATTTAAGCTTTTACAAGAAAACTTTATGCATATGACACTTGGAGAATGGAAAATGGATTCTCTCGGGTGTATTGTTTTATTCACAGGATAATGTGAATTGACTTTGTTATTGTTTGTTGCACATTCAGTGTCCACAGACGAAATGAATATTGAGAGAAAAGTCAAAAAGTCAGGCAACCGAAGGGCGAGTATCTGGTTTCGGAAACAAATTTATTTATTTTCTGATGCGTTCAAAAAATTTTCTTATAAACTATGTTTTTATGGAACCTTTTCTTATTGCCGATATTTGATACTTCTTTGTCTGGTGTGCTGTTGACGTATGCATCATTGTATGCCTTTCTGTGTGCGCCTCATCGAGGCTTGATCCGATGACAATCATTTATTTACAATCTTTCGAAAGCAGATATACTCGATATCACTTTAAGTGTAGATGAACGATAAGTCAGTTAAATCTGTTTGGCATTAGTATCTGGATGATCTATCAGATTACTCACACTCCTCACAATTCGAAAATGCAAGCTTCAATATATGGCATGTAGAAAGAAGTCTAAAAATACTCAAGTTTAAGTGGACGCCGATTTTGATGGTAACCTTCTGAACTCTTCTTACTGCATTTTAAAAAAATATTTTGACATAAAATACTTGAGCTAGTAACGAAACTCACGTTGCGCCAAAATTATTGATGAATTATCCCGTACAAAAAATTTTAACGACTTTTCTGTGATTTCCTGAGGTTCAGCGATCCCTGACTAGTCGACGTCCGTCCTCTGTCTTATTTCGATGAGGTGATATAGTTTGGGCCAGCTTGTTTGCGCAATGAGAGGAACTTCCACAAAAGCAAAGGAAGCTATCATCTCAGAAAGGTTCTATATCTAATAAATTTAGTTTTTAGATAACCAAGATCAGTAGAATACTCAGGGAGAACTTCTGAATCTCAAATTCTATGATTCAATGAATCCCAAATCACTCAAGCAAACTTCCGAAGGGTCGGGTAAAGAATATTGCGCGTTAAGGACAACACAGAGCAGACCTGTGAAGTACTTAAGTATTTCAGGACTTCAGTCCTCCCAAGTACTATGTACTGGAACTTGCACTTCAGTATCGTGGGGCTGGTACTTGTATTTTCAAGTATTTGGGTTGAAGTACCAAGTACCAAGTACTCAAGTACCAAAGTACTCGTGCAGTACTTGACCAGTACTTTTAAGTACTTTCAAGTACTGGTTATATTTGCAAGAATTTTCTACTCTATTAAGCTTTGTTTGTTCCAAAATTACAACGTCAATATGAAAAGGCGAATTAATATGTATTGTTATGTAAGTCCAGATATTGTTATAACAATCATAAATGAGCGAATGGGCGGGAAAGATCTATTTGAATAATATTAAATAATCAATAAAGCTTTCTTAATTTCTTATTGAAAAAAATATTTCTGGTGATCAACTAATTCCTAGTCATTTTATTTTTATGCATAAATGTATTTATTTACCAAATTCAGAGCTTGACTATCGAATGAGAAAAACCGCCCAGAAAAGGAAATCCAACGTCCGCAGATTAAGCACACCTGGGGTAGCCAGAGATTCCCTGAATTCGTCACGTAGTGTTAAAATTAATATGAATAAAAATTGTTCAAAAGACGAAGATCTGATTTGGTACTTAAAAGTAATTGAAAGTACTTGAAAGTACTGGTCGAGTACTGCACGAGTAATTTGGTACTTGGTACTTGAAGCCGATACTTGTTCTTGCTCTTTTTCAAGTACCAGTACCACAATATTGGAGTACTGGTACTCGTTCTTGAGATCTTACAGCTCTGACATAGAGACTTGAGTTCAATAGCTACGTGGACTACTGTCCTCATAAGACAGATTTTTACGTTTGCTTCTGCAACATGCCCCTCAAAAGTTAAGTAATTAGTTAAAGAGTTAAGTATCTTAATTTGGGTGATGTTTCAATGTGCAACAGATTTCAGTCTCAGGACATAAACAGAAAGCATGCGTCCATTTGACTTTTAAAGAATTCCAAGTGACTCATTATTTCGCAACCAGGCTTTTCTGCAACTGAATGCGAAAGACAAGTTTAAAAATTAAAAGATTGTTTAATGTTTCGAAATTCAGAGGAATTTTGGTTTCGATTGATTTTAAATTTCATATCGTCTTTAATTGCATTCGCTCAGTTCGCAGTATTTTATTCATCATAAGGATGTGTGAATCTTATGCCTTCACAGCTGGGCTTACGGCATCATCTTCGCAAACCATTATTGAGGCAAATTATTATTAATAATAATGAGGAATGTTAACTGCCCAGATTCGAAAACAAAATAAATTTCTACACAAATTCTAGGATTCGACTGTGGGACCCAGCACTTCATCCTACTGATAGGAATCATCCAACTGAGCCGCTTTATCACATTATTTAGTTTAGACCATATCAGAGATGTAAGAGAATGCATTCTTTTGAGTATTTCAATCAATTGATTTCAAAGACTTGTTTTGAAATCTTATGACTTCACTGAAGAACTTTAACTTTCTAATTGCATTCGTCATTAAATTTGAAGTCGTTGAGTTTTAAGTACTTTAAAGCAGTCAAAAGAATTACAATACTGCTTGCATTCTTACAAGTATTTGAAGTCATGTGCAGTCTTTTGAATTCTTCATAATTTAATTGAGGTTTTGGCTGCTTTGAAGTATTTTGACTGCTTTGAAATATTACCTTAAAAGCCGTGATAAGCTTTTAACTTAATAAAAATTACAGAAAAAAGCATAAATCTGCCGCTCTTCGTTCCTGACGCTTGCTTATAACGCTTATTTCGATTTGGCTTAAGGTAATAATTTATGAACTGGTTGCCAATAATGTGACAGGACATGTAGAAAATAACATACAGGAAAATTACATACTGGAAAACAATATCGTAAAATTTCTTTCAGTTTTAACGAACGGAAATTCTGTCACACGAAAATAAACAAGGGAGCAGGGTGAGTCAATGTTATTCTACAAATTCAAATTTGATGGCATCTGTTTATCTGACAGAAAATAATATGGGTGTATCCACATAATGTGGCCCAATTGGAACGCGGCCTATTTTTTTAACCTAATTGTCGTCGAGAGGGCGTTGACTACGATTGATGTTGAAATGTTCCATCTTTTTGAGTGCCGGTTTTTTAAATTTCTGTACTTTACATATTACAATAAAATATACAATAAATGGACATATACTGCCTTCAATGAGACTACTACTACACCTTCATCTTTGGAAATGTCTTCATCCAGTTGTTCAAAATTACTACGTCACAATAAACTATGTAACAAAAAATATCGTGTCTGTGATAAAATTTGTAAAATTTGTAAAATTGTGAAAGTTGATTTATTATAAGGATATTTTTTTAAAGGTTTTCCTACATTCACTTACGTTGATTTATGAAAAAAATATCAAGCAGAAATACTGACTTTTGAAATAAGCACGTGAAAATCAGTAATATAAATTTTTTTCACAAATTTCTTTTTGATGTATTTACATTTTTCAGCACCAAAATCTTGTGCTATTGAAAGTTTTTTTCTTAACAACAATCTTTATTTTTGGATGAAATAGATCTACTTAGCTGTCAGTACTCTTAACTTTCGTATGTAACGCAAATTGACTGCATTCTTCTTCTTGGATTCTTGACTTCGAATAGAACAGTACTTAATTTAAAACCTAAGGGCAAACGATATGTTTTAAACGCTCTTTGTTTTTTAGTAATTAAAAAGAAATTTACCAAGAAGCTTAATTTCAGATAATTTTCGTGATATGTTTACGTAAAATATGTTTGATTCTAGAAAATACCTCTACAATTTTTTTAAATGAACGATTTTTTAACCGTTTATCAATCCAAATAAAAAAGGTATAAAATGGACTAGACGGAAGCACACCAAATCATTCATTGCTCGAAAATGAAAGTTCAATTTTTATTTGCGTTGAAAAAACTATCTTACGTTTAATAAGTCCCATATGAACACACACTCGAGCCAAAACAAAATAGTACACTGCTTAAACACTTTGTGTATGAATAATATTAAAGTGCCTTCACTGAAATCAGTAAATTCGGAAGACTTCAAATGAAAAATGAAGAGTTCAAAAGACTGCACATGACTTCAAAATACTTTCACGAATGCAAGCCGTCAAAAAGTATTGCATTCATTTGACTTCAAGTTATTTGACAGCTTTAAATGACTAATAATTCAATAACTATAAAATGAATCGTAAATGCATGTCTGAAATTAAAGTACTGCGTTGAAGTCAGTTTGTCTATTTGAAAAAAAAACAATCAATAGACTGCGATTTTAAGGAATGCAATTCCAGATTAATGCATTCTTTTACACCTCTAGACCATATGCTAAATTCTTTATGAATTGACAGATCTTATGAGCTCAAAAAAAACAAAGAAGCTTAGCAGCATATTTTGCGGTATGAAATTGATCGAAACTTTCCTCTTTCGAAAAAGAAATTTCGTTCAAAATTTTGCAATTTTTGATGAGATGAACATATTTGAGTGTTCGTCCTGTGTGATCAAGAAATACTACTACAGTGCGCCTCTCAAAGACTTCAGCAACTGAAAATCAATCAAACTAGCTTGAGTATATAATTTTATAAAAATCTCCCTCCATTACAACTGTGTGGGCCTTAGAGCAATTCGGAATTGTTGACAGTTCTGCTCAAAGAACTTTTTTTTTGTAAAAGAAGTGCATTTCCAATTCCTCCGTCACTTCTAAAAATTTTTATTATCATAGAGAAGCCTTTGTATCCTGAACATGTCACCGTTTTGTGTGGCTTTTGGAGTGGCCGAGTTAACTTCAACTTCTAAGATGACAAAGAAGGAATCGTTTAAGTGACTGTAGAACGCTGATAAACAACTTCTTGTGGCCTGAAATTAAGAGTCTGAACTTGGCGAACTTCGATTCCATTAAAATGGCGCTGCTTAAAACCCAACCCGTCCAATACTGGACTTGTTGCACAATAATCCATAAATAAATCCATAAATAACCCGAAGTGGAACCCTTTTCAATGGCTCTAAAACATTGATCTGGGTTTTTTACAGCCTTTTGAATATTCGGATCGATGGAAAAAACTTATTTTTTAAATTAGGCTAGTGCTTCAACTGCTGAGCGTGAGGCAGTGACTTATCTTGAGTCACCGGTTATTCACCGAAGAGCTTAAATGCAATGATAAAGAATTTCCGGCCACTGGAAGTCTACGATGAACTGTAGATCTAAAACTCCCTTGCTCCCAAAGGACCTGTCACACTTAGAATTTGTATTTTTTGCAAAATTATTTAATCCTTGCTTCCTTACATTCATGTTTCATGCGAAAACATTCAAGCCCACGCAAACTCGTGTCAATTGAATTAGGCCCAATCAGAGTTAAATGGCTCCAGCCTCTCCAGTCCAAAACGATTTCCATTTGAATTCATTACGTTTGGTTTTAATTGAACGCTGCCTTCTCTATAATTACAAAATTGAAATGAGTGCTTTTTCAACCTCCACTTAAGGCAAAATCTATGGTCATATGTCTGGCACTGCCCTACCTTCCCCAATACACAGCCTTGTTTCCCATAGGTGTATACCTGCCAATTTTCTCCACCACAATGCTCTGTAATTATCTTCAAACAAAATTGAAATTCACCTATAATTAAGGACATGCACATTTCGGGTGGACTTCTGGTTCCATTTATCCGTGTGTTACCTAAATGTCAATTAGAATTTGGTCCTGAGCTCCTTTTCAAACCCTTTATTTTTGGAAATAACTACAAGGACACCTTTTTGGTGACACCTTTTCGTCGTTAGTTGACAGAGCTAAAGTGTAGTTGGCCTCTAAAGATTTCAGGGATAATTACGGTTCCATTCAACCACTTAAAGCATATGACAAGCTTTAAGGAGTGGAACAAAAACGGGAAAATCGTATTATCCTTCATACGGTGAAGTAAGCGTGAAAAATCCCTTTTTACAATAATTTGTGGGAGTGACACTATCCTTGCGGTGTCGGGCATAAAAGAAAGGGAAAGAATGAACATGAATAGCGTACAAAGGAGCAGTGTAGGGAAACAGATGATCCCTCCGCTTTCCAGAGGAATGATTTATGAACATTGCTGACTGCTGTTAGCGAGATTTTTTGGTTTTTTTTTCCATTTTTGTGCAGTAATTTTCTCTTTGTTCCGGAAGAAAGCAGGATGTATTAACTAAATTAAAAAAAAAAAATAGTTCACTTATTCATTAAGTGTTCGGTGGTTTTTATGCTGGAAAACATGATGTTGCGGTTGGAGGTTTTTTTAGCTACAGTGTTAAGGTCAGAAACAAGTCCGTTGTGAGTTAATGCAATCACAAGGACAAGTGTCTTTTTATTTTCAAATTTTTGTTTCGGAATTATAGTAGGTAAAAAATTGTTTTGTGTGCAATTAGCCTTGTTCACACCACGAACTTCCCATTTGATGAGAAAAGATTTTCTTTAAGGACGTAAGGGTATGCGGAAGACATGGTTTCCAGGATACCTATGTTGAAGTGGAATCTGCTACGCACGACCCAGCTGGTCTCACAGCCCCTACCAAGTTGGATAATCTACATGCAGATGCTCATGGTTAATATCCAGAAGTCATGTGCGGCGACTTGAATGCGTGGGCAACTCAATAGGGAAGCAGACCAACGAATGTCAGAGATCTCATTGATATTGCAAATAAGGGCCGAACAAAAACGTACCACAAACAAACGTTATTAATCCGTAGGGTACGGCAAACAGGAAACAAATTGAGGGATTTCAGGACCCCACAAATCATGCCCAATAATGTTGATGGTTGCAGTGGAACATCTTTTTCCAAAATGTCCAGCCAACGCATGTGACGTAATTAGAAAAAAACCAAAGCAGATGAGGTCCCGAGAGTTACATTGGATGAACTACCTGCACCTTGCGAAAAGATAATCGACGACATTACTCCCGGACCCAAGGCCATTCCAAACAAGGTCGTAAAAGTGACAATCCAGCGGAGACCGGACATATGGCTTTCGCAGCAGTAAAGTAAAAGTAACTAGAAGAAGGGGTTTATCCAGAACCATGGAAGCTACAACACCTGGTGCTGCTGCCAAAGGGTGATAAGCCAGCCAGAGATTCCTCATCATATCGCCCTTTTTGTCCATAAGAAACACCGGGCAAAATTTTGGAGCGAAAAAAGAGGAGCTTTATCAAACTATCAATATGGTTTTAGAAAATCGCGTTGACGACATAAAGGGAGTGATTGACGCTGCAGCGGAAGCAATAAGTGGAGACAAATGGCGATGGGGAAGACAAGAATATTGTGCAGTGGTGACGCTGGATATCAAAAATGCCTCCTTATTCTGCTAGCAAAAAGGCGTCACAGCTGCAAGGAGCACTATCCGGAATAATACCAAACATTGGACGATCGGGGTATCAGTGGCTTTCGGTCGATCTCAGATGAAGCCGCTTTTATCGTAGTCGGAATGATACCTGACATCGCAGATAAGATGTTGAGGATATAAAATAGGAGAACCTCGAGACAGCTGGATTAAACAGAAACAAAAGAATCAAGGCGAAAGAGAGAACAGTCTCAACGACTGCGTAACAGTCACGGTCGGACAGCACTTCTAATGATAGATGTACATATAAGTTGATCCCACTCATCTACAAATGGAAAAAGCTAGGTCATGGTTCCTCTTCCTGTCCATCCACGGTTGTTATCGGAAATATTTGCACCGGTTTGGATACGAAAGCTTATCTTTTTGACCGGAATGCCCCGACGAGGAGGAGGACACAGAGCACGCATCTAGATGCCTCATCGAATGGTCTCCCAAGCTCAGAAAACATCATTGAGCGTATGTTGGGTTCTTAAGCAGACGAGACGGAAATTTCCATTAGAAGATTGCAGCCTGCACCAAAGCTGTTTTTCATCTTCTCGCCTCGAGAACGTTACTTGCATTTGATAACGCCAAGCTTCAAACGATCTACGATTTATTTCTTTATAGCTCGATATTTATACCGAAGGTTTGGGCTTCTTCCTTTAAGGGTTTTGTATCCAATGGGAACCAGCGGAACCCTTTTACTAAGCCTCCGCCGTCTATCCATCCGTCTGTCACAGGATTGTATATTCTGAACCTAGAATTAGTACTACCAACGCCACTAAAACAAAAAATAATATCATAGAAATAAAATAAAGTATAAAATAAAGAGGTTCTAATACTAGAAATGTGTTTTCTAAAATCGCTGCTCAATTTTACACCAAATTTAAAATTAATTTAAAAACGCAACCAAATTAATCGTCGAGATGAAAGACGTATGCTGGCATGCACTCGACCAGCACTTGGCCGTTTTTTTTTTTGTGAACCTGGTGGCTGGGACTCGAATGCTCTTTAAGCTGGTATATTGCTGTCCATTTCCTCGTTACATGTTTGCCTTTCGGACATAATCATTGTACAGCGCGTAGGCTAAGCGGTTGTAACCTCTCACCTACTTCTTAGATTGTTGTGATAGGTTAACTTTTACTCATTTACCAGGTTTGTATGGAACCCTCGGTGCGCGAGTCTGACTCGCACTTGCCCGTTTTTTTGTTCATTGTCTAACATTGGGTTCCATATCGTGGAACTGGCAAGATGAGTGATTTGTGGAGCATAATTTTTGTCCTCCGAGTAACGATTTCGACCCTACTTGTTTGGATAAAACCTAAGCAGCATCGATTGCCTAGGATGAGTCTTCATCGGAACTCCGCTAAGGTGTTGTTCATGTGAAGTTTATTGACGTTGGTAAATTACCCCCTAAACACTTAAGCCCGATCGATATTCGGAAGTAGTTGCAAATTTTATTTTCAAAATTCGAGTCCTGTACGTCAAGCTTACTCTCATTATTGTTCATCTGAGCATCACTCTGCTGTAAGTGTTTATACTCCTTCGTATGAGCAACCTTGGGTAACTGATTTTTTTGTTAGTCCCCTATAAACACTGCCCAATCAGGTCTTGGCGGACAACTTAAGAAGAAATATTAAATGGCCCGCTTAGATGGCCTGCAAAGAGACTAGATCTTACATCCATTTTGCAAATAGTTTCAACAACTTCCAATTTTATTCTCCTTCCATGCAACTGTTGAGATTACAGCTTCGTTGACCTCCTCAACATATCCTTTTGAATAGCTTCGGTTCTTTTTTCAAAATCTCCTTTTCTGATAATAACTTAAGGCATGGCATCCTATTTTTCGACTTGTACCAAGGCGAAGGATGTGTCTTCTTTGGCTTAATATTCCAACAGATGAAAGAAGGTGAAATTTTTTTCGAAACAAAAAACAGAAATTCTGATTCCTTGGGTTCAGTCGCGCATACTTCATTACAACTTAAGATGAATCGCCCAAATATGGGCCTTCTCCTGGGACGATATTTTTCTATTGCCAAAGCCAAATTTTGTAGCCCCATTTGTGTGATTTTTTTTCTTCTTAATATGTTCCTTGCTTCAAGGTTTCGACCACAGGTCCATGACGAATTTTTAAAAAATTGTTGAAGGACATTGTTTCTTCTAAAACTCAGGCTTCAAACATGTTACTCCAGTAGTCGAAACCGATAGGAATTGAATGAGTAACATTTTATATGTCATGTCATGACATCGAGTGCAAAAGTTTTCCATTCGTATGTGAACACTGATTCGACTCGGACTCACTGCATGATGTGGCATTTTTCACTTATTCTTAGAAATACATTGCCGTGAAGCCTAACGTTTTGTTGAGCCGGTAAGATCGCCCGATTTGACCTTATCTTATCAGACATCCCTCCTTTGGGACCTTATCTTATCAGACATCCCTCCTTTGGGTGATTTGTAGTCATGAGTCCACGAGAACAAGATGAATACTTTGGAAATTCTCAAGGGAATATCGGACAACAGTGCGAGAAATTATCGCGCGAAGAGCCCGAATGGTCGACAACAATGGAGCTGTATAATTTATGCAAAAGCTGCATGTCCAATTATAAAAATGTTACTGATAATTTTGTCTAACTACAAAATCAAACACTCTTTTCAAAACAATACTGTGAGAAAATGGAACAATGCCCCACATAAGAGGATACTCAGATTTATGCTCGTAAATCTGGCCAAATATTTTTCATACCATAAAACATACTAACACATCCTTTCGAGGAATTCTTTGTCTTGGTATAATTTTTTTCATTGTTAATCCATTTTTCGCTCACTGTGCATTTTAATCGTACAACGAGATCCTCATTGAAATATCTTCATTTGAAACATTGCAACTCGAATATGGAATATTCGAAGGACTTAGCTGTTATAGAAAAAAAGCTGTTTATATTTGAATGGAATTTTAAGTGGTTCCTGCTGCGAACAACTCAAAGTGTCGGCTCTGTTTCAACGAAACGGTTTGAAAGCATTCCTTTGACGATAGCTGGAACGAGAAATAAAGTGTGGGCAGTGGTCATATGGTCGTGTGATCTATAAAGCCATTCAGCTTATCGACATGGAGATGCTGCGGTGGGATGCATAAAACTAAAGTACTATATGTTTCACCAATCAGACGCATCCTTCTTTTATGATTCGATGATATCTCAGCCAAACTGTTGACCGCTGATTAAATGCACAATGGGTGTTTCGTGTTAAGTTTCGCTTGCATGTTTTTTTTTTCAAGTTTCTTAATAACTAAACATATGGGATTAAGCTAGCTAGAGGCACTATTTGGCCATCGTTGTTTGCGAAAAGCTTAGTTGCTGGATGTTTTTGTTTATCTTCCTGCTTCCAAACGTGTGCTAGTCTCTGAACTCCTGCATAAACGCTGAACCGATTTTGATGCAATGTTTTGTGTGTGTTTGAGCACGTCCCTCTATGGTTCGGATTCATTTACCAATTTTTTGTTAAAGGAATAGTTTACCCATAAATCTTCTGAGACTAAGTCATGTTTAAGTTCATATATTATGCTGATTTTTTTTTAAATTTCTCAAATTGACAAATTGAAAAATACAAATTGTGCACAATTTTTTTGAGTTTATTTAAACAGGGATGATTCGCTGAGTCGTTTACATTGCAGGGCCGGCAAAAGTTTGATGATTTCAGTTCTCAGGATAGGTTTTTTTAATGCATTCAAATAGTTCTAAAGCCTGCTTAGTAAATTATTATTTTTTAATAATTATTCTTTTTTTTTTAAAAACAGAAGAAGAAAGTAGTTTCCTGTTTGTTTTCCTTGCTTTTTTCTTTGAAACAGTATTTTAGATTGATAAATTTTATTTGTCATCGAAAATATTACAAAAACTGATTGGCTATCGCATATTTTAAAAAGAGATATGATAATTGAAAATTACTATCTTACTGAAACAATTAACGTTTTTAATTAAATAAACAATTTGACATATTACATTATAAATCTGAAGCAAACTACCAGAAAATCTTAATTTTAAAGGAAGAAGAAAAAAATTACTTTCTGCAGTAAATTTGTTACACAAATGCATGAAAAATAAGAAACATATACAAGTAGACATAAGAACACATAAAAAAGAAAACATAAATAAATTAATGATAACTGGTTAAAAAATTAAATAACAGAGAAAAAGTACAAGTTCGAAGGAACAGAAATAAATAAATAGCTTAATTTATAGATAAATATACATATAAATAAAAAAGGATAAATAAAATAAAATCATAAATGAACACATAATAAACAAATAATTTAAATTATTATAAACAATTGAATAATTAAATAAATTCATAATAAATAGATTAGAAATAAATAAATTAATACAAAAATAAATTAATTAAAAAATAAATAAATAAAAAAATATGGAAAATAATAAATAATAATGTAAATAAACAAAAATAAATAGATCAGTAACAAATATTAAGAGAACAATTTACAAGAACATGGTAAAATATTTTTTCTTAACAAGTTATTTGGTTAACCAAAATATTATCTGCATATGCAAAGAGAATCATAAAAGTATTTTTAAGCTTTAGGATTTTTTCGAAGTTCAATTCAACATTCCTTTTTTGATTAAGATCAAATTTTGACTGATGCCAGGGTACATTGGCCATTGGAGATTACTTTATGCTCCAATATAATAATGCATCAATTCATATGAATTGGAATATATGAAAATGAAATATTTGTCGAGTTTATTTGAGGAGGTGTTGAGTTGGAGTCCGGATATTAATGTAATTGAGAATATTTGATTCAACCTTAAAGAAAATAATTCAAAAACAAATCGGAAGATAGGTGGATGAAACTTGGAGTGGCATTCAAAACGATGTATCTCAAAAA
The DNA here is from genome assembly GCA_963555765.1 of Orthonevra nobilis. Taxonomy (NCBI): domain Eukaryota; kingdom Metazoa; phylum Arthropoda; class Insecta; order Diptera; family Syrphidae; genus Orthonevra; species Orthonevra nobilis. The sequence goes on along the minus strand of OY743225.1, from coordinate 27,584,348 downwards.
CTGAAATATCATTTTCCATGATTCAGGGTCATCAACTATCAGAAATATGTGTGCCTAAATAATTTTGTAGTGATTATTACTTGTCATAAAAATGTTATTTCTCTCTTATGCTTTTTGTTATCTTAATTAGACTTCCCTTTTAGTTTTTTATTACCTGTTTCCAAAAATTATCTTTCAAGATCAGAAGAATTTGCAGCCTTATGATGTCCGAATAATTTGAACATAGAAATCACTTTTGCTAGATTCAAGCCAATATTTGGATACAACAACTTTTGTCGCGTCCACTAGTAGCTTGAAAAAAAGGCTTAAAACTTACTTAAGATAGTTCAACCTATGTTTAGTTGAACCTATGTTTATATATAAATAAAAATCACAAAAAAATTACTTTATATTAATAAAAATATTTTAATTTTATTTATATATTTCCATCTAATAATCCTACTGTCTGAATAAGCCGGTCAAAGCTATCGCAAAAATATAAGAGCCAATTTAGCACTAAGAAACCAAACCCAACACCCTCGTTATACCAATTATTTGAGTGGAATTTCCCGGAGAAAAGCTTGTACATCGAAGTCATAACAATGTGCCTTCGGATAAGTTTTATAACAAAGCTATTCACTCTGATCTGGCCCAATTATAAAGGACATTGGCATGATGACTGCTACGACTGCTAGATGTATGCTTGAAAATGAATTGTTTCGTTTATGGTCGTCCGCGCTGTACCTGAAAATAAGAATTGATGAACTCGCTTGTCGATTCCGAGCTATTTTGCTAAGGGCTCGATTGATATCCTTTTCGTAAACTTTGCTCATTCTCAGCAGTAGACTTATTGACCGCAGGTTTGGCAGGCTGGATTTTTTTCTATCCCTTTTTGGGCAAAGGCTTTTCGATTGATGCTATCAAGTTATGCCGAGATGAGGACTAAACATTTTTTTTTTTTTGGGATCATTATACCAGATTTCCTTCTTAATTTAAGCCGTCAATCAAGCTGAATTTTCATATCTTAAGTGCCAAATCTGTTGCACTTTGATTTCTGGTTGCGTGTTTGTACGAAGTACTTTCACGAAGGCGCCGTGTTGTCATCGGGAAACTCATTAATCAATTACCACGTTGGAATGGAAACCTGTTGCGCAGCGATCGTTAATTTACGAGAATTTCTACTCATTTGTCACAGTTGACATCATTTGTCAAATTCATGTAACATTTGCTATAAATTTCCGCGGGAGAAATGTGGCGACATACCTGATTGGAAGTGAGCAAATGCCATTTTGTGGCTTCATTGGTTCACAAATTTGATGGCATTTATTGTTTGAGCAGTCATCTTATGAGAGTCATATAATCAGTCCAATTTTGCATCAGTTTTTCAAGCGTCGGTTTCTGACTAATATGTCATCAACTGAAGCTGGTTTTGTGGTCCCAATAAAGTTCATCAAAGTTAAAACTATTCGTTTCGTAGCAATTCGTATTGAGATAGGGCTGCAGTTTTGCTAATGAAGAAGGTGGTTTGATGGTGGATATACTTCCTGAGTTCCAGTATCGCCACTAATTCCAGACCACTGGTAAATACCGCAGTAACTAAACCAGACTTTAAAATTGCGAGGTTTTGATTGCAAACTCCAATGCATGAAGATTTTGACAAAACGCTGTAATACATAAATTGGATGAACCTACGATGTCTGTTTCAAATGCGGAGGACGAAGAGAGATCATCTACTGCATCTCCTTAGTGTCTCTGAATTGCTCTTTTCTCTGATGACGTAAGCCCGTTTTGGTTTAAAAATGTGTTGGAAACAGGTCACAGGATGAAGCCATCGATAGTGTGCAATTTAAGAAGCCTAAATGAACAGCTAATGATAGAAGCTGATGTTGAATAAGGCTTTAATTTGACGATTGTTGGAGTCTTTTTTTCAAGCCTTTTTCATTTCTTATTCATGATCACCACCATCCGCTCTAATGAGATTTTAAGCAAGTAGAACGGCTATGGAAAACTACCCACGAAATAAGTCCTCAAAAATTTTAAAGCAAAGGGGAAAAATTTTATTTTTGAAAAAAGTACTTAATTCTTTTATGGGGAGTTATTTCAATCCTTCATATGGACTTAATTCATAAATTCCATACTGTGGTTTTCTTAACACATTTTGGGACCTATTTCGTCTTCAGTTTTGGGGACTTAATTTACAATGTAACTGCTCCCCAAATTGAGGAGCTATTTAACTTTGAGACTGGGGATATATTTCTCATTGCCAAACAGGTGCTGCGGTCAAGCTCTTCTTCTATTTCGTGGTATTTATCTGTCTCATTGAATTTCGAAAGTCCCAAAAGAATCAGTCTGGCCCTGTCAGATCTGTTGATCATCCCAGCCAGTTCAAATCCCAAAAACATGAGATCACACGGTCCATGAACATTTAGCTCCATTACATTTGTCGTTCCCTTTAGGAAAATAAGTTTTTTATGTGTTCATAGCTGAACCATTCAATGAAGATGACGCAGACCAACAACACCGTCCACCCAACCAAGATTATAAAATCTAAGTTAAGGTCTTCTTAGGTTGCTGGAGCGGACGGACCACCTGCCGAACTTTTCAAAGCGGCGGTGACTTGGTTAGGAGTATACACCAACTTCTCTGAAATATATGGCCAATTAAGGTCAAAATCATTTTTGTGAAAAAAAGTTTTGGAAAATCACAAACATTTTGCGATGAAAGACGATTTCTGATTTTTCATTTTTATATGCTTGGATTGTTAATATTTCGACACACAACTACTAAAGCTGCGCTTCAGTAAGAAATCATTTTTGTGACAAAAAAAAACGGTTCGAAATCTCGTGGCAAGATGGAAATTTTGCGAGAAAAAAGAAGATTTTTGATTTTGTATATTAATGTTTCGATTGTTTCGGTAACCATCATCAGGTCACTTGAGGTCATAAACGGTTCGAAAAATCGACATCAAACTAGGTAAACAGAGTTTTGTTTTCTTTACCAATTTATGCATTCAAATCTTTTTCGTCGCTCTGCGGTTTCGTAAGCTCTGTCAAAGTGTTGGCATTCTACATTCCTCTTTGCTAGAGTCTTCAGTTTCGCCAGTGGGGGTCGCATAAGAAGTTGAAGTCGTAGAATTTCACTCTATGCGGATCGCTTATAGGCTTGAAAAACATCACATTCATTCTCAGCTGTTTTCCCACCAATAAATGTCGCATCCAGATATCTTTCACAGAATTATCCGCCTTATCCAGTGTGAGGATAGATTCTAATATTTGAGTAGTTCCAAGGAACAATTTGCTACAGTTACTTGTTACACTTCCTTTTATGAAAATCAATTGCTGTTCGTTAGTCTCCCTAAAATTCGAGAGAGACTGGGCCAATTTAGCTGATTTTGGAATGTTTATCGTTTTCAAGGGAATGTTTAAACGATGAGAAAATATGGAAATAAATATGGTGGAATTTACTTCCTGGATGCTCCCGGGGGAGACTGGAAAAACGTTCTAAGATCATTGCTTTGGCAAAGATCAGATCGTAAAATGAAGAAGCACTTTCGTTGGCTTCATCTGGAATATCTGCAACATTATTAGAAGGTGGACGAACTGTACATTTGCCCTCGAAATTACCACTAAACATGCAAATCAACGAAGCAACAGTGCAACATCGACAAAAATTGCGCAATCGCGAAGATTCTACAAATATGCAAACTGATCGTTTGGGATGAATGCACGATGGTCCACAAGGGGTCACTGAAGGCAATGGACAGAACGTAAAAAAATATTCGTGATAACTTAAACATTTGAAAATCATTAAACATGTGATTTTCGTCAGACTCCAGTTATCAGATCCAGATCAACTGTTGCTGACAAACTAAAAGCATGCCTAAAATCATCTAATTTGTGGCGGCAGGTAAAGACAGACCAAGACCGGATTAATTACACTAGCCACGGATTTCTGTCACTTCACCTTCACAACACTTCAATAACCATATTTGGCTTACTGAAAGAGCAGTATAGGCGGCCAAATATAAAGACATCGATGATCTTAATGCGACCATTCAAAATTTTCTTTCAGAGAAGAGCTGTTTTTTAAAAAATCAGTTGACACAGTTACAAACCAGAATGACGAAGTCAACTATCCCACAGACTTTTAAAATTCAGTGGAAATGCCTGGAATGCTGTGGAACAAAAATTAACCTCAACTGTGCAATGGAACGAGACTGGCTGTGAAAAAGTTTATGAATAACGTCATCGAGGTCAAGATCATCAAGGGACAATACAAAGAAGAGGATGTCTTGATCTAACTCTTGCGTGCGTCTGGCCTTTGCGATTAAACATAAATTAATCGCAAGGTCAGTACACTGCAAGATTGCGGAATCAACTCTGAGGTTTCCTGTTTCGCGCATGGACAATTATATGTCTCGTTTTCGCGCCTCGGAATACCATCATATTTACAAATTTACGCAACGCAATATGGGACAAAAAATTCAATTCAATTCAATTGCAATTCATAGCTTAACATATAATATACTAGATGAGAATAGCTAGTGGCATCTGTTAACAATGTGTTGTTTGAGATGATGCCACATTAAAGTGTAATTTCATTTGTTGGGGTGAATACAGGAGGATGAAAGGGAACAAAAAATAAATAAATTAAAGTATATGTAAAAAGACTTTAAAGACTTTATACTTAAGATTAGCTGAACTAAATTTACAAATTGTAATTCAAATATAAAAATCTGACTAGGAGAAATATCTCTAGCGTAACAATTCATTTCAAATATTCTACTTCTTTTATTAAATGTTAAATCACATAGCGAAGCAAAATTTCTAATTGTTGCTGATGGAAACCGGGAAGCTAAGTTTTAATTTTTTTTAAGGAGGTGCACAGATTTCTTATGCGTTGAAATTTAATTGGAAGTGAATTGAAAATTTTACATGAGACAATGTTATAAAAATTTCTATAGCTTATTGTGTTGAAGGATGGATTTTACAACGGACATGGAGTTACTTCGAAGGCTCTTTGCATTAGAAATAGGGCTCTGGAAATAACCACCTCTAATGAAGAACACTTTTAAGACTTTGAAGTAATATAAATATCGCAGTGGAAGAATTTTTAAGTTTCTAAAAAAATCTATTGTATGAGCATATCGATAAGTCTCACATATTTTTCTGATTATGAATTTTTGGATAATTTTCGAGTGGTGGGAGCATATTTTAATAAGCACCACCCCAGCAGCAGAGACCGTACTGTAGCTTTGATTGAAAGATGCCATAATAAACTGTCTTTAACAGATTTATAGAGCAATATTTTTGCAGCTGTAAAAGCAACGAGTAGTTTTGAGCAGACATTGTTTTGAGTTTAAAATATGTGCGGACCATTTCATATTTCGGTCTATAGTAACACCGAGGTATTTAAACTCATTAACACATTCGATATCAAATAAGCTGTCACTGCAGATGGCGTTACTATTGAACTATTGAACGCGATGTGCACTGCATTGACTATTAAAGAGTAAAAAAATTTTACAGCCAAATGAATGAAATTTTATATCCAAATCTGGATTTTCAGCGCCCTCTAGGTTACAAAAACAATGCTTTAGTCTTATTATTAACAAAAAGTTCGTGTTCGGAAAACCAACATCTTAACAAGTGAACATCATGATTAAACTCTGCAATAAGATTCAATTTACTATCAGAGCAGTAGGCAATCCCAAAGTCATCTGCAAAAGCTTTAATCCTACCAAAAGGAGAGTTGATAAATATGAGGAATACAATGGGACCATTTACAGAACCCTGGGGAACACCAATGTTATTTGAAGGTCTACTAAAACTGCTACCAACTCTCACATACTGTTTCCTGTTTTTAAGTTAAAACTCAGACCGTTCAAAAACTTAAGAAAGTGATGACAAAAATGAAATTGGCGTGTAGTTTGAAATGTCAGATTTATTTCCTCTTTTATGCAGAGGGATAGCCAAGGCACATTTCAGGTCATCTGGGAAAGTTCCAGATAAGATACTCGAATTGAAGAAAAAAGCCAAGAAATCAACTAAGGTGGGACCAATACGTTTAAGCAATGAATTTGAAATGCCATCAATTCCTTAAGAATTTGTGTTTTCAAGGGAGTTGATGGTTTTCAACAATTCAAGGCCGTAATTGCTTCAAAGAAGAAGCTGTTTCTACAGTTTTCTTGAATAGCAGATTCACTCGGATATTTACAGGTATTATGGTTGCTGAAATTGGAATCCTGCCCAATGGAAGCTTTCTTAAATTGTTATTCGATGGATGTATCCGACACTTTTTGCTTAACTTATGTTTCAACTCAATTCTTTTTACTAAGGCATATGAAATCCAAGTCTATCACAAAGCTTTAAATTGACTAATTGCATAACTCTGTTTTTTTTAATGTAGATGAAAATATTGTAAAAATGCAGAATATGTTTGTGTGTGCGTGTGGATCGTATATGTGTTTTACTAAAATATATCCGACCGAAAAAAACTTCAACTCAATATAATTCAACTAATTTTATTGTACTATAGGTAAACTTTATTTTGCAAATTACGAGAGTTCTGAAAACTAAAGCAAACCAGGCGTGCTTTTAGGACTCGACTCGGTGGGATACTACGGCGTTATGGCGGTAGGCTTCGGCGATTCCGATAAGTCTGGGTGTACCAGAACACCGGACATGTTATGCTCCTGGTTTCCGTCGATCATTTCTACTTCTTTAAACTCTTCGGGGGTTATATTTAAATGTGGAAAACTTTCTCCATCCGAGATTGATGACATTTATGAAGTGACGAATTTTTAGTTTGATGTAAATTTGTGCTTCAATTGATTTTAGAGAAGGCAGAGTTTTAATGAAGTTAGCTTAGGTGATACAAAGTACACTGGGTCATCTAGTTATTGCAATTTCTTTCATTTTTCGCCTAAAACTCAGTTTGCGGAAGTCTGATAAAAAATATAGTTTTCGAGAAATTTCGCCGTAGATGTTATTTTTTTTTTCAATTTAAACATATTAAGTGTGCAACTAGCTAGTTCATTGTTCTCCTCATTCGACGACATTTTCGAATGAACAGCATTTCGTTATCCGAACAAAGTATCTCAAAACGTAATGACAATAAAATTCTCCATCTGTTTCTTATCACCCACACAAAACCTCGTACCCAAACACTTCCATTACAATTCAATCAACCACTCTGGAATCAATCGAATTCCCTAAATTATTCCCTCTACCACATACTTAAAATGAAAATGCCAACCAAAAAGAAAAATGGGCCAACTTCAGATAGCAAAAACGTCGTCAGGCGTGACATGAACGAAATTTCAACGAACACAAATTCACAAAATTTCACTCAATGAACTTAATTCTGCGATTCGTTCATCTCGATATATGTCAGACAAAAGCCTAATCACGTGCCTGGCCTGAAACGCGTCTGCACATCACTCACCGGTTTTATTCGGAAATGAAGGCAAATGGAAGCCCACAACCCGAAACCCCGAACACAAACACAATCACACACCGAAGCATTTTCGCCGATAACAAGGATAATGAGTTTTTTATTATTTTTATTCCCCCATCCGAATGTGAGTTCGAGTTCGTACGTGAACGAAGCGCACACACATCAACCCCACTCACGTGGAATGGCAACAAATAAATAGGAAAGGGCGCAAATCGAAGTAACTCCTTATTGTTGGTCCTTGCTGGAGGTGGTGGGCATATGAGGCGCCTGGAGCCGAGGCGCAACAACACCACAGCAGCAGCACACATAATGTCCTGCCACAATAAACTCTTCGTCAAAAAGCGGGACTCAAGACGAGGATATAGGGGCTACCAAGGACTCGATACCAATGGCTTCATGTCTGCCAAATTCATTTTCAATGCGGGACTGGGAGGGGGAGTGCTCGACTCCATGGAATATATCGATGAAACGTACGAGTGAGAGAGAAAGTGCCAAACACAATGGAACGGAAGTCGGGGGAGTGCCAAATGAGAGGGAAAAAATAAGCCCCGTGATCACCACAGAATATCCTGAAAGAATCCATCTATGGAAGGATACGAGGATACGTGCTCATGTAAAAATTGTCTTATTATCATTATCTTCTTTCATTTTTCCATCTCTTTCGCTGTTGTTTAGCTCGGCGGTCGAAGGGGTCTTCTCTCTAGAGCAGGATGAGAATTGAATTATTTGGAAGTCTAATCGGAGTCGTTTCTCCTGTCGTTTCCTTTTTTATTTCGTTCGCAAATTGATGTCGAAGAAAGTGGAGATCTTTGATGCGAATCGTATCTTTCTGTAGTACCATGTCCGTGTTGATTTATTGATATTAATAATGTGCCAGAGGAAGATTTGGTTCGCAATCATGCCATCATTAATCCAGAGAAACGCAAAAAAAAAAACACAACGCTCCATAGTTCTTTTCGACTTGGAATCTGGTGGTTTTGGAAAATACTCATTAATGGCGAATTGTTAACCGAAATAAAGGCATGCTACATCAAAAATGGGGCCATCGTCAGGACTGCTTATAGGCAAGCTTATTATTGACGATATTTCAATAGAGAAGCAAATCATTTCTGTTGACAGTTTATTGCCAAATTCTGGGAGTCATTATCTGAATTATTTAGTTCTGACTTATGTTAGGCATGCAACAGTGGGATTTGATTTTTTGTCATTTGATTTTTTGGCCATTTCATCTTATTTGTGTGATTTGCGATGTCAACAGGCTTCTATGATTCACACAAGTGTCTTTGTTCTTATTCGTATATTGAAGTTGCTTCATCAGACTCTTGATCACATTCGCGTGGGTTTGAGTATTCAAACAGAACCTATAGCTTTCCCTCATACGGAAGTCAGCTGCTATCTCTCCTTTGAAATTCAAGATGAATTATAGCTTCCAAATGAGGATCCTAAGTGTCATCTTGGGCTAAAAACCACGTAAGATATCCTTAGTTTTGTACGAGAGAGCAACTCTGCTTGGATACCAACGGATCCTTGAGACGAACGCAGGTACTACTCATCCTAATATAATAAAGCGCTATGTATGTAAGTATTTAAGTATGTAAGTATTTAAGTATGTAAGTATGTAAGTATGTAAGTATGTAAGTATGTAAGTATGTGAGTATGTAAGTATGTAAGTACGTAAGTATGTAAGTATGTGAGTATTTAAGTATGTAAGTATGTAAGTATCTAAGTATATAAGTATGTAAGTATGTAAGTATGTAAGTATGAAAGTATCAAAGTATGTAAGTATGTAAGTATGTATGTAAGTATGTAAGTATGTGAGTATGTAAGTATTTAAGTATGTAAGTATGTAAGTATGTAAGTATATAAGTATGTAAGTATGTAAGTATGTAAGTATGAAAGTATCTAAGTATGTAAGTATGTAAGTATGTATGTAAGTATGTAAGTATGTGAGTATGTAAGTATTTAAGTATGTAAGTATGCAAGTATGTATGTATTTAAGTATGTAAGTATGTAAGTACGTAAGTATATAAGTTTGTGAGTATGTAAGTATTTAAGTATGTAAGTATGTAAGTATCTAAGTATGTAAGTATGTAAGTATGTAAGTATGTAAGTATGTAAGTATGTAAGTATGTAAGTATGTGAGTATGTAAGTATGTAAGCAAGTGTTTCACACACCTCAATACCGAATGCCAACTAAAAAAACGTTGGCTTAGTGGGTTGATGCGTTGCCATGTTTTTTGCATTTTGCATGTCCAGCTGGAATTTTTCAGTTTTTGTTCATTTCTACACGTTATAGTAATTTCATTTTGTTTTATTTTGCATGCATACACATTTCATATTCTGTTTTCCGAAGTATACTATGTGCAATGAATATAATGAAATTTGAAATCAAACATACATTAAGCCCTATTCACAACGTCGCTTTGACTGCATCGCTTTGACATATGTTTTGACAGTCAGCCAATAAAGTAGTAGAGGACATGTGATCCCAACAGGACAGGACAACCACAGCTCGCGCGACTATGTTGAAGAATGCGCTTTCTCGACGCCAGGTGTCGCATTTAAGCAATTTGCACTGTCCAACTAGATCGCTAAAAAAGACCACTCCAGACCTTCATGAGGTTCCATAAGAGGAGGCGCCAACTTGACAATAAATATCCTACAAAATTTAGCAAAAAACTCCGCGGACCAAGTAAACAATAGAAGAAGAAATATAAAAACTAGTCGTGTCGTTTTAAAACAAATAAGAACGATTTGAAAAAAAGGCAATAAAAGTCAATCGAAAAATAAAATACAAAAACAGAAAGCAAGAATTGAAAGTGTACACATGTTCATATGAAAATCATCCCTGGCAATTTCAACCTGTCTTTTCGAATGTCACAAGGATGAACAAAACACGAATAACAACAAATCCGTATCGAACAGGAGCACAGAAAAAATCGCTCTATCGAGGCACACTGACACCGACACACACAAAAGCATTCGTTTCGCATGAGCTGTCAAATCGGGTCGGCTGATATGTCTGCAGGATCATACAACATGACAACTTAACCGTTGTTGTATCCTGCCTCAGTGGTAAGAATCAGGCAACAAATTGCCCTCCACGTGCCCATCCATCCCAGTGAGGAGTCCCCGTCCAGACAGGATTCGCGAATCAAGATGTGCGTGCCACAGAGATATTAATGTTAAAGTTGGATTAGTCTTTAGACTAATTTATGGAACATTGATAAGCCGGGTGAGGGTTTCGCTGCAATTGTAGCTCTGCTATCGAAGGAGGAGCTATACGCCAGGATAAAGTTGTCGATTCGAAGGCATATTTGCACCTCAAAAGTCACTATCGTCCCGCGATATGATGTTTTCATATATTTTCAAAAAGAAAATTAAACTTTTCTGTGTTTTCAACAGGAGCGAGCTGGTCTGACGAATCCAAAAGGGTATGAAGGAGCCGGGTGAAAAGTGTCAGAATCCAAAAGCGTATAGTGAATCAATCAGATGTCAGAGTTTTGCATGTGAGACGACAAGCAATTAAATTCGAATTGAGTTAACATGTTTTTCCATTTTATTCAACTTGACAGCTGCTGGGTTCATGCTGTGGAAGTTTTAAGCTCATGGAGGTAAAAATATAAAACAAAAAAGTGAAGCTTTCGCGAGTTTCAAGAGAGTGATTGGAAGGTCACAAAAGAAGGAAAATTATTAAGGTAAGAGGGCCCGAATATTGAAGTAATCGACATGAACCGTAAAATCACATTACGGCTAGGAGGGTGATGTTTGATGGCGATAAGAGATGAGAACAGGTAGGCGAGAAGGAAAAAGTAAGATTTTTCAATGTGCGACTCTTAATAAGTACTGCTTGACTTTATTCGTCGCTTCCCTTGCTACTCCTCTTTGACACAATCGCATGACTTAAGAAACAGAAATCTCAACGCGACAAAGTGGACTTTTTGAAGAAAAAACTTTTCAAATCCTCTAATTGACATCCACCTTTTATGGTCCCCAAATTCGGACTCAATGGTGAATCAAGTTTGCGAAAAAAGTGTGAAAATTGACTTTGTAATTGAAGCCTCGAGAAAAAGCAAAATGATAGGAAATGACTCGTAGACCCCTGTTTTTACATCAAACTTTTAAATTACGAGTGGAGCTAATCTTCAAGAACGTCGGACCCAATATGAAAGTCTTGCGTAATACTACAACATTCACTCACAGTCTCTGTACCATATTTAGTAAGAATCGTTACGGATTGCATACTGAATACCGACAAATTGCAACTTCAAGCTGGTAATCAACAAAAGTAACTTCGCTCCCCGAAGGTTGCCATTCTTCTAGATAAAAAAAAATCGAATACTGATGAATAAACTACAGCAAATCAAGAGAATGCAAATAATTAGATATCAAATTCTCCGTTCTTATTCGGACTCAAACCATGAAGGTTTCGGAGCCAAAATAAATTCAAGTTTAAGGCCACTTGATATTCTTTCAATTCTTCTTCAAAACCTCCTGCTCGCTCTTTGAAGAATGTTTCATTGGGGAAGTATTTGAAAGCGATCTTATTATTTAATTGAAAGACGACCAACTGTTAGGTTGATTCTCACACGAAGGGTTCCGTACCTCCCTACAATATTCAAAACTTTATTTTTAACTTCCCATCAGGAAGTTCTTGTTATTATTTTAGATTTCACATACCCCCCACAAATGTGCGAGAAAACCAATTGATGAAAAGCGACACCTGGTAGTGATTTTCGAAAACCTATCCGACACAAAGTAAAAGCTAAAAATCGTTTTACAAGCGATAAAAAATGTGAATTTTTCAATCAAAACATGAATAAGAAGTATTACAATGAAAAAGTTGTTAATGTAGGCTTATTTAAGAAATGAGTGGATTTATGCTTCCAATTTGGCAATCTGATGCGAAAAATAGTTCTCAAAGCGAGTGCAAATTCATTTGGTGCTCTTTGATTAATGTCAGAATGAATTACTGTTGCTAGTGCATAGATTTTTAGTAGTTTTTTTTAAATGCTCTCTTGTCAAGTCGACGGAAAACAGCATTTGCATCTTCGTCCTTAAAACATCGACCATATTTATGGAGAAGCTGTCTTTTTATCTTTTAGCTTATAAAATATATTGAATTGTGAAATATCAAAAAAAGAAGAAATAATACGGTTTCTGCTTTATTAAATTGCATGTAGGAGTGTTGCGCTGTCAAATGCATTTTTAATGGTAATCTTCTCAATTTTGCCCATTCTGTCTCAAACATACGAAATGGGATATCATTTTGAGTAGACATAGAATGTTCTAAAAACATAAACCCGATGTTTCTTTTGGTATATCTCCAACAGGAAGAATCAGGGGTAACAAACTTTTATTGAAGAACACATACAGTGATGGACAAAATAATAAATACAGTTTGCTCTTGCTGGCATGACTGTACTTTTTTCCTGTTCTACTCTCTTCCAAATTGTTAAGTTTATGATGTACAAATTCAGACTGTTTATTGTCAAGTTACAAAGCATACAAATTCAGTGACATGTTCTTAGGAAGTAAGTACATATATATTAAATAAAAGAGAGAGAGAGAGATTAGGCTTAGCTCAACTATGTAAAGCTCACTAGTAAAGTAGTGTTAGTGACTATGTTAAACCAAACCACAACATCTCCCTCCTATTTTACATTTCATAAACTAACAAAATCCATATTATAAAATTACTTAATTTAAACAGAATATTTTATAGCATAAGTTCTTAAGTCGTGTTTACATATTCATACATAATTCCTTTATTTAATTCATTTTATATAGGCACCTACTATATTTTCAATATAATGTTTATGAGGGAACGACAATATTAACGATCAGTGTTTATCAAATTGAAACTTATTAGGTGGTTTCACCACCCGTCCAGCTCGTGTGATGTAGTTTTCGCTTGCAGTTTTAGCATTCCCGTCGTTTTCGTCGCTATGAATTTCAGATGACAATTTTTTCGGATCCTGTGTATTAGAATGAGGAACGTGCTCGTAACTTTGCGGAGAGATACGTGCTTCAGGTGCGTTTCCATTAAGCGAATGACGTCGGTTAAGGAATATTTTATTTTTTCGATATACTTCTCCTCCTGAGGCCTCCACGATGTATGACCTTGGTTCGCTAAGTGGCTGCATTATTTTTCCCGGATACCATAAGTTATTAGCCTTTTGGAACATGATGTTATCGCCTGTTTGAAAACTTGGACGTTCTTTAGCAGATAAATTGTAATGATTTCTTATCTTTTCCTGATTTGCTTTAATTCTGTCTGCGATATCTCTTACTATCTGTGGCTGCAGATTACTATCATGTGTAGGAATTAAAGTTCGGCATTGTCTACTGAATAAAATTTGTGCCGGTGATGCCCTTAGTGCCGAAATGGGTGTGTTTCGGTATTCCAAAAGTGCTAACCAAAGATCTGTTCTACTTTCAGTGGACTTCTTCAAAAGATTTTTAGCTATACCTACACACTTTTCCGCAAACCCATTGGATTGAGGATAATAGGGACTTGAAAAGGTTAATTTAAACTCATATTTTTGAGAGAACTCTATAAGCTGAAATGAATTAAATGGGTTGTTATCACACACAATTTCCTTTGGGATACCATGAGTTGAAAACAAGGATTTTAAATGTAATATGATTTCGATAACAGTTTTGGTTTTCAGCTCCAAGATTTCAATCCACTTCGAAAAATAATCGCCGACTACTAAGTAATTTTTATTTTTATAATACATTATGTCCATACCTAGTTTCAAGAACCTAAAAGGCGGAATATTATGAAAAATTATTGGTTCGTTGCAATTTTTGCTTCTATATTTTTGACAAACCATGCAACTTTGAATCATGTTTTCAATGTCGTAGTTAATATTTGGCCAAAATACTAATTCCTTTGCCCTTTATTTAGTTTTTTGGATACCTAAATGTGCTTGGTGCAGTAAAGATAAAATTTCTTTCCGCATGTTCTGAGGTATTATGACTCTATTTTCGAAAAAGAGCATATCGTCGTCAAGGAAGATTGCATGCCTATTTTTATAATAGAACATAATGCTGTCCGAAACTTTACTTTTATCCTTAGGCCAACCGTTTTTGCAGTTTTGGATAACTTTGCTTAAAACAGGATCACCTAATGAAGCTATTTGTATTAAAGACTTTCTTTTTTCACTTATGTTAATTGCGTGAACTACCTCATTGAAATCTTCTTCAGTAACAACAGGTTCAGTAATATCTACATTACGTGATAATAAATCCGCTATATGTAGATATCTTCCTGCCACAAACTGCACATTAATTGAATATTTTAAGAGTGACAAACGCATTCTTTGCAGTCTTGTAGCATATACTTTACTTAAGTCACTTTTAAATATTGAAATTAGTGGCTTGTGATCCGTTTGTACCCTGACTGTTTTGCCGTATATATAATAGTGAAATTTTTTACACGCAAATGTGATTGCAAGCATTTCCTTTTCAATTTGTACATAGTTCTTCTCTGCTGGACTTAAACTACGTGAAGCATAGCTCACTGGCCCTGCATCTTGTAATAAACAGACACCTATTCCCGATTGCGATGCATCACATTGCAAGACTATCTCTTTATCTGGGTCATAACTTTGCAATGTTGGGGCTTTGCTAATTAACGACTTTATTTTTTCGAATTCTTCTGTGTGAACTTGTGTCCAAAGAAATTCCCTATCTTTCTTCAAAAGATCTCTCAAATTCTCACAAGCCTGAGATAAATTAGGGGTATAATTTCTAAGAAAGTTTATCATACCCATAAATGACTGCAGAGTCTTCTTATCCTTAGGTCTCTCTAGGTTAAGAATAGATTTAACTGTACTTGGATCAGGCCTCATACCATCGGCTGAGAAAATTTGACCCACATACTTCACATTGTTAACTTTGTATTGTAGTTTATTAGAATTAAATCTAATATTTAAATTTCGTGCCCTTTCTATGACTTTACTAAGATTTCTATCATGTTCTTGCTGTGTTTTTCCACACACTAATAAATCATCAAAATATGTTTCTGTTCCTGGTATGTCCTTAAAGTGATTCGAGACATACCTTTGGAAAACTTCTGGAGAAATATTTAGCCCAAAAGGCAATCTGTTAAATTTAAAACATCCAAATGGAGTACTAAACGCACACACATTACTTGACTTCTCATCCAATTTGATTTGCCAAAACCCCTGCTTGAAGTCTAAAACTGTGAAAAATTTCAGCTTACTGAGGTTCGCTGTAAGCTCTTCCATCTTTGGAATCAGAAAATTTTCCTTAATCAAAACTTTATTCAGATCTTGTGGATCCAGACAAAGTCGTAACTCCCCATTTCGCTTCTCAACGACTACAAGATTGCTTACCCAACTTTTTGGGTGTGCCACTGTCTGAATTATGCCTAAGTTTTCTAATTGTCTTAAATGTGTTTTTAAACGTCCATGCAAGGACAGTGGTAAACGTCTAGCCGCTTTAACAGTTGGCTCACAGTTTGGCCGTGTCCTAATCCTGTATGTATTAGGGAAACTGCCTAAACCAGTAAAGACGTCCAAGTTTTCTTTAATAAACCTTTCTTTTTCCCCAGCCATAATTTGGTCTACTCTTTTAATTAAACCAAAGTCACGACAACCTGGAAGACCCAGGATCGGAGCAGAATCTGTCTCAAGAACAATAAAATTTTGCAGCAAGATGACATCCTTATACTTGCAATTCAGTTGAACTGTACCAATTGGGCTCAATTTATTGCCACCGTATGTTTCTATAACCATTTTAACGGGCTTAATGGCCGCAGATTGATTAATTTGCTTCATATATTTCAATGGCAAAACGTTTATTTCCGAACCCGTGTCTAATTTAAAATTAACCTTTAGATTTCCGAAGTCGAAACATTCGAACCATTGTGTAATCGGTTTCATCCTGCTGCTTATTTTACTGTCATTTAAACTATCAATGTAAAAAGTTTTAATAGAATCAATACCTGAACACTCCTCACCCCAACTGTCACTGCCTCCTGCATCCTGATCCATTATTATTTCGTTTGTTTTGTAACTATTTTTTCTCTTGAATTTATTGCATGCAATGTAAAAATGATTGGCTTTTTTGCAGACTTTACAAATTTTCCCGAAAGCTGGACATTTATTTCGCGCGTGGATTGATAAACTACGATCACAGTTGATATTATCGCCTTTAGACCTGTAATTATTTTTAACAAAATTAGAGTTATGAAAATTTGGATATTGAGTAGCATTATTGCTATGTGAACTTAAATTATGTTTATAAGTTGATCTTCTATTAAGCATTGATACTTCAGCAGGCATAACGTCATGCACTTCTTTTATTCTTGATGCTTCTAGTTCTGCTACTCGGCACGTGTTTATTGTGGTATCCAATGAAAGATCGGCGGTATTCATCAATTTATCAGCCAAGTCCTTATTGCTCAGTCCAAGTATTATAAAATCCCGGATCATTGAGTCTTTTCCAGCTTCAAACTCACATCCTTCAGCAAGAGCCCTCAAATCTTTCAAAAAATTGTCGAATGGTTCACTGCTTTTTTGTGTGCGTTTGTAGAACTTCATTCTCTCGTAAATAGTGTTTTTTTTCGGGTTACAATATTTTTGGAAAGCCTCCACAATTTGATCCAAGGTAGCACTGGTATCATTTGCAATGTCCCATGTGTAATATTTTTGTCTAGCTTCAGCTCCAATGTAATTTAAAAAGTTTGCTTTTTTGCATGCATCCGTTTTACTGTTCTTTTCTGTAGCTTCCATATATATATTAAAATCTTTCAGAAACAGGTTAAAGTTAACGGCCAGATTGCCTTCCAGAAGTAACGGATCTGGTCTGTTAAAATCCATGATGGTGCTGTTAATGATATATTTAATAGAATTTTCTTTTTTCTGTTCACTTCCCAATTCTGATTTTGGTTGACGCTGCTGCTTATCTAAATAAGTTTCGTTTTCAGGTGTAGCCATTTAATTTTCTTTTCACTTCTTTTTTTTTTTTTTTTTTAATTATAAATTTTCACGACTCCGGCTGCGCCATGTTAAGTTTATGATGTACAAATTCAGACTGTTTATTGTCAAGTTACAAAGCATACAAATTCAGTGACATGTTCTTAGGAAGTAAGTACATATATATTAAATAAAAGAGAGAGAGAGAGATTAGGCTTAGCTCAACTATGTAAAGCTCACTAGTAAAGTAGTGTTAGTGACTATGTTAAACCAAACCACAACACAAATATCCCGCCATCTTCTAGGAAGTAGATAGGGAGTAGATAGAAAAATCACATAAAAGAAAGAAGCAAGATCATTTACCGTTATCGAAAAAAGTATTTAATGTCATTTTATGTCATTTGTTGGCTAGACTTGTATTTAACAAGTGCAGAAACTGAAGTGTTTTAAGGAAAAATAGGAAAAAGGGTACTTTATTATAATTAAAATTTATTATTGTTTAAAGAAATATTTACATTGAAATATTTCAATAGATCAATAATATTTTTGTAGAAGCACTGTTCGGATGAAAAGAGGGAGATAGTAAAAAAAAAATGAAGAGCGATGGATATTCTTACCGGAATAGCAAAAACACTAGGCTGCGATTAAGGAATGGTGCACGTTCCAACAAAATAACGACCCGAAGGACACTGCCAAGACAACCAAAGAATGGATCACTAATAATGGTGTTGCTCTTTTGGAGTGGCCTACTCAGTCGCCGGACCTAAATCCAATAGAGAATCTTTGGAAACAAGTTACGGATGAAATTGGAACCTCAAATCCCAAATATAAAAAAGAATTGTGTAAGTACGTGCGAATGGCGTGAGAGCAAAATCTTTGGAGGCATGCCGTCGGCTTGTTGATTCCAAACTAAAGGCAATGCAATAAAGTATTCGGTATTGAAATAAAATAGTTGTTTTTCTTATAATTTTTACAAACACATTGAAGTTGACATTAAAATTTGACTTTTCTATAATTTTGAACAATCTTGTTTAAAGGAAAAAATGTACGTATTATTTGCATGTACGGAATTTAGCAAATTATCTTAGCATTATGTTGCTAAAAAGTTGCTTTAATACACTTTTTAAGAAAGCTTAAAAGGACCAAATCCTATGTAGGATAAGTAAAGGACGGACTGGCCTACAAACGACGACGGTATTACTGCCCGAATTAAAAACAACGACACGACGAAGGAAATAAAATTGAAGAGCGGAGTCTGACAGTAAAATCCGATTCTCTTCGTTAAGTTTTTCATTTTCGTCATTTGTACAAGTCACTTATTTATCCTTTTTTCCATAAATAAAGAGTTAGATATAGAAAGCGTGTGTGTGGAGCACTAACCCCACACATAATATTTATTCGTTCCGCGCTGGATTTTCGTATAATGTTTGCCCCGCAAGGAACGATCATTTCTTTGCCCTCAATCTCCAATTCAGAAATTGTAGTCTGCCCGCAAGCAATATTTTTTTCAGAATTATAAGCTTATTCATAGTTCCTTGAACGTTGATAAAATAAAAGGTACGAATTATGGGGTAATTTACACACTTTTATATATTCGACTAAATCACAATTAGCCACATGAGTAATTTAGAATTACCGCAATTTTATTCTTAATTCAAGCGTCTTTTAGCAACTCAAATGAAATTGCTTTACCTTACCTTCAAATTTTCTATCCAATTATGACATTGGCTTTCTTCCTCCTACAGAAAGGACCCAAAAATATTGTTTTATTACTTCCCTAAAAGTTGCACTCAATCACAAACAACACAAGAAAGCACTGTACCACGGCCCTCCCCCCAATTTTTTCACA
The DNA here is from genome assembly GCA_963555765.1 of Orthonevra nobilis. Lineage (NCBI taxonomy): Eukaryota > Metazoa > Arthropoda > Insecta > Diptera > Syrphidae > Orthonevra > Orthonevra nobilis. Next base: position 27,565,112 of record OY743225.1, on the reverse strand, counting down.
AACAATCTTATCTCGTAGTGTATTGTTCGAAAGGATCCTCTTAACACTTTTTCATTTCATAAATTTATAATGCACTTCCTTCTTATCTTGACTCAAGCTCGGGAACAAAATTTTCTCCAACCAACCAACCCCCGAGCCATTAATTTCACTCAGCTTAACAAATATAATTAGCCTCGACCATTATTCCCACGCACAACTTATGAGCAATGTTGGCCTGCCAAAAGTCCTGACCCTTGTCTAATAAATAATAACAAAGGGAGAATGACATAAATTTGGAGCGTATTTTTGTCATCCTATTCCCGCCAGGATAAGTTTACATAGTACATCGTACACACCTAGTTACTGATTTCAAAATCATAGCACCTCACCATTGAATCGCCCGAAAAATGCTTCTCTTGAGAGACGGCTTGTTTCGCCTTTGCTTGTCCATTCAGTCTTCGGTTCGGGCTTTTGCAGCTGGTGTTCCTTATCATCGTCAGCACTGCCTTTCGCCATGTCTGATTAATTAAAGGGAGTGTTATATTTCAAAAGGAACTCTCAGTTGTTTATATTGTATACGTGTGCGTTTGTTTATGTATATCTTATACAACGGTTGGCATCCTTTAGTCCTTCGAACGTTCGTTGGCCCTATGGGAATTGGTGGGAGAGAGCGAAGGAAGCCACCTACACTCTTGGTGGATAATTTAAAGGCCATATCAAAATTCAATGGACACAAATGATGGTGGCATCACTCTGTGGACGGCGAAAAGGTTGCTAAAGCAACCTCCGACACCTAATTACGTTCGAAATCAATTAACATAAATTGTGAGCTGTGCTGCGATGGAATCGAATTGGTGCTTTGTATGCGGATTGCTTCTCCAAGGGTTCCGTTGAAGTTGTCGCAGGGCCCTCTAAATTGGCGTTGTTGTTACAATGATGCTTTATTGTCGTGTTTTTCAATTTAAATGGTTTAATTGAAATCTTTGAGGTTTATATTTATTTTTTACCAATTCTGATAGGTAACAAAAAAAAAATAGTTCCAAGTTGCCTCAACGTAAAAGCTGACTTAACTTTAAGTCCTCAATTGATTGAACGTCTAAACGTAATTATTGGCTTGATCCTTACTGCTCTACCTCACCGCCATGACAGCATATGGAGCCTGTGAAGAAAATTTTAACTTGGCCTAAAAATTAGGGAAATAATCCCATTATTTATTATTAAATTCATCTCTTCTCAAATGGGGACATTCCATTTGAGAAAAAATATTTTTCTTTACTCTCACGAAATACTTCTACAGCGGCCATCACATCACCCTCGACTGTTCCTTAAGCCAGGAAAAGACAGGAGTCGCTTTATGCCAGATCTAGAGCATACTCGTTAGGCGAAATCTCAGGAAATTCGAAACATCAAGACAATCCATTGGCGTTCCGAAATACAAATGAAAGCTTGGGACTTTGGACTTTTTCGGAGTCGTTGAAAACTTTTTTTTCCAGGTCATACCGGGTCACGATGGGTCCGTTAAAAAGGATTCTCGAAACATGAGATCCCTGTGATCTCGAAATGCTGACCACTTAAGGTCTTGGATGGCTATAGTCCTCATCTGTGAATATCAATTGTAGCACATGGAGAGGCAGAGTTAAAAACCTCTCAAAATTAAAGACTTGTAATATTTCAAGATTTCTCAAAAGGAATAATCTGACAATTCACATCGTCGAACCGAGAGATAACACTGCGTGAAAATTTGTGACTCAAAGTCGGACAGCAATAGTATTCTAAGCCAAACAAGCCTCTAGTGGACGCAGTTTGCATGAGACGCTCAGCGGACCGAATTATTGTTCGCGCTCATGGTGCAGGGCAATAAGGACAACGACGAAAAAACTCATGCTGCATTAAAACAGTAGACTAAATAAACATTAACAGTTTCGCTGTTTATCGGAATATAAATGACAAAGCTCAATGACAGTTGACATGATGACACTTATTCACATTCGTTTTTTTAGCCGTAACAAGTGAGCTATTTCAGTTTTTTAAAGACTACTTCTATGAAAAGATAGGACCCCATGTCACTTCCTTGTTGCATCCTTCATTGTTTTAAATGTATTATAAGTCCCCTAAATAACGCTTAAGACGGATTTTCGTCAAGATCCACAACCACTCAAAAAAAATGGTCAGGAAAACCAGGTGGACTTATTTTAAAAATCATAAGTTAGTGAGAAAGCTTATTGAAAGCCTTGCTTAAATAAGTGATTGCCTGCTTTTACGGCTTCATAAGCAAAACATGTTAAATTCAACAAGTTACATTGGATTAGTTTTTAGGGTTCCGTACTCTGGGAGGCAACGAAACCCTTTCATTAAGGCTCCGCTGCCCACCTTTCCGTCTGTCCGTCACAGGGCTGTATCTTCTTTACTGTAAGAGGAAGACACTTGTTATAGAACGTATACTACTAAAGCCGATAGAACAGCAAAAAATAAAGAGAAGAGAGTGGATCTCTATACAAAAAATAGGTTTGGGTGCGAGTAGGCCTTCCCATACCATCAACTTCCAATCTCAAGGTAAAAAAAAATTTAGGTGCGTAGGTGCTATTTTATTTGCAGCCACCAACAAATTTAAACATCATTCATTCCCTAGGCAAATGCATTGTAGAAAAAAAATAGATACATTTGTTTTTTACTCCCCCATAGGGATATATTTGTTTTTGCATTTTTAAACTAACTTAATTTGGTCAATTGGCTAATTGGTTAAACTTTTGCAATTAAAATTGAACAAAATAAAAAGTTATGAATTTCTCCGGAAACTTATGAACAGCAGTGTACATATTAATACATATTATTTTATCTGATTTAATTGATTTTGTACTTTTTATATTGGATATCAAAATTAATTTTAATTGAAGAAGTGAAACTGTCAAATTTAACCAAAAGCTTTTCAGGTGATTTTTATGCCACACGCTTCGTGGGTTCTCGACTACTGGGTCCTCGAAACGTTGGTACAAATTTTTAATTCCGAAAATCGGACCGATTACAAGAACTTCCTGATGGGACGTTTATGGGACGTGTTTTTAACCCTACTTTCGTCGCGTGGTCTACGATCGTGATCGTGCATTTTTTTACTGGGTATCATTGTTACTGACGGATGAAGTTGCTTTCGGGAGAAAAAACAATATGTAAGAATATTCCTCTTTTTTTGTTATTTTCTGTGTTTTTGCTTATTATTTTAATTATATTTTAGGTCGATGTTGAATAAAATTTAGCCCCTGCAGAAGGAAATGTTGGGGAACTTTATGAGATGTCTTTCAACAAACGTTGCATGAAAAAAACTGGAGGTGGTCCCAATGAAGATAAACTTCTGAGCCAGCTGGACATGAAATTTTCGTCCGCATGTGGATTGCAGGTTGCGGTTGAAGGAATATCTGCAAAAACGGTCGGAATAAAAGAAAACAACACATTTCAAGATAATAAACACATATCGGAGGATAAAAAATATTGAAAATATTTCATTTTCTTTTTACAATTAAACGAAACAATGTTTATTTACAAATAAACAAAAAAATGTCCGCAAATTGATGCGTTTGACACTTAACAGCTGTCCCTACTCAAGGTAGTAAAATATTTCTAGTACTATCTTCAATTTGCATACGATACGTGAGCATTCTTATGTGATCATCCCAATCTAATTACTCGATCACACGATATGTATTTTATGTACTGCAGAATAAAAGACGTCTGAATCAAAAAACAGCGTACTGAGAGCAGCAGGGATCCTTCTGTATGGTAAAGACGGTTCGAAGAAGCGTGAAGTGAGGAAAAAACTCCGTTCGACGAAGATTTTGATGAAACATTTGGACGAGAAGTAGTCAATCGAAATGATTGTGAGACAGAATCTGAAGAAGAGGTGTCAATAATTTTTATCTTGGAAAAGACAGGAGAACTAAATGGAAGAAAACTAGGTCTAATTCACAAGTACGTGTTCGTTCTCATAATATCATTAAACTTTTTCGACGACCAAAAGGTAATTCACGTAATGCCACAACAGAGAAAGAATGCCTAACAAATTTATTGAACAAGCTCCTGAGCAATATGAAAGAGTGTGACGCAAGAAAAACTAATGGGACTGAAATGTAAGCCCCTTTCTGAATTCTATTTATAATATAATCATGCTATTTGGCTATGAGCGAAAAACGTTCCTATTTCTTTGACGGTGTCTGTGGTTTGATGATGTGGCAACGAGAAATCAAAGGAGAGAAATTGACAAGTTGGCACCTATAAGAGAAATTTAACTAAATTTTTAACAACATTTTATTCCAAGTGAGTGTTTAACAGTCGTTGGACAGCTATTAGCTTTTAGAGGTCATTGCAAGCCAGCCAAATATGGACATCCTATACTTTCGATTTGGAAACTTATGTGGGAACTCAAACTGACGGCCCGTACAAAGTTATCAAGTTATTAGAAATAACTCTCCAATTAGTACAACCAGTTACTGGAACCAAAAGAACTATTACCGGAGACAATTGGTTCTCTAGTTTATCAATTGTTTATAATTTGTTAAAGAGAAATTTAACTTATATTGGCACCGTAAGGAAAAAGAAGGCAGGAAATACCCTTTGAATTTCAACCAAACAGGAATCGAGAGGTTTTGACCGGCCAAAACGTCGAATTGATGAGTTATCCGCCGTACAGCCCTGACTTGGCACCCAATGACTTATTTTTATTACAGCACATCAAGAAAAAAATGTGTGGTCAACGATTTTCGTCGCCAGAACATGCTGTTGAAGCGTTCAAAAACCATTTTTTGGAGGTGTCTCAATCGGAGTGGAAAAAGTGTTTCGACAATTGGTTTGAGCGCATGCAAAAGTGTATAAATCATGCTGGAGAGTACTTTGAAAAGCAATAAAACCACTTTTGATTATAAATATTCGCATTTTCATTATTAGGCCAGAAAAATCAATAGGAAAATATAAAGCAAGGTATTCGAAGTTGTTTCGTAAAAACTACAAACCATATGGTCAACATTTACTTTAGCAATGCCGTCAAAGTGAATCTTAGAAACTTGTTATTTTAGAAGATTGTAGTTGGTTTCTTGTCAGTCAAACTCAAAACAAAAGAACAAAATTAAGTTGTCTGTGCATGTGTGGATATCTATACAGTCAATCGAAGAACGAGACAAGCTATTCGCGGCAACAAAACTAAGTTCATTAGCATAAACTACACATTTTAAACAACGCAAAGTCACTTAGTACTAAAACTAGACAGTGATCCAAATTGCTCACCTCTGCTTCTACGCCTGATTCCATAAATTTAAATGATGGTCTTTGCTGTAAAGTACCTTGACCATTTTCCTTTATATGCAACTCACCTTACAGTTTTTTTAAAGATGATCCTAACCTTACTCAAGCTATAGCCTCTTTGTTATTATGACTTCAAAAATTCAATTGCTTTGACCAAAACAATATAATTATATTTATTATCTGTGCTATGACGATTAGCCCCTAAACTTTTCTAGAAAGAACGGCGGGACAGCTTAAGGCGACGCAATTACGGCTGGACCTGCCGTTTTTTTCCCCTTTTTTCTGCAAATTCGGGATTCGCACACAAATAGATAGTCACAAAACAGTATTCATCATTAGAATTGTTCTTCTCCAAAAATCGCAGAGTGGTGTTTAGCAATCAAAAGATATTCACACAAAGGAATCTCCGCCCGCCATTGATAGCCATCAGTTCATCTAGTCCCTTGTTGGAACGAAATTAAACTTATTATCCCCTTTCACCCAAATTATTCACTCCACCAGCCGTTTGGCAATTTATTTAGTGCCACCCTTCCGACATGGCTCTGGTTGGCAGTTGGACCAAGGAAAAAAGATCACATTACGATATCCTGTTTTCAAAAGCTTCACTCCTACTCAAGCTCGTTTATCTTGGTCGTCACTCCTTTTGCGCTGGAAGAATAATTACCCTCCCAAAGATGCGCTTCCTTTATCCATTATCCTGTGCAGAATGCAGTTCTATTGTGTGTAGCTGTGTCGAGCACACACATACAACAGTGCATAATGCACACCTGAAGTGGAAGTGTTAATGAATAACAAAAATAAAAATAATGGGAAAAAAGTTTCGTCTATTGTTGGGATATGTCTGCGGCACATGTACGTTCCTGAAATGAGAATTAGTATCAGCGTGGTTTTGCCAAAGTGACGTGAATCTTATTCAAGGACCTCCTTGTGATTTGCAGCGTGTTGTTGTGTCTGGCGATGTAATGAATGAGGCCGATAAGTGGCTTTGTTTCCTTTAGAGTTCTTCCTTCTTTTGTGTGGAGGAAATGAGTTAAGTTCATTAATCCTGGCTTTTGAATAATTAACGTCGCGTATTTTTAGACACAGGGTGTGCAATCTGTTGCTAGCTTTTTGAATCATATTTTATTTTAACACTGACACTGACTTTTATGCGCTCAACAAATTAAAAGAAACTCCCATGCTTCGTGTGGTTTTTGCATATTTGCAGTGGAGCCTTCGAAAACCATCTTTGACCAAATGTCACAATCGGCAGCTATAACATTGAGTTAGAAAAGGAGCTTTTCTATATCGCGACAAATACCAAATCCACAAAGGACACCACGATAGACGAGGACTCATCCAAGACCATTGATTCTTCTTTAAATTGTGCAAACATTTACGATTAACACACCTAGTCTTCCAGTTTTTCTATGTGGAGCCGTATGTGGGACGATAAGGAAGACAGCAGAATAAATTTAAGGGACCGTCGAAGAGAATAACAGCCAACAGTTTGAAGACAGAATTGAAGTTTAAAGAACCAATTTCTTGCGGATACCATGAAGTTTCCAAAGCAACATACTGGAGGCAGCAGCATTTGATTATAAGCAAGTCTTTTTTCGACTTGTCTTCTCTTTCATTTTCATAGAAACATGGAGTCAAGTCGAAAGTCTGGTCTCCAAACTTATTTTGAAATCCATGGTTCGGTTCGTCAAATTTCTCGTGCGCTACGACCATTTTACGGTCAACATTATCGTCAAACTAAGCAACTTATTCAGAAAACGGTGAATCATTTTTGCACAAAGTACACTCTAGACTCTAGAGTCTAGAGAATAATACGCATCACCAAAGCCAACAAACAGTGCGAACAGAAGAAGTTATTGTGGATCGCACTGTTGAACAGAAACCGAATGACTCGATTCGCTATCGTGCACAGGAAATGGAGCTATGCCCGTGCACTTTGTGGAAGATTTAACGGAACGATCTGAAAAGGTTGTAAGGCAAAGCTTGTGCAAGAGTTGAAATCGCGTGACCACTTTGCTGAAAGGCCCGAAAATATGATTCAACTCCTTTTCAAAGCAAAATTTTGGTCCCCGATGGGGCCCATTTTTGGTTAAACGGATATGTAAACAAGCAAAATTACCGAAGACTATATCGAGACGTCCTTACATCTATTTAAACTGAGCTTTATGGGCTGATGGATTCATCGGTGCGGGACAATGCCGGCCAAAATGTTACCATCAATGAAAACCTGTATAGAAACATTATTTCTTCTTCGACTTTTTCGATCCTCAGTTGAATGGCGCCGACGTGTCAGATGGAGCAACATGCCACACGACGCGGGACACTATCAATTTATGGCGAGGAACTTTTGCTGAGCGCTCTCACTCCTTAAGATACCTTTGAGAGGTACGTGATGTCGCTTGTCTATGCCGATAAACCCGAGACATTGAACGATATGGAAATCAACATGCGTCGTGTTATTGATGATAAACGATCCAAGTTGCCCGATGAAATTGAATTGGATTTCACGATTGCGCTTCATTTGAGCCACCCGTGGTGCGCATATGCTCGAAAAAACTTACACTTCATTAAGACATAAACTGGGATTTACATGAGTCGTTAAAAAAATTGTTTAAGCGGCATGCGAAAATTTCTTTAAAGAGCTTGTCATTTTTTTCTAATATATAAATATTTTTGTTTTATTAAAAACAAAATAACGAAAGATGTTTATTTTACAATGAATGGGAACATGGACCTGAGAGCATCGATAATTCAAAAACCTCCTACATCATTGCACAGAAAAACATATAGTGTTTTGGTTGAAATCGTTTTTTCGGATTTTCTTAAAAGTTTAATTTTGTAGATATACTATTCTTCCACTCACCAATTCAAATGTTTTTTCGAGCATATCTTAGTCCTCCAGAGGCAGAAAGAACTCTTATCGTCGACGAAGAAAAATGCCCGAATAATTCCGCCGGCATGCAAACGGTGATTCATGAAGCAAATATGGATTTTCACCCGACCAATAACTCATATTTCGCTCATTGACGAACACATTGCACCGAGCTTCGTCACTGAAGACGATTTTGCGATGAAATTCATCATCTTGGCGCATCTTCTCCAGAGCCCAGTCGGAGAACGTACGTCGCTTCAAATGGTCCAACGACTTCAATTCTTGAGTCAGCTTGAACGGCAGCGATATTTTAGACCCATGTTGCGGTCATCGACCCCGTATTTCGGTAGACAATTTTTATAATTTGTAGAAGCTGCTCGCTCGTACACTTTACCATGATGAAAATGTTGAGTTTACTAAATAAATTGACAGTGGCAGTTTGATGATTAGTATCCAATAATAAATAAATAATATAATAAGTGCAACGGCTCCGTTGTTGATATTGGGCTTATGAAACGAAAAAATATACATAAATATTAAGAATTTCAATAAAAAAGCCATAACATTGTTGTTATTCCCATTAATAAGCAATTAACCGCTGAAGGTACCACTACACATTGGTTTTAAATTGCTGTAGATTTCAGAGCGATAAAACAATCTCTAAATTTCACAGTACGCCCAAGAGTAGTCTTAAGGTTAACTAATAAGCATTCTATGATGTGCGGGTGTTACGAGTGAATTGTTGAAGGGGCGAAATGCAATTAGCTTTTTCGTTGGAGCATTACAGACACAAACATGTTCATAACTTCAAGTTGCTCTGCGATTAAAAAGGGAATACGCCAAACATCGGAAAATCCCTCGGCCATCATCAGTCCACTGTGGGCTAATAATGTTTAAAAATGCAAAAATGCAAAAAACATGCAAATTCAGGAAAACAAATTGATGAACTAATTCCCAATATATTTTATTTTAAGGAGAATAGAAATATGTATACTGTTAATTTTATTAAAAACTAGTCGTGAACTGTGACTTCGTCCGCGAAGATTTCCTGTGCGTAGAAAAGTTGTAGACCTTAGGTCACCAAAGTGAACTGTTTGTCCGAAAGGAAATAATCATGCCTAATTATTACTACTCTGGCAGATTGTTATTAATTTTAAAACTTAACATTTATAGACATGTCATCGCAGACTTTTCTGTAGAAGCTTTTCAGTTCTAAAGTAAATATCTCTTACTACAGTAACGACAGCGTTCGAAAAAAACCAAGGCTTTTTTAACAGCTTTTCTAAAATGATTGGTCGCCAAGACAGACCCTTTTTCCAAATGGTATAATTTGTAGCCTATGTTCATTCTGAGGGTCAATTGTAAGTATTGGCGGAAGAATTTTCGAAATAGGACGTGCTGTTTCGAAGATTACTTCATACATACAAACTTGCAAACATTTTTTTTTACAATTTTTGACTTATAAGTAGTAAAAATAAATTTCTGCGAGCGCATAAGGCTCAGCGTTGTCCTGAAGACTTAAAATAATTACAGTTTTTTCTAAAAATAACGTTTGCCTTTTTTTTTAAATACGTCAACTTAACGCCGTGAGTGAGCAGCGCCGTCAGTCTATGATGATGATTTTGATGATGATAATGATGATTTTGAGGATGATGGTAATGATTATGATGGTGATGATTATGCTGTTGATGATGGCTTTATTGCAGGTCCATCACGGACAGGACATTGAGATGGCGGTCTTCAAAACATGGGTTACCTGTAATTATATTAATAATATTGTAGAGGTGGGAAGTGAATTTGCGTAGCACCTTAACTTACAAACATTACATCTTTATAATATTAGAATAGATGATTGATAATGATGAATGAAATACCAATCCCAAGTGATATTTACATGAGTGCAAGAAAACTGATGAATATAAATACAGATATAGAAATTCACGACTGTATCCTTATAATATGTGGCAAAAGCAATGATGATACTACGGATAAGCACCAAATACTTCCTTCAAAAATAGAGTTCTCAAAATACATTCAAAGTTTAAAGAACGCGAAAAAACGAAGATTTGAGTAATGCGCCGAACAGCTCATAAGATCCACTAATCTTATCTTAAGCAACGAAAAATGTCACTTGTAAACCCACACACACGGAGACATCGTTCTGAAAATCATTAGAATTCTACTCATGCGATCTTAAAACGTGGAGATATGTAAAAATTTTGAATTCCAAAAATCGGACCCATTTCAAAAGCTTCCGGATGGGATGTTAAAAAGAAATTCAGCAAATCCTTTCAATTGCAGGAGATGCACTTTCGCCTCAAGCGATGGTTGTCCTGTCTACTTATTTTTGATGCCGGTTGTCGGGGTGTTGGTGTTTAGATTCCCATTAAGGATAACTAAAGCTAAATTGCAACGAGTGATGAAGGCTTCTACTACTGGCACCCAAGCAACGAAACGGGGCTTGAAGTTCAAGACTCTTCCATCGAGGGTATAAGATTCATCTTACATGTTTTTTTTTCTTTTTTCTGTGAAGTGTATGTTTCTAATGTTACTGAGTTCTACTCGTATTTCACTTTATAATTAAATCCAATTCAACTGTGGCTAAGCAGTGATTTTCAGAGAAACCAGTAAACCAGAAAACTTAAAAGTTCCCAGTGAGTACCTACGTTAACCTCGTGTTAATCATAATTATTTGGAAAATAAAACAATTTCCAGGACCATAACAACATGGTGATTCGCGTCGTCTAACAGGCACTTCAATTTAAAAACATATTTCGAAGCCATCAAAACCACATGGATCTCTGGGGAAAAGAATATTTCATCAACATTCCTTTGAACTGTACCATAAAGGCATAAAGCACCACCTCCCAAAGTAACCAAACTTGTGGTGGCATTTTAAGAAAATATAAAGTGAGAAAAAGAAACCACGGAATAAAACTTGTTACAAAGCGGAACAGGAAAAGAAAAACACTGAAAGTTTCAAGATTTTTATCACAACCGAAGAGCACCAAAAGGACAGCCAGCGCGAGTGCTTGTTTAGCACCTAGTCCATTGAATTGAACGATGGCCTTGTCGTTGTAATGCCATGTTGGAAAAGTCTCCACAAAGTTGGCGTCTTCCTTATGAATATTGCATTAAACGACCGGCTTAGCAACGTAAAATTATTCAAAAAAAAAAAAAATGAACGAGGACTTAATCTATTCGTAAATCACGGTTGAAAAAAAAAGATCCTCCAAAGGTTAGACCTTCATTTAATGGGCCCTTTAGGTCCTCCGCACCTCCACTTATTCGCGGCTAACCTTTATCTTTGAAATTCCATACACGCAATACAAAGGGAATTTTTAAACATTGTTGTATGAAGAGGAACCGGGCAAGGTTGTTTTTATATTTATGCCATGGACAGAAAGTGCCATGCTTTGCATTTATATTGAGCTGCGGATAATGGGTGAGCAGAGCAGTCCATGCAAATTACAATAGATTCAAGCGGTCCTAATAGATTACTCACTATGATGACAAGAATCATTGGAACGCAGGTGTTGATTTTTCTCTGGTGCTACAGTTGGGCATTTTTCATGCATTTTAAAGTGTAATCCTGACCCTCATCATATGTGCTGGAACAGTAAAAAAAAAATTTTTAAATTTAAATTTAAGCTCGTACTCTCATACGTACAATTGGATAAAAAGGGGTAAAACAAAAGAAACCACATTTCCTTTCATGTAATAACCATTTATCATTTTTGTTCTGCAGCAAAAGGACAATAATTGTCCTTGCAGAAAATCGATACGTTTCCTCATTTTTACTGGTTCACATGAGAGGAAACGGATTCACAGTCGAAGCCGATGCCCGTGGCGGAGCAGCCGTAGCAATGCTGTAAAACAATGCACCGAAAAGGACGAACTTCCTCGCAGCTGTACTTCACACACAAAGGCACATCGCAATCGTAAATCTTCGTTCGATTCTTGAAACTTGGATAGGATCAAGATTTGCGTTATTTTGTTTTTTTCTGTTTTTTTTTTCGCTTTCTGTTCCTTGGCTTTCTTCATTCTCTCACGTTTTTATTAGCTGACGTAAGGTGGATGTATTGGTCTCATGCCAAACTTTAGTTTCAGGTATTCTGATAGTAGTGTTATGGATTCCTACTTGGGCAGAGTCATTTCGAATCAATCAATCAAATGATGGTGTTTTTTTTTTTTTTGCTTTTGAATTTTTATTTACTTCTGAAGAATTTCAGTTTTTTTGGGTACCAGCAAGTCTCATCTGATCCTAAGCTTAAGCTGCTATGCAACTTTCCTGCACCTGATTGGTCCTCTAAACGGAGATGTGGTTTTCTGTTTAATCGAGAACTTGGTGGCTGAAAATCAAAGACACTCTAAGCCGGAGTACTTTTGTCTATTTGCTGAATTGATGAAATTAATAGACCGGACTTATATTGAGCAGAGTCCAGGCTTGTAGCTTCTCTCTCATTCGCCTCCTCGCAGACAGGAAAGTATTTTTTCTTACGAAGGTTTCTGAAAAAATGTTTTGTTGCCTTGCTTATCGCCCCACATTAGGCTCCACCTAGAAAAACTGGCCGGAAAAGTGTTTTACAGAGCATGATTTTTGTCTTCTGGGAAAGGAATCTTAGTTGTTTGGATAATCACGCAATACATTGCGTATGACATCAACGACGTCAGTTGTCACCCGACAAAGACTCCCCGTTTGTATTGATTGAACAGATAGTGCTGACATTCCAGAGGTGCCAGCACGCGACTTGATACAATCGAATATCTTATCGTCTGATTTGGCAGCACAGCACTTTATACATTCAGTTTGAAACAGAAAACAAATCAGTCGACAAAAAATAGTTTTCATCTAAGGGAATTTTATTCGAAAATAAATGGACCCTTAACATAAAAAAACTGAATCAGTTTTTGAAAAAATTGTTAGGGATCCAAGGATATTTAAAACTGCTCATGGAAAAAAAAGTTGTATTCTTCGGGAAAGCTTGCAAGCTCTCTTTACACAGTGGGTCCTTCTCAAAAAGATATTTAAGATTGGGAAAATATTTTTATATTTTATGGCTTGTATTTTTAGTAACCACTTTTTCTTAGACTTGGAGTGACCTAAAAAGTATATGCATATCTAAATAAATTAATGCAAAGTTCAGTATTTAATAATAAAACTCCAAATATTGCATTCAATCTATAAAACTCTTTTCGATTAAAATAGATGTGCTCATTTTCAGTTGGTCTCAAAAAAGGCATATTCCCAGTAGCTTAAACTTGGAATAATAATTAGAGACAATAATACTTAGAGACTCAATTTTGCATTAAGCCTTAATACAGGTGAACGTTTTTCTTTTCTTTAAGAACATGTTCCTATTCTTTCTCAATTTTAGCGGCTTGCTGGAAAATATCCATCTTATTATAGTATTTACTATTTCTTCATCCTCACTTACCGACTCAAGGAATATCATGATTTCTCTGGACTTGGAAGAGGATTAATGAATTTCATATTTAAATATAACCATTCGCATTATAGTTCAAAACAATATTTGTAAAGTGCAATAAATAATCAAATTCATTTCAAGTTACGTGTTCTCAAGAAATATTTGTAACGTGCTGGTACCCCAGTCGGGCATGGTTTCGATCTCCTGAGCCTGACAGGGACATCTGACATATTCACGTTCGCAATCGTACAGTAAAGAGAGTACTTTAAGATCTTAACATTCATAAGTCTATTAGTCCAGAAAGTACCCCAAACCTAATCCTCTGAAGACGTTTTATTCCAAACTGAGAAAGGCACTGCCTTAGTTCTACTATCTCTCCTACTTTAAGAGCAAACCTTTCTCACCTCCTCCTAGCGATCGATAGCACTAATGTCTTTTTCTCCAATGATATGAAATTCTTATAAACCGTCAGTTAATGATGTGCCTTGAAAAACGAAAACTCTTCACGGACCAACAATATCGTTTTCGCAGTTTCTTAACGGATAAGCAATTATCTCGCTGGCCGCTCAATTCAAATTGTTTTATATGGCTTTAAGTTGAGCGTCTATCTCCGCCTCTCCGGCTCTCAGTTCTTCCGGTCTTGTCGTCCCGCCAAAGTTCTTCAAGAGTAAGTGGAAGAGCAACTTCTACGATAGGACTTGGGTTATCTTCATAACCAGGTGAAAGAATTTAAGTCGATGCGATTAGTATTTTTTCCGCTCCCCAGAGATAGTATCTCATGTGATCGAGTAAACAGACTCTTTTCATGCATCGTATAGCTCTCTTCCGTCCACATAAAGTGGAAGTTGTATGCGATTGCTTTGTGCTCACCAAGCTAAAATTTTTCACAAAGGTCCTTCGTTCCATTTTGTATGTCGTGCTTTCGCCTGTTTACTAGCTTGGTGTTTGACTTAAGAACCTTCGCTAATAGCTGAATCAGAAATGCTGGATCAATCTAACTTGTGCTTGATATCTGTTCTGAGTCGCCAGAGAGCATCGACCACAAAGTTTTCACTCCTCAGTTCTAGTGTTCCATTGTTTGAGCTTCCTATGGTATATTCACCTTCAAGCCAATATCGTTGCCTGCGACGAAACAGAATCTCAGGATCAGCACCACCAATTTCGGTTGTTGGACACAAATTCTTTAAGGAACTTCTCGCCGAATTTTATCTCTCCCATCGGATTACTCCAAAGGCAGGGTGGACGTCATGCTTTTTAACTGACGAAGCATCCGCTGGTTAACATAGGTTTAGTCACATTATATTAAAAAACAAAATCGAGCATCTAAGCGCCAGCTTGTACGACACAGTTGTAGTCTTTATCGCACCGCCAGCAATCCTTCGTAGATACAGTGCAGTGCATTCGTAAGTACTTTTGTTCATCGATCTTTCCGGGTAAGTAACAATTCGAAAGGTGTGGAAAAATATTTTCATCGCCATAAATCTTAATTCACGAATTCTTTCGATCCGAGTTGGGTGCACCAAGCTGAAGCTATCAGGATGACATTTTGGCACTGTCACATGGACACACTTAGCGCCTCTCGTTGCTGGATAAAATTGACAATAGATTCGAGATGTGGTGCCTTAAAGCGTATTACGGAATCATTGACTGGAAAAGATGGCACTAAACTTTTACCTAGGTACGTCCAAAGAGCAGAATTTATTTAAAGAGTGTGTGGGGAGCCATCTAAGAGGCAAGTTCGATTATTGAAAAGCAGTCTTTGCCAGTTGCCTTCTCATTTATGGCAATTCAAGACTCAAAGTCTCGAACTTTTCACCTTCCGAAAGCACAGATTAATTTTTCCGTCCTCTCAATCCTTTTGGCAGAACAAACTTCTCTTGTTAGTCCAAAATTAGTTTGCAATGAAAGTTCAAAAATCGTTTGCACTACAAGTTGTCATATGACCTAAAAAGGACTCACAGCAAAATAAACGGAAAACATCGGAATCGCTCCTGAAATCATAATCCAAATGTGTGTTCTAAAACTTCCGACCGATGCAAAAGTTTATCTAACTCTTTCCAAAAAAAACACACACACACACACACAACAGAACAGAAGACCTCTCCGAAAGACGCACAAAAAATAGGGATACCGATTTCTGAGGAGTAGAAAGGACTCTATTCCTGTGTAGTAGGGATACGCCGCTACTCTTGACATCGAATGCACTAATATGGCAAAAGTTTTTACTCCATATCAGTATAGCTCTGTAACCTGATTATTGTGTTTCAAAGTTTCTCCACGAAGGAGTACCAATCTGCTTCGGCAAATTGTGGCAATGATGTAATGGTATATTTGGAGAACGTATTGCTTGTTAGGGCTTAACTTGGTTCAGGACATATTGCAAAAGTTTCATTCAAATACTGAACTGGCGGTGAGAAATATTGCGGCGCGTTTCAACGTTAACTGATGTTTGTTTGCAAAGGTAGATGTTTCGAAACTCGTTGCAAAATCATACAGAAAAATGCAAATACCAATCGTGGTCTTTTTTTTTTTGGTTTTTGGTAAAGCAATTCCTTTGTGGGCTTTTAGCTTTGATTGGTCATGTATGAATTGATAGTTCTAAATACACTAAATTATTATAAAAAAATAAACACAGCATTTGTGTCGAAAAAGTTGGATCAACAAAGAAAAAATTGGTTTGGCCTCACGTTTGCATCCTAGAGGTAGTTTTGAACTTTAATCTAGTTTTCGAATTTGGTCGAGTCACCATTACCCGTTGGGATAAATAAAGAAACAAATATTTATATACATTTAAGAACAAATAAATAGTATCTAAAGTATTAGTATAGTGGTAATAGCATTTATCTATTATACTACTGTGTCCAAAAAATAAGGTGACATATGAATTTAAATTGCGCGCGTAGAAGGATTTGGAAATTTTTCTTTCTTTTTAGGTTGGTAGTACTGTCAGTGACATCTATGTGAAATTTCATGTCAAAATATATTCATAGTGTTTGAGATATGCGTCGTTTTGTGAGCTGTTAAAAGTGAGTTTTTCGTTTTTTGCTATATCGAAATTTATTGAGCAAGGAATTTGCATTAAATTTTGTTTGAGGAATCAATTTTCTGCTGCGGATACGTTAAGGATGGTGCAAAAAGCCTTTGATGATGAGGCTATGTCTAAAAAAAATGTTTACAAGTGGTATAGTGATTTCCAAGCCGGCCGTGAACGTGTCGAAGACGAAGAGCGTTCCGGGCGACCATCAACCTCAACCGATGAAGCTCACGTCCAACAAATCAAAGATTTGGTGTTGAAAAACCATCGATTAACGATTAGAGACTTTGCTACTGAAGTTGGCTTATCGAAAGGCTCAGTCAATACCATTTTGAAGGATGCTTTGGGCCTCAAGCGCGTCAAATCTCGACTGGTACCGAAAACATTGAATTTTTTGGAAAAAAGGTGTCGCGTTGAAGTGTGTGAAACAATGCTTTCCGACTACCAGGATGTCATGAAACGCATTATAACTGGCGATGAGACTTGGATCTATGCTTACGACCCCGAAACAATCGAGCGAATATCGTGCCAAAGGAGAGCCGAGACCAAAAAAACCGCGCCAAAGTCGCTCAAAAATCAAGGTCATGTTGACTGTTTTCTTCGATTATCGTGGTGTTGTGCTTTATGAATTCCTTACAACCGGCCAAACAGTCAACAAGGAATATTATTTGAACGTTATGCGTCGTTTGCGTAACGCTATCCGGCTAAAAAGGCCGGATTTGTGGAAAGACAATTCTTGGTTTTTACACCACGATAATGCACCATCTCATACAGCACTCGTAATTCGTGATCATATCGCCAAAAACTCAACCCATATCGTTCCGCAACCACCGTATTCACCTGATCTGGCGCCGTGCGACTTCTGGCTGTTCAACAAGCTCAAAAGACCGCTCCGGGGACACCGTTTTGATACGATAGAGGAGATTCAAGCCGCAGCGAAGACGGAACTGAAGGCCATCCCGGAAAGTGACTACAACCAGTGTTTCAAAGATTGGAAAATCCGTTGGCATAAGTGCATTGCATCGGGAGGGGATTACTTTGAAGGGGATGAAATTGATTTGGAAGAATAAATAAAGAATTTTCAAAATAAATACAATGTCACCTTATTTTTTGGACACAGTAGTAACATAACTTTCTTATCAGCTTTTGATGTTGTTTCAGCTGGTTCACCTGGCTTGCTCTACGATCTTTTCCGATTGACATTGTTGTAAACAACCCATTTTTCATCACCAGTTATCAATCGTTTTAAAAATGCATCATTTTCATACCGTTTGCTTAAGAACAAATCGCAGATGTTAATGCGTTGTGTTAAATGATTTTCTTTCAGTTCATGAGGAACCCATATATCGAGATTTCGTACAAAGCAAAGTTGTTTTAAGCGATTTTCAATGCATGTATCTGATACATGAAGCTTCTCTGCAATCTCATGTGTTGTACTGTGGCGATCCGAATTGATTATTGCTTTGATTTGGTCGTCATCAACTTCAACTTCCTGAAATAAAAAAGCAAAATATGACGTAAATACTCGTTTTGATTTTCCATTTTTCAACAAACTACACAACAGACCAAACCATTTTTTTACTGATTGACAATTTAAGTACCAACTATCAAATAACAAAATGTGTTTGACATTTCGATTACGTCAACAAACCTAAAAATTAAACTAAAGCCATCTATGAGTAAAATCCGCAATAACTTAGTTGCCAACCCAATAATTAGCGAATAAATAAGTTATAACAGTAACTGAATAGATAAAAACAAAATCAAGGATTCAAAAAAATATTAGATTAAAAATTGTTTGAGATCATAAATTCGATACAAGAGTATTACATTTATTTATGAATCTATCTGTAAATTTAAGCATTCTTACAGATATCATTTCAACATTCGCTCCTTTATGCAGGCTTAACGTGGAGTGATGCCAGGGAAGTTTAAGCATGATTTTAGGTAATTTGTTTTTTGACACTTGTAATTTTTTGATGTGACACTGTGTGCAACTACCCATACTTGCCAACCGTAAAGAAGTATCGATTGGAAAATTACTTTATGTAGTGCGCGCAGATGTTAACAAATGGGTATAATATTTTTGTTGCTGTTCTTACTTTGTGAAGGGTCTAAGAGTTATGTTCACTAAAAGTAAGTTTGGTGTCAAGATTTATTCCTTAATATTTGATACAGTTGCTCCACAGATTTGTATGCTGCTGTTCGGGAGGAGGCATGGACTTCTCAAGATGGCTTGCGTTTAGCAATTAAGCAATTAAGCTAATTGTTATTTAGTTGTTATCCCGAACGTATGTCAATGAAATCTCTACATAAATAATAATAATAATAAATCTCTACATAAACCATGAACAAATGGAACAAGTTAAAATCATGAAATAACTTTGTGTTGTACTAGACGAACAACTGAACTTCTCAGAGCATGTGAATTTTATATGTAAAAAAATATCTAAAACAGTTGGTGTATTACGTAAAATAAGAAAAA
Source organism: Orthonevra nobilis (assembly GCA_963555765.1). Lineage (NCBI taxonomy): Eukaryota > Metazoa > Arthropoda > Insecta > Diptera > Syrphidae > Orthonevra > Orthonevra nobilis. The sequence goes on along the minus strand of OY743225.1, from coordinate 27,546,027 downwards.
ATATAACTATGAGTACGGCTGTAAATGTATTTAATGTCTTGATTAAACCGCATTTTGAATATTGTACTAGTTTGTTGTATATATGATATGTCCACAGAGTCAAAAAAATAGATTGCAAATACTACAAAATAAGCATAGCTTTATAATAATTTAAATTTAAATTAAATAAATAATTTAAATTTAAATAATAAATAAATAAATAATATAATTTAAATTTAAATTTATTTAAAATGTAGTAGATACACACCAAAAAAGGAATATGTTAAAGGTGGCTAAATATAAATCAAGCCTTTTTATGTTATGTATGATATTTGTATTCAAAATTCCGCGTTATCTGTGCGAAAACCTACGTATCAATACATTAGCGGTGTACAACCTAAGGAACAATGAGGACCTTAGAATACAACGAACAAGAACAACGAGAGATCAGAGAACTTTTTTTTATATGGGTTTTCATGGATTCAACTCTCTTCCGACTGACATTTCGAATACTAATAATTTAAATGAATTTAATAAAAAATTATTTATTATGTTAGTACTATGTTACAAGTGAATAATATATTAAGATGTAAAATTGTAAATTTGTAAACCAAATGGCTTTTAAAGCCAAATAAATTACATTGATGAAATTTGAATTTTTTTATTTTATAATTTGCAAGACTATACAGTGGTTCGAAGATCAGATGAATTTTAGTTTCGATTTTTCCTTTTGAGGAGTTCGAACAACGACGGAGGATTCAATTTCGAGTTCGATTTTATAACATACATCCATTTTTTTTTGTTGTGATAATCTGCTTGCTTTCGAGAGATTTGAATTGCCTTATAATTCATTTTGGGAGGAGACTATGCAGTGTTTCGAAGTTCAGATATATTTAAGTTTCGACGAAGGATTTAGTTTCAACTTATGTATGTATGTGCATTCACATAGTTCGCAGAATATTATTTTCTGTTTATGGGTATGTACCTGCAAGTTCAATTTTCGGTTTTTTTTTCACTCTACTTTAATGACACGAAATTTGAGCTCCATCATAATATGCCAATGAATTTATCTTTACAGCATGGCCCCCACTTAGTCATCCTACTATAGTTTGCAATGCACTCCAATTATAAAATCTTTAATTTGATTTCAAAGGCACTGAAACTGGACCAGGTTCGAAAACAAAATAAAATTGCAAAACTTATCCTAGGATTCGAACCAGAGACCTATAAATTGCTCCGATTGAAAGGCGGGTGCTTATCCAACTGCGTCAGCAGTCCATGAAGGAGTAGCTTTGAAAGTAAGATTGCTACATTACCCTTTCTATCGCAAAGATTGACTTCTACAGTACACAATTAACAGCTTGGCACTTCCCAACATTCGCCTTGTAAGAATTTACACAACTCTTTTGATTTTCATTAAGATGCAAATTAAGAAATGCATTTCACTTAACTTAAATCATTCGATGTTTGCATCGCACATGTATTTACACATATATACTTAAACAGCATGAAGGATAAAATTTCTCATCAGAAGTTGGTTGTTGGATAAGGCTTGCCTGCAAAAAATTATTTATGCACCAGTGTATGCACTCTGAGTTTTCATACAGCTCACAGCTTGAATATTGTTCATACTAACAAAATTTAATTCCACAAAACACTTTTAATGGAATTTCTTAGCATGTACGCAAGGCAGACGAGAAACCACACTATATGGAATTCCGCATGCTTCTTGAACCCTCTAAAAGCCATATCTATCCTCGAAACGAAAATCTGCTTTTAATTTCGTCAGAGGATAACTTTTTTCTCATCTCGATGCCTACCCATTGCCAAAGTGCCACAACAGTGTTCCACCCAAAAGTTAACCAAAGATGTAAGACGCACGCCACGTTTCTGGATAACATGCCGCAGCCCTGCCTCAACCCCAATGTACGACCAAAGCCCAGACGCGAATCTCACATGCTGTATACAGTATAGCCTTCAAAACTTGATTAACAAACTTTGCACAAAGCCGACGACACTGTCGACAAGAAATGTCGTTTTACCCCCAAGGCGATTTCATTTCTAACGAAATTATATTTCAAGGATATTTACACACACCATTAATGAAGGAATGTGGTTGAGCAGATAGAGTTGACATGCAGCGTTGGCGGCGGCGACGGTGGCTGGCAATTGGAAGGGGCTCACGAAATGAACAATAAATATTGGTCGTCAGATGTTGATTCCAAATGCAGACAATTGCTCAGGATAAAATACGGCACACGAATGAGTAACATAAATATTCCTGCCCTTCGACTTTATGACACCTTTATTTGGAATAAAATGGAGCATTACATGTGAATTATGTCCTTCATTTAAAAGGACGCCTCAAAGAATAAAGTAAAAAGTAAAGCTCACAGCCACAAAAAATACTATGATCAAGTCTAGACGGAATAAGATATCATAAAAAAGTGGCCAAGTGCAAGTCTGACTTTCAAACAAAGGGTTCCGTACCATCGAACAGTATGCAACATTTTTCTTTAAGCATCGCATATATCTACATACGAGTTTGTGAGTCGTTTTCTGATACAAAGCAAAATCCTCGAAATCGGTTAACACGCAATTCCAAGAAAGAAAGTGACGAAAATGCATTTGTCTAATGAAAGAATTAAAAGGATCACAAGCGCGAGTAAGAAACTCAGCCTTCGGGGTAGAAAAAAGCGGCCAAGTGCGATTCGGACATGCAGACGACAAAGGGTTCCATGCTACTTATTTTCTTAAAAAGTACATCTGTTACTCAGAACGTACAGCCTTGTCTATGGACGGATAGCAGAACCTTATTAATAGGCTCCGTTGGCAGTATGGCAACCTTTAGATACGGAAACCTAAAAGTAAATTTTTTCGCAATAACTAGAGAGACATACTCGTAAGTCCGGTATTACATGTCGACTCATAAGTCAAGACTCAAACAAGTGAAAGAGAGAAGGCAGATTAAATAAGATGAGAGAGAAGACAAGCCTCCCGGTGAGTCGTGGGTAGAAATTTCGTTGACTCATTTTGACGTTACTCTTTCTCATTTTGCGTTGTTTTTCTATTTTTTTTCATTTCTATTCATGAGTGCAAGTGAACTCCTATAATGAAATAAAAGGAAATTAATGAATAACTGCCAAATGAGGGTCACGGAAAAGATTCAGCGAAAGAGTCAACGTAAACTCAATAAAACTCTTTTTAATTTTAATTTAACAACTTAAGTTCTTAAAAATATTGCACATTTAAGAGACATAACACCGGTTTACTTACCACTATAATCTTTTACGATATGCAGTTGTTATCACAGATTAAACATTTAAATGAAGGAAAGTCTACAAGAAAAAAACTTGGTTGTTATATTCAAGTTAAAAACTAATCTATGATTTAATATAGCAAAATTAAGAGTGGGCCATCAGCTAGTAGTTTCCAACGATTGCTCCTTTAGTGACAAAAATTAAGGAAACATAAAAAAACGCTCACGATTGACTGGCTATGGTCTTGGGGAAAAAAGGTCAAAGGTGGCAATCACCACTGAAAAGACCACATCAAATGTCAGACGTTCAGGATTGACAACAGATAAGCGATGGCGATAGTAAATCAGCGGTTGCTTTATTTCCTGCATTAATAAGGTTTCAAAAACTACCCAGGGACGTGAAATTCCCAGTTCAATTTCGATTTGTTCAAAATATACCACAGTTAACAGTGATAAGATACAGGCATCTTTAAGCTAATGTTAGTCTTTTTAACAGTTTTGATTTATCATAGATTAAGAACTGACTGTTGGTGGCCAAGTTTGTTAAAAGTGAGGTATCAAAGGAATTCGTGTATTCGAATCTTCTTAGGCTAGTTGGCAGTGAATTCCACATCCGAGGAACTTGGACAAAGAATTGGCGTTCTGATGTAAGAGGCCCGTAGTTCACGACATGGAAATCGTTGCATGTACATGCGGGCCTGAGGTCACGCAAAAATCTCTTATTCGGGTTAAATAATCGTTGCAGGCAACTTTTGATCGAATGTCGTTGCATGGAAAAAATATCGGTATTACACAGCATATAGAATTTGTCCCAAAACGGCGCATGTTTCCATGCCACGGTGGCCCTCGCGTAGAAATTATTCGCATGTATTTTCGCATGCGTAGCGTTCTAGGAACAATAAAACAGCGTACACATAGGTTTCCCAGTACACAACGTGTATTTTATTTCGCTTTCATGAGTACCTACAGTTGAATTTTGTTTGAGTGTGCTATGTTGTAGAATTATAAAAGGTCCGCCGTTGCTATTTTGGCAACAAATGAAATTGAAAAAAAGCTTTGTTCATTAGGATGGAGGCAATGGATTTATTTTTGCATCCTGTTTTTTTAGATTTCTGCTGGTTTATTTTTTTTTTGTGGGCTTCAATCAAAAAGAAATTTATTGTTAAAAAAGTTGTTTAAATGGTCCTCAACTTGAGGGCGAAAATTAAATCGTTATCCTGATTTGTCAAACCATGTCTACCTTTTTTCCATGTGCCAAAGTGCTTCCATTGCGGATGAGGGTCCCTCGAACGATCTGAGTTTGGCCGTCACTGATCTCTTTTAATTATAAATTTTGTAACCTAAAATATATTTTAATACTCTTAAAAAAGAAACAAACAAAGTTAAACCAACCATAGACACCAAGTGTTCGAGGCCACACGATCGTATCTGGCTGAAGCAACTGGGAAAGGATGAACCTTAAGTATTATCTCGATATTTTTCTTCTGATTTTCATATGTTTGTGACATATAGTAAATGTTGTGTGGACTATGGCCCAAAATTGTTTGTTGTTCTGTGGAAAATCCAAATAAACTCAAGAAAGTATTCATGACAGACACGTTTGAAAATTGTCAGATACAGATTTTAAATGAAACTTGTTGGAATTTGTATGGCTCAATCGTGAAAATACGAAAATAAAATTTTGCCAATCTATAATTGAAAGCATCGCTCTTTGTATGAAATCCAAAAAAAAAAAAAACGTTTTAATTGTTTTACCCTCTATAAGGCTCAACATTAAATTAAAAGAGTATTGAAGTCGTCAACCCAAGCTGAATAATATTTCAAAGAAATAAATCTATTGTGCCAACGTCCTAATGCTTTAAACATACTACACATGTGAAATACATTCGACGGTACGAATTCGTTCACTCGCATGTGAGGTTTCCATGGCATTGAGCGATGAAGCGGCGCATGTTGTCCCAAATCACATGCTGCTTGCTTGTACATGACATGCGAAAAAGTCACATGTTTGCATGCGATAAAGGCGTAGAATGGACTCACATGTACATGCGAGTCTATATTCGACAAATATGGGTAGTACAAGATTTAGATTATGACTTCAGGCCCGCATGTACATGCAACGATTTCCATGTCGTGTACTTCGGGCTTAAGACACCTGTATCTTTGGTGTTCTCGCTTTATCACCCTTCGCGATTGTGAAAATGAACATATAATATAAGTATTTAGCCTCACGAACCTGTATAATGTCATTAAGTTGGGTACAAGACAATTACTAACAATAAGTTTGTCGAAAGAACAGCTAACTCTCTGTTTAGAGAAGGCAAAAATATTATCCCGTTTCTTTAATTTAAATAAATGACGTGCAATGTTGTTTAAAACAACAGAAAATACCACAGCACTATGTTAATACTCGAAGAAGTAGTGTTTTCGCCAACATCAGGTTACGAAATGCTGTGTAGCCTAAAAAGTACGCAGGCTACCATTAACCTTGCCAATTCTGTTCTTCATATGCGTATCCTAAGATAGTGGACGATTAAAAATCAAACCAAGAAGCAGCCCACTCAATTGGGCTTTGGTTTAAATAGACTGTTGGAAGATTAGAAACGTCGAGATATCAGAAGCAATTTTGACTTATTAGCACGACATGTCGTGTTTAAGTGCCCAGCGATAAATGCTTTCAAGATCTGTATTGACAACCGGTATTGTATGACCTATCACTTTCAGAGGACAGCTTCTGAGGAGCTGTACATCATCAGCATTCATGTGTGTCATACAATGCTGAACTACTTTAAGAAGCTGCAGTGCGAGAAGGATGGGTCCAAGGATTAATCCGCGAGTAATTTGTTTCCGCTACCACATCTTGTTGTTTTCCATTTAAAAATACGGGAAAGAAGTTCCGCAGAGGATGCGGAGTAATTAAACTCTTAGTCTTAGTTTTCCTCACAAAACGAAACGATTGAAAAATCTAAGAGCTTCAGCAATGAGGAGTGGTTTCAATAAAAGGCGTTTTGAACCTCAACAACCATATATAAAAGAGCAGTTTTGCAGCTTCACTGCGGTCGAAAGGCTGAACAGTTAGACCATACAGATTGATTTTCTTTAAGAACCTTAGCATTTGCAGCGTAACCAGCTTTTCGAAAACTTTCGACAAATAAGGGAGATAAAATTGAGAATTGTAACCTATGATTCGTACCTGAGACCTATCAATTGTTCCGATTGAAAGGCGGGTGCTACTGGATGTACTACCACTATTACTTTCAGTATTATCCTGGGTGATATAGACCGGGTTAGTTCTTCTACAGACTTTGGTGAATTCAACATTCGATTACAGTCAGTGTGGATGGGAATTTTTGTACTTTGTTTGCCTAAGCCAATTAGGCGAAGCAGTTTCCAAAGATATTTGGCTGGTGGCGTAAGAGGAAGATTTAGCTGCCTGTAAGTAATAGTAGTCAAAACCATCGAAAGTGCTTTAAATAATTGGTTCGAAGCAGTCATTTAAATGAGATAACGCTTCATATTTAATCGTAAGGCTTGCATTTATCGATTAAGCCATAACCGTTGGAAAATAAAAAATAGTATTTGGGCTTTTTAAAAATAAACCATCCGCAAACTTCTCGACTGCAGTGTATACAATTTTGAAATATTCACATTTCACAATATAAATCCTGCACTGGACACCCTGTACATACATAATAACTCACCTTCATATCTCAAGGTAACGACTTAAGACTCCTGATCCCGTTCAATAAACGCAAACCAATCAATATCTGTCTTGAATTCGATTCGAAGACGACCTTACTCCTTAAATTCACTTAAAATTTCCAATAATAAATTGACTTGAAAACAATGTCGTTTGTCTTGTTCCAATTAATTCTGACTCTCTTAAACAATGAGCTTAAGTCCTTTATCTACTGTTGCTACCTTCGAAACAATATATACAAGCACATATGACGCACGTTGCTATGTTTTGTCTACAAGGAGTAAAATAATGCTCGTTCGATGCTGGAAATGTTTTTCCACTCAATAATATATAGTATGTAAGTTTGTACGTTTCACCTGGCCATGGCAAACGTCCTTCGTCCTTCGTGTGCGTGCTGAGAAAAAACAAAGCTCTGCTGACATGCTGTCAATATTTCTTTTCAAAATAAGTGTACTCATATTCAATAAACTATTCAAAGAATTATGTTCACGGTATTTTTTAAAACATACTCGAAGGACTGAACCAAATCAGCACCCCCCGATGTTTTTCTGAAAGTATGAGTGTAAGCTTGTCTTCATTTCTTTTCAAATGCAAGGACCCTGACTGAGATGCCTTTCTTCTGTCCATTATTTTATTTCCAGTGCATCTGCATCTGATGGAATATTCTTTTGATTTGCACATGTGGGCTGAAGCTTTTGTTGTTCCATGCGGGGGTTGTTCGCCAATGAATGAGTTTTGTCAAAAGAGCTACGAGGGGAGGTAAAAAAGTCAGCGGAATGAAAGAAACTTATTAATACCATGGAAAAAAAATGGTATCAAAATACAATACAATTATTTCTACCCGTTCGTGGTGTGGCAATTAGATGTCTAGACCGAGGATCATCTTCAATTGAGTCCCTTTCTTGTTTGCACAGGCCATACGACTTTAAGACGTAACAACAAACATCTTCTGAAAAATTGAGGTGTCTTTCCTTGCTTAGTCAGCAACTTAATCACGGCACTGTGTTCAATTTTCCTCATACCTCATCTTTTCTCTTCCCCGGCCGAAGTGGCAGACACTGCGGTCCCATTTATTGATCACACCTGCGGCCGTAGTCCGGTTTACGCCACGGAAAGTGTCCGGACCAGTGAATGCAGTTTTTAAACCAAACTTGTCTAATTCGTTAGAAATTTCACCAAAATTAAACCGAGAAACTTGACTTCACTAGAGTATCAGAGAGAGGTTCCCTCAATGGCAATTGGAGACAAACTTAGTTGTCTCCTCATTGTAAAGGGGACCAGAACACTTTTGCCAGGATTCACAGAGAAACTGTCACAATAACACCATACTAAGACTTGAATTCATGATGAATGCATAACGCTATTGATTGTTAGAGTCACTCTTTTATCGGCTTTCAATATGAGCAACTCTACCCTCGTAAACTCCTTCATTTAGCGAACTTGTTGACCTCCCCTAGTAGGTTCCGATAGTTGTCTTCCTTGACGTTGGTGTGCATTCTTATTCGACTGTTTGGTTATTATGGGTGAGAAATAACTATTGTGCTGATAGAAATTCCACAGTCCTTAGAAAAGCTCCTTTCTATAGTACGTCACCACACGAAATTATCAAAGCAGATGATGAATTGTACCTCTTCGAGTCTGCGGCTTCTGCAAAAGCCATTGTGGCATCTCCCATAAGGACTTTTAATCTGATCATTTGTTTTTAAACCATGTCTGTTGATTGCTTCAAAAAATGAAGAAAGATCTTATCTGTCCGCTCATCGCCCTTAAGAGTTCATAGACGTTTTCGCTTCTGGTTAAATCTTCATGTTCTGGTGCACAGAATATGGTATGGTCAACTTGTTGGCTCCTGATAATGCATATTCTCAAGCTTAATGATCATTTGCAAAGCTTGCAAGCTCCTTCCGGTGTAGACGTCTCTTTTCCTCAGAGGAGCGGTTGCCCGGCTTTTGATTCCAGAAGACCGTCTTTGATCCCATATTGAAGAAAGCCAGCTCTGCATTCGAACAAACTGCATCCTCATCTCATCATTGTGTTTTAGAAATTTTGATGTGAAATTTGTTGTCGAAAGATGTAGGCATTTACCGTTGCAGGTCGTGGTGATCACTTTACGCAAGGCAATCTTCCCTTCGGTTATGCTATAGAAAGTAGGATCTGAGAAGAAAAATCCAATCTTTGGCCGTGGACCGCTAGCTAAAATAATGGAATTATAAGCATAGTAAATTGAACCAGTATCTTCTGAACCATGATCTGGCAGAGGAAAGTTCTGTAAGTATATACTAGTTAAGAGGGTCAAAGAATGAATCCTTGTGGAACACCAGAAAGTGGAGGAAGCTTAACACCATTAAATTAATTTTTTTTTAACATACGTACGCACGTTTGTGTGGATTTTTTCGCCAAGCATTACTCGAGAACAAATCAAGCTATCGAATCCAACTTAGTTTCGTTCGAAGGTTCAATTTGACAGGGTGGTTGAAATTTTATGACGAAAAAACTGTCAAAAACAAGGACAATTTCACTTCTTCAATTGAAATCAATTTAGTTTTCCAATAAAAGAAGTTAAAAAAAAATAAAAGATTTATTGTTTTCAACTACCTTAGCAGATAAAAAATATACACTGCTATACACTGCTGTGCATAAGTTTCCGGATAAATTCATTTAAATTTTTATTTTCTTCAATTTTAATTCAAAAAATTATGTATCAACAATTGACTAAATTAAGTTTGTTCTGAACTATAAAGACTAATTAAAAGACTTTAACAGTATTAAGTAGAGTCCAATTCATATTTTCGTATTCCGCTTTCTCTATTTCTTGAACCACGTGAGTATTATAAATCTTTTTCATTTTTCATGATTCCGAATGATGTCTTCAACACTGACACATGAAAACATGAATAAAATCGCATCATTGTTGTCTTAAAAAGCGTTGCAAAGAAGATCATAATATCCGAAGATTTAGTTTGTTTGAACGAAAATTAAAGGGTTTTTCAAGAAAATGACAAAGTGATTAACAATCTCTCGAAAACGACATGGAAACAACTATCAAAATCTCGAAAGAAAACTGGACTGAATATAATCCTCTTGGAGTCATTTTTTTACCAGGAAGAAAGAGAAACCAGTATGGAAGGAAAAGATGGCGGAAATCTCTCGACTGAAACTATGTATTTTTTGAACATAAAGATAATCACGCTTTAATATTCCGAGCACAACAAGTGCATGGTACAAGTTCCTAGAAATAATTTCAAAAATATATTAGACAAAAAGTTGACATAAGCAGTCTTTCACAATGTTTATTTCGAAACAACGATTTAAATTTCGCAATCAAAAGCCAAACTCTAGTCACAAATTTAACTTTTTCTCATTTCAAAACAATTTTCTAAACTTTTTTTTACGAGAACAGAATAGACTTAATATTAACATACTGGCAGATCTTGAAAAAAACGCACGCACCACCTTCACATCAATTTCAAGGCTGGTTTTGGTTTCTATTTCGTCTGTTCAATAACACGCGTGTTCAGAAAAAGTTAAAACATGGGTTTTGCGGTATGGGAGGGCAAAAAGAAACATATGCTGTCATCAAGAACGGGCACCCAAATCCGAAGTCTGTATCTGGATGAAGCAACTTAGGTAGTTTCGAGAGGCAAGTGTGAAATATTAATATTAAATTCGCAAATCTTTTTCTAAATGATTCAAAACTGAAAAAAAAAATGTATTTTATTTTTTGATTGCAATGCATTTGTTTATGCAATGAGTGATGTTTTCATACCCTAACTGGAATTTTGGAACATTTATTTTTATCATGAGATGGGAAGTTCATTGTTTGGGCAGACCGTCTCGCAACCAAACCAATTTTTTCTTATCGAATCGAAGGCCTTATCAAGTTCATTGTCCTGTGCGGTTTTTACTTCTTAAGTTTTGGATCACGTTGCTTTGCATAATGAGTATTGCTCACTCAGTCGGCTCAGTATTTGAGTATGCCGAGTATTCATAGAGAATACATTCTTCAATTTTCTTCTAAAACGACAATCAATGAAGAACGCTATCGACATGTTCCATGCCAAGACATCAAACAATAGACTTGTTGCACACAAAGTGTAACCACTCAGGTAAATAAATTGGTGAATGGGGAACTGAAACCATTGACACCGCACACGCTGAAATACTTCAGCAATACGAAGTTGTATGAAGGTGCTTGTCTGACGCCAATAGACTTGTACATACTACAACTTGCCGAGAAGATGCTTCCCAAACTAAATGACAATTCGAAAGAACCTTCCGGTAGCACAGCCCACGAGCTTTCATTGACCAGAGATTCGAGGAGAACATTCTGTGAGGAAGCAGGCAGCCGGTAGAATAGAGTTTAAGACCTTGTAATCAATTTTAAAATCATAATTTTTCAAAAAAAAAAACCCTTAAAAAATGTATATAGAGTCATTTTTAAGATTAAGGCCGGTATTCAACGACCAATCTTAAAATAAGAGCTTCATAAACCTATTCACCAACGACTATTAGTGCAGATTTACGACCGTTCATAAGACTAATGAGTGGTCCCAATCACTCTTAAGTTAAGTGCGCTCGTAACTTAAGAATTTCAAAAATTTTCGAAATCAGCTGTGTACTGTCATTTGGAACTCAAACCAAACATTTTATTTTTAAAAATGGATTGGAAAGGAAGGAAGCCAAATTTAACCGCCGCGGAAAAACAACCAGTTGCATAGAATCGAAGAGCTATCAGAATTTGATTCAGCACAGAAACTGGATTAATATTGATGTCCAAATAACTCAGTTTGAAACCGATTCTGTCCAACAATTCTGTGACTATATATTTTGGTAGACGGAACCTTCTCTCGAATTCGCCATCTTCATATTTTTCCATGCAGTTAATTCTTTAATGAAATGTTTTCTTCTTTATTGTTGATGCTGTAGAATTTTCCAAATATTAAGTAAGCTCCTCTTCATCGGAGCTGGTGTCTGAAGATGACGAAGACGAAGAACTGCTAGATGATGTATCTCGTTCATGGCCTCAGCAATTTATCTGTAAAGTTATAAATATTGGTGAACTATGACTAAGTAATCGGTTTTAATTTGTTTCGTACTTTCGTACTGATTAATTTTGACTAAAATCAGAAAACAATTCTTTTTTGACATTTCCCAGTTTCGAAAGATAGTTCGGAAACTCATTTTAGAACGCGTTTGGAATACCGAAATGAAAATTAAGAGCTACTACTGTGTCCAAAAAATAAGGTGACATATGAATTTAAACTGCGCGCGTCGAAGGATTTGGACATTTTTCTTTCTTTTTAGGTTGGTAGTACTGTCAGTGACATCTATGTGAAATTTCATGTCAAAATATATTCATAGTGTTTGAGATACGCGTCGTTTTGTGAGCTGCTTAAAGTGAGTTTTTCGTTTTTTGCGATGTCGAAATTTATTGAGCAAAGAATTTGCATTAAATTTTGTTTGCGGAATCAATTTTCTGCTGCGGATACATTGAGGATGGTGCAGAGAGCCTTTGATGATTTCCAAGCCGGCCGTGAACGTGTCGAAGACGAAGAGCGTTCTTGGCGACCATCAACCTCTACCGATGAAGCTCACGTCCAACAAATCAAAGATTTGGTGTTGAAAAACCATCGATTAATGATAAGAGACCTTGCTGATGAAGTTGGCTTATCCAAAGGCTCAGTCAATACCATTTTGAAGGATGCTTTGGGCCTCAAGCGCGTCAAATCTCGACTGGTACCGAAAACATTGAATTTTTTGGAAAAAAGGCGTCGCGTTGAAGTGTGTTATACAATGCTTTCCGACTACCAGGATGTAATGAAACGCATTATAACTGGCGATGAGACTTGGATCTATGCTAACGACCCCGAAACAACCGATCAATCGAGCGAATATCGTGCCAAAGGAGAGCCGAGACCAAAAAAACCGCGCCAAAGTCGCTCAAAAATCAAGGTCATGTTGACTGTTTTCTTCGATTATCGTGGTGTTGTGCTTTATGAATTCCTTCCAACCGGCCAAACAGTCAACAAGGAATATTATTTGAACGTTATGCGTCGTTTGCGTAACGCTATCCGCCTAAAAAGGCCGGAATTGTGGAAAGACAATTCTTGGTTTTTACATCACGATAATGCATGTGTTTCAAAGATTGGAAATTCTTTTGGCATAACTGCATTGCATCGGGAGGGGATTACTTTGAAGGGGATGAAATTGATTTGGAAGAATAAATAAAGAATTTTCAAAATAAATACAATGTCACCTTATTTTTTGGACACAGTAGTACATAAATTTAAAATAGATTTAAGAGCGCTTGATAATTACCGGCCTAAGTCACCAATGTTATATGTTGAGTACCTCTCAAAAGATAATCGTATAGACTGGTATCTTTTTACTGTGCCGATAAAATTTGAACTAAGCTGTAAGTCAGATTTGTCAATATTTTCTAAAAACGAAACCACCGGTAATGTATGAAAAAAATTTGCTTGACAGGTTGTGAATGAAATTAAATTTTATAATAAAAGCAACAGCTGCTTAAAAATGTTATAGCCTTTTTAAAAATAAACCACAGATGGCCGACCCTTAGTATGCTTCCAAAGAAAGATTACTTTTAATGTTTGGGAAGAATTACGAATATATGTACGGAAACATTCATGGGACAACGAGCACCCAAGCTTTGCCTTCAGTTTCCAAATAATTAAGTCATCAGACTTGTTACTGATTCATTTACTGTCACATAAATATGTAAAATAGAATGCCCAATGAGATTATACCAATTAAACTGCTCCAGAGTATTTAAGCCTCAGCATACAATCCCAGAACATCAATCTTTCCACCAAATTCAGCATTCAATTATCCCCACTAGATCTGTATCAGAGAGCATATCCACATCTCGTACCTTTAAAACGTTCCTCGGTGGTGTAGACGACATTAGGAAACTTGTTGGACATCAAATAATATATACAAAGGACGTACCTTCCAACTGAATAAAAAAAAATATAACAAAAAAAAAAACCAAAAACGAAAACATGCAATCCTGCAGAATCCTTCAATTGATATTGTTTGGAAAAGTTGCCCAACATTTGGTGTGCGGAATAGAGAGGATGCTAGTTTAATTAAATCCACGAGCCCCTCGAACCGAAGTGGAACATGATAGGGATTGTGAAATTGAAATTGTTTTGGGGTCGGCAATAAATCAACGGTGTCGTTCGCCATGGTCGGTCGTCCTCTTGTCGTTCTTGTCGTCCTTTTCACAGCGGTCGTAGTCATGCTCGTTACCGGCTACCGTTTAGGATGGCTTCGCAAAAGGACCTCCAGACAAGAGATACGAGGCGACCAGTGAGCAGCGAAATCGTCGGTCAACCTGCACGTGCTTGCAGTAGAAGACTTAACAAAAAAAAAAAAGGACCTCGAAAAACCTTGTTTTTGGTAACAATGCAGAATAAATGAGCAGCAAAAAATAACAATCTACATGACCATCGAAACGGACGAAAGCAGTCACAGCGAAAATAGATAATTAAGTTCTGCCTTGCCGGACCCAATAAAATTGTGGGGCTTTTTGTTCAAAGGGGATCCCTAACAAAAACAAAAAAAAAACACAACGTACCTTCTGGAACAACGTATTACTTCACACTTTTAGGAATATGCCATTTGCATAGACTTTTATCTAAAATGGCTTTAAATTTAAATAGTCAGATAATGCGAAAGCACATTGACTGTCATGTCGTAAGTTTTCGTTTGGTAGTCTTTCGTTCGACACCTAGTATTCCAGAGTAAGCTATGTCGCATATATACTGCGAATCACAAGGATGAGGTCATAATTTTTTTGCTGACTTTCGCGATGTATGTTTGGATTTTAACATACTCTGGTTTTTAAACATTTATATATTGTATAAGCTAAAATAATATTGTATAATATAAAATAAACGGAACAACCCTCTGGCAGTAAGGCTGGCGACTTTGGGAGTATTATTTGTTATTGGAATTCCTACACAACGTTATTTAACCGCGAAAGTAAGTATAAGCTTTCAGTGTATTTACATTACGAGTATATTTAGTGAAGTTATGAAATATTTTAATGCTGGCAAATAGGAAACTTTGGGGCGTATGACATCTCTGTGTGTGAGAATAGCACGCCAAAAGTGGATTCCCCAACACAGGACTCGCAGTTTTGAAAACCTGTCGCAAGTGTTGATGAAAACGATCAGCGAGTCTTCGGAAATTGACAAAAATGACATATTTATGAAGTCCAAGGTTACAAAAATGAAGCAACTACCGCAAGAGAGCATCATTCGGCTTCGATCATTTCTTTTGGCCGAAATAAATAATGAAATTTTAAGGACAATAAAGAAAAAAATTATTATTGAATAATTTGTTTACAATAAGTAGAATCGTTGAGCTTAAAGAAATTGTGCAAAACGAACACAGCTTTGACTATCCTGTTAGCATTAGCAGGTAACATATGTAGTGTTGTATGGAGGAAACGTCATTTCGCTATAAGTTTACAAAAGGCGTTTTCAATTACGAAACGGGCACGCGATAGCCGCTTGTTGAAATTATACCTGTCGGCCGGCAGTAATCTACCAAAATTTTGTCGCATCAAAAACGTCTTCAACGGAAAAGCTGCATCTCCAACCAAATAGTAGTTGCAGTTGATTTTGGAATTTAGAGCAAGCTTAGGACAGGGAAATTCGGTTCACCTCTATGAAGAGTCTTTCCGAAAGAAGATTTGGAAAGTATTCCACCGTCGCTTTGGCTTCCATATGCTCCATGTCAACTGCAGTAAAGTTGTAATTAGCATCACATGCAGCCAAAAGAACATTTGAGTGATGACCTTTGTAATTGTAGTATTCGGATCCACCATTTAGTGGACAACGTATATTGATGTTCTTCCCGTAAGTTTTTAAGTGAAATGTAGCTCGCTGAAAACATTCACCCTTGTGTAAAAGTTGCAGCTGAAAAACTGTTTGAAAAAGCCTGTTCCGAGGTGACTGCTGAAAACCAAGGTGATAAAAATAATGAAGAATTAACAGTTTCGGGTGGCGGGTGAACCTGGAAGAATCGAGAATTCAATACAAAGTTCCATACAAAGAGTATGGAGTGACATCATTGATTGGATATTACACTGGAAAAATTATAATTAAAAAAGATAATGAAGAGTATAATGCTTGGTATAATGAACACAAAGATGCTTGTCCTGCATATCACCAGACCTCTTCTGGTAAAATGGAAGTCTATGCTAATACTGAAATGTTTAAGCGTTCAATAGAAAAAGTCAAAGTTCGTTATATAGGTGATGGCGATTCAAAAACATATTCTCGGATTCTGAAAGCTACTCCTTACGGTGAAGAAAAAATTGTCTAAAAAGAATGTATCGGGCAATCTTCATGAGAGAATGGGTTCATGACGCCGCGAGCTAGGGTTGAGGGTTATAATCAGTTAAAATGGAAAAGAGCTTCAAAAATTGTTCCATGTGTCGGTAAAGTTGTTGAAATAGCGGCTTACATTGCAGCTGGAATTTTTAATAAAGGCACAAAATCATTATTTTACTTTATGAGTGCATTTGGAGTTTAAGAAGGCACCGAAGCTCATGCCTATGTCGCCAATGAGGACCCAGAGGTTGTTATGATCTCCATCGCACGATGGCATGGGAGCACGCGAGAAGGAAGAATAGCTCGACGACAATACCAGCTGGACTAATTACAAGCTAATGCCACTGCAGAAGGTCACTGTTATGGCGCTGGAATAGATGATACCATTTAAGTTGAAGAAAACATATTTTAACTATGTGTAAACTACTTCTGAAACTTTAAACGCGTTTTTCTTAAAAAGTTGTAAACCGCCGAAATGGAGATCACGCTATTATGTTCGGCACGCTATTGTATTCTTAAAAGTTGGTTGTATTTGAATTACCATCACTTGTAATTGGTGAATAAAAACTGATTCTTTATAAAAAAAATCATAAAAAACACATTTTTTAGCCTCGCAAACTCGCATAACACCTTAAGATCCTTGAATGCACCTAAAGACCCTTGAATAAAACCACAATGGCAAAAGTTCCAGGTCTTTTGAGTGAATGCAGCTTCTGTAATATTGAAAGTGTGAATGAAGGTTTTGTGCGGTTGGCAAATCTAAAAAAAAGACAAAAAATATTCTAAATCATTGGAAATAAACTTGCAAGTAAAAATTTGAAGCTCTTTCCGTTGATTGTTATTAAAAAAAAGAAAAACTACATTTCGATTGTGCCAAAGGAGGGTATGATGGAAATAACTGTTGTTAAAATCGGGTCCGTCAACATCAAACTTTTTCGAACAAAAAACGCGTATGTTTCACTATTCCAAGCGACATGTTCTGTTGTTAAATTCATTCAAACATACTAACGTATGCTGAACCGTTGTTCTTTCTATAGTTTTGAGGATCTGCCAGTTAATTGCGTCTCACTTTGATTTCGCCTCCATGTTATTTCTCAGCCTGAGACTACCAAACTGAAGGCATTTATTTTTCTTATTGCTGTCGCTATCATCGTCTTTCTGAAGCCCATTAGAAAAGCTTTTAGGACTCTCTTTAATATTTCTAACATTTTTTCTAGTGGTCTTTCCAGCAGCCCTTATCTAACGTACGTTATACTTAGTTAGAGAAAGTTAATGTTTCCATGAAATTCTAACATCGCGAAAAGCGGCCACAGAAATTATGACCTCATCCTGGTCATTTGCAGTGTATTGTTTGGGTATACATCTCGCTTCAGGCGCTTTTGGCGGTTAAAAGATGAAGGTTAATAGATGATTTCAAAAACAAAAATTTATTGACAGTTCGATACTCATTTTTTTCCATTTTCACAAAACTCTTGCATCGACTCACTCAAACGACAGTCAACTGAAAGCTGCACGTCCAAAATTGATGAAACCGTGGTGAGTAAATGCCAAAAGATGCACAACTACATTCACTAGTTTTTATTGACGAGTGCTGCTTTCTTTACTTTGAGGTCGGTAGCTTTTCAGACCACCCTCATAAATGCAGCTGACAGGAGATAATTTATGAAGGTTAACAAAAAGAGTTGGTGACAAAATTGAGCCCAGTGGCACACCAGGATTAATGTAATACATTGAAGGCCTGAAACTGTCCAATGCTTCTTGAATTGAATGACTCAAAAGGAAATTTAAAATCAATTAAATAAAAGATTTGTTAATACCTAATGCACGCGGTTTCGACAAAAGGGCCTGATTACAGTTTCTGTAAAATGCCTTTGAAATGTCAAGCGCAACTAAATTACTGTCAGCAGAAAGACGCAGAGAATGATTTGATTTTCCGGAATGCTATGCCATAAAATCATGGATCCATCTGTTGCTACGCTAAAAGGGAGGAGGGAATAGATTCGACTCTTGTTGGGATGAACTGGAAAAATACTCTGTTCTGTCTTCTCGGGAGGAGAACAGAAGAGTAGGACAGAGCTTACGTTGTGGATTTACCAGCGCGGAAGAACGTGTCTTGAGAAATTTGGTGTAATACCATCTGGACAAGATCGGATTTATGAATGTTTAGATATTTGAGTACTTTCGCTTCATCCCAAGAAACAGTTAACACGCTCGACAACAAAAGGTTTCAGAGCTAGAACTGGGAGTCATGAGAGATGAGATTAAGAGACTTTTATGAGGAAAGGTTTTTGGCGTGATAAAAACTTCGTCCAACTGTACACTTCTTCCTGTGTGTCTTCCCCATCGCTTTGCGGAGCTTCCGTATCAAACGCAATGGTCTTCTGGCTCTGAGCCGGTAACAATTTGAATGTCGTCGATGCAAACTCTCATCCAGCTTTATAAGCCTGCCAACCGCACTGTCTCTCATAAAAAATTTTGGACTTTTGCAACTATGTAAGTGCTAAAATGAAGAAAAGAATAATAATAAACTCTTAATGTAAAAATGGCTTGGACGACAAATTGATGGACAAAGTTCCGACGTTTATGCATTTTTAAGTGGACATGGAGTCGGAAACCAACCAGCAAATTAACTTTTATTGAATTGACAGCTTAAATTATGCGGAATGACTTTCAATCATAAAAAGACAAAAGCCAATTCCCGCCAATGAGCCTAAGTTTAACGTCAATCCATTTTTAAGCTCAAACAGCTGCCCCTATAGCCGATGGTGTTTTGAGAGGCTTTTGATAAATGTCCATGCATGTGAAAGCCTACCAATAAAACTCCACTTGGTGCGACCCAAAAATGCGTAAAGGAATAATAAACATTCAAAGTTTATGCTCTACTTTGTCTTCGATTCTCGTAAACACATCAAATACCCATAAATTTTCATTTAACCCTCAATCCCTTTCGATGCCACTTCTCGTGTGCACTTTACAACCTGACATATAAGCAACCCTTCCAGGGGAATTCCCCATCCAAAGTGAGACGCCCAACTCCTTTGTGGAACATTAAAATTCTTCACAGCATTTCGTTGCGGAATTATTGTAAATTTACGATTTAATAAACATGAGAGTAAAATCCTTTTTTTGTTGTTACAATCATTGTTGTTGTTGTTAAGTAATGTGTTGGTGTTGCTCTCGCACACTTGTACCCCGATATCCTTAAGAAAGCAATAATGTCGAACGCGTGGTAACCAACAAGCATACAGGACGAACGAGTGTTTTCTAATCTTAAAAATCATGAACAAGTTCTCCCTTCGGTTCCTTTGGGGTTGATGCTACCGAGACGAAGTAAACGACGACAACGAAGAGCACGGGACGGGAGCATACAAAAGTCAGTAGGTGAGGATTTTGTTTTACAAAAGCAAATCCGACAGGGAAAAAATAATAAACACAGTATGTGTGGAAATTAGCAATACAAGAGTATGTGACAGAATTTTTCAATTTTTATAGATTGTTTGAGTTATCATGACTTGTCTTTTGTCTCAATACAATTTTCTGCGGTGACACTTCAGCTTCTCCTGCGATGAAAAAAAAACAATGGTTAACCTTATATCCTCTTCTTTAGATAAAAGCTTAGTCCTTACTCTCTCTCTTCAACATTCAAGACTCACTTGTTTCAGAAAGAATTATTTGCAAAGAAAGAGAAAAGGTTCAACACATACAGTGTTGGAAAAAATAATAGAAACAAAGGATTATGGCATTTGGCGTTAGTGATTCTTTAGAGAAAGACGGGTAAATTTTACTTGAAATAATCGAAACTCGTTAAATCTCTTGTTAAAACTGTAATTCGAAAAAAAAGTTGTCAAATCGAAGGCTCCACGAAAATGGGTCGAGGAGTCCACTGTACTGATTCTGAAAAAATATTAATTAAAAATTTAAGAAATGACGGCTACACAATGGACAGGATAGCGCAGATAATAAAGTTCTCTAAAAAGTGGGTATTTACTGCCATCCATTCGAGAGGCAGGAAACTAAGAACAACATCTCGGTTCGACCATCTTCTTGTACGTCATTGCAAGACTAAGCCGTTTTCTTCTTCGGAGGAACTTAAACATGAGTTGAATGAACCTGTAACGAGTCGAACAATTAGGAACAGTTTAAGTGACGCAGGTTCGATGGCAAGGAGCCCAAGAAGAGTCCCTTTTCTAAGTGAGAAAAATGTGCAACAAAGACTTACTTTTGCCAACAGGCACCTCTATCGTGAAAGCTCGAGCAATGTCTTGTGGTCGGATGAAACAAAGATCAATTTGTTTGGATCGGATGGAAAAATGCACGTGAGACGACCAAAAATAAGAATTTTTATTTTGTTTCTATTATTTTTTCCAGGCTTAAATCGTCCAAAAAACTTTAAACTGAATTTTTGAATTAACTTTAGTTACTCATTAAAAAAATTTATGTTCGTTGTTTTTGTAATAATTTAAGGAACGATCTTATATATATTTCGTTTATGTTTGCCTCCATGTTTTTCATATTTTTATAATAAAAAATTCAAAATAAACTTGTTTCTATTATTTTTTCCAACACTGAATATTTAGAATTTTTCGTAATAATCAGAATTCTCCGCAGTTTGAGATCCAAGGAGTTGGATCCCTCACGCTGCTTGTCTTGGGTAAGAAATAGTTTCATGACATTCGCAATCGTTTGATATTTGAAGCGGAATTCTGCGGAATTCTCAGAAGTTCTTGGTCAACGTTGCACAGCACATCGGGTGTTTTTATCCAAATTCACATGGTATAGTTCATCAGTGTCGATAATAAAGTGATAAGCATCAACTTGACATTCGTCATCATCCACCATATTTACAAGGTTCAGGCTTTAAATTGCTTGAAACCGCAGCTCTCTTGTTATGGTCAATACAAGTTTCTTCCACATGGGGTTGGAGACCTACATCATCCAAAAAATTGAGGTTTCTCGTAACGCTCTTTTTTTTCTCTAAGTCGTTTTGGTGTAGCACTTGATGGCAATGCAACTTGAAAACAGTTACGAGGAGACTGGGTGCCTGTTATATAGACTTTTCAGGCTTTGTTGTTAGCATAAATAATAGTGTGCATTTATGAGCACAGAACGTTTGTGGCAGGAAATGGATTATTTCAGAGTATTTCGCTTAGACGCTCTCTATAAGCGTCTGTGTGCTGAATCATCCAGTGGTGAACCTTAATATAGTTGCCTGCTGCAGCCCTCAAACATCGAACAATCAGACTCAAAATCGAGCTACTGCCACACAGTGGTCAGAGTCAACAGCAGCAAACGTTC
This sequence comes from Orthonevra nobilis, assembly GCA_963555765.1. NCBI lineage: Eukaryota > Metazoa > Arthropoda > Insecta > Diptera > Syrphidae > Orthonevra > Orthonevra nobilis. The sequence continues at coordinate 27,524,429 of OY743225.1, read as the reverse complement.
TTACATCCAGAACGTTCGACGAATAAATTGTGTCAGTCAGCAAGAAGTCGATTAAGTGTAGCGATAATCATCTTGCTAAGTGGATCTTTTTATGGCATATGAGTCGAAAGCCATACAACAAATCTTCCAAAATTATTTTTCGTACAAATTTTTGGATTGCTGTTCCCGAGTACGATTTTGATGTCGGCGAAGAGCTCGTAGGATTCCCCTTTGATTGGTGTAAGACAAGTGGGTCAAAAGAACGCCGTTCTAAATGGTTTTGCCACGATGAATTCGAATCTGGCGTGTGCAACCCTTAGTGACACCTTAAATATGTATAGTATATCGTATTGTTTCGTCTTCATTGCAGTTATTTCCACTTTTATTGCGTGACGATAGTTTCTTAAATTCCAGGAACAATTTATATATCAATGTCCTTTCTCGCGCCATATCGTCTCTGTTTTGTGTGATCCGTTGATATCCGAGGAAGTTCACCCTCTCATCACTAGGGTTGTTTCACTTGGCTGACGTTTTAACATAAAGTACAAAAGTTAACAGGTTGGTTCGATGTATATATAAGCTCACCATTTCGCTGTTGCAGTGGCGGTTATCCAGGTTATCTTATGGCACCATGTGAAATCTGCTTGTTAGCTTGAATTGTCCACGGATATAGACCGAACTGGAATCCTTTTCGTAAGCAATCGGCACTATTTCAAATCGTCCATGCCATAAGAGGAATTTAATCCTCCTACCCACCCAAAGGTAGACACCTTCACATTAAAAATTATTCCTTTTACAGTTTTTTCCAGAAGACGTTTACTTGCATGACCTACTGTAACCTGAAGTGTTTGCATTAGCGCGTTGTTGAAAACTTTTTCGGCGCTTCTTTTTTCTCTCCTAAGCTCATTTAAGAAGTTGTTCACTTTGTTAGAAATTCCGCATTACAAGGCAATACATATGCTGGCATTTCCCGCCACTCCGCCCACTAATTCCAAATGAAGGCAGCAATAAAAACAACGCAAGGCAAAAAAAAAAATAAACAGGAAACAAAACAAAAACAAAATATTTGAATTTCCTAATGGGAAGCACTTTGTTTGGAGTGCGTGCGTCGACAACGTGCGTCTTAATATGGGTAGGGATGTGCCCCTTAAGAATACATTGCGAATATTCCCAATGAAATATGTATGTTAATCCTTTATAGACAATTTCAATTCGAACGGATTAAGTTAAAAAGGGGAAATTGAATTTCGAATGCCTGCCTGCCTGCATGGTCATCACATATTCAGTGTGAACGATTTGGATGTACGAAGATTGGGAAATTCAAGATTTTTGCTCGTTGTTTTGTGTACCTTCACGATGATTATGGAATCAATCAAGTATGTTGATAGCATTGCCCTTGTTGCCTTTTACAGACGATTTCTCACCGTGGAAATCATTAAGGATACGCTTAATTAGCTTGCAATCAATCTTGTTCGACTTTTGAGGGTTCTGTTCTGAAGATTTGCTGCAACTTTTTGTCTACACTTCCCAGGATTATACACTTAAGTAAAAACTTCAGTTAAGGATTGTTCAACAACGTTTCTTATTTAATGAGTTCATACGGGTTGGCAGATAACAAAATTAGTGAGCCAGCTTTTTTATCTTCATGCGGGTCAAGTAATGCGAAAATAATAATTCCGAAAATGCACATTAAATCGTACGGGTCAATAGATGAGTGAAGATTTTATAGAACTTTTTAAAACAGAAGCTTTCTTTATGTGTTTTTCGATAAATATTCATATCTGGTCTATATCATTTTAAAGACGAGGATCCACCCATATGTATGTGAAAAGAAAAAGTAAATACATTTTTAGTAATTTCGCAACGTTTTTTCCCACTTCTTTAACCTAACCTAAAAAGTGATTTTCCAAACTTCTCACAATACGCCTAATTTAAGGGGATCCCGAAAGATCGCAACAATAGGTTTATAACAACTCAATGCTTAAATTGCCCCGAAATAACTCTTTACATTTGACTTACTGGTTCTCCCTATACGGCCGCTCTTAGCTTAACCTAATGCTTAATCATTTGATCTCTAGATAAGCTTACTTTGTAATATCTATACAAACTAATAACCAAGAAAATTTTTACCCTAAAACTTAGCTGCCATAAAAATCGAACCTCTGAATCGGTCAACAATTTTGTACGATGCCGTTTGACGACCCTAAAATCAACTTCAGCAACGCCACCTGTTTTCGAACGCTTGTTCTTATTAATCTGCCCTCGCAAAGTAGGTTTTTGATGGTTTCCGTTTTTTTTTCACCATCCCAGAGAGTCCACTGTCGAGTCGCAGCAATTATAATATGAATAATAATTAGGTCCCAGGTTCCACTACTAAAGTGCTTCACTTTGCGGAGTCACCATATGTTATTGGGCTCAAATTTAATGGCCATAGAACTGGATTGGTCAACCAGCCAGCTATATAAGTGTGACTTGATCGGTGGCTTATTGTAGTGGTTACTGTATCGGCTCCTGGAGTTATAAGTTCGCGTTGTCAAAAATAGTGATTTGTGTAGATGACATATCATTGGCCATGCTGAGAAGGCATAACACTATCAGTAAGATGTTGAATTGATCTTCCAAAAAACAGTTTAACAACGAATCTTGAATAAAATCTTTAGAACTAAGCGAAGGCTTATTTATCCTTTTCTCGGTTCCTTTTCAGACTCCACACAGTGAGCTATTGAAACTAATAACATCCGAGTTTCAAAACACTATAATACATTTATTCTTTATTTTATTAATTTATTTTAACCTTTTTAAGATACAAATATAAAAATAAAGCATATACAATACGAATAACAAGATGACAAAATATTTGTGTATAAATTTTAAAAGTATCTACAATCTATAGGAACTCGATGGGAAATCAGGTTAAAGAACAATTAAAGTGATAAGAAATATAAATGAGTGAGTGCGGGGTAATTACAAAGAATTTAAAAATTAAAAGTAAAAAGAATTTACATATATACAAACGAAAAGAATATCTTTATAATTAAAATCTGAGAGCCATGATTTCACCTTTTTAAGAAAAATAGATGCATTTCGGGTACATCTTAAGTTATACGGTTATTTGTTAAAAGTCATGGAGCAATTTTAAGGCATCTTAAAAGAACCAAGTTATCAGACCATCGATTTTTTTTACAAATTAGTCGAATAGCATGTTTTTGAGTCACAAGAAGAGGGAAAAGTTTGTTTTAGTAAGTACCACCCCAGGATATTATGCCATACTCGAGCTTGGAATACACTAAACCAGAGTTTATATATTTAAGAAGATGCAGAGATTTTAAAATGAAAATTTGTCTAGTTGCTGTCAACAGATACTTCTTCAGTGCATTTGTGTGATCAAGGCAGCAAATCTTCCTGCCGAGTGTGACCCCTATTCACTTAAAGTTTTTAACGCTTTCAATACAAAACATTAATAGGAGCATGGATATTGTACACATATCACATATCTTGGCTAAGCTTGAACCTCTTGCAGTTAGCACAATAAAAATGGAAAAATCCATAGTCTGCTTCCTTGCTATTAGGGCTAAAAGTATAATTTTCGTTTTATCACTAATTACCATTTTGTGCATTTGAAACCAATGGCTAAGGAGTTCAAGTTCATGGTGTATTTCGGCAGCAAGATTCAAAGCTGAACTAGCAGAAAAGACGCCAGCCAACTTCGTTCTGATATTTTTGTGAAACAAATAACTTCGTTCTGATATTTTTGTGAAACAAATTGAGTTGAGTATGGAGCCCAACTCAGAACCTTGAGGAAGACCTATAGTGATGAGGCTCCTTTAACTGAACTTACCATTCATTTTGATTCTTTGAACTCTGTTAGATAAATATGACCGAAAGCATGTATGAATAGTACTTTTTATTGAACATATGGGAACAAATTCACCATGACACTCTTGGTGGAACAATTTGAGCGAAAGCCAAACTGACACGAACTAAGAAGATTATTCTTTTCCTTAAATTACCTTTTTTTAATAGCTTTTTCAAAGATTTTTTAGAACACTGACAATAACGGAATGGGTCTTAAACTATCAATTAAGGTTTCATCTCCCTTTTAAAATAACGGTATCTTTTCAGCAGCTTTTGTATATTCAGGAAAAACAGCACATGCAACATATTTATTATTAATAAAACATAAGATATCACAGAAGTTTAATTCATTTATTTAACGAAATATTTGTGAATTTGAGTAAGGGACATAATAATTGTGAAAACTTCGAAAGACGATATGGGATCAAAAAAGAAACTAAGGGAAAAAGACTCTTCATAAGATAGATAGTTACAATTAAGGTATGAGTCACAACTAAAGAAAACTACTAAAAAGGAAAAGATTTATGTGTTTGTAGGCATTAATTATGTTATTGTTACAAGAATTTTTTATCTTCTTCCTGAAAAGTTTATTTTGAGTTTTGATTTATTTTATTAATTTTTTTTGCTAATTTATTTGAGCATTGTGTAACATAAGCTTGAAGCGTGTCAATTAATTTGGAGAAAGCTTTAGAAGGATCGCCTTCATTTCTTATGCTTTCCTAACATTCGAACGGCAGGTGATTGTTAAGGAAGGTAAAATCAGTCTCAAGAAAATAGAAGCTATTACATTATTTTTTATTGATGAGAGCACAATGAGGTTTTAGGCTGAGACACGTTATAAAATGATCAGAAACTTGAAAATCAATAACGGAGCTACAAAGTTGTGTTGGTTTGGAATTCGCAAAAACGCACCATGATATGGTCGATGCAAGCATTGGAAAATGCCGAAATACGAGTAGGTCTATTAATGCATGAATCAAAGCCAAAAGTAGATAGTAAAATTATGTACTATATTTATCAACTGAAGTGTAATTTTTTAGAATATCTATGTTTACTATATATCACCCAATAAAATAGCGTCTTTTGATTTCCTTGATAACAAGTATTCTAACTCCTCATAAAACATGTTATTCGACAGAGTTGGCTCATTAAATCTATAGATTCAGAAAAACGTTAGATTTAGACTAGTTTTTTTTGCTCGATCTGCGCTGTTAAAGTAGTCATGGAGCTTATAACCTCCAGGGAGCCAGCGAATTAAAAAAAAAAATTGTTTGATTTGGTCCCCGTCTTCCCCGGGTTAACGTCATCACTAATCTAAACAATATATTCGAAGACAATTGAATGCATCATTTCGCTCATTCCTTAAGTCCTGTAATATATTTTTCTTCTGGATATAAATCCTGCCTACCCGCTTTATCCATAAACACCATTAAATGAGATTTCTCAGCGATAAAGACGATGTGAAGTGAGTATGATTTTACAATCTTAGACTTGAGGCCTGTAGAGAGTACTGTCATGCAAGCATATGACTCTCGAAACTGTAGAAGTTTACATAGGTATTCGACGTCGATCTCGCTAATACACTGTCTTACAAGGGTAGTCATAATCCCTTGAGAATGAGGAAATTATAATGGGATCACCGTCGGGATACATGTGATCTTTTCATTAGAATACCGAATATACAAAATAAAATGGAGGAAACGTTATCTATTGTCAAAGAGCTTATGGGAAAGGCATCCAGCCACTTTCCATACCTTTTCGAGCTTTTAAAGACAACACAAAAGATGGGTGAGCGGTCCACATTAAAGTCTTCAGCCAGCATTTGAGTTGTCTAGCTTTCGCCTCTTTCCACGGCTGTCAAAAATGGTCAGTCATCGAAACGAGAAGTTTGATCTCTTTCTGGCATATTGTCCAAGAAAGTTTCGCCAGATTTAAAACGGGCAAAGCTTTCCCTGATTCGACTTTTTCGGTGATATTTACTTCACTCATCGTTCGCAATGATCACGATATGCTGCTTTCCATAAAAATAATAAAATCGCAAAGTAACAATAAAGGCTCATCCAATTCGTGGTCCGAATTTTACAATTATTTTAACATCACATGCGTCAAAGCAGTTAGCATTTTTACTATATGGATCGTTAACAATCTCTGAACGTTTTAGGAACAAACTGTGAAAATTGTAATAACAAAAAATCAATGAGACTATTTCTGCTTGGCCAAGCGATCTTGTAAGCTGTCACCGCCACACGCTGTAGGCCTAATCCTCGAAATAAATGCTCTTCGCAAAATATGCCTGCAGTTTGTGAGAGTACTTAAGAAGATAAAAATCTTACGAATGTCTTCGTCCCAAAAAGCTTCACACACTCATGAATTGAAGGGGAATGCGTATGACATACGCCGATCGGATGCTTAAACAACAGCGTTTGCATGACCATGTGAGGCTCATTTTCCACTCGGTGAAAAATATAACGCAAATGGCTACGCAGACCATGTTGTGTTACTAGTGCAAGGCAAGTTTCCAAACAAGATAAGTGGAATACTTGAATGGAGCTCTTGTCTCGTGGAAAATAACACTCAAGGCAACGACATAAGGCAACTTAACAGTAGTACAGAAGACAGCTAAAGGCATTATGCTCAAGGCATTATGCACGCAGAATCAGCTGAAACTATGATATGTTGGGTGCCTGGACACTTCGAAATCGAAGGAAAAAAAATAGGAAGGAAAAGAATTAGCCAGAAATGGGGGTAAATTACCTCCGTTAAGGAAACACTGCTAGAAAAGGCAATGAAAATAGCCGACCAAAGTTGGTCAAACTCAAGGAAAAATAGGGTATCTAAGGTCCTATGGCCTACATTCGACCGCAAAAAGATAAACGAAATTTTTAAGCTGAGCTGGAAGCAACTGAGGATAGCGGAGGGCGTACTATCGGGGCACTGCCTCTTAGGGTCTCTCGGTCACGGACGAATCCTGATACTGCGGTAATTTGAGTGTTGAAGAGGATATTACTCATTTATGCCAGGGTATAGCTAGAAGCCGTACTTTTTTAAAACCCTAGAGAAAGTAGGAAGCATCAACTACAAACAAATTTTGAAATTTTGTAGGGAAATAAGCTGTCTCGAGGAAAGTGTTTAGGCTGTTGCTCCATATCAGAGATCGCGATTGGCCCAGTAAGGTGCATAGTGTCTTATGAAGCACTTCATAACTCTGCACAACCTAACAACCTAACCTTTCGTTTATGGGGTGCTGTAAATTCTCATGTAGCTCAAAGAGACACAATTTCATCTAAAAAAAATCGTGTGAAGCTTAGCCTGGTGGTGTCCTTGGCTTTTTGGCTCCGAAAACGAATATCCGTCAAATTATCGCCGAATTATTGCCCGATTACTTTGCCAAAATCGACTCCTATAAGAAGTCCCGTATTGGACCTTTGTATGATGTTGTATTCGATTCACCAAGTCAGAACAACACAATAAAATAAAAACTTGATTGAAATCTTAATTGTTTCTTTAAAATTTAATTTCGGAACCACAAAATGGATGAACTTAAATTACAATGAAATTCAACTTGTTTTAGAAAAAATGCATAGGTGTTGCACGTGGTACAAATATGCGGCTTTAAAGCATAGTTTCCAATATGTCAGCTCAAAGCTTTTCAACAACTTCATTCATTCATTTCTGTGGTACCTGCATTACAATAAACCTTCATCAGGACATACTCATACATTAACGCATAAGGGCAGATGTACAAGGTACTTTTCTACTTTCTGTGATAAGTTATCAATAATCTGCAACGAGATGCGACAAAGATAATGTCCACCAAAGGACACCATATTGTCTGTGTACTTTTAATTAACAAGAGTGCACGAACAGAGCTGGGCTACGCATTGAAATGTAAAAAAAAAAGAAGGAAAAATCGAATAAATAGCAGAGAACAGCCGCTGTTGAAAAGGATTTCCTTTCCGAGAGGAAAGACTCCAGTCGTTATGATTGTATTGAGATTAAATTGCAATAGGCCTCATATATTCTTATTTAATTGAAAATTATTGGCTTTGGTGCTTTTCATTCCGCAGGACATCGTACGAGTATTCCCGAAGTCCCGACCGGCCGGCGTGTTTTTATATCCCATGCAACAAATAAAAAATAAAAGTTTAATTTCGTACTTCTGCAGGTGGAAGGATTAAGAGTATAAATTACTTTGCTGACAAGTGTGGATATTAAAATTCTTCGATCGGTCTATCCGTACTTTTTTTTTTTGTGCAGTTAAAGCTCCATATTAATTGACAAGAGTCCTTTAAATATATGAAATGTCAATAAGTTTCTCATTGGATACTCTTATTTCACTGTGTAATGTTAACTGATGCTACATTTTGTTGATATGAAAAAGGCTTTAAAATATGTTTGTTAAATGATTATGATGGCTTAATTTCGCAAGCAAACTTGTGCGATGTTAGATTTAAGTTACAAAGTGATGATGGCAGAAAAAACTTTGTATCTCAACAGCTTGATTACCAGCTTAAGCGCATATGACTGATGTTATGCAAGAGGCATCCATCGGAAGATTAACTCAATACCATGCCAAGTTTATTTGAGAACTATTCAGAACAATGTTCCTTGTAAAAAATCAAATATTTCATTAACCCCCTTTTGAAGTCCGATGCATGTTTGGTGGGCCGTGCCTCTAAGGTAAGCGCGTCTGCTCCCGAACCATATTTTGGAAAATGGCGCACAACTTCTACCTGCGATGTGACATCGGGCACTGTCGATCAGAGAAAACTGGTTTAACCCTGTTATGTTCATCGCCAATGAAGGGTCACATCCCTCTTTCATATCCTGGCTATCTATGACTCACTGAAATCTATGGGAATCGACGAAATACCAAACATTGTTAACACCTTCTTCAAGAAGCGGTAAACCTATATAGTACATTACCCTGTTTAACAATCTGCTGAATTATGCACATTATCCAGCTCATTGGAAGACAGTGGTAGTACAATCAGTCCCTTAACCTAAGCCGGCACACCTCCGGTCGAAAAGTCTCCTTCCCAACATCAGCAAGGTATAGAGGCTGAGGAGTAAAACCTATTCGGTTTCGAGCGGGACATAAGAAACAATGCACGAGTGCCTTGTTCATTGACTTGGAGAAGGCCTTTGATACTGTATGGTTGCAGGGGCTCTTTTTCAAGTTAGACCAGCTAGGCATAATCAAAACGCTGCTGAACATAATCTAAGATATGCTCTTCAGCAGACAGTTTATTGTGAAAAATGGCAGTGTGACGTCTGCTGGAACTTTTGAAATTAACAATGGTCCACAATAGGGTAAAGTTATGTCGCCCATTTGGTTGACGATCTTCACAAGCGATCTTGTAGAATTTCTCCGCCATTCCATTCGCATATGGCTTGATCACGTACAGGTCCAGTCCGAAGATCGAGGTCATAGTAAGCCTTTTGCAACGTGACTTCGAAAACATTCAGGGATATTGCGACGATTGGAAGTTGAAGATCAATTTCCAAAAGTGCGAGACCATTCTGTTCAGGAGTCCGTTGTCTGGTGTCGCTAGAAATACTTGTATCGGAATGTAGTAAGATAACTTGGGATTTGGCGGGGTCAGTATCTTGATTTTAACAAATATAAAGATGCTGATCTGGCACGATCCACAGTGCTTCAATGCCAAGGTAAAAGTGGTCTGCTACACGGCCCTCATTCGGCCTGTCATTGCCTTTGGATTTCCCGTTTGGTTAAACGTCGGAACAAGCTTCAGGTTTTCGAGAGACGTTGTCTTAGGGCTTGTCTCTATTTGTAAAGAACTCAAGAGTCCGAGTACAAAAAATTCTATAGTAACGAAGTCCTGTACAACGGGGCAAACCTGATCAGGGTGGGATAATTTCGTGTTAAAGCTGATCTACAAATTGATCTCCAGTGCTAATTACCCTCATGATATGCACCATGAGGGTTTACGTCTTAGCGGCCTTATTCCCACTGAATCGTTCCTCTATCTGATTCACTGGTTCAGAATAGATTAGCGGTACCGTCAGCTATGACCAAGACGTCGCAAATGACTCACTGGAGACTTTTTGGTACAGAAGGGCGGTATAAGACCGCAATAGCACTGATGTCGAAAGACAATATTAACACTATTGCTAGCTAGACGTCGAATGAACTCTGTTTTATATTTCTTTCTTTAGACAAATAGAGCATGTCCTGTCAGCCGCGGCCGGCTTTCCATATGTTTAAGGTATTGTAAGTAGTTTTAATTTTATTGTAAGTTAGGATAAGATTTAAGTTTAAAGAATTGTTTTCAGTTAAGCTTTTATGTCTAATTTTTGTTAAATATTTTCGTTTAGTTTTATTTTACAAATAATATTTATTAATAGGACTACCGGTTGAATATATTTCAAAAATCAATGCTTTATTGAGGATAAATTCTAAGTATTGCCCATCACTAGCCACACATTTTTCCCATTTTTCTGGCAATTCATGGATATCCGTTCTGAAAAATTCGACCGGTTTGGCCGCAATCCACGAATCGAACCATTTTTTGACATCATCGAAATGACGGAAGTGCTGGTCAGCCAGGCCATGTTGTATCGATCGGAAGAGATAGTTATCGGATGGCCCAAGGTCTGGACTATACGTCCTGTGGGGTAGGACATCCCTTTTGAGCGTTTCAAGGTTAGTTTTGACGACATTTGCAACATGTGGCCGAGCATTGTCATGTTGCAAAATAACTTTATCGTGTCTTGCAATCGTTTCCGGCCGTTTTTCCTTCAGTGCTCGGCTCAAATGCATCAATTGTCGTCGGTAGACCTCGCCTGTGATTGTTTCATTCGGTTTTAGCAGCTCATAATACACAACACCCTTCTGGTCCCACCAAATGCACAACATAACCCTCAGGCCATGAATATTCTGAACGGCCGTCGATGTTGAGGCATGTCCGTGGTATCCATACGTTGCCCGACGTTTTGGATTATCGTAATGTACCCATTTTCCATCACCAGTGACGATTCGATGCAAAAAAAGACTTCTTTTTGTGGCGTTCAACCAGCATTTCGGACATGCAAAATCGGCGTTCGACGTCTCGTGCCTTCAATTCATACGGCACCCAATGTCCTACCTTTCGGATCATTCCCATTGCTTTCAAAAGATCGGAAATGGTTTGCTGAGCGACGCCAAGTGATTTTGCAAGTTCTTCTTGCGTTTGTGACGGATCTTGATCGAGCAATGCCTCCAATTCATGGTCTTCAAACTTTTTCACCTAGCCGGCGCGTTCTTTGTCTTCGGTGTCGAAATCTCCATCTTTGAACCGCTTAAACTACCGCTGACACATTCTAACGTCTATAGTATAGCCCGGGTAAGCTTCGGTAAGCAATTGATGCGCTTCGGTTGCTTTTTTCTTTAAATGAAAGAAGCATATTAAAACTTCCCGCAAATGTTGTTTTGATGGCACAAATGTAGACATTATACGGCTTTACAAAAACTGGTGTGTTTTCAATAATGACCAACCTAGACTGGAATAATTAGACACTGACATGAAGTTTCTGATGTGACAGCTGTCATGGTCAAAATTCACCTCAGAGTAATAGATATGAAGTTGTCTGCAATAACGACATTTTCAACCGGTAGTCCATTAGTTTTTAGTTGTTATGTTAAAGAGCGATTAGCGATGAGAATTATTAATTTTTATTTTTGTTTATTTTTTCTTAAGAGTGCTTGTATATGAAGATAGATTATCTCATTTATACATGTACAGCTTCATGTAGAGTACACATTAGAAGAAAAAGGAAAACGTTATAAGTTAAGTTTGTACATTTAAGTTAAATTTAAAAATTATATAACAATTAAATTAAAAGTTTTAGAAAGATAAAAAAGAAAATTAAGTTTAAGATCACACTATTGAGGTGGGCTAAGTTTATGCTTGTCCTTCTAAGAGGAAGAAAGAAAAGACTACAGTTTTTTTACGATATTTCAATTCACTACCTATTTCTCTGATGTGATTCGGGAGACTATTCCACAACCGAGCGGCTTTTAACGAAAAACAGTAGTTCAGATACCAGGCATGAGAACCTATGCACAAGAAGATAAGTAAGTCTCGGTGATGCTAAAAATGAAATCTACTTAAGAGAAACGAAGGTTGGATCGCGCAGATTTTATTTTTATTATGTTGATTTCTCTTTTCTTTTTTTACACAAAATGAACGAAGTCCAACCACACTGCCTGTCCTCTTGTCAATACCCCAAAAAAAAAAGAAATTCAACCTTCAATTAAAATAAAAACAATGCTGTTAACAAAATTCGACGGCAACGTTCAGCTCGCAATGCAGAAGGCTGCGTTCACTTTGTGTTGGAGAAAGGCGGTGTTCGAATGCTGACTTTACATTTGCTGACTTTACAATATCAAATAATAAATTAAGCGTTCTGTATTTCAATAAGTTGCCAAAAGACATACTATATTTATATTTTCTGAGAAACTAGACACGTGATCGAATCAACTCAGGCCGTACATGTAACGCCCGATATGATAAAATGCGAGATTGAGCTGCCTTTTGAATCGCAATCTGCAAAAATCTCGCAGTCGTACATCAGAATGGGCACCGCAAGCGTTTTCCCAAGCATGTTTCGGGTCTTAAAAGGGGTGTTTTCCTCAATGACTCATAGTATGCTAAGAGCGCCATACACTTTTCCAACCATCTTATTTATGTGGTCATCCCAAGTTAAGTTTAGATTAAAAATGATTCCTAGATTATTCACAGTATTAACATATTCTTTCAGAGCACTGTATAGAAGAATTGGAGGAATTGGGACAGATCTAGAGATTTTCTTTTTGAAATAATAATACATTTAGATTTTTCAGGACTTAGTATAAGACCATTGGATTTTCCCCAATCATAGATTATTTTGTAAATCGTCGTTAATATTTACTATACATTCATCGATTTGCACTTGAGAGCAGGTACAAAGAAGTTGTGCATCATCTGCATAAAGGTTAATAGAGCAATTCTCAGAAACACCTACAATTTCGTTAATGTAAAGATAGAAGAGCAATGGACCTAATATGGAATCCTGAGGAACCCAGATAGATAGGATGAAATAAGTTTTACTGTATGAGATGAGAAACTGTAAAATCTAGTAAACTTTTCACAAAGAATTGAATGGCTGATGGTAGCAAAAGCCTTGGAGAAGCATAGTCTTTATAAATTGCTTTCCTTATATCGTCTACTACGTTAAGGAGAGCCTTGGTGCAGATATGTTTAGGACGAAAGGGTGTGATCCACTTCATTGTATAGTCCATAGAATTTCTGGTTGTACCTTTTCCTCCATTCTCTCTTCTCGCAGTCAGGACCAAATTTCCGACGGACAATGTTTCTTTCAAAGATCCTTAAAATCTGTCACCGTTTAACATTTTGCTCCAAAAAGAACAACCTAAACAGAAGAAGACTTAAGTGCTTCAAACAATGAATATTGATCCTAGTTTTTGGACCAACTAAAGAAGCATTGATTAATTAGGGTGAGTGTTTGTCGAATCTCGCAAAATTTTTCGTTTGTCAAGTTTTCATTTGTCCTGAGATAGATAAACACCTTTAAAGCCTCAATGTCATGTTTTATCCCAGCTGGCTCTCGAAGTATCGATTTCTTTTCGTAGGCATGTTTTATTTTTATATCCTTACTTATTTAAGAGCAACTCTTCTCTCCTTTTTTTGAACTTCACTTTGTGGAAGTTTATAGATGTACTGTGACTGAAAACGCTTCTTCGGTGATAAAGTGTTGGTGATTCTCGCACCGGAGACCAAAGGTGATCAACGATGGCTTAACCTGCTATGAGCTGCGTCCAGTCATAGATACAGAACTATTCCTGTAATCAGAGAGTGCATTCCTTTTTGGACACAATATCCTTATATTGACAAGCAGGCATGAGCTTCTTACGCACTTTTGATTGGCTGCCAAATTTTGAAGAAAGATAACTGCGGAACAACGAGGAGGATAGTCTAGAAACATCTACCATCATACTCGCGGGATTAGTATCTATAGACATTTAGGCAAACGATAAAAAATAAGAAACCGACAACATAACGTCGGTGTCAAGAACGGTGAGATAGATACACAGTAAAATTTACACTTAGATGTTTTGTCTGTGCTGGCACACAGCTTCTGATGTGCTTAAGTTTTGATGAAGTCTGCCGTCGTACACTTTTCAAGTTGCCGTCGAGAATTTTCAAAAGTTAGCGTCTGAAAACACACTTGGCTATTTCTTCCGTACTGGCACAAATAATGTCATCTTGATTCAGAAGATTTTTTAGAGTCGCTGCTGAAACTTTTCTTTTCAACCTCTCCGGATGGGCTCAAATTTTGGTGAAGTCTGCCGTCATATTTATACTCAAGTTGCCGACGAGAATTTTTCAAAGTTACCGTCAGAAGATGCACTTGACTGTTATGTCTGTGCTGGCACAGATAATGTCATCTTGATTCAGAAGATTTTTTGAGTCGCTGCTGAAACTTGTCTTTTCAACTTCTCCGCATGTGCTCAAGTTTTGGTGAAGTTTGCCGTCGTATTTATACTAAAGTTGCCGTCGAGAGTTTTCCAAAATAAGCGTCAGAAGATACACTTGGCTGTTTTGTCTGTACTGGAACAAATAATGTCATCTTGCGTCAGAAGATTTTTTTGAGTCGATGCTGAAACTTGTCTTTTCAACCTCTCCGGTGGGCTCAAGTTTTAGTGAAGTCTGCCGTCGTGTATATGCTCAAGTTGCCGTCGAGAGCTTTACAATGTTCTTCTCGTATGTTATAGAACAAACCGATGACATTTGTTAGCTGATACTGGTACTTCACTCAAATCTGAAGCTAAATTTAAGCCATCATTAATAAAATTAAAGTTATTCTTTGAGTGTTTCATAGCAGCTCCAGGATCGGTTCGTCTTAAGATTTGATAAATGATGAGTTCCACGACAAAAACCTTCATTTAAACTGAAAGCAAGATATTGGCATTTATACAATTAATCAACAATCGGTTATAAGTTTGACATTCAGCAGGCAAAACTTATCTACATTACTTATTTTTATTACAATTTCATTTTATACACATGGTGACACTAAAAAAGAGTTCCATGTGCAAAAATACATACATACATATAACAGTGTGTTAAACAAACAATAAATTTATTATTTCTGCTTTCGTTCTTTTTTTGGCTTATCCATCTGTTCCTTTGAGTATGTGGACCTTGTAAGCTGGAATTTCACTGTGGACTTTTTGACAAGGCGCTCTTTAGCGGTTTCTGTTTTCTCTCCAGGACGCCGCACATCTATTTGAGAACGCGTGCCGTAACTTGGAATGGCAGTTTTCGTTGAAGCTTGCACAATGGATGGAATTTGACTTCGTTGGATTGGAGCTCGTAGTCTCGAAGGAGCAGGACTTGGTAGACGTTGATTTCCATGAACTTCACTCTGTGGTACAGGCGGTGGAATTCTGCTTGAAGATGATACCATGGGCGCCCAAGCTGGACGGCATCCTGGTTGTCCAAAGGTGCACGGCGCTTTAAGCTTCGATACGAAAGGTTTAGGCGCGGTCTTTTGATGATATGCGATTTGCTGCTCAAAAGGAGCGTAATTGGGTAAACCTTCAAATTGCTTTTGGTAATCACCCGATCTTTCTGTCCTTTGCGTGGTGCCTGTGGGTGCTGGTCTTGGAAACGGCATGCGTTCGGGGCCTCTGTCCTCTCTTTGTAAACGAGTTGATGTTAAGAACGAGGGATTAGAAAGGTTTTCCACTTTGGAAACTCTCTCAAGTGGACTGTTTTTCAAATCTTCAACATGAACAAAAATAGCATGTCTTTTTCCCTGCGTACCACGAGAGTCTTCGAAAGACTGCGGAAACTCGGGTTGGCAAACATCATCTAATCTTTCGCAATCGTCGATTTGAGGTAATGGCCTTGTTCTTGGTGTTCGCCTCCGGGTTTCAGATCTGTGTCCAGAGTCCTCGAAAGATTGTGGAAACTCGGGTTGACAAACATCATCTAATCTTTCGCAATCGTCGATTTGAGGTAACGGCCTTGTTCTTGGTGTTCGCCTCCGGCTTCCAGATCTGTGTCCAGAGTCCTCGAAAGACTGTGGAAACTCGGGTTGACAAACATCATATAATCTTTCACCATCATCGACTTGAGGCAAAGGCCTCGTTCTTGGTGTCCGCTTTCGGCCTCCAGATCTATGTCCAGAATCTTCGAAAGATTGTGGAAACACAGGCTGGCGGACATCTTCTAACCTTTCGACATCGTTGACTTGAGGCAAAGGCTTCGTTTTTGGTGTTCTTCTTCGGCCTTTAGATTTACTTCCGGAATCTTCAAAAGATTTAGGAAACTCGGGTTGCGAAACATCATCTAATCTCTCGCCATCATCGATTTGCGAATGTGGCTTTTTTTCCTGGGTACATCTTTGTTGGTCTGCCCCTTGTACAGAATCTTCGAAAGACTGCGGAAACTCGGGGTGGCCAACATCATCTAATTTTTCGCCATCTTCGATGCTAAGCAATGGCCTTCTTTCTTGCATTTGTGTGCGCTCGTCTAACCTGCGACAAGAGTCATCGATGGAGTTGGGAAACTCAGGTTGACAAACATCGTCTAATCTTTCGACATCGTCGACTTGCGGTAATGGCCTGGTTCTTTGTTCTCGATTCCTCTCCTTTGATCGGCATACAGAGTCCTCGAAAGAATGCGGAAACTCAGGTTGACAAACATCGTCCAACCTTTCCATATCGTCGATTTGTGGTAACGGCCTTGATCTTGGTGTTCGTCTTTGGCCTGCAGACCTACGTCCAGAGTCTTCGAAAGAATAGGGAAACTCAGGCTGGCAAACATCGTCTAACCTTTCGAGATTGTCGATTTGAGGCAATGGCCTTGATCTTGGTGTTCGTCTTCGGCATTCAGACCTACGTCCAGAGTCTTCGAAAGAATAGGGAAACTCAGGCTGGCAAACATCGTCTAACCTTTCACAATCGTCGATTTGTGGCAACGGCCTCGTTTTTGGTGATCGTCTCCGGCCTTCAGATCTACCTCCAGAGTCTTCGAAAGAATAGGGAAACACAGGTTGGCAAATATCGTCCAACCTTTCGCCATCTTCGACTTGTGGCAGCGGTCTTGTTCTTGGTGATCGCCTTCGACCTTCAGATCTACGGGAAGAGTCTTCAAAAGATTGGGGAAACACAGGTTGGCAAACATCGTCCAATCTTTCAACATCGTCGATTTGCGGTAATGGCCTTCTTGTTGGTGTTCTCCTTCGGCATTCAGTTCTATGAATCGAGTCTTCAAAAGATTGGGGAAACACAGGTTGGCAGACATCTTCCAACCTTTCGATATCGTCAACTTGTGGCATAGGTCTTGTACCTGGTGTTCGTCTTCGGCCTTCAGATCTACGTGATGAATCTTCGAAAGAATAATGAAACTCTGGTTGGCAAACATCATCCAACCTTTCCATATCGTCAACTTGTGGCAAAGGTCTTGTTCCTGGTGATCGTCTTCGGCCTTCAGATCTACGAGATGAGTCTTCAAAAGATTGGGGAAACACAGGTTGGCAGACATCTTCCAACCTTTCGATATCGTCAACTTGTGGCATAGGTCTTGTACCTGGTGTTCGTCTTCGGCCTTCAAATCTACGTGAAGAATCTTCGAAAGAATAATGAAACTCTGGTTGGCAAACATCATCCAACCTTTCCATATCGTCAACTTGTGGCAAAGGTCTTGCTCTTGGTGTTCGCCTCCGGCTTCCAGATTTGAGTCCAGAGTCTTCAAAAGATTGGGGAAACTCAGGTTGGCAAACGTCGTCCAATCTTTCAACATCGTCGATTTGCGGTAATGGCCTTCTTGTTGGTGTTCTCCTTCGGCATTCAGTTCTATGAATCGAGTCTTCAAAAGATTGGGGAAACACAGGTTGGCAAACATCATCCAACCTTTCGGTATCGTCAACTTGTGGCAACGGCCTTGTTTTTGATGATCGACTTCGGCCTGCAGATCTTCGAGAAGAGTCTTCAAAAGATTGGGGAAACTCAGGTTGGCAAACGTCTTCTAATCTTTCAACATTGTCGATTTGGGGAAACGATCTCATTCTAGGTGTTCGCCTTCGGCTTTCAGATCTATGTCCCGAGTCTTCAAAAGATTGAGGAAATACAGGTTGGCAAACATCGTCCAACCTTTCCATATCGTCGATTTGTGGCAACGGCCTTGTTCTTGGTGATCGTCTCCGGCCTTGAGATCTACGTGAAGAGTCTTCGAAAGAATAGGGAAACTCTGGTTGACAAACATCATCCAACCTTTCCATATCGTCAACTTGTGGCAGAGGTCTTGTTCTTGGTGTTCGGCTTCGGCTTTCAGATCTATGTCCCGAGTCTTCAAAAGATTGGGGAAACACAGGCTGGCAAATGTCTTCCAACCTTTCCATATCGTCGATTTGTGGCAACGGTCTTGTTCTTGGTGATCGTCTCCGGCCTTGAGATCTACGTGAAGAGTCTTCGAAAGAGTAGGGAAACTCTGGTTTACAAACATCATCCAACATTTCCATATCATCAACTTGTGGCAGAGGTCTTGTTCTTGGTGTTCGCCTTCGGCTTTCAGATTTATTCCCCGAGTCTTCGAAAGATTGGGGAAACACAGGTTGGCAAACATCGTCCAACCTTTCGGTTTCGTCAACTTGTGGCAACGGTCTTGTTTTTGATGATCGACTTCGGCCTGCAGATCTTCGAGAAGAGTCTTCAAAAGATTGGGGAAACTCAGGTTGGCAAATATCGTCTAACCTTTCCGTATCGTCGACTTGCGGTAACGGTCTTGCTCTTGGTGTCCGCTTTCGACCTTCAGATCTATGTCCAGAGTCTTCAAAAGATTGGGGAAAATCAGGTTGGCAAACATCGTCTAACCTTTCCATGACGTCGACTTGTGGCAACGGCCTTGATCTTGGAGTTCGTCTTCGACCATTAGATCTCCGTCCAGAGTCTTCGAAAGATTGGGGAAACTCAGGTTGGCAAATATCGTCTAACCTTTCCATATCGTCGATTTGTGGCAACGGTCTTCTCTTAGTTGTTCGCCTTCGGCTTTCAGATTTATTCCCCGAGTCTTCGAAAGATTGGGGAAACACAGGTTGGCAAACGTCGTCCAATCTTTCAGCATCGTCGATTTGTGGTAATGGCCTTCTTGTTGGTGTTCTCCTTCGGCATTCAGTTCTATGAATCGAGTCTTCAAAAGATTGGGGAAACACAGGTTGGCAAACATCGTCCAATCTTTCAACATCGTCAACTTGCGGTAACGGTCTTGTGCTTGGTGTCCGCTTTCGATCTTCTGATCTACGTCCCGAGGCTTCAAATGACTGTGGAAAGACAGGTTGGCAAATATCATCCAATCTTTCGACATCGTCAACTTGTGGCAAAGGTCTTGTTCTTGGTGATCGTTTTCGGCCTTCAGATCTACGAGAAGAGTATTCAAAAGATTGGGGAAAAACAGGTTGGCAGACATCTTCCAACCTTTCGATATCGTCAACTTGTGGCATAGGTCTTGTACCTGGCGTTCGTCTTCGGACCTCAGATCTACGTGAAGAGTGTTCGAAAGATTGGGGAAACACAGGTTGGCAAACATCGTCCAATCTTTCAACATCGTCAACTTGCGGTAACGGTCTTGTTCTTGGTGTCCGCTTTCGACCTTCAGATCTATGTCCAGAGTCTTCAAAAGATTGGGGAAAATCAGGTTGACAAACATCGTCTAACCTTTCCATGACGTCGACTTGTGGCAACGGCCTTGTTTTTGGTGATCGTCTTCGGCCTTCAGATCTTCGAGAAGAGTCTTCAAAAGATTGGGGAAATTCAGGTTGGCAGACATCATCCAATCTCTCGCCATCGTCGACTTGAGGTAATTGCCTTGTTTCCTTTGTTTGTCTTTGTTCTTCAAAACCGCGTTCAAAATCCACGCATGATTGAAACGACTCTATTTGAGAAGCTTTTGCACTTAATCGACACTCGCCACGTTCCGTGGTTCCATCTCCACCCGTTCGTGAACGTTGAATCGTTGATGTATATGACGGCTGTGAAACGTCATCCAGGTCCTCCCTTTGCATATCAGAATAATCAGTTATAATCCTCCGTGGCTTAGGTGTCCTCGCGGATCTACACTGCGTCAGCTCTTGTTCGCGTATTGGAGAATAACCAGGTTCTGGTGACCGGTACGATGGCAGACTTACGTCCATCAAGTTTTCGGTAGTTTCATTCCGAGGCCTTACTTTTACTTCATCTTCTTCGAGAACTTTCTCTGTAACCTTCCTTTCATTATTATCCACAATAGTATTGGTCTCGATCCTCACTAAACTTCTTGAGACAAGATGCTCGTCCTGGCATTTAAAAATTTCCCTCGGATCAAGAACATGTTCATCACCAAACATATCTTCATTGTACATGTCCTCGGCGGAAAGTATGCCTAATTCCTGAAGGTCATCTTCAATATCGGTTTCCCCACATTCATCACGAGGTTCCTCAAGAACTATTCTCTCAAAACAAACATCCTCGGGTTGATCTTCAACTTCATCATCTCTATTTTCCACTTGTGGCGGTTGATTCATTTTGCTACGAATTTCATTGACTCGAGCGCGCATCCGCTTCTTATACTCCTCGTCTACTTTCTGATTGGAAGAATTTCGGAGCATGGCATTTTCAAAGGACTTTCGCAGTTCATCAGCCATGTGGTAGGATAAAGCATTTCTCCGAGGAGTTTTATATTGATCGTCTAATAAGCATAAATCATTATACAATCATACTTCATTTCAAAACTTACATTCGGGATTTTGAAAAACACGTCGTGGCGAATGAAATTGCTCGTCGCGGGCTAAGCCAAAGTCCTCTAAGCGGTATGTTCTACCTTGTTCTGCGCCACCAAATTTAGCAGGTGTTCCTAATTGGGCGTGTTAATACTTTAAAAGAATAACGTAGATTATTTGCCTTACGCGGTATTTGGGTTGTCTGGTCGCGCATCGATCTATCAGCTCTATTCTGGATTCTAGGATCAGCGGTTGGCTCTTTCGTTACATTCCGCTCATCGTGAATAACGAAATCTATGTCTGGACTATTTACTTGTCCCGAGCAACGAGGAATGTCAACAGATGAGTTCTGCGAGCTAAATGCACATTAAGAAAAGCGTTAACAATAAAGCAGTTCTTAAAAGTTGTAGGTACTAAATAACTAAGCATCTTTAAGGCTTCGAAAAATGTTCATAAAGCAAACTGTTTCATTTTCATACCGCACTCCGTTGAGTTCATCCCATTCACCATATTGTTGCCACCGGTTGAGGGTTTCATTTGAAATGACACCGCTTTGAAGATTTCCCCATTTTTCAACTGGTTCCTTTGAGCAGGCATAATAGCAGTGTACCCCAGTTGCTGGATCCTCCCGATAAGACACCAATTTTCTACGATTCCCCGAAACAACATATGAAATTTTAGGATTTTTACATTCGGCACGCTCATTTCTAGTAACCATCTTTGCAAACTCGTCGAATTGCAATGAATTCCAATCGAAGCTTTCAAAGTCAAAGTCCTGCGGAGTTTCGTGGAACGGTCCAACCAATTGTTTCTTCTCCAATGAGAGTAAAAACAATTTTGTTGCATGCAAATATTTTTCTTTTTCGTTTTCTGTCGCCTCAAGTCCTGATTCTAATTTTTTAATCCACTGGCAGGCTCTACCACGGCCTAAAATAAAACAAACATTTATATTTTGGTGGTACTTAATTAGTGGACGTTGAACTTGCTCACTGTGATCGGGCAACGTTACCGCTTGTTTTCTTGCCAAACTCAGATACAGATGCAATAATTTATCCAACTGCATTTATGCATTGATACAAAAATATATACGTATAGGACAGAAAATTTGAAGAATGTGTAAAACAGGTTGAAGAACATTATCGTGCGACTAATAAAACCAAAATTTTTTTTGAGCTGAACAAAAAATTTTAAATTGACTATAAATACAAAGAGAACTCAAATAAGGAAGTGTTTAGGGCGATAGCCTAGTTATTCCATCGGACGACAGATAAAAAACTCAGAAGCAATTTTAAAAGCGCCACCAATGATGTTAGGACTCTTATGCGAAATCTAAGGCGCTTTTTATATTGATCTGCACAATTTTATCTCTTTTCCACACACAGGAGAGGCTCACGGGAAAATATCTCTCTTTGTTATGAAGAGAGAAAATGAATGCACTTAAGGATTGACTCCTAGACAAGGTCCGCAAATATTTTTCTCACTAGAGAGGCTCACGGGAAAATTTCTCTCTTGAGTCTGGAGAGAGAAAACGAATGAACTCAAGGATTGACTCCTAAACATAGTCCGCACATAATTTTCTCACAAGAGAGGCTCACAGGAAAATAAGTCTCTTGGGTCTGGAAAGAGAAAACATATGCACTTAAGGATTGACTCCTAGACAAGGTCGGCACATATTTTTCTCACAAGAGAGGCTCACGGGAAATTATCTCTCTTGGGTCTAGAAAGAGAAAACATATGCACTTAAGGATTGACTTCTAGACAAGGTCCGCACGTACGTTTCTCACAAGAGAGGCTCATGGAATATATCTCTTTTGGGCCTGGCAAGAGAAATGTTATGCAGATTTGTTTTCAAATGATAACTAAAGGCTTTTGTCAATCACACCAGAATATTTGCACCGGTCTTCGGTTTACGTAAAAAATGGGCTAAAATTACATTACCGACAGACGAATTGACGCTTTAACTTACTTATGAGGCCATCGATCCTTTGATCTAGATCTGAGTTTTATTTGCTTTCCATTATTCACAATTTTACTGGGTGAGTTGCATAAGACAAAGAGACAAAAGGCTAGAGCGGGAAGGTTAGTTAAGGCAAGGAGGGCGAGTCTTTCTCTCCCTGTTTAAGCGGGAGAGGCAATTTTTTAAAAAATCAATTAAATTGAAAAAAAAAATTAAAAAAAAAACAAAAGAACAAAGTATAATTTAATATGGCTTTTTCTAAAGGCAATAGCCAATCAAGTTGTTTTAATACATTTTTGAGAAACAAAATTTCAAATTCGAAAGTTTAAAAGCAACTAACAAAATTTGTTTTCCAGCATTCGATGCTCTTATTAATTTTAAGTCCAACTCAACAAAAAAAAAAACAAGTGCCAAAAGGTTCTACGTATGGATTTTTAGGTCAATTATTATCATTTTAGATTTGTATCCATCTTCTTCGTGGACTATGTCGTGCCATATCCAACGTTATATAAGTATTCTGTTACAGCAGATGACCTTTCTCGCCTTCGACAGTCCAGCACCTTTTGTTTCCGAAAACGGTTGAAAGGCCTTAAAAACTTTAATGGTTTAATAGTACAATCTCTGTACACAATCTGTAATTCACGACAATACTTCACGACTGAAAATATCCGCTAAGCCAAAGCTGAAGTGCATGATCTGTCAATTCTTACCAAGAGTATTATTCCTTATGTATATAGCTTCCCTGTCAGGCTTCCTTCCGTTAGCAAAAATGAAGGAATCTTCACCTCTCTCTGCAAGAATTGTATCCATCAGGGCGTCAAGTGAACACCATACGAAATACAAATAATATGGAGGGCAGCATTATTGTAGTAATAGTACCTTCAAACAGCAACGAAACGAAACCTTTCAAATTTTAGTGCTTTGCTTTTGAATGCACTGAGTTGAAAGACGCTGCTCTGCTCCGTTCCTCCGTGGATCTTTAAGAAATTATCAGCGTGGACTGTAGTGGATATTCTAAATCTCCTGATATTGAAATCGCATTAATCCCACATCCGTTTCACCGCTAGTATTCGATTCGATCACTGATATATAAAATATCTGTTCTTATCATTTCAAAATTTTCTAATCATTGGGCTAAAAGCCCAAACAGAAAATAAAAAAAAACTGTTCGTTTTTGGCAAAAGAGGAGCTTTCATTGTTTTTCAATATCTCAACAACTAGGACACATTTTGGCACCGCGATTTTTAGATTTGCTTTAAAATACATTAGAGCATTGAAAATTGGAGAACAAAATTGTGGAGTAATGCAAAATTTTGTAAAAATTGAATTTGAAGAAAAAAGAAATATTTTTTTTTCAAAATTTTGACTTTGAAATCGTATTTCTCTGAAGTCATTTACTTAAGCAACTTGTCTAAACAATGGAGTTTTGACTTTAAAAAAGCTACATAACATTGTCGTCTGTGCTTTTGTTGAACTTAAATAATTTTTCAGAAAATTGTCCTTCCGTTTAAACGGAGGAAGATAGATTCCCCCTCCAATACGATTTTTTTCTTGTTCTGACCTAACCTACTCGCTCTAGCCTGTATATAATAGGACTACCGGTGATTAAAAATTACGAAAATCCAAAACGTCGGGCAACGTATGGATACCCCGGACATGCCTCAACATCGACGGCCGTTCAGAATATTCATGGCCTGAAGGTTATGCTGTGCATTTGGTCGGACCAGAAGGGTGTTGTGTATTATGAGCTGCTAAAACCGAATGAAACAATCACAGGCGAGGTCTACCGACGACAATGAGCCGAGCACTGAAGGAAAAACGGCCGGAAACGGTCGCAAGACACGATAAAGTTATTTTGCAACATGACAATGCTCGGCCACATGTTGCAAATGTCGTCAAAACTTAACTTGAAACGCTCGAATGGGATGTCCTACCCCACCCGCCGTATAGTCCAGACCTTGGTCTATCCGATTACTATCTCTTCCGATCGATACAACATGGCCTGGCTGACCAGCACTTCCGTCATTTCGATGATGTCAAAAAATGGATCGATTCGTGGATTGCGGCCAAACCGGTCGAATTTTTCAGAACGGATATCCATGAATTGCCAGAAAAATGGGAAAAATGTGTGGCTAGCGATGGGCAATACTTTGAATATTGAATTTATATCTATTTTTCCTCAATAAAGCATTGATTTTGACGACATTTTCAATCTATTATGAATAACTATTTTCAAAAACCTTTTCCAACAAGAACATATGTAACACCTTCGAGATCTCAGCTTCAGCACCGTTTAGAAGTAATGGATCCTTGCAAAAGTTAGTCCGCGATTTTTACAGGTGGCGTAAAGTTTGCAGTATGACGCAATCGTTGTTTGTTTTGTTGGCTTAATGTATACTAATGGATAGTTCGTGGCAGTTAAGTCATTGTGAAAAAATAATTTCTAAATTGGAAAACGAAAAGTTAAACATTCGACATCTAATGCTACACGAGTTTCGAAAAAAAGATTAAAAAAAACATTCGGAGAGTGTATTTGGATCGCGCTCATGCTCTTAGTAGTTTGGGAGATTTCTTAACGGTGATATGACATTAAACGATCAACCCGGTTCTGTGCGGCCATCCGAAATTGATGACATTTTGCCAACATTAAAGAAAAATATAGCACAAAGATTTCAAGTAAGGAGATTGCTGATAGTTTTAATATTGCATATGACAATCTTTGATCGATAAACGATTTTTTCCATAATCGATCATCGAATGTGCATTTTTGTATAATGTACATTGATTGTGGACGATGTTTGTCGATTTGGCAGCCGGCTGTAGTCGATCACAAATTCCTGACAGATGTTTGTGTGTCCTAAATGTTAGTAATCTTAATAATATAATCATACACTATTCACAAAATTAGCATTTCTTTCACAAAAAAGTAGACTCGCGCTAACAAAAACACCGCCTTACGTGAAAACTGGGGTAACGTGAACACAACTTTTTTAACATTGACTACTCTGTAGCGTGAAGACGATATGAAAGCCCTTTAACGTGAACAGTTTCAAATACATTCAACATAGAAATCGCTCCATTTGTCGGCTATCGCAACGCTTTTTTAAATCGGGGAATCCACGGAAGAATAAGTTCACCAGAAATAAGCGCACTTTCGCCTTTTCGCGAAAAGGCCGCGTTCAGCAATTCGGAAAAAAAATCGAGAACAAGAAAACCAATATTTTTAGCAAAACATGAAAAAAATATATATGAATTTGAGTTGAAACCCATGTCGAATTTATTTGGAAAAAACAAGAACTAGATTTTCGTTAACACGAACAACTTCGCAAACGTGAAAACTCTCGGCTTTTAATAATTCACGTTACCGCGAGTCTACTGTAATCTATTGCTTCACCGATTGAGGCTCCCATTATATCAGACAATCGTTGTTAAATAAACGACTTTTTTCGATAGTCGATTTTGCATTTTTGTATTTTGATTGTCGACGATGTTTGTCGATTAGACAGTCGGCTGTTCTCGATCACAAATTCCTGATCGATACCTAGAACATTTTTTATTTCCGAAATGTAAATAATTTAAATCATATAAAATATTTAAATAAAGGAAATTAACAGATATGAATTAAATTTCAGGGCGAAACTGGTGACAAATAAAAGACAAGTGCATTTTCACTAAAACCCAAGCGAAAAAAGAGGGAAGATAACTATAGATTTCTGGTTCTATTTCCATTTAAAGATTTCTAAATGCTTCTCTAGAGAGTCGGAAATAGTTCAAAAATCTGTAAGGACGAATTATACATTGGTATCTTGACGTTAGATACATTTTACAAAATAAACAAAATACATTTCAAATATACAACAAAAAAATACAACTCTTAAGTGTTAGATGAGCTCTCTGTTCTCTCCTTTTTCTGAATAAGGCATGGTTATTTTCATTCAAACTCATTTTTGCAAATTATTACGAAAACAATAGAAAAACACAACTAAAAGTACGATTATTCACAATATTAAAATTTAATAATCTATTTATTCATCGATTGAGTAACACAACGCCAAGGCTTAAATAAATCAACGCAATAGACAATGATCGATGATCGATACACACAATAGTCCCCATTTATCATTCGTCATTAAAAGAAGCTTTGATTCACTTTCAAGCTCGATACGTGGCTGCCGCACTGTTTGATGGGGAAAAAATAAGCTTGACCTCGTCTCCGGGGCTATATCTCTTCTAAGAGGCCATGAACACGAACCTTTCTTGGACCGATTCGTAACAGGTGACGAAAAGCAGATACTGTTCAAGAACGTGCGGCGAGAAAGAAGCTGGAAACAGGTGAAGGTGCAGAACCCGCGGGAAAAGCTGGCTTACATCCATTGAAAGTACTGCTGTTTGGTGGAATTCTAGGATTATCATTTTATTTTCGAGCTTCTTTCACCTGACGAAACAAAAATGACGAATAAATACTGTGAGCAACTCTTAAGCTTAATGTGAAAGTTGAAGAAAATTGTCCGGTTTGGGCTAATCGAAAAGGCGTCATATTCCACCATGAAAACGCCAGGCCACGTGCCAGGCAACGCTGCAAATAATTAAGGAGCTAATATCGGAAATCAACCAGGCCCATTGTATACTTTAGACCTTCCTCCTTCGGATTTTCGTGTTTCGGTCTCATCAGAACAGTTTGAATGGGAAGAAATTTGTTTCCCCCGAGGCTCTGTAAAACTACCTTAAATTTTTTTAAGGAAAACCACGTAGTTTTTATGAAAACGGAATCTAAATTGTTGGGAGACAATTTTGGAAAATAACAAGGACTATATTATCGATTAATAAAATTGTTTTCTTAAAAGCTTATCGTTTGTGTTTCGTTATCAAATCGGGCACGAACTTTTGCAACGATCGTAAAGTGACAAACTACGTTCTTAGTTTTTGTTTCTTTAATTAAAACAATGCATTTACTAAATCTCGATTTTGTTTATTTATCATCATTCGTTTGGTTTTATACTTTCTGTATTTAAAAACAACAGCCCTTATCAATAAGGATACGTAAAATCCAAAACAAACAAAAAAATAAATGTTAAGTTTATTATCAATACGACTGTTTTTTAATCTATTTGATCAGTTATACAAATGAAAAACAAAAATTTAAAACAACTTAATTAAAAACAACGTTCCTCCACTTGGTTTTACTTTTTTTTATACATATACATAATTGCTGTTATTTTATGGGCACCAGACTTTTAACGTGGAACCAGTGGTCCATGCAGTAACAACGAAAGATCGCAGAGTGGAGCTGCCCAAATTTTTTTTGTTGGAAGTACATTAGGTTTAATTTTTTTTTTATTTTTTTTTTTCGTTAACAAAATCTTTGGGACTAGGCTCTTGATGGTGGCGGTGTTGTTGTTTTTAATGCATAACTTAAATCTAACAATTTGTACACATCAGCGTGTAGTATGGATGTTGGTTCTGGGTTGCGAAGCATGCAGGAATGGGATCAAAGTTGTAGTCCCAATGGGATGTTGATATTTCTTTTTGTCGGTATAATGGACTTCCAACTGCACGATGCACAAGTGGCGGCATCGTGATTTTTATGCGTGTCTTAGAATATTATTTTGCTTAATGTAGTACTGTTGTTTCTGTTTTAAAAGCATTTTACTTCATTTGCTGATTGCTTGATTGATTTTTTTTTATTGTTGTGTTTCTGTTTTATTATTTGATTGAATTCGATTTTTTTTTTGTGTTTTTATTTGTTGTTAGCAATAATGTGACTACGCTAGCAAACTCATTAAGCTATTTGCATAAGCCATTGGTTTAACATCCGGATGAGGCTGCAATGAAAAAAAGGTATAATAAATAACAATTATATAACTTAGTTGATTTAAAAAATAAGCGAGAGTTTAAAAATGAGCGAGAGAAATCACTTTAATTCTTAGTGATTATGATGAAAATAAAAAATAATTTTTTGAAGTGAAAAACAGTATAGTCAAAACGGAGTAAGTGAGAACTGAGTAAACGAGGAGTAAATTGCCAAGAAAAAGTAATGTTTCACTCGAGGCCGTGACTGAATATTAGAGATTGTAGACAAACAAATAATTACCACCACGAGCAAAGTGATAAAATTTGTGTTCATTTCTCTTGTATAGAAGCCAAATAAAAAATAATGAAAGCAAAGAAAAGTGCAATTCGTCTTTATTTGTCGCGGGCACAAAGAACAATGTTTTCATGAATGATTGCTTCACAAGTTACTCTAGAACCTTATTAATGGCAGTCAAGAAAGTTAAAGCAGAAGGAATAACAATTATTTATGGTTTAAAATTTCGAGAATTCTATTGAGAAAAGCTGAAAAGGGTAGGGTTGTTGCTGTTAGATCATTTATTGATTTGTCAGCACTGAAAAACTAAGTGTCTTTTACTTTACCTAATTATATTTTAAAATATATTTTTTAAATATCAATGATGATCGATTAGATATTAACCAAACCCCTAATAAAATCGTATACAAAATAATAATCAAGTTGCAATTTGGGCAACTCTTTCTTTGCGGCAAAATTTTGATTTGTTGATATGTAATGTAGAAGCTCCTTTAGTCTTACCCGATTCGATGTTTGGAGATAAGAGAATTGGAAGATCCCGGGATAAACTTTTTATGCGAACTCAGTTCAAACGTATGCTGCAGGTGGATTGGGAGTTTTTGTAAGCGATTATCTGGATTTTGTTTGGTATGAAATAAATAGTCTTAACTTTTAGAGCGCGGAATTGAATTGTATTGCAAGTTATGTAATGATGTTTTCAAATTTGTTTGTGTGTACAGGCAACGAATGAATTTTCAGGACTGAAAAAGTTGCTTTTTTAACTTCCAGTACTTTATCTAATTTTTATCTTGCTACAATTGCTCAGAATGGCCTATCATCTTTCATAAACGGAATTACAAGACCTTTTTCCTGTACTTGCATTGACAATGTGTTTGGACGTTTTAAAAAAATAAGCTTAACGAATATGCTGGAATCAATTTGCATTTCTGATCATTACATGACTGGTGTTCTGCTTAGTAATCTAAAAACTAAGCGACCGGCTAAGTCTTTTTTGTCGCCTAAGGTACAGAAAGTAAATTTTTACTTGTTAAATATTGAACTACGTTCTGAACCCTGGAAAGAAATTTATGAGGAGGATAATGCTTCTAAAGCTTATGACTTGTTTTTTAGCATTTCTTCAGGAGTACATAAGTAGTTTCACACACACTATTGTCCGTAAGAAATTTGAAAAAAATTGTAATCCTTGGAAAACCTATTCTGTTTAAAAAAAAGTCACGCTTAAAAATAAATTAAGACAAAAGTGCTTCAAACATCCAAGTAATATAGGGCAAAAAACGCGTTTCAGAATATTGAGTAGGGAAGTTAACAAAAATATAAGGAGATCTCGGAATAAATACTTCTGTTCTAAAGTTCGTGATACGCTTGGTAATCCAAGAAGGGAATGGATGGCTATAAATAGGATCACTGATGGCAACTGTCCTTCCTTCCTTCTTGTATTAAAATTGTATTTACTTTTATTATATTCTTTTTTTTGATTATTTAAGAGTCACCCCACCCAACATTGATTATTATTATTTCTATAAAATACATAGTATACTAAAATAAAGAATGCCGCTAAAATTATTTCTGTAATTCTGTTTATGAAATATTTATATATTTGTTAATAGAAAATATTTATGTATCTTTCTTATTTTCGTACCAAGAGCCTCAATAAATAAGTCCGTCACGTCATACAGTGCAGAGTAGTTTTGGTTTATAATTTTTAATTTTCATCTCCAATTCAACTCATCAAACACATGATCATGGATTAACAAACCGGCGATGAATGTTAAAGTTCTAAAACTAAAATACAAAGCTGTATTATGGATTTTCATAGGAAAAACTAATTGCCGAAGGAGTGAACTGAAAGTGTGGCTCCATTCGTAAGGAAATTCGAAACAAGCACAGCACATATGATTCCATCTAGTATGACCTTGACATTAAATAAGTGAGCACAAAAATTAAACAATCTAGACAAATTAATTCTACATTTCTAGTTAATGAAAAACGATGACTCAAACATCAGACATGTGTGCCCGAATTCTGGAGCTATTCACGAGATACAGAACTGAACACACATATTTGTTTTCGAACGAACAATGGTCACTCGTGCCGTCGCATGCGGTGCCCACAAGGCATATCGAGAAATGGCGATGTATTGAGCGTTTCATGCTAGTTTAATGCCCACTTTTTTGTGAAGTTTTATATCTTGTCTGACTTAGTTATAATTTGTGTCGAGCATAAGCAAGGCGTATTTGGTTTTGTATCTGTTCGGGTGGATTTATTTATGGAACTATGATTCTGGAGTCGATTATCCTGGTGGCGCTGGCCTTGTTTTTAACATACAAATGGTCAACTTCCACATTTGGTTATTTCGCTGAGCGCAATGTGCCCTTTGAGAAACCTTTTCCTTTGTTTAGCAATCAGAAAGACCTTATCTTACGAAAGATATCAATTTCCGATTACATTAAACAAATATACAAGAAGTTTGATTCCAAGTGAGATTGTTTTTGTTATTTAATTGTGCGATATTTTTTGACTACGAACTGCATGCTAGATGACGCAATTGTTTTGGATTTGTTTGACGATTGTTTGTTTCGTGAGAGAAAAGTTTTACTATGTTTTGCTAACGTTTGCCACAAAAAAATGTTTAAAAACTGATTTCAAAATTATTATTATGTTTTTTTTCTTTAGAGTTTTTGGCACGTTCGAACTACGCAACCCAGTTTATTGTATTCGTGATCCTGATCTCATTAAACAAATAACCGTCAAAGATTTTGATCACTTTGTAAATCATCGCTCAATCATGGACGAGAGAGATGAGCTCATTGGCAGTTCGCTATTTGTCATGCGTAATGATAAATGGAAAGATATGCGTGCAACACTTAGTCCAGTATTTACGGGCAGGAAAATGCGTCAAATGTTCACCCTTATCAATGAGGTCGCTCACGAATCAATGGATTTCCTCCGAAAGGATCCGTTGATACATATTGGCCTGGAGTTAAATATCAAAGACTACTTTACTCATTTTACAAATGACGTTATTTCTTCAGCGGTCTTTGGTCTGAAGACGAACTCTTTTAAGGATGAGAAAAATGAGTTTTATACGATGGGCAAGAAGACAATGAAATTCTCCGGATGGCAAATTTTAAAGTTCTTCTTGCATGCCAACTTTAAGTCTTTAATGAGGGTAAGTTATATTGAAGTAAATTGTTTTTCCTTTTCCAATATGCCTTTTTAGATCCTCAAAATAAGATTGTTCGATAAGAAAATCACGGACTATTTCATGCGCACGGTGTTGGACACGATGAAATATCGTTCAGAACAAAAAATTATACGACCAGACATGATAAATATGATGATGGAGGCTAGGGGTATCTACATCAATGGCGAGGACCATAAGCCAGTAACTAAACGGATATGGACGGATGAGGAGATAGTGGCGCAGTTTTTCCTTTTCTTTTTTGCTGGATTCGAAACAACCGCATTTACGATGGCAGTCGCCTGCCATGAACTTATGGAAAATCCTGATTTCCAAGAGAAACTGCGGCAAGAAATTCTCGAGCTCAAAGATACCATTGATGGCAATCAACCATCGTATGAAGAACTTCAAGGAATGAAGTACATGGACATGGTAGTTTCGGAAATCCTTCGCAAATGGCCTCCATCAATTGTGACCGACAGGCATTGTAACAAGGATTTCTCGTACAAAGATGACGAAATTGAGATTAATATAAAAGCTGGTGATACTATTTCAATACCAATTCTCGGTATTCACTTGGATGAAAAGTATTATCCGAATCCACTGAAATTCGATCCGGAAAGGTTTAGCGACGAAAACAAAAGCAATATTCAGCCTTTTACGTATTTGCCATTCGGAAGTGGCCCCAGGCTTTGCATTGGTATTATATTATGCAATAGCAATGTTCGAATAACGTCTGTTGTTTTTTTGTTTCTTTCTTTTAAGGTTCAAGATTCGCTTTACTTGAGGTGAAGGCCATTCTATTTTATCTGCTGAGTGAATTTAGAATTGTGGCATCTACAAAAAGCTCAATTCCACTGAAATTAGATGCAAATAGTTTCATTTTGGCACCAAAGAATGGATTCTGGCTAAAACTTGTTCAATTGAATAATGAATCTTAAACTTGATGTACAGCAAAAGTATAAAAATTTAAAAACGACTGCGCTGCGTGTGCAAACTATTGTTATTTAATGGTTCGGTGCATCAACGGTAAGCTTTGTTCAAAAAACTCTCGACTCACAGTCTCGGTTAAAGACAGTATACCTTGAGATCAGATAAGAGAGACGACTTTTTTGGATAAGACCATATGACAACTTTATTATTGCATCATTTAACCTATACATTAACTATTTGTACTCGTAAACTGATCAATCAAAGCATCACAGAGCAGCAATTGATTGAAGGTCTTGTCAGAACATATTGCAGGCGCGATTTGAGGGGGCACGTGATGGATATGAAATATTTTAAGTTCATCGGCATTTAGATTATTGGAAAGAATCACATTGAACCAATAAGGTAACATTGGGCGAACTTAAGTTGGAATCAAATGGAGGTCCACAAGCAAGATTTTAAACACAGTATGGAGTATGGAGTTTTTGGCAACAGCATCAACTCGTTTGTTTATTTGTCTTGACTCTACCAAAATGCCTCAACAGCGGTCATCACCTCGCTATCATCTTCAAATTTCTTGCCCCGAATATATTCCTTGAACCGTGGAAAGAGATAAAATTCACTGAGAGCTTAATCTGCCGAATAGGGCTGTTATTCAAGCAGTTCGAAACATGTTTCTTGAATACAATCACCGCAACTGCAGCCTTGTGAGCCAGTGCGTTGTCTTAGCGAAGCAGTTTCCCGCGTCTGATTTCCTTAGAAGTCTCCCGGAAACTTTTTAATTGATCTGCGTAGCAAGAACCGGATAAAATGCGTCTCTCTTCCAATGTTCCACCATAATAACTCCTTCAGCATCACAAAAAAACTGGCGTCGATCGGCTAAGAGATTCGCGTCCAGTTCATCGATGGTGGATCCAGGTCTCGAACCGTGGCAAAAAATTCTTCTGATCTACCTGGAACTTATCCAGATTCACCGTCAAAATGGCCACAAGTTTCTTCATTTGCTCGTCGATTAATATTATCAGCAACCGTGGCGCAGAGACCTTATTCATATGTAATTCGGTGGCAAAGATTCTTTGAACACTGTCATTCGAGATCGCTGCGAACTCAGCTACATGGCTGATGGTCACTCTTCGCTCCTTCGGTGCTCATCTTTTCAACTAAAACTCATTGGCGTAGCGTGCAACAGTGGTGCATGGAGGAACAAAGTCCCCGTATTTTTCAACAAAGTCGTTCTGCAGACATTTTTTTCGAAGGTACTTAGGACACCTCTAATTTTCTTTTCTGCATTTTCTCTCTTCGACGATCTTAGCATATTTAGGTATACGTTTATTTTATGCTGACCTAGTTGGTATATTAGATTGTAAAACTTTTATTTTAAAAATTATGCGAACTGGATACGTATGTATCACCATTTCTATGGCAAGTGGTAAACTAATCCGTAGATCCTTTTATCTAATTTAATGAAATATGGTCTCGGCTAATGGAGCATCGAGTAACATAAATTAAATGAATAGAATATTACAAGCTGCCTATGCTGCTTGGGATTTTTCGATTTGATGTAGAAAAATGATACTTAAACTTGTGAATAACGATAGACGAGAAAATGAAAAATTTAACTCACCACAGACTCAAACGACTGAAACCTTGGTTTTAAATCGTTGCCTTTGATTGTGATGAACGCTCCCATATTTCCCATTGTGTCACTACAAATATCAATGAATTAGATAAATGGAATTTGTAAGACTACGAAGCATTAACTTACCAATAATTTGGAGCAGAAAACACAGTTATACACTTGCCATCGTGAGTCTCCTCATAGCCAGTGTCTTTGACCTCATGACTCCTCACGATATAATCCAGATTATTTCGTTTACAAAAATCTTGCGTTACATCAGGACCAAACTGAATGCCTACGCCCCTTTTCGATGCACCATGACCCGCCCATGGCTGTGGATCAGACCACAACAGTTCACACATAATACCTTCTTCTGGTGGCTGGCAGTTTCGTTCAATTTTACGAATATCATCCAGCGTCACATTATCGCTAGAGAACAGTCCACCATGCATAACGAGAATTTTATTATTGATACAATGACACAATGGCAGCCAGTTGAATACTTGGGTGAAAATATCTGCCATTGTACTTGTATACTTGGCAGTGACCTCACCGGTGAACCCATACATTTGGTTCATATTTACACTCTCGTGGTTACCTAAAAATAAACAAAATATAATTAATAATAACATATATTATAAAAAATCATTATGCTGATTGCTGACGGACGAAATTTATGGGTTTCACTTTTATCTTAAATTTAAATTTATATTCCAAGAAGCGTATATCCGGTGGAAGACTGTTTAACAATGTGCGAGATATAATGTTGTATGAATTTCCGCAGCAAGCTGTACGAAAAGTACGAATCGTAGCAAGTAGATGGTGATGGCTCCTCAATTTAAAGAAGAAAATATGTCTAACAGGTAGGATTTTATGCATCTTAATAAATAGTTCCGTTGAGTGGGCTTAACGGGATGAGACATATCTTCCGTATATGATGCACTTCTGAAGAGCAATCCTAGGCTGAATTTTGTTCACATAAACACTTTCCCAATAGCATATCCCGTACTGCAATTAGGGGGCAAAACTATTAAAAGGGAAGAAGGAACGAACAGTGGAGAGCAGATATTGCTTTAAGCTTAAAATGTGATAAGACCAGCTCATATTCCGGTCAATTATTGCACCTAAGTATTTAAAATGGTGCATCTACATCGAAAAATACATTGGAACTTTGGGAGGAAGATGAAGTATGGAGTAGGCAGAACCTTGCACATTTAGAAGATTAACCTCAATATCAGGAAAATCCTACAAGGTCGTAAGCAAGTGCTCTAACTTTACCTACAAATGGCAGGGGAAACAAGAAGTATATATTATATAATAGGACTACCGGTTGAAAATGTCGTTATTGCAGACAACTGACAGCTGTCACATCAGAAACTTCATGTCATTGTCTAATTATTTCAGTCAAGGTTCTTGGTCATTAGTGAAAACACATAAGTTTTTGTAAAGCCGTAAAAGGTCTACATTTGTGCCATCAAAACAACATTTGCGGGAAGTTTATATATGCTTCTTTCATTTAAAGAAAAAAGCAACCGAATCGCATCAATTGCTTACCGAAGCTTACCCGGGCTATACTATAGACGTTAGAATGTGTCAGCGGTGGTTTAAGCGGTTCAAAGATGGTGATTTCGACACCGAAGACAAAGAACGCCCCGGCCGGGTGAAAAAGTTTGAATACCATGAATTGGAGGCAAACGCAAGAAGAACTTGCAAAATCACTTGGCGTCGCTCAGCAAACCATTTCCGATCGTTTGAAAGCAATGGGAATGATCCGAAAGGTAGGACCTTGGATGCCGTATGAATTGAAGCCACGAGACGTCGAACGCCGATTTTGCATGTCCGAAATGCTGCTTAAACGCCACAAAAAGAAGTCTTTTTTGCATCGAATCGTCACTGGTGATGAAAAATGGGTATATTACGATAATCCAAAACGTCGAGCAACGTATGGATACCCCGGGCATGACTCAACATCGACGGCCGTTCAGAATATTCATGGCCTGAAGGTTATGTTGTGCATTTGGTGGGACCAGAAGGGTGTTGTGTATTATGAGCTGCTAAAACCGAATGAGACAATCACAGGCGAGGTCTACCGACGACAATTGATGCGTTTTAGCCGAGCACTGAAGGAAAAATGGCAGGAAACGGTTGCAAGACACGATAAAGTTATTTGCAACATGACAATTCTCGGCCACATGTTGCAAATGTCGTCAAAACTTACCTTGAAACGCTCAAATGGGATGTCCTACCACACCCGCCGTATAGTCCAGACCTTGTGCCATCCGATTACAATCTCTTCCGATTATTTTATGTATAAGGAACAAGACAGGTCCAAGAACTAAACCTTGAGGAATACTTTACTTAGTTTTGATCTTCACGATTTGCTTTTTGTTTTCCAGATAGGATCCAACTATGTATTGACCTACTAACCTAAGTTATAAAGCTAATTATATAAAAGAATGTTCTGATCGACCATTTTCAACTCTAACCCGAACCGAAGCTTTCTAAAAAGCTTTAACTCTCAAATTCTGTGGTGAACGAAGACAAGATAGATAGATTTTATTACAAAGAGGAAGAATAACGTCACATTTTAAGTCTTCCTGAAAATGCCCAGTCAGGAATACTCAAATTGAAAAATTCCAAAATATCTACGATATTAAAAGGAAACATTTTTATGCATATCATTTGATATATCTATAATCGCTTCGATAGGAGTAAGAATAATTTATATAATAGATAGTCTTTCACAGACCTAGGAATTTACTCAAAAAAAGGTATTAACTTCGAAACTATTATGTTGTGACCTTAAGGTAGGACAGTAACAATTAACTTGAAACAGATGCAAAGTAATTTACATTTGTTACGTCAATGGGTTCCAATATGAAAACGTTGCCATTCATTAATTCAGTAGAAGTATTTCGCTTGGTTTTATTTCGATTAATGATGTTATTTACCACTTTCCATTCTTGCTTAATGTTCACATGTGCAACTCTTAAATTATTGCAGTATTAACTATCGCTACAGTTTTTAATTTAATTATTTATGTTTTGGCTCATGAGCTCGTTACGACTCCTAAGCCACTATTCTCATGATTTTCATTTGTGTTTTTGCCTTATTGAAGTAAGACGGACAGTTACGCAGGAGGTAGAGCGAATTTGTAGCAACTTTATATTATGAGCATATACCTCTTCCCAATTTTCAAAGCGTAAAAATTCAAAAGCAACAAAGTCCAATGGAAGAAAATAACGAGTAAAACTCCAAATCTGGTTGATGGAGGGCATTTATTTGGTTTGTATAGTTACCTGCTAGGGTCATCTTAAAAGCATCTTAACTACTCTACAAAGTACTATATGTTTAGCTTGATACACTGAATTGTTTCACTACCCTGTTTGCGTCCTTAAAATCGCGTCCTTTTAACTACGGATTAAGCTCTACACTGTTGGCAAAGCTTTTACCCCAGAGCCAATTTTTCAATTCTTTGAAAGGGTCAAATATGATGCGTATGGATGCAATTCAAAACTAAAATAGATTGCTTTGGTCACAGAAACAACCGTGTTGGAACTGATGCGTAGTCTTGATGAAACAAAGTGGGCATTTATTTCTTAGTTTCAATTGTTGAACTCTGCAATATGTTCGAAAGTACACACCATAACTGTATCTTCGTCTCAAGTGTGCAGTGACGAAGCGAAGTGAATGAACTTCACGAAGTTTTTCGCTCACTTCCAATCGACTGTCTACGAATACCTTTTTGTGGTTATTCTTCTTTACTGGATAGATATCTCATTAAGCCGACCAGTGCGATGTTCATCTAGGCAGCTTGCACGGCGGCCACGTTTAAACTCCATCACTTTAGCTGGGCGGCGAAGTTGGTAGAGCCCCTGTCTTTCAATTGATTCAATTGATAGGTCCCAGGTTCGATTCCTAGAGTGGCCTAGTTTTTCGAATCTGGTCTAGTCACCATTCGCAATTGGAATCATGTTAATGGCACTATCACGTGGTTGGTCGACCAGCGATTGTAGCCTGACTAATGGGTGGCATTGTTGTAGTAGTTGTTGTATCGGCTTAATACCTTATTCGTGTTTTCAAAATAGTGGTTTGTGTAGATTGTGTGTAGATGGCTCTGCTGTGAAGGCATAACACTGACAGCGGGCTGTTTAGCTAAATCTTCCAAACTTTAAAAGTCTACTAATGTCGAATTAAATCCTAGGAATTATATTTATTATTTTATTATTTACTCCTCGTATTATGAATAAAGAAAAAAAACTTCAAATGCAAAGAAACATAACATTCCCTGGTAAAAGCTGCATGGAATGACGCAGCTTTATAGCAACCTGTACGAACCGGAAGATCGAATTCTAGAATTCTTCTTCGGATATTTGGTCTTATCTGCGAAGCGAGCGAATGGAGGAAAAGGCATAACCACCAGCTCTACGAGCTGTAGATATAATGCGGAACGCAACAATTCGTCGAATGCACTGACTCGGCAAAATCGAGAGAATGGACAATAACGCTCCAGCAAAGAGAATTTTCGAATCCATGCCACCTGGCTCAAGACCAATCTTCTGTTCAAGGATAAAACAATTGCGAACGCTAGAAACCGACTAGAAGCTGCGTGCCTAGAACCGTCAGGCCCCAAATGCATCTCTTCATCAGGCTCAGTTCCTTCCAGGATCGTTTGTCGAATAAGTAAGCAAGTAAGAATACCAACTAATTTTAAATAATTCCAAAACGGAACTCAATTTTCCATTAATCCTGTCATTTTCAGTCTCATCTCACCCATCCACTTTGTTCGCTTATCGCAACTCTGGTCAGGCCAGAGGCAAACTTTAGTTTATTGTTGTTCGGATTCAACAACCCACACCGCGTGTGGACTGAGGTCTTTGCGAACAGTACAGCAACATTAGTTGCACAAGCCCTTCGCAGTCTTTAATTACATTATTTTAGTCCCAAAGCTATGCTATGGGCCGTGCTTATTTGTTCATTCTCGAAAGAGATTGCGTTTCTCAAAGTTATTTTTAAGTTCAATTACCATCTTTATAAATTTGCCAAACTCGATAAGATAAAAAAAGAAATTCTACATCTATAAAAGCCAACAGCTCCAAGCAAATCATTCAAAGAGTGTCGATTTCTCGCCTTCGTCTGGCCAAAGAGCTTATCTTATAAAAAGCGCTAATCACTTAATAAAACATAAATAACCTTGATACGGTTTTCCCATAGAGATTAGTAACCCAACAAAACGAATGCCGAATAAATTCATGTATGACTCACGAAATCAAAATTCATTTTGTATCGTGACTAATAAGGTAGAAGGTGCTACGACTCATCAATCACAGAATTGTATACGTCATGGCGTATACTCGAAACAGAGAACTATGCCACGGCATAGTGACGCGGAATGAACATTATTCTGATTTAGTACATACCTCTTGACAGGAAGAAATGATCGGGATATAATAATTTGAATCCGAACAGTGTGAAAATACATTCCACAGAGAATGAGCCTCTATCGACGAAATCTCCATTAAATAAATACGGATTTGTTGGCGATGGTAAGCCATTGATGCTGAAGATGTTCATAAGATCATAAAACTGACCATGAATGTCTCCACAAATTGTAAATTTAGACTCATCTGGCACATGAATATCCACCAGGGATTGCTGAGTACGCAGATAGACATCAATGTCACAGAGGATCTGTACAAAAGACAATTGATTCAGTTAATTGTTGGCAAACGAATTCAGAGTAACATTTACCTTGTAAGCATATTTCCGATGGAGTTTCTTTTGTTTTTTGTAGTGCTCCATTAGATCTTCCATGAACTTGAGTGTTACTTTACCATCTTCCAATGCTGGACCCTGGTAATCATCCTCAATTGCTGCAAAAGCAAAATATCAATTTATAGCTCTGTGGACCAAAACAAGTCTTACTTATATTTTCCAAGTCGCGGAACATCTCGGATAGAGTCTTTTCTGGTTTATCGACCGCGATGGCACGCTCAAAAGCGCGCATTTTAACGATTTTGTTGCATTCGGTGAACTTCATTTTTGCTTCTTTATCGTTTGGTCTTAATTTAGATACCTAAGGAGGGATAAATGCTGTTTATTTTTGTTTAAAACTCAATATTTTTAAAAGAGTTATTACGTATTCAAAGTCTGATAAAGCTTGTTTAAATTTCCCTAATGACATCTGAGCGGCTGCCCGTCTGTAATAGCCCTTCAAATAAGCGGGATCAGATTTGACGGCTAGAATTCCATCCTGCAAGGCGAACCCGAAGCTCTCCTGACGCAAATGTGCTAGACTACGATTGGCGTAGTAAATAGCATTGTTGGGGTTTAATTCTATGGCTTTGGTGTACATCTCTATTGCTTTTGAAAAATCCTTGGCTGAAATTAAAAACAAAAGAAAAAAAGTAAGAAGATTTCAGATTTTTTTTTTGAGGGCATGATTTCCGCTGCATTCTGATTTTACAAATCGCCCTGAGTTCACTGTGTCTATTAAGCTGATACTCGTTAGCGGAAAAATAAGTAAGCCTGTACCTAGAAAGAGCATTTTCTTGGGGCATGTCCTCCGACCCATCAGAAATCTTCTAAATCGTAGTTGAATCAGAGCGGCACAAAGGACTACCTTACAAATAGAAGGCAGCTCCAATGAGAACAGGAAGACGTATTTCGCCAATACTTTTTGGAGCAAACTTCTCAAAAAGATAGCCTTCTTCTAGTTAAGAGTTTTACGGTATAGAATATGCCCAAGGTAAGGTATGCCTGTCATAAAGTCCGGCTTTAATCGCGCTGAAGAAGTACTCTCCATGGTTTCCTGGTCTGCGTCTTTATCCCAAATGCGTCTGACTTTCATATTGATGTAGTGAATAACACAATGGACAACACCAATAGAAGTATTACACAAGCTGTACTAACAAATGAATGAAATGATTAAAAGCCTAAGATAAGAGGTTATGAGGTTCGGTCTTCCGTTCTTTTTGAACCTGGTGGTTTCGATTCGAAGAGGCTCTTGGCTGAGCATTATTGTCCATTCTCTCGATGTGGGCGCGCCAGTTTTGTCGACGGATTTTTGCCTTCCGGACAATATTTTTTTCCTACGTGTCAAGAGTTCAGAAAGCAACGATTGTCTCGGTTTATTCTCCGTCGGATCACCACGGTGGTGTCGTTTGTGAAGGATATATAAGTCCCGTTTTGTCTGTCCTTCGATCGCAGTGAATGCCTCAGCAACGGCACTCTGCGAACGAGTGCTCGTTTCAATACCGTTTGCGTGTCCCAGAAGCTTGGTAGGTTTGAAAAAAAAAAAGAATAGTAGCTTCCGTGTTGACAACTGTCCTCGTACTTTCTGATTGAAAAATGACTCCTTTTCAGAAATTGGTGCCTTGTATTCATTAAATTTTAAAGGATGTGGAAAGTTTTGCTCTTTCGTGACCCTCAAGGTCTTATACATTTTAAGGAACAATTTGCGAATCTGCACAGTTGTGCTTCCTTCTAGTTCAGCTTGCCCAAAAAGCAGCTGGAGAATGATGCAATGAAATCCTCCTTGATGCATTAACAAGGCGATTGGAAAAAACGCAAACGGATAAACGATCAACCAAGAACCAATTCATCTCCTGATCCGAACAGAACTAGGACAGGTTTAAAAGATTCTGTGGTTCTTTAATGAAGAAAACAGTGAAACAATAAGGCAGAGTAGCTGATATTGCTTCCTCTGTTTTATGAGAGAAGAAACTATAACACAAAAAAGAGAATTGATCCAGATACTCGGACTTAAAGGCAATAGATGGAAACAAACACGACCAGACGGGCTTGTGATAGAAACGAGAGCTGACATTATGAGGAAGGTTAAGACGGATCCGACTATAAAAAAAAAAGTCAACAGACTCGCGAAATTTGGATTTCCATCAGAAGGCGACGAAGATACTTGAGGCGACACACGAAGTTCTGGGCGGAGTGATTAATTTTGACGAAATTACCTCAACGACATAAATCAAGCCACACGCCAAAATAGCTTACAATGCGCTGGCGGTGGAAAGGATTAGAATACGATGGAAGAACTGCCGATTGAGAAATGGATTAACTTAAAAAGATGCTTGTGATGTTTTGAATGCAATAAGCTTTCTTGGGACTGCATAAGTGGTGATCGATGTGAACACTGGTGACCATTAATGCATACTCCGCTGAGTACGAGTAATTGGAAACAGCAACGGAAATACTGAAAGGATTGAAAGAGCTACCGTAATGGGCTTTAAAATGCATAAACCAAAGACATGCATTGATTTCTTTTTTACAATTTACACGAAATAGTAAAAATAACAACGAGAATGTTCTGCCCGTTTGACAACATTAAAAGCTTTTAAGCGATTGGATGGATAATTAGAAGTAAAGAAGAAACATTTTTCCCATTTTTATTTGCCTTAAAAAAAATAATCGAACCCAGGGAAAGATGCCTTTCTAAGTCACTGTTTCAAGTGACTCAAGTCAAGTTATTCTTGATATTTTAACCAATTAAGGGGAATACACCTTCAACCATAGTATTCCCTGTTTCTCTGCGTTACGTACAAATACACTAGTTTGTTTTCTTTGATTTAAGAACTTTGTCATGACAATAAAAATAGCGATGATAATCGCTTATATCACACCTTTGTCTTTAGACAGGCAATTCGTTGCTTCCTCAAGTTGCCGTTCATATTATTTCTTGTTTTCAAAGGCAAAAAAATCGTAATACATGAAATGTAAGGAATAACCTAAAACAATACGACAAAACAGCACAAGACCAAAAAAAGTGCGTGGGTTTTTGTTACCTCAAATTTCGTGAGCTGTCCAATTTGTTTCACTTAAACCTTAATTTTAAGACATCGAGTAGTCTTAGTTTGCAATTAGCAACGATAAAAATTGTAAGACTTGACCAAAACCTGTGAAAAATGCTTAGAAAACCCGCAGCATAATATCGCCAGAGTTGAGGTTATGTCGGCCGACATAATGGGCTTTTTTTCAATCACAAAGACTTGAGAACAATCACAAAAAGTTAACTTACATTTTAACAAATCATTTCCTTTATTCTTGAAGTCCTCGGCAGAAGCTATCTGCTCATCCATGGTTTCCTTTTTATCCTCATTATTATTTTGCAGTTGTTGCAGTGGCTGTTGTATGGTGGACGACATTTTTTTGCACGGCAAATAATACCCTGTTCACACTATGTCCTGGGTAATGTGCTAGGCCAGCTTAATTGTTTATAAATAAGGAAAACAAAAACTTTTCGGTTGTGATGTTGCCTATTGAAAGCAACAAAAAAGAAAAGAAAACTGTGTCGGCAGGAAGGAATAAATCACTATGCAACAAAACCCAACGACAAAACGAACTTTGAAAATGGTTTTTTTTTTTAACAGAGTTTGTGACGGCGGGGGGGAACTTTTTCAGACATGGTGCGATAATGGCAGCAATACACTTGCAGTCGGTGGTGATTTTACGCACGTGTGTTAAGTAAACATGTGACAGCGGCTTCTGGTGTAGTGGTAGCAGCTGATTGTATCAATTTCGAAATGTCATCATTTTGCTATGGGTGCATTCAGCACTAAATATTTCGAATCCTGATGAGTAGAAATATTTAACGAAGACGGAATTGGAAATCAGTTTAAAGCTTATCCGCATATGCAACTAATTAAAAATGAAAGGTAATAGACTTTATCATGCCGTCTGAGCAAGAATGACATACAAACTTGTGACGAGCTCCTTAATTGGGTATTTCGGACCCTTCA
The DNA here is from genome assembly GCA_963555765.1 of Orthonevra nobilis. Classification (NCBI taxonomy): domain Eukaryota; kingdom Metazoa; phylum Arthropoda; class Insecta; order Diptera; family Syrphidae; genus Orthonevra; species Orthonevra nobilis. The sequence continues at coordinate 27,480,308 of OY743225.1, read as the reverse complement.
ATGGTATTTGGATGTGTCAATTGGTCCAAAGATATCTTGTTCTGGTGTGCAATCGAAGGATTTTTATTTTGCATCAATGAAGGAAGCAATATTGGCGAGTTGGCTGTCATTAAAGAAGGCTTTTATCTTTTTCCCGTGCGTTTGGGTAACTACAACAATCAAATCGGATGATGAAGAGGATATACTTTCCTCTTCAGATATAAGTACGCCAACATTCTTAGAATGTAGCACGCAAGATACTTATTTCATAGATCTAATACCAACGTTGGAGGGGGGAGGCCGGTATTTTACCCTAGCTATCACAATGTAACACGTTTGAAACTAAGTCTAGCCTTTCTTCGTTTGAACTCGAGAATTCATTAACAATAAATCAAGTTCATCCCCAAGTCTTGTTCAATAATCAAAGGCACACATAAAGAGCAAACATAATAAAGTATATTTTAGCTAAATAGAAAAGAAAATAATTTATAATAAGAATTCATTACATAAGGAAAAAAATTAGTTTGAATTGTAATCGGTACAATTATATCTTGTGGCTTTCCCTTCTGTCCAATGCTCTGAAACATACACTAACATAGATTTTATTTGACGGTTGACGAGTTGGTTGAAAAAAAAAAAATCAAAAGACGCTGTTTTGTTTGCATTAGATAGTTTTATTTAAACGTCAAACCGTTTGCTGTTGATTGTTTGTTATTCCAATGACAGTATTTTTGACTTTTGAGGTACTCTTTCAATTTAGTTTAAGCAGTGTATGGCCAAATATTAATTCCGCAAACAACTCAGTTTACAATCGAAATGCATTGTGTATGAACATCTTAACTGACGGAATATCATCAATTATTGACAAGTATCCTTTGAAGCTTGGTATATTAAAAAAAACATATTTTAACATAACATAAACATATTAATAATGTATTTGTGACGCAATCTGTATGCAAGACTGGGGACTAATCAGTCGTTTTGTTAAAGTAAATGCACATAAGATGCGAATCTATTTATACCTGTATGGCAATCGTAAACTCATTCGATGCATAAAACATTTAACTCGCTGAATGCGTTCGAAATACACTCCATATAACATATCTGTTAGCAGTTATTCGAACCAAACTTAAATGTCAAATTCAAGTTTTTGACTTGTGAATAGAGTGAAAGGCAAGAGGACAACAAAAATTCTTGTTTTTCTTGTAATAATAAGCCACTTGGCAATAAAATTGCTTTATTAAAATGCCTAACAAAATTAATAACGTTAAATAAATTTCAACTCGAACTGAATCGCGACTTAAAAGAATAGTAGTACTACTCCGAAGCATATAACAAGTTCTCTTCGATTGGTAGAATCTATACTGTAACTGGAAGAAATTATTGAGTATTTATTCCTGAAACGATGGCAATGAATAATTTAACTGTGGACGGTGAGTTCCGTTACATTATTCAATGGTTCAACGAATGGAGCGAACTGCAACGAGACGACTTTATTCCCATTCTTCTTGATTATTTGACCCGTGAGACTTCCGGGGTGTATGTGAACGGAGTGGTCAGCGGCCTGGCAAATGCCGATGTAATGGACAAACCGATGAGCCTCTTTCAATGCAGAGTAAGTACTTATAGATATAACATGGAGAGTATTTGTATATTTGTATGAATTGGTTTTTTGTTAAAAGCAGAGTGTTGAACTATTTATAAGCATTGGAGTCTGTTAAGTGGCATAACCATAAAAGGAAGTTGGTCTTGTTTAGTTGAGCTTGAATGCAGGCTAAACTGAATTTCGATATAAGTTTCTAAATGCACGAAATTGCTGAGGAAATTCTCTTTTGGCGTTTGGATCAAAGGGTAGAATGTGCATCTTTGTTTAAAATGGATCTTGAGAGGAACAAAAGTTCTATGGCCAGTTTTAAAGTTGTTTCCTCATACTTCTTATTGAGTGAGTTCTTAGACGCGGCCAATGTTTTTTTATTGGCATAGTTACAAATGCGTTGATAGTATGTTGGTTTTTTAATATTCAGTCTTGATTTAGGACAGTTTCGGAAATGCTAACGCTGTAGTCTATGCAATGATTTGTCCATTTAATTTTTTTGTTAAAAGTTAATAGCTTAAGTGTACAATTAAGTTAATAATAGACTGTAATTACACCTCATTTTTTGATTTTTTCTGCTAATCTGCAAGGTTTTACACTTCTGTAATGCTATGTTGGCGTCTTAAAAAGTGGATCATTTCCATCTTTTAATAGTATGCATTATCTAAAGACCTTACTTACTTGCTTAAGTTGGCGCTGTGTTGGACCTGTGCCTCAACCAACAAGTGTCTCCAGCCAGCTTGATCTTTAGTTTCGCACGCATTGTCGGTTGAGGTCCCTCTTTACTAGCGTGCGCCACCTGAGTCGTGGATTTCCTCTGCCGCGCCGTCCCTCGGTGGTGGATTCGAAGACTTTCCGGGCCGGAACATTGGTTTCCATTCACTCTTCTGGCAGCTCGTACCGTTCGTTGTTATATCTTCTCCTCTACTCACCATCTATGCAGACGGGACCGAAAATCACCCGAAGAATTTTCCTCTTGAACAGTCACGAGCAAACGGACAAAGTCGTTTTTTGGGAAAGTTCATGCCTCCGCGCCATATAGCAAATTGGGACGATTAAGGTCTTGTTGTTTGGTGTTTCGAGACAGGGCTTTGTTTATCTATTGCTTTCTTAGCAGCAGCGATTGATAAGAGTTATTCTTCGTTTGATTTCAGCGCTGGTTTCGTTGTCTGAGTTGATAGTGATGCCTAGGTAGACTAAGTCTTTGAGCACCTCAGATTTATAGCTGTCTACTGTAACGTTCTGTCCGAGACGTCAGAGTTGGGAGTCTTTTCTCGTTTGCTCTCCCTCATTTACCGTTAAACCCATCTCCGCGGCCTCCGTAGCTATAGTCACAAAAGTGCCATTGACATCACGCTGCGTTCTTCTGATAATGTCAATATCGTTGGCATATGCGAGTAGTTGGACGGACTTCTGAAAGATTGTTCCTCTGTTGTTGGCGTGCGAGCTTTGAACAATGTTGAAGAATTCACATGACAGCGCGTTGAATCCTTTTTTGACCTCAAAGCTCTCTTAACAGACTTTGATAGAGCAGCGTGCATTCTCCATTGTCATCCTACACAAACGGACGACTTTGGAAGGGGTGCCAAAACTAGACATTGCGATGTATAGTTGGTCTATATAGATTCTGTCATACGCGGCCTTGAATTCGATGAAAATGAGGTGGGTTTCGATCTATTGTTCCTGGGTTTTTTTTTTAAAATTGCCGTGCGAATATTTCTTTGGTGGTTTTTTGATCCTTCGATCGGGCAATTCAATGCGGAGGTTCCGTTCTTCAGCGGGACTTCGTTCTTCGTCGCCGTTATAAATTCTGCAGAAATCCAGCTCTGCGATTCTACTACCATGTTCCCTTGATCATCCTTCCAGTTGTCATTTCGGGCTTTATAAACTGGACTGGTCAATTCTACCCTTCCGTAGATAGGCTAATGATATCCCTTAATTCTACAGAAAGCGCGCTTCTCATGCTTTTTTCTTACTGCTTTTCAACATTTGCTTCTGGGACAGTTTTTTTTTTCGGTAACCGAAAGACACTTGCTCGTCTGGGCTTGTCTGCCCGTTCGTCCAATTTCATTTACTGAATTCACGTTCATTGAAATGATATTAAATGTTCTTCTTGCCAGCGAACGTTTTAAGGCTGCAGCTGCATTTGGCTCATCAAAAACGAATGGATATGATCAACCCATGCCACCTGCATTTGCATATAATTTGCCAGCTTAGATTCAATACAATCAAACAGAATTTTTTTACCAATAGTAAATATTAAATAAAATACTTTATTTTAGATAAAACTCTTTAAAGAATGGGCTCCAAAGTGGCCAGAAGAAATGAAGAACAGACTCAAAAACAAAATCATGGAAATGGACACAAAGGTTGCTGAGAAAATAATCGAAGAACTAAAATCAGTAAATGGCATTGAAGGAACAACAAATGGAACATCGACTCCAGTCGATCCTGTTGAGCCAGAAATTGAAGACGGGAATAGTGAGGAGGAGCCATCTGCTGAACCCGAAGTCGCAGAGTATGTTTCTCCACCAATTTTATCAAATGAAGAAGTTCCTCCAGTTGCTTAAAAATCTATTATAATACCTTTAAGCATTTCGAAGATTCCTTTTTTTTTTAAATAATCTTATTTGAGTGCCAAACTACAATAAAACATTCCCTAAGGCACAACCAAAACGAAAAATCATTAATTATTTACATTCCCTTGAGTATTCAACATATATATACATACACGAACATTTTGTATTTTTATAAAAGATATTTTTGAATTATTAACAATTTATTTATATATAATTTTGCAAACCGCACAATTTTGTAATATTAATCAATACTGCGCTACTCTTAGTTCTTTTATACGGGAAAGGGCACTATGAGTTGCTTGTTATATTTTAAGAAATTTACTCTACTGCATTGCTCAAAATTCTTTTTAAATAATGTTTAATCATTAAAAAAATCGAATATAGTTTAATATATTGAGTTAAAAATCAAAAAAAAAAAAAAAAACATCCCAAAAGACGAACGAATAAAATTAAATGTGTTTTAGATTAGTTCACAGAAGATATATTTTTCAAAACTTTTAAGTGGTTTTATATAACAATAAAATATAATCGAGTTTTTATTTTTACGGATTTGCAATTTCTTTCATTTCTTTCTTTCTTTCATTTCTTCGCACAACTTCAGCAGGTGGGGGCGGTTTTTAAGAAGAATTAGTTAAAATAAAATAAATCCTTTTCGTAGACTCAAAGGTTTTCGTGATGACATCTTCAATGTCGCCGGTCAGAAATTGGTTTGGCTTTTGGAGAATTTTTTGTGCAGAAAGTACACAATCTTATTTGATAGTTTTGTTGGAAGTTTCAGTCGGTTTAACTGTCTTATCATTTGTATCAGGTGAGCAATAGAGGTCTGCATAAATGTATTCATTTGCTTTGACTAAACGTTTTCAGGACTCCAGTGTACACTATTCATTGCAACAATTCGAACAAGTGTACAATACTCGATCACTTGATAGCAAATTGAGTGCATTGTTTTTTTTTTGCTCTCCCTCAATTGGGTGCTTCAATTAGCTTGATGTGTTCGCATCGTGTTCAGTGAGTGAATACACTGAGTGCACTAAATAAAATAAGTTCAAGCTCTAGTTGGTTTCTAGCTTTGGTTTGGTACAGTGCGAAAAAGGAAAATAGAAATAAAGTATAAATATTTATCCAAAATGTTAAAGTATAATAACAAAACGGCAACTATGAAAACCGAGATGAAATTCAAAATTTAGTGGTATGTAAAAGATGTAAACTATAAAAGCACTTTGAATTAAGTAAAACAAACGTTACATATTGAAAAAAATGGGAACTGATAATAAAAAAGAAAAAAAATAGGTCAAGTGTAATTCGGACTCCCACACCGAGGGTTCCGTACAAACCTGTAGGTGAACCATATAAGTACAAGTTTACCCATCACGACAATGGAGTCATTGATATGGTATTTTTAATGAAAAAGGTCTCTTTCTTGTTTCGAAACACATATCATTTATTTTTAAATACAAATGAAATATTGTAGGAACAATACAAGCAAGCTGTCTGATAATATATATGTTTGACAATAATACAATGTATTATGATATGATAAGCTGGTTGAAAGATGTTGTCCCCTCCCCATACTTAGAGATAAGTCGCGGTCATTGAGGTAACAACAATTATGTTTATAATCACAATATATATTTAGGTTTTGAATCCATAGCGATTAGTTGCGAGTTTCAAAATATGCGGTACAAATGGTTGTACCTTTCCGTTTTTGCGTTGACTAAGGAATTGCTTTATTTTCATAGCTTAAAGGCAATTAGACCTGAGTATTTATATTATTATATATCTACGCGCCCATGAGGAAGGTGGTAGTAAGTTTAAAATTATCAAAAATATTTTTATTATATGACGTTACGAAAAATGTACGGTTTTCGTAATTTTACTTTTATCTGTGCTATAAGGTGTTGCTTCGTACAAAATTTCAAGATTCTGAGTTTACGGGAAGTACTCTGTTTCGATTCCCTTGCGAGTGTCGAAAATTTACGGCATAAACGGCTGAATCTTTTGATTGCGTTGACTTAGAAGCTGCAAGGGACAGAAGACCTGAGTATTTGATATAAATTCCAGTTTGATACCTCCACGCGTTCCTGACAAAAAGGGTCTTGACGGACAGATGAACGGACAACAAAGTGATCCTATAAGGGTTCCGTTTTTTTCTTTCGAGGTTATGGAACTCTTAAAACACACGTAGAAACATAGATAGATCGATAGATTTTATTTTATTTGACGTAAAAGATAGGAAAAAAAAATCGTACTGGTGATAGCAAAATGGTCAATAGAAAACTGGCAATCGTTCAATATTATCAAAGATAGTTGATTAAACAATTTCGCTGAATTTTTCACATTTATTGTTACCACAATCCACAAGAGTTGCACGTAACTTTCAAAATGTATACAATAAATACAATAAAATCACAACCTTTTTAAATACATTTGAATGTGATTTAAATCGCAAGGCTATTAGGGTGACGGACAGGGGGTCAAATATGATTGCTGCATTCCGCACATTTGATCGTAACTTCTGCATAAATCATTTATTACACGATAGTATAGAAAAAAGTATCAAGGAAATCCCCGAAATATTTGAAATATGTTTACGTGCACTACACCAGTAAAATATTTAAAAAATCGAATGTTAACTGTTCTCTTCGAACATCCATAAGAATTTGTCTGTACTAGATTAAATAAAATTTATTATTTATTGTATCCCATAGAAAAAAAAATTTGGTCGAAATCACAAACTTATTGCGGGAAAAAAATGAATTGCAAAAAATTAGCAATATTAATTTAAGTTACATAAGTGGTTTAGTCAAAATTTTAAGTTCTTTTAAGGAAACGTCAAAAGTGTAAGAAGATGAAAAGTATTCGTTTCTTCATCTAACAATCGTTCATATTCATCGTTTAAAAAAAATATGTGCTGTTAATTTAGAAATTAAAAACTTTAATAATAAAATTAACCACCTTTTGGATAGAATTTTTTTTAAAAAATTTGATAATAAATCATAAAATTTATCTCGATTTGTTGAAGCCGAAAAAAACTTATTTAGGATGAATGAATGCAAAAATTGTACCGGATGCTAAAATATGTGAACGAGTGCCTTTTAACAGATGGTAAAGATTTGTTTGCAGACTTTTTTCAACCAGTAGAAAAATAAACTACCACTCATAATGACAAAGTTAACAGTTAATAACGGGCATATGAAAATGTAGACGTAACATATAATTTTTTGCAGGGGTGTACAAAGTTGAATTTCCACTGTTGTTAAGAGTTAGCTACAGAATACTAGCAACACCGGCAAGCAGTGCTCTTTTTCTTAAGCTAGAATGCTTATTTCAGAAAAACGTTGTTTAATTGGATCCGACCCAATTTTGATAAACCAAATTATGTTTTTAAATTTTAATAAAAATAAAATTGAAATTTTCAATGACTTGGAAGAACTTTTGAAAGAAATTTATTTAAAAAAATGTTAATTTAACTTTTCAAGCTGTGTAGAAGTACCAAGAAGTGTACTTGAAATAAAACGAATGTCTCAAAACTGATTTAAATACATTCATTGCAGACCTCTAGTGCGCAAATAAGCCCTCCTTGTTTTTTTTTGGATGAAAGTGTATTGCCCATCGCTAGCTACAACTTTTTCCCACTTTCACGAATCAAGCCATTTTTTGATGTTTTCATGTGAGCGGACTTGCTGATCAGCCAGACCAGCTGGTACCATCGAACGCAACAATTTATAATCGGATGGTGCAATAACTGGGAAATATGGCTAGTGGGGTAGGACTTCCCGTTTGAGCGTTTCCAAGTAGGTTTCAACGAGCCGAGCGTTGTCATGATGTAGAATTACTTGGCTGTTTTTCGTGCAGTGCTCGATTTAATCGCATCAATTGAAGTCGATACCGTTCCGCAGTGATGGTTTCGTTGGGTTTCAACAGTTCGTGATAAATGGCACCGACCTGGTCCCATCAAATACACAGCATTTGCTGCTAGAGCTGTTGTTCACAGGCGAATAAACGACGCTGAACATAACTTGGCTTCAAATCATAAGTAACCTAAGTTAATAGTTTTTGAATTATTTCCAACGCATGCAAACGCTTAGAAATGGCTTGGCGGGTAACAACTAATGCTGAAACAAGCTGTTCTCGCGTTTGGCGTCTTCGAAGAATTTTGGCGTTTCTTCACGCGAACGGTAGTCAAAATCGATATCACCGTCTTAAAAACGACGGAACCAATCACGGCGCATTGTTTCACATAGAGCAGCATGTATAGTACTTCAACTTTTTGGAGTTCTCGATGCGCTTCAGTCGCCGATTTTTTGTTTTCGATTGAAACATGAAAATTAACAATTTCCACAAATGACGATCATTTGGCAGAAAGTCAGACCTTTTCACACGACCAAAAGTATATGTCGCCTAAACAAAATCACTAATTTGTCAAAATACTTTGATTACCATATGTCTAACAATAAGCTCGTTATATGACGTTTTGATTTTGATTATGACAATATCTACCAGCACTTGCTGCTGGACCCAATAGTTTCACTCTTTGCGGATTCTTAACAAGCACATGTCTATTTGTATTCATGCACCCCTATTGTGAGTGTCGTTCAACGAACATCACGATCATTGTCGATTGCGTCGATTGATTTTAGGATTGCGTTACTCAATTGATGAATGAATAGATTATTGGCCCCGTTCCAGCTCGCCTTTGCTAAACTGGTGTACTGCTCCGCTGCGGGGAAATTTCTCTGGAAAGCATTGTGAATAAAAATTTGTATATTGTGAATAATCATATTTTGACAGTTGTGTTTGGCTATTGTTTTTGTAATTATTTGCAAATATAAGTTCGATTGAGTTTTGATTTAGCTTAAAATCTTGGTTATTTGTAAATATGTACCTTTAGACAATGTTAAAAATACAACACACACTTTGCACACTTTGACTAAATAGTCAAAAACAAGACATGACAATAGATGTTATTTAATTTGTGAATAACGATGCACAGCTTACTCATTTAAAAAACGTTAAAAAAAATTCAAATACGACGTAAGTCCAGGCACTTGTGTTGTCCTCACTTTTTTTGATGAAGTTAGTCGAAATGACGCAAATCGACGCGTTTCATATCGAGGTATTAATTAAATTAATGTTTTAAAAAAAATGCAGTCTGTTTTGTAGTCAGGACTCTTTTATTTTAGAATGGAAGGAAAATATAAAAAAGAACATTTAAGGTGTTGGAGTAGGCGTCGGCGTTGGAGTTGGCGTAACTGGCGTCGTTGTTGGGGCCGCTGTTGTAGTACACAATGGTGATCCCATTGCACATAATCTTAACTGCACCCTAGGACGAAGAACAAATCGTATCCCCTCTGATTCTTGACAAATAACAAGAACACCGATCAGACAGAACAAAAGGAACGTTTTCGAAAACATTTTGTCTTTAGATTATAATGTGAAGTTTGGAACTAATCTTTCTGGGCCAATGAAGTTGCTTTTAAAGGGAACCCAAAGTTTTTTAGGGTAGGAAATGTAAAATATGTAAACAAAACACAAAATTCAAGGTTACATTGTAACAACTGGGTTACAATGTTTGTTGATATTTTATTGGAACCAACATCCGGCCATTTGGGTAAAGAGTGAGGCGATAGTTATTCCGTATAAGATTGAAGTGATTTTGTTTGTTTTATGTTTTTGGAACCGGTTGTGGCAATAGAAATATTGATCAAGTTAACTTTTTGAACATTTCTGCTCCACTGTTTGTACATATTTAGTCAGAACAGAATTAAGGAAGTCTATCATTGCATTGGAAGTTTCCGAAAATGTCTAGGGAACTACGAGTTAGAATTTTCCTCAACATGCTCCTGAAGTTTGTATAGGCTAGGATGGTGAGGCTTTAAAGGAACCACTGTTCAATATTTTTCTGCGATTCTTGTTTTTTTGTTTTAAAGATTCTGATAAATTTTGGAATATGCTAATTCTTCAATTCGGAGCCGAATTTTGGATGAAAAGCAAGACAGTAGCACAAATTTTCCGAATCGAAAACATATTATGCCGCGGCTCGGTTCCTTAAAGGATCGTTGGCCTGATGAGTAAGTTAGTTTAGCATATAGTTATTAAGTACCCAAAGCGTGGCAAGATTGTTCGCGTAGCATCGTTTTTCAATAGATCTGCATACAAAAAATTCCAATGACGTCGAGTATGAACTCTGTGCCGCCAAGCAACAACAAGAATTATTGATTACAGGATTTTTGACCTAAGTGCGCAGTAAATATATTGCTGTGCGACTTATGTGGAACGCAGGCCCATTTTGCTGGAACCTCACCTCGACCAATTCAAAATCCGAAATTTCTGGCAAAAAAAAAATCGGTTATCATGCCTTGCGCTTTCATGGTTGAGCTCTCGATTGACTATAGCTTCGCTATTATTGTCATCTCCAAAAAAACACCAAATGATTAGCTGTTAAATAAAGACCACTTTTTTCTTGGCATCAATTCAGAGTTGCTCTTAGGCCCATATAAGAGCGATATATAGTGGTGTGCAAAATAATAGTTGTGTACCAAGAAATCATGAAAAAGTATTATATTTGTCGCAATAGTGACAACAAATCCAAAAACTCATGCAATTTTTAATTCATTCATTTAGACAGTTTTTGGGATCGCTCCATACATTACGATTCCTATGCGGCTCGCACAGATTGCCATAATACGTCTTATTTGTGTACCAGGAATGACCAAGAGCCTTTTTGATGGGGCTTAGGTTTGGAGATGTCGGGGGCCATTCCAAAACTTCAACACAACTTTGCACAAAAAAGGACTTTATCACTTTTGAAGTGTGTTTGGGGTCGTTATCTTGCTGGAATGTCCACTGTAATGGTATCTCTTCTTCGGCGAAAGGCAGCATTCTCCAATACGTACACTAAGGAGCAAAACCGATTTAATAAACAAAAAAAATGCAAAAAGTTAATTTTTTAAAGCAACTGTTTTATTTAATGGTGTTTTTTCTTCAATTATGTGTTTAGTAACCTTAAAACTAGCAGAATAACATAAAAAAAAATACCAAAATATATCCGATAACAAACGTAAAATATAATTTAATAAAATAACTCCATTGAATCACTTTTGCATCCAAATTTGTTTTGTATTCTTTTTATCGTTTTCAATAATTCGTCCACAACCCTTCATTTCTTCTAAGTTCATTTAATCTTTTTGGCATAGAGTTGTAAAATTTTCTGACGATTTCCAGCTGAATCGCATACCATTCCTGTTCAACTTTCTCCCAAAGTTCATTTATTCCCTTCGGAACTGCAGGAAGCTTAGCTAGTTGCCTTTTTAAATAAGCCCAAAGGTTCTCAATCGGATTAATGTCTGGGCTTTGTGGTGGCCAATGCATTTCGTCGAATTCTTGGTTATCAAGCCAAGAACGCACTAATTTGGCAGTGTGCTTGGGGTCATTGTCATGTTGAAATATGATCTCTCCCCTGTTTCTTAGCATCATATCAGTAGCGATGGGCAAGTTTTCTTGTAAAATGCTTAAGTAATCTTCCTAACGCATTCTGCCTTCAATTCGCACTATTGGCCCCACCCCATTCGGCGTAATGCACCCCCAAACCATTAATGAACCTCCACCATGCTTAACTGTTTGTTGCATTTGCGATTATGATGTTGGTTTTGCACTTCTACTCCAACTCCACGACCTTCCATCAGATTGATATCGGTTTATTTTTGTTTCATCCGACCAAATAACCTGTAATATACAGTCATTTTAATATGTTTGTAACACCCTGTGAACATTTACCTGTTGCCAATCAAATTCAGTCCAATCTTTTGTGAATTTCTGCAAAGTTTTTAGCAATTTGATGTTTTTTGCGGATAACATTGGCTTCTTTTTTTCACTTTTACTTTCATTCCTATTCGATTCAGGTGCCCGGCGTACAGTCTACACGCTGACGTCGTTGTTCAGCAACGATTTGGCCTCCTTTGGCGTATTAATATGACCTGATACCAGCGAACGAGCTATTCTATGACTCTCCTTTTCCGTTATTTTTCGTGGCCGTCCTCCTTTATTTGGCACTTTTTCCAAAAGGTCACATTTCTTCAATACCCGGCAAATCGTAGGCTGCCTAATTTTTAGTTTTTTTTTGAAATAACACGGCCAGAATAGCCAGTTCTTCCCATTTCAATTATTTGTTTTTTCAATATTTCTGGTTTACACTTCATTTTTTTTCTCTAAAGGCCGATCACAACCTTTCGCACACTCAAAACGAAATCACGTAAACATGACCCTTTTTGTACGGAATACGCACTAAAAAATCATGTGTAGCGGTATCATGGACCGTTTAGTTCGGATACATTTTCTGGGTGCAAAACTGATTCAATGAGGCAGTTCCATGTATTTATATTTTTTTTAATCCTGGAAATGAATTTTGTTGTTGTTTTTTGGTTCCTTTGTAGCTCAAAGCGCAGCATTTTTTATAATTTTTTATTTATTATTTTTTATTTTTTACCATCATCTGATTCAAATAAATTGAACTTTGACTCGTCAGAACACAAACTATTTCGCCAATTTTCTTTTGGACAACTAAGATGTTCCTGTCGAAACTTTTTTCTCCTTTGTACTTTGCGTTTGATCAACAATGGGCCTTTGCTGGACTTCTGGAAGTTAATATATTTTCGAATAACCTTCTTCTGATAGTTGAAGTATTGACATTAATTTTTTATTTCCGAAGTGGCTTTCAGCATCCTCATTATAAGGTGATTAGTTTATTGCGAGATTTTTAGTGATTTGCCATTAGTTTCCCTACTTTGGCGATATTTCAAGGCATTTGTTACCATGTTCTGAGAACAGCCAACAGTTTTCGCAATGTTTTCATACTTTTTGCCTTTTTGTCGGAAGGATTTTATTATGGCTCTGACTTTTCGGAAAAGTGAGCCTTACGTCCCATTTTCTAGCCGTTTTGGTCTTTAACTGTACAATTTTAGGAAACAAATCATAAAACACTTGATTGTAAGCTGAAATACTTGCGACTTTACTTATCTACAAGAATAAAAATGATTTAACAAAAACACACTTATTATTTTGCACTAATAAATTTCACGTCAACTCACGAAAACGAGCAAGGGAAAACTTTAAATGATTATAACTCTCAGAAAATTCATACAATTCAGTACTTGATACCGTTTTCCATAAAATTGTGCAGCCGTTTTAAAAAAAAATAATATTGATTTGAAACACAGTTTTTGCACCTATTATTTTGCACACCACTGTACAACTTAGCGAGTGGTAATTTTTCTTGAATTCCTGAGGCAATGGGATCCAAGAGAAAACTCCGAGATCTTTATGCTCAATCTTAGAGCATTCAGTTTAAAACAAATAAATATTAAAAATGAAACTGAAATATCGCACTTCAGCCAAGCCATAAGCGGTCAACGATTACTTGTCACCGTCAGGATTGTGTCGGACTTTTAAGCGTACAGACTCGGCCTCAAATCTTGGAAATAACATCTTCCAACGGCTCCACATCGCGTGTGTTATTGACAAGCTAAAAAGTGTACAAGGATAGAATCTGTGTCCGGTCGGAGTCGGCAATAATCTTAACGTTCAGCGATTGCATTTTGTGCAGAAAACAATGCACTTGAGAGGTTCGTTCTGAAGGGTAATGGTCGGTCAGCTTATATACGATTTTTTGTTTTTAAATCTCTGCTTTGGGACGTGGATGGCCTTACTTCAAGAAGCTCGTTTTCTGTGGATTGTCTACTCAGTTCAAACTTCTAACACCTACATTGCATTTATCAGATTTATTTTTACCAGTATCATTCATACTTAAATAAAAGTGTTATTCAATAGTTAAACCAAAACGCTTCTGATGAGCCATCCTGCATGAAACGGACCCAATCGACCACGTGCTGATTGGCGCAAGATAATTGTCAAACATTCATTCATTGATTCAGAGTTGCTTATACCACATCTGTCAATTTTTTTGTAGCAGCTCGATTTTGAGTCTGACTGTTCATTGCTTAAAAGCTGCAGCAAGCCAAATGTTACGTTTGGAAGGACGAAATCGAGCCCGAGGACAGTAAAATGAGCTCTGTGTCCCGTAGCTTGCATATCCTATGAAGGCAAATCTTAATGTCACTTACAAAACCATATTATTCAGTGTATAGTGCGAAAGTCTGAAACCATTTGAAACGCAAAAAACATAAGGCGTCCAGCCCGGCAAATTTTGGAAAAGAACAATGAACTCAAATCGACACTGACCAAACATTGATCGACTTCAAAGTGTCGTATGAAAAAATTCATTGCACTTTACTGTAAAAAGCGATGGCTTGGATCGGAATCACGGGAAAACGAACCGAAAAATAGATCGATCCTTCGAACACCAGCCGGGATAAATCATCACAGCCTATAGCTATAAAATCCAGGTACAAAATGTGTTTATCTCACTCTAACCAATAACAAATCCACAGACGACGCCGTTTGGCGAGCCCAGGAAGATCCATCATAGGAAACGGATGCTACTTCGGCTTGTCTAAACAATTGGTTCAAAACTAATCCAGATTCAAATCGGGCAAATGATGGACAGTAAGCAAGACAAATCTTAAATACCTTCGAAGGGGAAGAACCTTCTGTTCAAAGACCAAGAAATCGCGGTTGCTAGCAAGCTTGGTCAAACCAACTGGAAGTAGCTTAGGAACAATTGTCTGATTTTAATATAAGATTCTTAAGAGTATATTAGAAGAAGAATTGTTAAAGAATGAACTGAATTTAAATCAAAGAATTCAAACTTTTGATCGATACAACTGAACTCAAAAAAGGCTTAAATGATCAATCCTTTCCAGTCAATGACTGATGCATTCAATTTTTAGCAATCATTGAATTGAAATCATTTTCGGAAATCAATTGAATTCACTTAATATAAGTTCAATTCAGCAGTGGACCCAAATATTCCCTTAAAGAATTAACTTCGACATTATTTGGGTCTGTAATATGAATTTTCTTCCTCCTTTAAGCAGTATGGTCGTGATTGGGACAAGAGGGATCAAAACCTTCCCTTTTAACTGCATACCTTTAAATCCGGCCGCAGGACTCACGGGTTTTTTCGATTCTGCAATGGTACAGAGTTAAGGAGATAACTTTCGAAACATTTACGGATTAAGAAATACATAACGTCCACACCCATTAACTACAGACGTCTTTTATGGGGCATAGTTGCAAGGAAATTCAGCTTGGCTCAACTAGTCCGAGCTTTATTTATTTGACTCGAAGACATAAAAATATATTTCTCGACTCATTATTTTCAAGATATCAACAGCCTTAATGCTGTTTAAAAAGATTTCAACTGCGCTAAAATCATCGCCCACTATTCAAAAGAATTCAACTTTTCACTGACTGCAATTGATTCTATGTGAATTCATTGTGGACTTCAGCTAACGTCAAGATATAAAAAAATATGCAATCAATGAACTCAATTCAAAAATTGGCTATAATTGAATGCACTCATCGACTTCAAAGCAAATGACTCATTTTTTTGTTAAGCCACAGTCTTTTGTATCAAAATGACTTCAAGTCATTCTAGATGAATTCAATAAAATTACATGTCTGAAATATTTAATTCTGTTACAACTCCAGTTGATCGTTAGTACAACAAAATTCTTATTCGAACACAAGACCCTTTTATTTAACATAAATGAACATAAAATATTAAAACTAACAGCCTGAAGACGAGTAGAGCCCTCAGCTAAGACTCTAAGGAGTTGGAGTTGGAGTCGGAGTTGGAGTAGGCGTTACTGGTGTCGCTGTTGGTGCCACTGTTGTAGTACACAATGGTGATCCCATTGCACATAATCGCCGCTGCACCTTGGGAAGTAGAACAAACCGTATTGCCTCGGATTCTTGACAAATAACAAGAACGCTGATCAGCAAGAAGAAAAGACAGGTCTTCGAAAACATTCTGACTTTGGAATATGATGTGTGATTTAGAACTGATCTTTCTCAACTAAAGTGTTGTCTTTTAAAGGGAAAAATTAATTCAGGAAACAGGAAGCTGTGTAACGAAGGAAACGTAAAAAAAATGGCAGCAAACCAATGTAACAAATAGTTCAAGGTTCAGATCTAACAGTTGAGCAAACAGCAAGGCAATGAATGCCCTCGTTCGAATTGCCTACGGAAAGTCAACATTAAACGAGGTAAGTTTTTCGATTTGTGTATAATATAGTATAGGATTATGAATGCCCTTATAGAGCATATAGATACAAGTAACGACACATATTGTATAATTGAATTTGAGCTCGAAGGTGTAGGTACCAATGAGCATTTCCGAACAAGTTGCGAACTACAGACCAATCGCGAAACTTTCGTCCATTCCTAAACTTTTTGAGAGCATAATCTAGGACACTATGCTTTTCCACTGCAAATCCATTATATCTCCTAACCAACGAGGATTGCTAAGAGGAAGATCGACAACCACTTACCTAGTAGAATTTGTTTCTCGAATTCTATGTGCTTGGAGGAAGGTGAAGAAGTTGATGTTGTCGCCACCGACTTAAGTAAAGCCTTCGACAAAATATCGCACAAGATAATTCTGCTCAAGCTCAATGCTCTTGGTTTCCCAGTTACTTTTATTGAATGGATAAAGTCCTACCTTAAAAACCGTCAATACGTTGTTATTTTCAGATCCTCCAAATTTAATCTATTTAAGACCATCTTAGGTGTCGTTCGAGGGAGCCACGTCCTAACTTATAATGATGTCGACTTTATTATCCGCAACTCGTACATATCTATTGTATATACGCCGACAACATAAAATCATATTCGCCCATTTCGTCTGCCGCTGACCACCTCCTTCTGCAAGATGATCTGAGCAGGCTTTCAATTTGGTGCCAAAAAAACCTTCTAGATTTCAACATCAGCAAATGACAAGCCATCCAGGACATGTTTCATCTTTAATCAACCTGTTCCGCTAGTCGCTTCTCTCCGCGATTTGGGTATTATCTGCGATAGAGAACTCGATTTTCGCACACACATGGACTCCATCATTTGTCGAGCTAACTCCGCCCTTGGCTGCTTTAAGCGATGGTCCAAAGAATTCTCAAACCTCTACGTCACCGAAGCCCTTTACATTACTTTTGTAGAGTATGCTTCCCAAGTCTGGTCCCCTTACTATGAAACCCACAGCAGGCGAATCGAATCGAAGCTTTAAACTACCACCCTATACACATCGTTTGCAACTCATCAATCTCCAGTCCCTGGAGCAACGCCGTGACATTGCCGACATTCCTTTCATTCACCAGCTCTTCTCCGGTATCATTTACTGTCTAACGTTGCTCCAGATCTCTTTATTTAAAAAACCCCCGTAACCTCAGATCAGTTCATCTATTCCGCTTAGACGCACACCGCACCAATTACGGTTTTCATGAGCCTGTGTCCCGAATGTTGCGTAAGGCCAATGCCACGAAGAACATCTTTAATTTCCACCTAAACAGATCCACCCTTAAAAATATGCCTCCTTTCACCTCTCTCATCCACCAAATCTCTAGTTATAAATTTGAATTTAAGCACTGCTTGTATTAAGTTAAGTCAAATAAATAAATTACATGATTTTTGCCAGGTTTATAATTGCTCGTGAGTGTCTTGTCTGTTTCTATATGAGTCAAAAAAGATAATGGAAAAGATGGAAAAGATTCTTATAGTTGATGAACGGCAGTGTATTCAAGTGTTTATGCTGGAAACAGGGATTATAACCGTTTTCTTTCGGAAACTAATTTGATTTAAATATATAAGTATGCTGGGCTATGAAGTTTAATGGGCCCATCGCAATCCATGATGTGGATGTGCATCTCAAACACTTTCCTTGAAGCAATTTATTACCATACAAAATTAATAATTTGTTATGCTTCTACTTCTTCTAGGCTTCATAAAAAGAAGCTTCCTTAAGGTTTTGTAAGGCTACTGCCTTTACCCGGCCATTCACATAATATATGTACGTATATGAGAAATATCCTCTTGGGAACACAAGTCACCGCAGTATCTGCATTCGTCCGCGTTCGAGAGACCCAGTCTCCTAAATGTTTCCGTAAGAGGCACTAAGTATGTCCATCGCTATCCTCAGCTGTATTCAATTAAGCTTAAGAATTTTAATTGTCTTTTTGCTGTCTAATAGAGGTCATAAGACCTTTGATACCCTGGTTTAACTTGAGTTTGACCATCTTTGGTCGGCTATTTTCATTACCCTGACTAGCAGTGTTAACTTGCAGACACATGCAGGGTTTTAATAAGAGCACTTTTGGCCCAAGTTACATTTCCCCATTCTTGGCCGATTTGTCTGCAACTTCGTTTCTTTCGATTTCGTAGTGTCGGGGCACCCAACATAGTTTCAACTGATTCTATTGTATGCAATTAATGCCTTAAGCATTGTGCGGCAGTTTCAAACTATTGCTAATTTTATTTCTCACGATTCTAGTGCCGCAAGCTCAGTTTGACTATTTATGTTGATAGTGATATGTTGGTCGGATACCGATTTTGTTTTTTCGAGGAGTTCTGCAGCCTTAAGTTCTGCTAGAACCTCTGCGTGGAATGGTCTACAAGCATCCGAAAGTATTAAAGAGATTGTGTAAAAGATTCTAGAACCCGCTCCCTCTATTGTCTTAGAACTATCAGAGTATTTCGTTATTTCGTACGTTGTTTTAAAGTGTTTCGGCCATTACCATAAAGTTAAATTCTTTAAAAATCGAGCGGTGGCTCACGATACTGTTTTTAAAAAGCCCTACAATTGGGAGCCTAAGTAAACTTTTTTTGTTTATTTTTCGACAGTTTATCTGTTGTAAAATCAATTTTAACAAAAATGGTGTTCATTTTGGAACGACACAACTGAAACTCATTTTGATTCGTTAGCCGTATATGTGAGTCGAAATAAATCCGCACGAGCATACACACAGACAACCTTCTAGAAACAATCCGATTCCTGTGATCTTGAAACGTGAAGATATGTCAACATATTGAATTCCTAAATCGGACTTTTTATAAGAACTTCAAAATGGGAAGTTATTAACGATAATGAAAATATTACTTCACAAAACTGATCGTTCACTTTAAAGTCGATTTTGGTTGCGCAGCGTTTTACGCCATCAACTCATTTGATTCCTTTTTTTTTTAAATATTTCTAATAGTGGCTGACCAAAAATTCGGTTTGGGTTTTGCCAGATTCGGCCAAAAAAATGGTTTCGGCCACAGTTTCGGTTTCGAAAAAAAAATCGGCCGAAACTCAGTCTTCCACAAGGCACACAGCAACTAAGGCCATTGTGATACCGCGAGGGTTATGTGAATTAACGTATCTACCTATATTGGGGAGTAAGTGAGTATTGAGAGGTTTTCCTCACGGACGGTGAAGAAGGAGAAGGTGGAGAGAACTAGTTTGCTTCTCAAATGAACTGAGCGAGGTCTTTTGGGTTTGCTGTAGCAAGTTGGGGCAAAGCTGTGAAGAAATGGGAACAAAGCTTTCTATGTCTTGATATTGCTACGACCGCACATTCTTTGAGGAGATTTAGTAGCTTTCTGGTTCTCTGTTTGTTAAGGAGGTTCCAGGTTTGTCTTGGTTTGGTTGATGTTTTTATTTTTTATGCTTAGTTTGATCGCAGCTAAAGGTGTGTCAATATATCGTGAGGTGCCTGCACAGGCAAGCTCATCTGCTCTGCAGTTTCCGTGGATTTCCCTATATCCTGGAACCTCGTAAAAGTGAACCTTAAAAAAGTTCGCTATCTCCCTAAGGGATACTCAGCGTTCCTTGACAAGCTTAGATGTAGATTTTATGGCAGCTTGGCTATCGGTCGAAGTGAATATTTTAAGAAATGTTACTAAGCAATAGCGATTTCGTGGTCGTGGTAAAACATGGAAGGAGAGTTCTAGACTAAGATTACTCAAAAAGATAAACTTCCACTTTTCTCTCGAGTTCTGACCCATCGGTTGTTATCGTGATGGAGCCGGCCGATATCGGAAAATTAGATTTGGAGAGTATATAGTCTATAACTGTTGGAAGGGAAATCTATTCCAAAGATTGAGGACTGATCAAGATCAACTCTGGTGCATGGCGAGATTGCATTGAGTCTTACCAACACAAACTTTGTTGTTTGCCTAGCACGGATAACTTCGGGTGAGTTCTTGGTCCGTTTTTAAATTTGTTGATTTTCTCGTATGTATGTGTAAAAATATACTTAATTTATATAATAACAATTAAAATACAAAATCAATTTCAACTTGTCTTAAAAAGGTTCGGTTTCGGCTGAAAATCATCTTTCGGACGGACACTAATTTCTAAGTTTACGTTTCGTTGAAGTATGTTTTAGCTATCAAAAAATTTATGTTTGCCCCAAAGGAAGCCGTATATCAACAATTCAATACTATGTTGTCTCATGAGTCCAGGTGGTATATTCGTCTCTATTAAATTTATTCAACACTTATGCTTATACTTCTGTTCCGAAATGAGAACACACCATAATTAGAACTCTGCGTTAATATTGGTAACTCTGGTAGCTTTTGACACAATAAATATCATTTTTGACATCTGTCACTCAGAAAAGAAAAATCTTGTAAGACAAACGTGTTTTAATTTCGTGGCTCCTTTTTTTTGGTTTCTTTTTGGGTTATCTTTAAACATTTTGGTCCTTCGAGCCGGATTCAATCCATAAAAATCAGCGTCATCAAACAGCGTCATCATGAAAACCTTAATCGATTTGCAAGAGGAAGCAAAAAGATTAATGCAACGGAGCTTTATAAACTTGAAGAAAAAAGGTCTACAAAGTTCCAGAGGGCAAATCCAGGCGCGCATGGAGCTACTGGAAAAAAGGATGACAGAAATAGTGGAGCGGCATAAAGAAATCTTGTCACTAAGTTCCAAGGCAGGAGACATTTCCGAGTTTGCGTATTTTAAATGTAATTTTTTGCAGGAAGTGGAAGAAGTCTTCATAGATGAAAAGGCAAAGTTCTTGGATGCTCTACTTCCACTCCAGCCGCCAGAAAAATCAAGTCAGCCGTGCATAGACACGAATCAAACATCGTTTGTAGAAGTCCGCACCGGATCTAACCGAAAATTACCCCCTATTGAAGTGCCGAAGTTCTCGGGGAAGTATTCCGAATGGTCATCGTTCAAAGATCTCTTTACCTCTATTATCATCAACGATGCGGCTCTATCGAATGTGGAACGACTACAATATCTGAAATTAAGTCTCAGTGGTGACGCTGCCAACCTCGTTAAAGGCATTCCCATCACAGCAGAAAATTACGACCGAGCATGGAACAAATTGATGTCGCTATACGACAACAAAAGGGTGCTTATTCATGAATGTTTGAACGAGTTTTTTCAACTGTCTAAAATGACGACGGAGTCCCACATCGCACTCAAGCAGCTGAGGGATGGAACTACGGAGGCAATGGAGACACTTCAAATCCTGCAAAGACCAATGGACGGAGTAGAAGATTTCTTGGTGTATATAACCGTGCAGAAGTTTGATTCATCAACACGTCGAGACTGGGAGTTATCGCTGGATGCCAGTTCGGATCCTATTACCTGCAAGCAGCTGTATGACTTCATGAATGCAAGAATTCAAGCGTTAGAGCGTTCCGAGATGTGCTGCCCACCATCAGATTCATTGCAAAAGCCGAAAATTCAATTTAATAGGAAACACCAGCAGAAAATTACTAGTCACGTCACGACAAACAATAAATACGTATGCTCATGTTGTCAAGGAGACCACTATATCGCAGTTTGTGAAAAATATCGTAATTTACCTCTTGATAAACGTTCTGATCTCGTTTCAGATAAACAACTGTGTCTTAATTGCTTGGGTCCTCATTTCAGGCGAGAGTGTCGATCAAAAAAGAGATGTACCACTTGCAACGGTCGACACCATACGCTCTTGCACAAAGTACAAGGAGATGCTAGTGTTTCTTCGCCATTTTCGCCTCAGCAGAGTAGTGATCTGATGCCTTCCACAAACTCTACTCACGGTGCGAGGGTTTCAGTGCACACAGTTAATGCAATTTCTCATCAACCCACTCACATGCTACTTGCTACTGCCAACGTGTTTGCCTCATCAGATCATCAACGCTCTGCTTCAGTCCGGGCTCTCATCGATCCATGCTCAGAGGCTTCATTCATTGCAGAATCATTGGCCCAACGCTTGCAAGTGTGTCGAAAATCAGCGTTTGTACCTGTGTCAGGTGTGGGAGGTACCGCTTGTCAAACTGTACGGACTCAAGCCATAGTTTTTGTCTCACCGCACTTCTCGACTCAAAAGAATTGGAAACTTAATGTACTCGTTTTGCCGAAACTCACCGAGTATGTGCCATCACATCAGTTCGTTACAACAGATTTGTCTTTCATGGACGGACTCAAGCTTGCAGATCCAAATCCTGGCTCTCGGCAACCTATAGAGCTGATAATAGGCGCTGATGCTTTTACTCAAATCATCGACGCGGGGCTGCGTAAGTCTCAAGATGAAAAACTTGTTGCCCAGGCCTCAGGATTGGGATGGATCTTAACTGGATCCTGTCCTTCAACATTTGGACAGCCTAAAGTTCCTGACAGACAGCCAATTCTCAACAGCATGCAATGTATAGTGGACCAAGCTTTCTCGGCGCAGTTAGAACGTTTTTGGAAACAGGAAGAGGTACCTACATGGGCTTCTATGCTTACCGCGGACGAGGCTAAGGCTGAGGAGCATTTTTCTTCAACACACAAACGAGACGAAGATGGGCGTTACATTTTAAGGTTACCGTTTAGTAAAAGCACTCAAACCTTGGGAGACTCTAGGCAATCTGCTCTTGGCATGCTTTATAGAATGGAAAATCGTTTCAAGTCTCACCCGGAGTTTCAAAAGGCATATGTATCTTTCATGGCCGAGTATGAAGAGTTGGGACATATGAAGAAAGCGGAACCGCAAAACAGTCATTCGCATCAGACCTTCTTCTTGCCACATCATGGAGTATTTAAGACCAGTGATGAGAAGTCGAAGCAACGTGTAGTGTTCAATGGATCAATAAAACTCCGAGAAGGTCATCCTGTCAACGACTTTCTTCACATTGGTCCAAAGCTACAAACTGATATGTATATTTGACATCCTCCTTCGTTGGCGCATGCATCGATATGTCTTTACTGCCGACATTCAAAAAATGTTCAGACAGATAAAAATCGATCTAGCTGATCAGTCTTATCAACGAATTTTATGGCGGACTTCTGAAGATCAAGAAGTTTTTGAGTACGACCTTACAACAGTTACATACGGCCTTGCTAGCTCCCCGTATCAGGCTGTAAGAACCTTACATCAACTCTCAATGGACGAAAGTAGCAGTTTTCCTCGCGCCGCAAAGCTTTTGAGGGAAAATACATACGTCGATGATATATTTGCTGGAGCGGATACACCTTTACATGCTTGTGAGTTTAAGGCGGAACTGATTGAGCTGCTCAAAGCGGGAGGCTTTCCTCTAGGTAAGTGGTCTGCTAATGATCCTCTTTTATTACATGGCTTACAGCAGGACCAGCTGGCTCCCCTTAATCATCGTACATGGCAACAATTTCAAGAGGTCCAAACACTCGGCATATCGTGGCAGCCAACACATGATGTATTCCATTTTCGATTTTCTCCTTTAACCAACGGTGGAGCGGTAACAAAGAGGAAATGTCTGTCCTTAATTGCTAGCTTCTACGATCCCATGGGTTGGATTGCTCCAGTAACAATAGGATTCAAGATCTTTATGCAATCCCTCTGGCACAGTGGCCTGATGTGGGACGATCAACTAAACAGGCAGCTGTTGGACACGTGGAAAAGTTTGCTGGAACGGCTCAAAGACTTACATACCTTCTCTGTGCCACGCTGGACAGGGTCATCAAAAGGGAACCGTCTTCTAGAGCTTCACTGTTACTCAGATGCCTCGGAACGAGCGTATGCAGGTTGCGTATACCTAAGAACTGTAAACGAACGTGGTTCAGTTCAAGTTATGTTATTAGCGTCGAAATCAAAAGTGGCTCCGTTAAAGATTGTGTCGCTTCCTCGGCTGGAGTTATGTGGAGCGGTATTGGTGGTACGACTCGTCAAACGAATTCAAGAAAAACTGGAGCTTGAGACCGCCGCTTGTCATCTTTGGACAGATTCAACAATAGCCTTGTCGTGGATTCGGAAACACCCTTCAACATGGAAAACTTACGTCGCCAATAGAGTATCTGAAATCCAAGTAAGTCTTCCTAACGCATTTTGGCATCACATTTCAGGTGAAAGTAATCCATCCGATCTGGCTACTCGAGGATTATCATCATTTGTTTTGGCCGAATCATCATTGTGGCTCCACGGACCATCACATCTAACAAGTTCATCATCTCCGTGGCCACATTCAACCAGCTTCGAAGGCCCGCAAACTTGTCCAGAAGCCCGTACAACCACTTGTCAAATCGCAGCAACTCCACCAAAAGCGTTTGATCTCCTCAATCGGTATAGTTCGCTGCAGAAACTTTTAAGGGTCACTGCGCGCTGCCAACTATTCATACATCGTTTGCGTCATCGACGATCATCTCGAAAGGAATTTATGGCATCTTTTTCTGTCAGTGAGCTAACGCCAATCCAACTGAATGAAGCCTTGCGTTTTTGGATTTCATATGCTCAGAATTTTCATTTTTCCGAGGACCTGCATTTTTTGGTTAATAAAAAACAACTTCCATCAAGGAGTCAGCTCAGGCGTCTTAATCCCATTGTGGACGAACATGGGATATTGCGCGTTGGAGGTCGCCTAAGGCACGCTTTACTTCATCCGGACGAGATGAATCCTATGATCCTTCCACGCAAGTCATATCTCACGACGTTACTTATTTGGGATGCTCACCAAAGGACTTTGCACGGCGGTACGCAATTAACTTTAAATCACTTACGGAGAAAGTTTTGGGTTCTAGGAGGTCGACAAATTGTAAAGTCCCATATCTTCAAGTGCATGCGATGTTGGCGACAGCGAGCTCCAGCAACTACTCAGCTCATGGGAGATCTGCCGTCACGACGAGTTCAGAGATGTCGACCATTTCTGCACTCAGGAATTGATTTCGCAGGTCCCATTAATCTTAGACTTTCGAAAGGGCGTGGTACTAAATCTTACAAGGGATATATTGCAGTTTTCGTTTGCCTCGCCACACGGGCAGTCCATTTGGATGTTGCATCAGGATACTCCGCTGAAGATTTTCTGCAAGTATATAGACGTTTTGTGGCACGACGTGGCATATGTGCCAGTCTTTCAAGTGACTGCGGAACAAATTTTGTGGGTGCAAATAAGGAACTGCGAAATCTTTTCGACCAAGCACGTACTGAGAGCAAGGACATCGCACATCTTTTAGCCAATGACGGAACCGAGTGGCGTTTCAACCCGCCGTCCGCTCCTCATTTTGGAGGGATTTGGGAGGCTGCGGTTAAGTCCGTTAAGATGCATCTGAAAAGAATCATTGGGGAAACACTGCTTACATTCGAGGAGATGTATACTCTTTTAAGTCAGATCGAGGCGTGCCTCAATTCCAGGCCTCTGCAGCCCCTCTCGGACGACCCATCGGATATCTCAGCTCTCACTCCGGCGCACTTTCTTATCGGAACATCAACCCTGACCATACCGGAACCATCACTATTGGACGTTAATATTAATCGAATGTCCCGCTGGCGATTGTTAAGACAAATGTATGAACACTTCTGGAGCAGATGGTCTTCGGAATATCTTCCAGAACTGCAGCAGCGTCGGAAATGGTACAGTCCACATCGTTCAGTTAAAGTTGGGGATCTCTGCTTGGTCCGCTCTAATCTTTATCCGCCTTGCAAATGGCCTTTAGCTCGTATCATCGACGTGAAACCTGGAGCCGATGGACTGGTTCGTGTGGTGCATCTTCAAACAGCGACGTCAACTCTTGTCCGACCGGTGACAAAAATCAGCGTGCTGCCTCAGGAAGAAGAACTTTGTTCGCCAGAATTTGGCGAAGGCGGGCGGGATGTTCCGAAATGAGAACACACCATAATTAGAACTCTGCGTTAATATTGATAACTCTGGTAGCTTTTGACACAATAAAAATCATTTTTGACATCTGTCACTCAGAAAAGAAAAATCTTGTAAGACAAACGTGTTTTAATTTCGTGGCTCCTTTTTTTTGGTTTCTTTTTGGGTTATCTTTAAACAACTTCTAATTGGCTGTCCTTAATACACACTAATTCATTCCGTTCTGTTTTATTGGACTTTATATATCTACGAGTATAACAGTGACACACTGACTCTAGTCGACGACGAGAGAGTACAAGACGAACATTTTAAAGTCAAAATATTTTTGAGAGTTCTACTCGAAGATGAAAAATTAGTCAATTTGAGTTTGAATTCCAAACATTCCTTGACGAAAGTTAAAAAAAAAAAACTTTTCAACAACGACTTAAAAAGGTGAAAGAAGATACTGCATACCGGTGGCGTGGAATTATTCACGCATTTTTTTTTCTTTTAAAATTTTATCTGTTTTTGATGTTCATGTTTGAATTAATTTAAGATTGTTTTCTTGGAAGTCATCAATCTTAAGAAATCGAACTTTGGTTCGTTTTCATTTTAAATGTGCCCTGAAATGGATATGTGATAAACTAATGGGCATTTTGATGGTATTTGAAATTGATTAATTTTGAGGGTGTTTGTTTTTTTTTTGTTTGAGTCAGCGTCCGATAATATCTATTGAATGAATTTTTATTTTTGGTTTCGCCTTTCATTAAATTGGCTGCGAAATATGCATTGTAAATAGTTGTATCTCTAAGAAGATAGACTTGGAAATGTGAGCTCTTTCTTTTTGGCATAATATACTAATGATGGTGTCATTTTGTCTAACGTGATGGTCGAAGCAAAAACAAAAACAGGTTTTTCTTTTCAAAGAAAGGTCTGCAACAGATTAATCAGTTGTGACATATGAAAATGAATGCAAAGATTATGGCGCGATAAAAATTAAAAGTGACTAGCTCTTACGGCTTTCTCTGATGCCAATAAATCCTTAAACCACTTAAACATTTCAACTGTACCATTAAATATTTATGGACCGTGCTATTGAAGGCCTGAGATACTGATGCACGGTGGTTTTTCGTTTTATCTGTTAAGTATTGTTTCAACAGGTGGCTTAAAATTTATCACCAAATCAGCTACGTTCTAAAATTTGTAAAATTCAAGGATGCAGAGAAAACAATATTTGTATAGTCATCAGGGCCCTTTTTGATTTTTCTAGAATCTTCGTAAAGCTCCCCGGAGTGGTTTATTAAGTCGACCAAACAGGATTAAGTCACGGGGAGCAAAATCACGCAAATACGATGGCTGTTCAAAGGTGCTGGACTGGACTGTGCGTATTCGTAGTGGAAAACCGACGAGTTGATTACCCATTTTCGTTCGGTTTTGGTGAATTGCTACACGCAAACTTATAACATCCAAATAATAAACCTTGGTTACTGTCTGGTCCTTTGACAAAGGTCATTATGCACAACACTCTGCGGAGCCCACCTAAAAACCGAAACTTGAATCAGATAACTAAACTTATTTCCGAAATAAAAAGCATATGAATCCAAAGAGATTAAAAATATTTTCATTTTAATCTTGACAGAGACTCCACTTGAAGTGAAAACCATTTAAGGTGGTAGGAACTAAATGCATCTCTTTTGAATTTTTGAATTTTCTTCCGCACAGTCTTTATGCTTTTTTACCAATTCAAACCTTTTCTCGTTGCTCAGAATTTGATGATCTGCTTTGCTGGAGCATTCTTCGCTCGTTGTGATCGAGGCAGGCTTAACTCTTCGAAGTTCATCCACATTTCAATACAGATCACAGATTTTGCAGATATACTATATTCACATATGGAGCCACCGAAGAATGATCTTCCCCTTCAAAATCCATTCTAATTTTTAGCTTGTAGTTCAGCACTCGGCTCTATTTATCTTAACTCACATGGTCAATGTTTTGAAGATCATTCATTTCATCTTCTCAGGAAGGAATCTTGTACATTTCGTCTTCCGAGAAAGGAATTTGAACACCCGATTGCTTCGTCAGAGCCAACAAGTCACGGTTTCCTACGGTAAGTCTTCGTAGATCTCCACTCAGTTGCCATTCGTGGAGATGATGTTCACACAAGGGATGCAAACTCCTTAACCGCTTCAGCGTCCGATTATGTCTGTGTATCTCAGCAGTTCCCCTCTCCTTGATTTTCTCAATTAGAGTCTAAGATGTTTCAGAAAGTTTTGCCATAAAGTCTGGTGTGATGGCAAGTCGAAAAATATTCGAAACCGACACATCTGAGTTTAAAAAGTCTTGGGTACTCAGCAATGGACTCTCGTAGACAAATATTCACCACACGAAACAACATTAATAATCATTAAGAGGATATTCTAGTCGAAAAATTTAAAAAAAAATCTATTTATTTTTATATTTTCAAAGTTTAACTATTTAAGAATATATAGTATCTACAAGAGGATTTTTCGAAATTTAAATTATTTTCGGAGATATCGGTATTTTGCTGACCCGGCATCCAAACTGGTTCGGCCGGAACTAATCGAATAAAAGACATTAGGGATTTTCTGCCTACCTGAATCCATATTTCTCAGTGAAACCTTGGTGACTTGTATCTTTTATATTTAGTGTTCACTTACGCCCAGCTGCTACCAGTTGAATTCTAACCTTCAAACCACGTAGACGTACATATGTGCTGTGAGTGAAATAAAAATATTGTGAAATATTTTTTTTATTAAAATGGATAAAAAATCCTATTTCCATTTTAAAAATGATGGAGCTTATGGGAATGAAAATTGGCCCGGCAGCTCATTTGCTGTGAAGCGAGACAATGCCCCGAATTGACCGCTCAGAGATACCAACGCATCAAAGGAGGCCAGAACTGATGGATATGAAGAGAGAAACGC
The DNA here is from genome assembly GCA_963555765.1 of Orthonevra nobilis. Taxonomy (NCBI): domain Eukaryota; kingdom Metazoa; phylum Arthropoda; class Insecta; order Diptera; family Syrphidae; genus Orthonevra; species Orthonevra nobilis. The sequence continues at coordinate 27,451,251 of OY743225.1, read as the reverse complement.
GGAAAATAGTTTTTTGAAGTCGAGGAAGGTCCGATGTATGAAGCAGGAATGTCAGATTGAATAAATGTAGGTCTACAATATCATTTCATGACTTAGACTGCGAAAAACTTTACGCGAAACTTTAAACGCGTTTTTCTCGAAACTGTCTTTTTTGACCGTTTTACCTGAGACATCTTTATAGACTTGTCTATGTCAGGAACTATCCCCATCCCCAAATTTCTATTACTTTTTTTTTTTTTTAAATTCGAAACAGTCAAAAGAAGTGGTACAAATTTTTTTTTTTCAGGCAGTCGCCATTTTGTGACAAAAAATCTTTCAGACTTTTCCGTAGTTCCAGACATTGCGACATTATTCTAGATTAATAATATTTTTTTTTGGTTTCAGATTGCTAGGAGGGTTGAAATCATGGGTATGGTTACGCGCCTTCTTGAGAACCCCACTTCATCAACTGCTAGTTTTTAAAATTTTCAACTTTTTTTATTGTTTTCTGTATTCTTTTTATGTTAATAAATAACTAATAAAAAAATGGATACTAAAAATATTAATGAAATTCTTGCCTCTTGACTAGAATACCCACTTAAGACGAACCCGTTGAATTGCAGAAAAGCAGGAGTACTATTATCTCTCCAATCCAGAAACGAATAGGAAGAATATCTTATGCACTGACATGTAACCAAGTTAGTGGAATTCCTTGCAATTACAAAACACACAACACACAAGTATCTAGGTTAACTATTGCTAGTTTTGTTTGCATATTAATTAAGACCCCCATAGTCGAAACACTTTTAATTCTATTAGACCTGTCAACAACTAAAATTTCAACATAAACTGAATCAGCATCTGGACATATATTTTGGTTTAAATTTCTGTTAAAGCCATAATAGTAAAACCAACACTTTGTGGCAGAATAATAATTGACTCATCTTGTTTATGCTAATATTGTAATGAAATGCATAATCATTAATTTGTTGTTCAAACCAAGTGGCCCAGTTGGCTGAATCGATGGCAGCAAATATACACTCCGTATAACTTGATTGAGCCTTCTTTTGCCATCAAATATTAAGCAGCTATGAGTTTGTATGTATACACATTCCAAAAAGAAAGTCATAAAATTAAGGAGGTTATAGAAAAGAGTAATCAAAATTTTGCAAATTCTACCAATGAACTGGAATATGGTATTTAAAGTTCGACCTTTTTACAAAGACCTTTTTTTAAGAAAATTATCCTTCATGGCGTGAACAGCAGAGCTGTTAAGATAAGCATTATTCTGAGATAACGTTCAGCGGAGTTAAGTTTTTAAGGTTCTGTACCGCAAAAGGAAAAACGGAACCCTTATAGGATCACTTCTGATGATGTCATTCTATACACACACGGCTCAAAAATTAGGGAAATACAGAATGGCCTACAACTAAAATTTAACAAACTCCATGCTCTCTGCCGAGATTGAAAGCTCACAATAAACAGCTCTAAATATGAAAGCATACTGTTCCGCACCCCAGAAGGACAGGGTAATTCTGACTTTATGCGCAACTGGCGAAACTTAGTTATAAAAAATGATGATGGTCTTCGCATTGAATTAAAGACTGTTGTGAAATATTTAGGTGTCCATCTGGATAAATTCCTTTATAACAACGAGCATATAAACCAACAGCTTAAGAAAGCTTTTCAACTCATACTATCTGAGATCATCCGACGTAAAGATCGTCTGCTACCAAGCCTCTGTGCGCCCAACTGTGACTTTTGCGAGTCCAGTGAGGTGGAACATAAACCCATCTTACATGGAAAAATATCAAGCTTTCGAACGAAAATGTCTTCGAGCCTGTATGAGAATGTACAGAATCGCCCATTTCGACTTTCGGCATTACGTGTGTCCAGGATAGACAATGTTATTCTGGGCCTTGTGAGGAATCATTTTTCGCGCTCGGCGGATGTTTTTGAAATGAGTTCTTATCGGGTTTGTTTTACCCTTATCCTGGGTACTTTAAAAATGCATTGTCAAGTGGGCATATACAGCCTGAGGCGTATATCATATATCATGCTTCTAGAAGAGTCTTAGACAAAAAAAACCATACGCGTAGCTGCCCACTCGAAAGACGTGGCCAATGTCTGGAGATACTGCAAGAGCGTACCTGAACTAGATACATGTGATGAATCCAGAAAAAATCGGAAAAATACTGGCGGCTTGATTGGGTTAGAGCTTAGACGCTTAGGTTAGGTCAGTCTTAGTTTTTTTTTATTATTTTTTTGCTTCATCTTATAATATTGTATTATAATCTTATAATATTGTTTATAGTGGAAATATAAATGAGTTGAAAAAAAACATCACTTCGTTGCCCCCCTGTCTGTCACCGTATTTTTTCTTCAAGTTGAAATAAATACCAAATACTTTTGACAAGGGGAAAAATTACCTTTAAGGTACTACAAATAAAAGGGGGAAAATATTTGAGACTCGACTTCTGTGATGGATGAATCGACGATCGACAAAGTTGTACGGAACCTTACATGGGCGAGTCCGACGCGCATTTGACCGGTTTGGATTTTTAATTAAATGAAGAGGCGAAATGGGCCTTTTACCTCAAAACACCATTTAAGTAAATATTTGATTTGCATATGCACAAAACTTAAGTAAGTGCTGGATAACAAGAATTTACTACTGGACAAAGTACTTAAATGTTACTTCTGTAGCATGTACTTGACTTTTTTCAAGTTGGTGAATAGGAATTTAAAAATTCGGTAGTATATCATTTTTTATCTGCAGCTTTAATAGAATTATGTTCGTGAGCCTCACTTTGAAACAATCAGGGGTCGAATTACGAGTTTACGAGTGAGTGAAATTCATCCGTGTGATCGAGTAACTAGATTGGGATGATCACATTAGAATGCTCACGTATCGTATGCACATTGAAAATAGTACTAGAAATATTGTACTACACTGAGTAGAGACAGCTGATAAGTGTTAAACGCATCGATTTGTGGACATTTTTTTGTTTATTTGTAAAAAAACATTGTTTCGTTTAATTGAAATAAAAAAATATTTTCAATATTTTTTATCCTCCGATATGTGTTTATCGTCTAAAAATGTGTTATTTGTTGTTTTCTTTTACTCCGAACTTTTTTTGCAGTTATTCCTTCAACCGTCCAGCTGGCTCAGAAGTTTATCTTCATTGGGGCCACCTCCAGTTTTTTTCATGCAACGTTTGTTGAAAGACATCTTATATAGTTCACCAACATTTCTTTCTGCAGGGGGTAAATTTTATTCAAAATCAAAATAAGCAAGAACACAGAAAATAACAACAGAAAGGAATATTCTTACATATTGTTTTTTCTCCCGAAACCAACTTCATCCGTCAGCAACAATGATACTGAGTAAAAAAAATGCACGATCACGTATGACAGAATGCCATATTTCGATACTCACCATTCGATATCGTAAGCTGTCATACCAAATGAGTATAATTCAATCAAGTATTGCTCGATAACTGATGTCGTAATTCGACCCAAGATCGCTATATTTATCGAAATGGTTCAATTTTTACGAAGTAATTCCGAAAAAGTTTACAGGAAGCGATGGGTTATGGAGTCTTATTTGAAGATTTAAGGCAAAACTTGATTGGCTTAGCAACTACAGATTCCCATCATGTAAAGTAGCCTTCGACTGCACTCATGTAGAAATAATGAAGCGTCACTTCCATTCAGCAGATATGTGCCCGTAAATATTCACGCAACATGTGATGCAATGGAATGCTTTACAAGTGTGGATTGCCAATGGTCAGGCACAGTTTACGATTAAAGAATTGAATTGAATTACTTGAATGAATTCATTATTTACTATCATAGAAGTATTTGCTGGCTAGTCAAAACTTATGTTTATGCATTGCAAATCTTTAACAACTGGTAAGTACTTAATTTTTTTGATTTTTAATACTTTAACATCCTATTAATTTTGAAGTCACTATGAATTATTTGAGCACTCAAAAGTCTTCAATTTTAAAGATTGCAAAATTTTTAGACTACGCGTATTCCTTGGAGACTTTTTGAATTCGTTCGTTATTGATTTGAAGTCTTTTGCTTTTATTTCAAGTTTAATGTTTTTCAGTTTTTTGATTTTTTTTTTCAACTTTAAAATAAATTAATAATACCCATTTAAATATAAAATCAAGCGACATTTTATTAAAATATTAAGCTATTTTTTTAAACTGAGAAAACCTTTCAAAATCAACTCAAACAAATCTTGTACCTTAAGTCATAAGAGTGAAGGCTTTCATAAATGGGTTTCAATGCAATTGATATTTATTTTTTGATCAAAATAAGAAGTACCTAGCATACTTGGAAATATTCGAAATACTTCAAAGGTCTTCAAATGCAAGCAAAGTGCTTCAAAGCATTAAGATTGAAATATAATTAAATTCAAGCATTCTAAAAAAATATTGCATTCTCTTGATTCGGAGCGTTTCGATTGCTTCTTATATTTTTAATAGTGAAAGTATATTGAAAGTGAAATATTTCAGTGAAGTGAATTTTGACTACAAAATTAGATTCTTAATTGAATGAAGTACTTAAAATATTGCATTCTTTAACGGCTCTGGTCAAATGCGGTGTGGGATTCAAGAGCTGTCCACATTTGACTCTCTTTACTTCTTATCCAAAAAAGTCGCAATTTTGTGCAGTTTCGGAGTCATAATTTTCCATAGTTTTGGGGGTATTTTAAGTCACTCGTGTTTGCTAATAAGCCAGCTTCAGCGAAAGCTTAGAAGTCAACATTGGGCGATTATAAATTAAAAAATTATGCAGTTATGTCAGGCAAACGCTTTTGTTTGTCTAACGGTGTCAATAAGAGACAAATTTTCCACTAAATATTGTTTTGCCTTGAGCATTTCAGATGCTGTCTAGGCTTTTATAACAAAACGAAAAATTAAAATATTGATTCAAAATATTTTTACTTTCAATCAAATTTATTTCTGTTGATAATTCGTTTTGGATTTGGACCATCAATCAAATATCTATTCCCAATTGTTGACCCTCTGAACTGCATTTAATCATGGTAGAATCTTAACACACCTAAAATCTTAAGCGTATTCCAAGCTGCTTAACAATAATGTCAAATGGCAGATTACTTTCACACTTCACTGGGTTGATTGGCCTGACAGATTACTGCCGTCTTATAAGTTATAAGAAGCTTAACAGAAGTTTTTTTTTAAACTTTGATGAATGGTTTTAGCCACCAAAGTGGTCGCGACTGCTGTAGGATTACAGACGTGTTACTTAAAGATTAAAAAAATATTATTGAGGTGCCCTGTTGTTGGTCATCACGAATGTTAAATAGTCCATTAAGTCGTACCATGGTAGGTTAAACGTTAAAGCTGTTTAACAATCTGCCGAAGTGGTCTTTTTATTAACTCAGAAACGACTTTGGCTCTACTATAACCTTTCCTTACAATTCATAATCTAAGACCTAAGAATGTTCGTTTAACCTTCTCATCCTCGTGGGTTTTGTCGAGGAACTCGTAGAGTCTGTTTTTTTTGTAGCGTCGTCCTTTTCCTCCTATAGAGTTTCACGCAGATGAGGCGAATTTAGCTCGTTGCATGCCTGCCTTTGAAAAGAGGTCCACATCTAAACGTACGCTGATTTTGGTGTAAGCTGCACAGCAGTTTTTGAGCGTTGTACGAGAGAATATGATCAGTTTTCCCGGGGTATATAAGTTCACGCCTTAGTACATTGAACGACGAAAATGCTAACTATGTACAAAAGCTTACCTATGGGAAACAACATCGAGACAGTCGCTGGTATCACATTCATCGTACAATGCCTGTAAACGCCGTCACCTGAAATAGATTTGTTGCTTGAGTTAGTCTTAAGTGAATAGTAAAATAAAAATAAATTTGTTTTAAAAGAAACAAATCTTAATAAGTTTAATTTATATGCTACCAAGCACTAAACAGGGATATGCCTGAACAGCTGTTGCGAAACAATGGATCGTTTTTTTTTGGCGGAAGATGTAGATAGAGCTCATTTTCCACCCTCGACTTCTTGAACTCTTCCATGTGACTGGAGAGCTTTTATCCGTCAAACCATCCCACCCGCATTTCAGATCGCCAAACCAAATTCACTCTCCCTACGGTTAAAATAAGTTTACGGGAGTAAGGAAACGCTTCTTAAATTAAATACTGAGGTGTTTAAATTAAGGCCATTAGCACCGTGCTTAACGGGTGGTAGAGTATAAAATTAATTGCATCTGCTTTATTTTTGAACTTTGAAAATAAATTGAACATCGAAAAAAAATATTTTTTTTTTATCACTTAATGGTGAGGCATTCAGAAAGTCCTTAACACACGTTGTGCCGCGTTTTTTTAAATAATTTATTTCCTTTTTTCAGATCTCTACACCAGTTCTCAACAGAGTTAGCCTCAAGCAATATTTTTTTGTCCTTCTATAATTTGTTGTTGTATAAGTTGCAAAATTCTCCGAATCCGCAATCATTTTCTTCCGCTCGAAAATCTGCTCAAAAACATGAAACTCTCATAGGTTTGTACCGCCACCTTAAATGCAATTAAATTATGGTTTAATATATTTTTTAACAGTTTTTAAATCATATTTATCGATACCTCTTTAAAGTATTCCATGCAAATTTTGTTGATTTGTGAGGCTTGCAGTTCAAACGGTCTATTGGCCATAACCATCATTATCAGTAAGATCTTTCGGTACAGAAGAGTTCCATCGTACCAATTTGAATCGTAAATAGAATATAACAAGTTTTCACTCTAGGGACGATATAGACCAGAAGATTCATTAGCTTTTTTACTGAAGAATATGATATGATATCGTAAATCACTTTAACACAAAGAAGGTGATAAGCAGACACCCTGAGAAGTCAAGGCGATTTAAGTATGTTGTGTGCTGTTGTTGGACCTAGAGTTTAATGCCGACTCCGAACGGCTCCAAAAGTATTCTCTTGAGAACTATATTCCCGGGGGATTTTGAGTGATTTATGAAAAAGATACTTTATAATAATTATATAAATAAATGAAGTGGAAAAACAGGATGAAAGGCAGAAACTTCGCGCAAAAGCTTTTTCAAGCTTTTCCAGCCTTTCCAGCTTTTTTTGGTACACACAGACGATATTTACATCATCGTCATTGAGACTTTCACAGTGATAGAAGAAGATTCCAGAAGAGTTGGTCTTCAAAATTAGTAAGGAAAAAACAAAATCCCCAGGCGACGTTGGTAAAGATATGACGAAGACCCGTCCTAGGTAATCGATGTTTCTTTAATTTTAAAGAGCCTCAATGTTGCATGGTAAACAAGACAACGGTACATATTTAAGAGATTTTTGATGGAAACATTCTGAGACAGATAAATGATCCGCGGAGGGCAAAAAGAGGAAATGGTGCAGCTTTAAGTGTCTTCCTAAAAAAATGTACCCTCTAGTTGAAAATCTATTACAATGACTGCATACCATATTTCCAAATGAAGCACGTAATTAAAAATCGCAGTTTCATACAAATCCACACATTTCCTTTCCGATTATTGGACTATTGTTTGAAATTTTTAGAGCTACATTAAACAAGACGTTTTTTTTATAATCACTGAAGAAGAGCTGTCATTGAATAAGAGCCTAATTGATGATCAAAATAAAGGACTACAATCTTTGATATTTTATAATAATAATAAATAATTATATTACAACAAAAGGGAATATTTCCAAATGCTTCATAATTAGCAGACTTTCCTGTTTTTTTATTAAATAGTATTATTATTATATTAGATCAACACACTATTATACTAAAAACAATTCTCAAAGGTAACGGCTGACTTCTGAAACTTTGTTCGTTCGTTCAGTCCTCTCACGATCTTATAGTTCCCCGAAAAGGTAAAGTTTATTGAGATTTGCATGAGTAACCTACATTTCCTTCAATGACAAGTGCTACAGGCAAGTAAATCGGTTTTTATCAAAAATACAAATGATTTCATGAGGACGGCGCATAAAGCATCACTTTATTAAAGTATAAATTACACAGTCATCTCGTGATGTGCAACATATTACAAGTTTTAAGAGGGACGTTGTTCAGTCTTGGCTGCCATATGTATACAACTCGATAGTCTCAGTATGAAGATACTTTGTATGATAGGGCCAACTTGATTTGAGTGGAAAACTTTTTGATTAAACTTCTTATTCGGAGCCACATCTAGGCTCATAATCTGATCTCGGTGGCTTCGTTAACCAATTTTAAGACAGTGCACCTCACAGACTTTATTGTCCCACGAGCCATAGCCTGACTCGGAATGGATATGTGGCAGGCGACAACAAGGAGATGCAACATTAGACGCCTCAGTACACCCGAAATAGTCAAAGTCCACAAAGGGTATCTAAGGGAAGGACTCTCAAGCTGTGAATGAGCCACAGCCTAAGCTTCAGTGAAAGATTCTAACAGCAAGGGAAGAGTGCAGAACTAAAGGAGGGGAATAGAAAAATTGTAAGCCTTGTTGTAGGCTACGTGTAAGGTGTACACCAATCCAGATTCAACCTCACAGTTGTCATTAAGCATTTCAAATACAAAAATATTTCTTCAAAGAAGCTTTCCTGTAGGCTAAAAACTGGAAACAAGCAGAGCTGTAAAGGAGTGCATTATTTCGAGATTGCATTCTGCAAAGTCACAGTATTTTTATTAATTCCTTTGAATTAAGTTAAAAGACTTCAAATTAATACTTTAACATCCACTTAAATTACCCATTAATTTTGAAATCATTGTACTTAGAATTACTTGAAGTAATCATACGACTTCAAGTCAAAAGAATGCAATACTTTTAGACTGTTTGAATTCTTTGAAGTCTTTTGAAATTATTGATTAATTCGGTAGTGCAGTCTTTTGATTTCATTTCAGTTTTTACGTTTTGAAGTCTTTTGATTGCTTGAAGTCTTTTAACTGCTTGAAGTCTTTTGACTGCTTTGAAGTCTTATGACTATTTGAAGTCTTTTGATTTATTAATTCTTTTGATTACGTTACAACATTTCAGTTTCTTTGAAAAATATTAACTAGAAGCTTAATAGTACTAAGTAAGTGACTTTATAAATGTTTACATTCTTTAACAAGAAAATGTATGATCTGAGGTGTTTTAAGTTCTGCGTTCAAGTGTAAGTGCTCAACCGGAAACCTATTTCTATGCCTACGATGTTCTTTCAAGACTTGTTCAGCATCGTGCTGTTAGTGTTACTAAGATTATCCTAAGTGATGATTTGTGGATGACGTACTAAGCATAGAGGAAACTAAATCTCGAAAAAGCATTTTTTAATGCCATGCTATTATGCAGAACGTAATGAGATTAAATATCAATACCATTGATAGTAAATATATTTAATCAGACTTTATTGGATGGATACTGTTTATTTATCAGTTTTTTTATGTATACGTTAATTATATTTTATAATTTTATTGAGAATATAATACTTCCAAACGTACCGGATGAATTTTGAGTTTGAAATCTTTAAAAAATACTTACTATGAACTTCGCAGAAATCTAACTATTTGATGTGATAAGGAAAATGAATCAAAATTCGTTTTATTTTAATTGTCTTATATTTCAGCTTTCACTAGTGCGTTTTATGGAACGTTGACTGAAAAATTTATAGCCATTAGTGTATTTGTAGATGCATGTATTCTGAATATGATTGTATGATTTTATGTACAAGATAAAACAAATTAAAATATTAAGCTTGAACATATGATAAAAACAAAATTTTTTCTCTTCTTAAGTTAAAATAAAATATCAAAGTCAAATTCAGTTAAACAGAAAACAAAAAATACAAGTTGCTTAACTTTTATATATTGCCCCTATTCACTTTTAAAAGCAGCAATTTCTCAAAATTTGAGTCAGAAGGTGATTCACGTTTGGGGCATTTAGCATACCAGCAAAAAAAAAAGTCGCTCTACTGCCGCCGATGAAGGAAGGGATGTGTTGTACCTCAAAAATGTTCTTTTAATTCTTTGGTATTTATGCAACATTTCAAGTGAGGTGGATGAATGTGCCAAGTATGTATCGAAAACTTCGTTTTCCCCAGAAATTGATGCATTATTAGAAGAATCAAACAAATTTTCTATAAGAAAAGGACAATTTTGCTAGCAAGCTGTTGCACGTAAATTAAATCTTGTAATCAATTCATACCTGTTATAGAAAAGTCGAAATATGTCATCTCGGGTGCTATTTGTGTGCTTTTGATGTTCTGGCTGTCTGACATTTGATTTTCGGCACTGATTTTGGACCTGACCAAGGAGCTTATTTCTAAATCTGTCCGACAATTTTTATTAAGTGCCGAAACCCACTTTAACTTCACCGATGGGCACAGCACGGATGCTACGATCTCTTCATTCTCTTCTGATGTAAGATTAAAGTAGCAATGAAACCTTTTCGATAAAGCTTCCTCCAATTCAAAAAGCGTGTCTTATCAGCAGATTTTGCTGTTGTTGTTTATGCACTTAATCGCGTCCCATATTAAGTGAAGTAAAAATTTACTTCTTATAGATTTTTTTTAATACTTAGAAATCAAGCAATGTGGGAGTGAAACACTTGACACACGCATCTAAGTATATAAGCGATGAGAATTAACCATTTACCGTTTAAGACGTTTTCACATGCTTTTTCGAGATTTAGTTTCCTCTATGCTTAGTACGTCATCCACAAATCATCACTTAGGATAATCTTAGTAACACTAACAGCACGATGCTGAGCAAGTCTTGAAAGAACATCGTAGGCATAGAAATAGGTTTCCGGTTGAGCACTTACACTTGAACGCAGAACTTAAAACACCTCAGATCATACATTTTCTTGTTAAAGAATGTAAACATTTATAAAGTCACTTACTTAGTACTATTAAGCTTCTAGTTAATATTTTTCAAAGAAACTGAAATGTTGTAACGTAATCAAAAGAATTAATAAATCAAAAGACTTCAAATAGTCATAAGACTTCAAAGCAGTCAAAAGACTTCAAGCAGTTAAAAGACTTCAAGCAATCAAAAGACTTCAAAACGTAAAAACTGAAATGAAATCAAAAGACTGCACTACCGAATTAATCAATAATTTCAAAAGACTTCAAAGAATTCAAACAGTCTAAAAGTATTGCATTCTTTTGACTTGAAGTCGTATGATTACTTCAAGTAATTCTAAGTACAATGATTTCAAAATTGATAATGAATAATTTTTTAAATGGAAGTATTTCAATGAAGTCATAAGCCTAATAATAAGCCATTCAATTCAATTGAATAAAAAAAGTCAAAAGACTGCATTTTTTACAGCTCTGACAACAAGCATTCAAGGAACTGTGGATGTATTCAATGAACAAGAGAGTGTTATAAGACATCCAGAAAGCCACCATATAAAGTAGTTGTTGCATCAGAAGAAGTTGGTGTGGCCATAAAAAAGATTAAAAATAGCAGAGCTGTGCGCTCAGACGCTTTACAATTTAAATTTTTTAGGTATGGCATAGATAGTGACCGATCGAACATTCGGTTTCGGTTTCAGTTACGGCTAGGTTCGTCAAAAAAATTGGTTTCGGCCACAGTTTTGCAAAGAATCGGATTATTGTATCTACCTTTATTGGGGAGTAAGTGAGTATTTAGAGGTTTTCCTGCCGGACGGTGAAGAAGGAGAAGGTGGAGAGAACTAGTTTGCTTCTCAAATGGACTGAGCGAGGTCTTTTGGGTTTGCTTTAGCAAGTTGCTACGACTGGATATTCTTTGAGGAGATTTAGTTGCTTTCTGGTTCTCTGTTTGTTAAGGAGGTTCCAGGTTTATCTGGTGATGTTGCAAGATGGTTGATGTATTTATTTTTTATGCTTTTTTTGAGTCTTACCAACACAAACTTTGTTGTTTGTGTTGCACGGTTAACTTCGCGTGAGTTCTTGGTCCGTGAGACTTTTTTTTGAATTTCCTTATTTTCTCGTGCTTATATGGCTAGGTAAGTGCTTGCGTGACGTGTCAGGTGACTTCGGACAAGATATTTTTCTGTATGTGTAAAAATATTCTTTATTTATATAATAACAATTAAAATACATAATCAGTTTGAACTTGTCTAAAAAAGGTTCGGTTTCGGCCGAAACTTTTACCGAAGCCGAATGTTCGGTTACGATTTCGGTTTCGGCTGAAAATCATGTCGGACACTAGGCAGAGATGTTCTTGTGGAGAACATGCAAACGAATTCAAAGTTCATACTTAAAAGTTTTTCATCGACGTCAAAGCCATATATGATGAAAAAGTTTGTTCAAAGTTTAATTTTCGGACAGAGAACCTCTCAAACATTCCAAAGGTTCACCGGATACCTGCTTTTAAACAATGTAAAAAATCGTCGACTACAATGGCTCGGTCGATGGGGCTAACGGACAACAATCCTCCAACTAAGAGTACTCTAAAAAAATGGCCACCAGGCTCTGCATCAAAGAATAAGATGTTACGGCTGTCAGGAAGATTGGCCTTTTCAACTATGGGTAGAGTGTCCAGGATATGAAGGGTCGAAAGCAGCTTCGCCTCCCGCTTCAGTGGACGACTTTGCAAGCAACATTTGGCTCCTTTTTGCCGAAATAAGGCCTTCATAAGGAACACGGTGGCCATATTCCTGAAATTGCTGTCAAATATTTAATCCCTTTCACCAATACTTACAACGGACCTAAATTATATGATTTAAATTAAAGGGTCTTTCGTGGCGACCAATTATTTAGTAAAGTTGTTGAAGAAGTGGTAGCATTTTTGCGAACGCTGTAGTAACGTTAAGATATATTTACTTGCTCTTCAAAGAATAGTTTTGGAATTGAAAAGCTTCTTTAAAAAAGTCCGCGATGACAAATCTCTGCATGTTAAGGTCAATGAATCAAAATATATTTAAAATTATTTTCAATTTGTCATGGTTATTATAAGTAGACAGGAAATTTTGTAACGCACGCGGACGAAGTCGCAAGACTCGACTAGTAATTTATAACAAAAGTAGTTCTGTATCCAAAAAAATACACTTTTTAACGTGACTGTCGCGTACCTGACTGTATTTTTTGTTATTTGAACGACCTCAAAGCACTGCTTTGTTTGACTTACATTTTGTAGACTCATGTCCTTTTTTTTCTGATAAAAATTCGTTTTTATGAAAACTTACAGCTTCGTAGAGATCCGTTCCAAGAGAGCACCGCAAATAGACTAGAATTATCAATATGAAAACACTCAAAACGTATGGAATCATACTGAGGATGTCCATTCCATTGACCATAGAAAACACAAACGTACAGAGTGTAATTTTGGCCATAGTAAATGCAAAAAAGGTGCTTAAACTGAACAATTCATTGACACCGTTTTGTAGTCTGCAAGAAACGAAATGTGATATTCTAAGTGTGCTTATATTTTAACTTTACTCACCTTATCAAGGCATATTGATACTGGATCAGCTTCTTTAATATTCGACTACTTTCCGGCTCGTTTTTTGCATCCAACTGGCTAATCGATTGGCCCAGATGACGATAGTGCATGCAAAGCTGCGTCACAGTCGTTAAAAACAGCAAATCTTCATTGATAAAGATCAGAGTTCCACTCAGAGCCGTGATGACTTGGAAACTGTAAGCCAAGATATGCCAGATAATCTTTTTGTCATCAAATGGATACCAGCTGGGAAATGGATATACGAAGGCATACTCTCTTCCAATTATAATCCAAACAAACAACGATTGCAGGAGAGGAAATGTTAAGTATGTTAGAATGCCGATTGTGGCCAAAACCTTAAGAGCTTTGTTGCGACTAACGAGTGGCTTAAAGTAGCTCAACAAATTGTAACTTTCTTGATCTTCCCTTGAAACAGGCAAGAGCTCTTCCAAACTTTCAAGCAATACATTCAACACGTTTCGGTTAAGAACAAGTGCCAGAGCTCGAATGACAACGATGAGGATATTACAACAAATCGCTACAGCTCCACTTATCGCTGATAAGGTTGAGGTCGATACCAAATGGTCAATTTCCAAAATAATAGTTGCCACACTCACAGAATTGATGCCAACCATGAGGTATAAAATCTTCGTCTCGCACAATTCAAATGGAGAATTCGGTGATTTACGATCGATAAGCTTAACCCTTAGGAGAGAAAAGAATAAGTCATCAAATGTGTAGGTTCCATCAGTAGACGGTGACTCCATTTTTTTGGCAAAGAACAGGATTGCCTTCGAACGTTTGAACAAGAACTGTGAACTGAGCTTGAAATGGCCTTTCTTTTCAATGTCGCTAAACTGTGACAGGCAAATGTCAATTGCTTTTCACTAATTAAATGCAATTAGGTGGGAATTTGCGTCCACACGTGCACATGCTGTTGACGGATAATTTCTGGTAGAGAAAACACTGAATTTATCATTAACAAGGTTTAGGAAGAGCGCCTATGTTTCGTTGTTGCGATGGTGGATTGTTAGCTTTAAGCTGCACTTAAAACCCAGAATCAACATTGAAGTTGTTTTAAGAAATCCAAGGGCAAAAATGATGCGCAATTTAAGTTCAGTATTTAAAGTAGGCACTAGATCTTTCGGCAAGTCTAAGTTCAACGAAGAGGCGTACTTGTAAAGTTGCTTGAAGAGCGAAGCCTGAATAATATATAGGTTTTTGAAACTGAGCCACTGATAGACAACCTTTCATTTTTTTTATGTTTCGTGCAGAGTAGAAAAGTTCGTGGATCCAGGCTCTAGAGGTAAGCTTCATTGAATTCCCTGAATACCGAAGCTACTCAACACACTTCTTTTATATACACGGGTTGTGTCCGAAGAGCTTTATTTCATCATGCGTGGAGATTTGAATGCCCCATAAAAAATTTCCGAGTCCATTCATCAAATATCAGAGGAACCCAATGTTGTTGGTGAAGACAGAACTACCATATGTAAAGCTTAGACTCGTCAGATAGTTCTCCTTCTTTAGAACGGACTCCTACCTGGAGCTTATGCCAGAATGGACCGACTTGCAACAGTACCGAAATAAGGATTCTTCACGAGATGGCGTATTTGGAGAAGTTTGTTCAAATGTATGCTTACGAAGGGAAAACGAACTCAATTTTGATTTATTTACATTCACACAATTCGCAGTAATATGGCGGCAAGCGGTATTATATGTGTTTTACAAGATAACATTATTATAGTAAATACATTTTACCCAAGCAAACCATTATTTGTACGAAAACTTGGAACTCTGGCAAAACAAGCAGCTTCAGAAGACGACGAAATCATTAAACGAAAGATAGGCAGACCCATACCAACAAACTTACTGCAAAAAAGTCATAGTCGGTAGGTTGCCATTTACCGATGAACCGATCGAATCGTTTTTGAAAATTATAGTTCGATTCGCCAAACTTATCGTGCACTACGGTCAACATAATAGTCCTTCTAAGCCAGTTTTTCATAGCATGATGAATCGGTTTTGCATCACATACACTCTAGTGGATAATAAGCAACGCCAAAGCCGACAAACAGTGCGAACAGAAGAAGTTGTTGCCGTTGTGGTGCGAAATCTTGAGGTGAATACTAATGAGTCGATTCGCCATCGTGTACAGCCATTGGAACTAAGTAGTCCACTTTGTGGATAATTTTACGGAACGTTACAAACGCTTACAAACTTTTAAGGTCCAGTTGTGCAAGAGTTTAAACCACATGACCAGGTTCGGTGAAAGGGCTTGATTCAGCTTGATCATCATTTCCAACGGAAAGTATTTGAATAAATGGATACATAAACAAGCAAAATTTCCGAATTTGGGGTGGAGAAAACGCAGAAGCCTTTATTTTATTATTAGGAGAGCGCTATAGAAATATGATTTCTGACTTCGTTCCTTAGTTGAATGGCATTTGGGTGACAGTGCTTGGTTTCAACCAGTTGACGCAAAATGCCACACGGCCCGCGACATCGTCAGTTTATTGTATTGTACATTTGCTATAAGCTTAATTTCGCGTAATGGGCCTGTGAGCTGGGTTCAACGTTTCTGTGATCTCAAACCTTTTGATAACTTTCTTTGGAGGTATTTGAAATCACTAATCTATGCCGATCAATCAGAAACGTTGGACGATTTGGAAGTCGGCAATCTCCGTGCTTTTGTTGATAAAATGGTCAAAATTGGACTTCACGATTGCGTTTCATTTGAGCTAGAAGTGGCGCGCATACGCCCGAAGTCATTTTTAAACAGTTATGGCATAAATTTATCTATTAAATAAAGCTTTTATCATATATGTATTCAAGTGTTTTATTTCATATTGAACTTGTATATATCTTAAAGAATTTGAAGGACACTGGTTTTTTACATATTCAATGATGATGAATAGGCAAATGTTATCATCGCTGAAGAAGAGAGACATCTTTCGTTCATATCGATCACTATTTCACTAAGTATTTTTACGAGCCCTCTTGTAGGCTCTCTTCACCAAGTTAAAGTGTACGAAGATTACTTGATCGGGTACAGTTCATGTCCAAAATTTAATGTCACTCTAAGTATTTTTGTAGTGTTATGGTTCAGGTTGAAGTTCAAGTTCGGCTTTTGCCATCACTGTTTTACAGCAGCGAAATCAATGCCATGTTAATGTGGTTCATCGTGGCCCCATAGGCGAAAAAAATGGTAAAACGTACTCACACCTTTAAATAAAAATTAGTAACACATAAAAATAAGCAAAAAACAAAAGAATGCAATATGATGAGAAAGTTATTTTTACGTTTATTCCTTGTTATAAATTAAAAATATTGTTCCAAACAAATGAGAGCTTAGTTTTAAGCACCTGTTTTGCGACTAAGATTTTATTAAATTATATAATAAAAAAATTAAAACTGTATTAAACAATAAAACAATAAAAATAAATATATAAAGTAAACAAAAATTTGCCCATGGAATTAAAAAACGAAACAAACACATGAACAGCCCTTAATGTTCAATAATGAATCAACTTCCGATGACAGTCTCAATATCCTTTATCGTATTCTGTGAGCGGAAATAGCTCGAAAAGCGAAAAGGCTCTAACTCGAATAAGTAACTCAAAGTTTACGCCAAAAAAAAATTCCCGATAAGTTCGGAATGCAACCGACTTAGTTGGCACCGTCAATGTGACCTTCATATACTACTGTGTCCAAAAAATAAGGTGACATTGTATTTATTTTGAAAATTCTTTATTTATTCTTCCAAATCAATTTCATCCCCTTCAAAGTAATCCCGTCCCGATGCAATGTACTTATGCCAACGGATTTTCCAATCTTTGAAACACTGGTTGTAGTCACTTTCCGGGATGGCCTTCAGTTCCGTCTTCGCTGCGGCTTGAATCTCCTCTATCGTATCAAAACGGTGTCCCCGGAGCGGTCTTTTGAGCTTGTTGAACAGCCAGAAGTCGCACGGCGCCAGATCAGGTGAATACGGTGGTTGCGGAACGATATGGGTTGAGTTTTTGGCGAAATGATCACGAATTACGAGTGCGGTATGGGATGGTGCATTATCGTGGTGTAAAAACCAAGAATTGTCTTTCCACAATTCCGGCCTTTTTAGGCGGATAGCGTTACGCAAACGACGCATAACGTTCAAATAATATTCCTTGTTGACTGTTTGGCTAGTTGGAAGGAATTCATAAAGCACAACACCACGATAATCGAAGAAAACAGTCAACATGACCTTGATTTTTGAGCGACTTTGGCGCGGTTTTTTTGGTCTCGGCTCTCCTTTGGCACGATATTCGCTCGATTGATCGGTTGTTTCGGGGTCGTAAGCATAGATCCAAGTCTCATCGCCATTTATAATGTGTTTCATGACATCCTGGTAGTCGGAAAGCATTGTTTCACACACTTCAACGCGACGCCTTTTTTTCAAAAAATTCAATGTTTTCGGTACCAGTCGAGATTTGACGCGCTTGAGGCCCAAAGCATCCTTCAATTGACTGAGCCTGAGCCTTTCGATAAGCCAACTTCATCAGCAAGGTCTCTAATCGTTAATCGATGGTTTTTCAACACCAAATCTTTGATTTGTTGGACGTGAGCTTCATCGGTTGAGGTTGATGGTCGCCCAGATCGCTCTTCGTCTTCGACACTTTCACGGCCGGCTTGGAAATCACTTTACCACTTGTAAACATTTTTTTTAGACATAGCCTCATCATCAAAGGCTTTCTGCACCATCCTCAACGTATCCGCAGCAGAAAATTGATTCCGCAAACAAAATTCAATGCAAATTCTTTGCTCAATAAATTTCGACATCGCAAAAAACGAAAAACTCACTTTTAGCAGCTCACAAAACGACGCGTATCTCAAACACTATGAATATATTTTGACATGAAATTCCACATAGATGTCACTGACAGTACTACCAACCTAAAAAGAAAGAAATAATTCCAAATCCTTCGACGCGCGCAGTTTAAATTCATATGTCACCTTATTTTTTGGACACAGTAGTATGTGTCGTACAATGTTGAATAATTGTGGCAGCTCATTGACGTATAGTGCGAAGAGGAACTCCACAAATATTGTCAATCAGCCGCGAGTTATTTGTTCCCGCGACCATACACTGTTGTCTTCCGATTAAATATGAGGATAGGAGTTTTGTCGAGGAAACGGAGAAACCAAACTCACACCTAAGCTTTCTACACGGAACCGAATGATCGACTGTATCGAAAGCCTTTGATAAATCTAGTAGCGTTAGCAATAAAGGGCGGTTAGAACTTAATGCCTTTTGAACTTCATCAACGATAAATAGCAAAGCAGTTTTGCAGCTTCTCTACGGCCGAAATCCTGATAAAATAATGCATAGAAGTTGTTTTTCTTTGAGACAGGAATAATTTTAATTGAATTGTATAGGAATAATTTTAACTTTTTTCCAATCGCTAGGGATACTGAGATAGTCAATATGTGATTAAAGAATGGGTTAAGAAAGGAAGTGTGTATGGCATCAACTGCTTCAAAAATTTCGGGCAGATATTGTCGAGGCCTTGATTCCATTTGATTTGATGGACAAGCAAGCTTTTACAACATCTTCCTCGCATACCATACAATGTGCTACCTCTGCTACTTTCAGTATTGTACAGGGTTCTATGAGTATATACGGGTGTGGTTCTTCTAGAGAAAGTGTCAATTTTAGTCGATTTCAGTCCATGTTGTCGGGAATTTCCGGTCTCTGTCTAAGTTAATTTGGCGAAGCGGTTTCCAAGGATGTTTGGCTGGTGCAGACGTACCCAGCTTGCGACTGTTATAAGAAGACTTGGCTGTCCTAATTTTCAAAATAACCTTATTACGTAGTGAGCGATACATTTTTAAATACTCTTCGGTACCGTATTTCTTCTAATTTTTGAACGCAGCACTGTCATTAGAATTTATATATCGGAGTTCAGCCACTGGAGTGGTTGGGGACGAGTTCTACTTATTTTAAATGGTATGTGTTTATTGAAGAGAGAGAAACGAGATTTGGTCATCGACAGAAGACATGTAGTAGATACGTGTCCGGGAGCTTTGAGTGGTATCTTTTAGTAGAGAATTATAATTCACTTTTCGAAAGTGTCTGTTTTGGAAGCTTGCTATATTGCAATCATTCTGCACATCAAACACAGGGTAAATCAGGTCTTGTTTGGAGAAGCCAGGTGCTGAGAGTTATTTATAGAGGGAGGCTTTGTTGACATCACTAACAAAACAGAAACAAGAAGCTGTTGGTGTGGTTAGGTTAACTGGAGTTAAATCAATGGTCTTCATGTTGTGAAGAAGTGAAGCAGACTCAGACACAAAGTTGGGGGAAGTCCAACAAATTCCTCAAGGTCACTGAGTAGAGGTGACAGATCAATGTATTTGTGTGGTCTAAATGCTGTACAAATAAGAACTTTGTCGGAGCTGCACGAGATTTCGAAAAAGTTACATTACATTCGACAACCAGCACTTGATTTATGTACAACTTTGCACCTTAGTCCATCCTGAATAAAAATTGCAACACCACTGCCTCCTCGTCTGACCTAAAAATCCTACATACAATTGGTTGTTCTCATCTGGATAAAGCCATGTCTCTGTTACGCAAATTACATCCATTCGTGATGCTGCAAAAAGATGTCTGAACTTCTCGTAGATTAAGCGGTGGATTCATGTCATCTATTTGCAGACAGGATCGTAAATCCGAGTGGAACTTTTCTTTCGAATACTCCTTAAATCTTTTCTGTTCCGACCACCTAGAAGAACTGGCAAGGTTAAATTTTTTGAAGAGCTTGATTTTGGTATTTCGAGCTATAGTTTCAATTCATGCTCATTTGTTGAGTTGATTTTTATCCTTAACTGCCTCAATTTTTTAGCTGTCGATTGTTGTTGCAATATTATTGGATCGAATTTTTGTCGATAGCATGTATTTATTTTGACGACCAACTCATCTGACCGCTTCTTCGATCAAGTTGGAAGCTTCAATCCGTTAAATGTGGTGGATCGTTTGTGTACCCCAACAGCTGGACAGACTAAATATAAATTGATAATGAGACTATTTTCGTACGTGTTATCGTTAATCTAATGACAGTCTTCCAATTTGTTTTTAAATAATTTATAAATTTCGCTAATTAGTTTATATTAAGGCCTTCACTATATTATCAAATCGACTTTCTATTCAGAGACTGTCTTCTAACGGCGTATCCCCTTCTCATTTCACATAACTTCCACTTTTGTCATCGAATTTTACGCTCAAACCTAAATAAATTCACAATTCACTAGATGTATCGATATGCAAATTAAAGCTACCGATTTCTTAATTAATTTCAATTTCCAATAAACGAATAGCCTCTCGGACGAATAGCTTGCATGTATTTGCTACCAGATGCAGATGTTTACACTGGGCAACCTATCTGAGGGCGCGCAATACTTGCCTTCTGATTTCCATAAATAAATATGAATTGGCGTGAGAATAACTCAAGCAGGTATTGGCAACAATTCCAGCCAATTAACGAGCATCTATCAATGGATCAAGTTTAAGGTCAAAATGGGGTGCTGCAATGCATCTGAAGAGGTGTAGAGATGCGTTTTTACTACCAATAGCTTCTGTTTGATTCGACTGAATAGAACTGGTATTTTTTAGTGATTAATTGAGTCTTTCCTTTCGTTTTGTAAATAGTCGGTTAGAAGGGAGGTCGACATTCCACTGGGGGTATTCCAAATACAATTTGACAGTCCAAAGATTGAATTGTTGTTTGTTTATTTTTTATGATTTTTCATCACAATGATGCGAGACTCTTATAAGAAATAGGTTAATCCTTATATTTGGTGATATATGTTGATTGTGCTTCAGGTTGATGTAGACGTTTTAATGGAAAAGCTTAATTTATAGCTTAGGATGGTCTGCTGATGATGATGATGGAAGTTTTTAATTATTTGTGATGATTTTTACTGAGTTTTATGTTAATCGCTGGGACTAACGATCGGAAATGACTTTGTATGTGGGACATTTTAAATTTAATCGAATGTGAATGACTTTATTCCCATAGCAGTGTGGAAGCTTAAAGAACTCGTTTTATGTAGGTACTAAGAAATGCTACATTTTTGAAAATGCATTTTTTATAAAAAGTCCACTGAAATTTGGCTTGAGTTTGAACTGAAGTGAATTCCTAGTAGAGGGGCGATTGTTACGGTGAAAGTGATAAGGGGATAATTTTCTGGATTACTGTTTTTGACAAAAAAAAAAAAAAAAATCCGGCCAAGAGCTAGTCGGACTCGCGCAAAGAAGGTCCCGTGTCTTTTGGCTGCGTCTATTAAGAAAATTGATTTTTTTACAGCTTTTAGGGACCACAGTCATAAGTTAATGAGAAATGAGTAAATGAGCGTTCATGAGAAAAAGAACAGACCGACGGACAAAAATGTGATAATGATTCCGTTAAAAGAACGATAAGAAAACGAAACGAAAGGCAAAGATGTTACGTTGGTGTTGAAGCGAGTCGATTGACTTCGTAGTACTTTTGGCTTTCATGAGTCTCATGGTTCGAATTTGAAGTTTGAATCCCGTAAATACATGGGAATTACGCTGCAGCTTAGGGTTAATCTAATCTTTGTATATAGAAGGCTAGTTTTTATTTTCTATTCCCTTAATAAGTACAACTAAGGCACATTCAAGAGTTGTTTATATTGTTTTCTTTAAATCTAAGACAAACATATAAAAATGGGAAGGCATCGTGGCCAGACTTCTTTACATTTGAGGGCTCTGATTATTAAGCATCATCATAAAGCAAAATCGGTTCGCGATATTGCCGCACCAGTAAAAAGAAGATCGCACTTAGTTCATGATATAATAAAACGGTTCATAAAATCGATATCCGTACAGTAAAAACCCAAATCTGAGCGACATAAGCTATTCACACCTTCTGATGAGCGATGGATTGTGCAAAAAATCAAGAAGAATCCCAGGCTAAGCACTCCTAAATTAGCCACAGTACGGTCACAGAGCCTAAGTAAAACAGCCAACCTGAAACAATAAGACTGGTATTGCAGAAGCAACCGTTCATATATGAACGCAATCGAATTAAATGCGCTTAAGCCGATAAAAATTATCAAGTTTTATTCTCGGATGAGAGTAAATTTAATTTATTTGATCTTACGTGTGGCGAAAACCAAATGAAGAGTTGAAAGAATGCAATTTAAAAGCCACGCTAAAAAAATGTCTAGGTAATGCATGTCGGCTGCTCATCCAGGACAGCTGTGCTTACTTGATAAACACAAAAAGAAGAAGATTTAGTGCTGCAAAATTGGGAATAAGGGACGTTTCCCATTTTACCAAGCCAACGACCCCGAACATAAGGCATACAATGTACGCTTATAGCTACTTTAGAATTGACCACATCCTCTGGAAATGCTACGACAATCACTAGAAATCAACGTTATCGAACACCTGTGAGCATATTTGAACAAAAAATTAAAAATACACAATTACAAACAGAAAAGCGCTGGAATCCATACCCAAGGAATGGTCTAAGTTTGATCCTTCTATCTGCAAAAAGCTTGAAGAATCCATGCCGAAGATTGAATGCTATTCTAAAGAACAAGGACTTGTCAACCAAATTTTTAATTAATTTTTTTAATTTTAAGTTCATTTTATTAACAAATTTAATAGCATACTCATTACTCCAGTGACGGGTAAGCCCAAAAGAACAGCAAACGTTTGTTTATTTCTGGGAATTTTTTCGGATTTATATCGTTCTATGGAGACGTTCTGTTGTCTTATGTTATGTTAAAAATTGTAATTGTACACTGCTTTTAGGGAGTATTCTAGTCTAGAAATTTAAAAAGTCGATTTTTATATTTTCAAAATTTAACTTTTCAAGAACATATCTACAAGAGGATTTTTCAAAAATTCAAATTATTTTCGGAGATATCGGTATTTTGCTGACCCGGCATCCAAACTGGTTCGGCCGGAACTAATCGAACAAAATACATTAGGGATTCTCCGTCTACCATATTTCTCAGTAAAACTTTTTGTCCTTTGTATATATTGTAATACAAGAACCCAAGGCGACTTGTATCTTTTATATTAAGTGTTCACTTACATCCAGCTGCTAACAGTTGAATTTTAACCTTCAAACCACGTGGACATACATATAGTATGTGCTGTGAGATAAATAAAAATATTGTGAAATATTTTTTTTAATAAATTGGATAAAAAATCCTATTCCTATTTTGAAAACGATGGAGCTTATGGGAATAAAAATTTGCGCGGAAGCTCATTTATTTGGTGTGAAACGAGACAACGGCCGGATTGACCGCTCCGATATATGAGCATCGAACGCATCAAAGGAGGCCAGAACTGATCGATATGAAGAGAGAAACGCGGAAAATAGTTTTTTCGAAGTTGAGGAAGGTCCGATGTATGAAGCAGGAATGGCAGATTGAATAAATGTAAGTCTACAATATCATTTCACGCGAATCTTTAAACGCGTTTTTCTCGAAACTTTCTTTTTCAAAACAATACCCACGATTACTCAGGTTCTACTTCACTGATTTACCTGAAATTTTTAGAGAGTCTTTTTTAGAGACCTGTCTATGTCTGGAGCTATCCCTATCCCCAAATTTCTATTACTTTTTTTTTTAAATTCGAAGTCAAAAGAAGTGGTACAAAAATTGTTTTTTTTAAGGCAGCCGCCATTTTGTGACAAAAAATCTTTAAGACTTTTCCGTAGTTCCAAACATTGCGACATTATTCTAGATTAATAATCTTTTTTTTTTTGTTTCAGATTTGCTAGGAGGGTTGAAATCGTGGGTATGGTTACAATTGACATATGGTTAATCGATTGATGTCAGTTAATTGAGCAAAGCCCCGAATTACCCGGTTTACCCGTTTGCTTTTTTAAAAAACAAATTCAATCAACTCGAAGATGAAAAATATTTTTATTAGCTGAAAAAATTGTAAACCCTTGAAGATCTTAATTAAACTGCGACTGGGTGGTGAAGTTTCGTCTTCCAGTTGACCGTGAGCACATGTGAAATATGCTGAGCTAGTTTTCCTGGTGCTGGCACCTGCCGCATGTTTTACTTGTCATAAACAAAGGTATCAGCTTTCGGGCTTTGATCTGGCTCTGTGGGAAAGTGTCGCTTAGCACTTTCCCTTTATGGCTCGTGTGTCGGTCTTTGATTCCTACCTAACCCGCGTTCCCTATTTTTTAATGTTATCTATGTTTCAAAAGCTATATCGCTGACGGTGTATATTTTTGATCATACTATACTTATTGCAGAACCACTGAATCCCGCAGGCAGACAGTAGGGTGGGAGAGTTGTGATCCTTTTATGTTCATGATTTTGCCAATGAAAGGGTTACGAAGAATAGAAGATTCTAATTCCACAA
Organism: Orthonevra nobilis; assembly: GCA_963555765.1. NCBI lineage: Eukaryota > Metazoa > Arthropoda > Insecta > Diptera > Syrphidae > Orthonevra > Orthonevra nobilis. Next base: position 27,426,467 of record OY743225.1, on the reverse strand, counting down.
CCACTTAATGTTTAAAATAATGAACCAATTTAAAATAATTTCAAACAATTTTAGTTGAATTCACTAACTTCAACCGATTAAAAATGAATTTACTAATGCCTGCAATGATTTCTTTTCTATGGTTGATAAAAATTGAATGCAACAGTCGTTGACTTTAAAAAATATCGATTTAAGTCTCTTTTATTCTTTTTTCTTTTACAACGCTGACAGATTTTCTCTAGATCTGACTGACAAGTATCTAAGAGTACTTTGAAAAGACTTATTCGTTTTCAGTTGCCACAGTTAAGAGGACCTACTTCATAGCATTGGGCAAATTATGCTCATGTTCCACTTATACACTTGTCCAGATCATCATTCTAACGTAAATGAAGTCGAACTAGAATAATATTTTTCCTAATAACTTATACGATTGCTTTCACAAAAATCATTCCCGTCCAATATGCCTACAAAATTTTAGTCAAAAACATGTGGAATGCCTTCACCTGGGCTCTGACCGATTTAATTGCATTTGATTTCTTTTAGCTGAGTTATTTGAAAGGAAAGCTTCGGGTCGTAATCTCTTAACAATAAAGTCTATCAATCTGAAAATAAAAACAATATGTTTGTGGGTAAATTTGACATGCAAATCGAATTCAAATATGTCACAGATTAATACGTCATTACGGTAGACTTAAATTTGCACATTTTTCGATGTTATTAATTTGACAAAAGCTATTTTGCAAAATTCAATTTGGCAATGAAAGCTGCTGTTTATTTATGTAATGTTGAGCAATACCATAAAAAAAATTTATACTGCCAATCCCATCCCGTGCATAAGCTGGAACGAATCCGTAAGGTGGATTTAATTTGCATTTTTGCACCATCATCGCGCCTCGTTAATCGGACAGAGACTAATTAGTTTCCGGTTCTGCGATCAATTTAAGTCTTTCGACTTGAATTATGTTAATGCGTTTTAAAGCGAATGCGATATCATACTGTGAAGGTGTGACAAATGGCATGATTTGATCCTGGAATTTGATCCTATCTATATAAAAGTTAAATTAATAAAATTAGTACGATATAAAAAAAATTGTGATAAACTATTTACTGGACAAATAAAAACATCACCAACATGATTTCATGTACCATTCAAGGTATTGTCTTTTAATGCAATGTGGCAGAGTTTCAAGACAAAACAAACACATCCCATAGTAAAAAGAGGATATAAATGATTGCTACCTTTGCTGCTAAAGCTTGAGGCACTTGTCCGAAATCTACGCCTGGAGTTGGCAGAGAATTATTTCCCCATAGCCGGAAATTCAAATGGTTGGATGGGTTATATTCCATCGCATCCTAGAAGCGGCTCTTATCTGAATGTTTTGTTGTTAAGCGCTCTGTAAACATTCGAACATGGTACTAGCATACTTAGTTCGAATAAACCCCGCAGACAGTGAAACCAAGCGGACGTAAAAATTCATAGAACTCCTGTTGTCTCCAGATGACTCCAAAAATGTTCTGAGTATGGAGGTCAGAGTTATGAGGACCTTAAATTCCTAACAACAATTTCGGCCAGAAGTTTGAACGACGTCGTCCTTGAAACTATTTGATTAATTAGTAATTATTTTTTTTAGGTCCAAAAATCTGATAATGATTGGAAAAGTATTGCCGAAGAATTAAAAAAACGATGGATTTTGGAATGATGGATGGAATGTCAGAAATCTCTTCTGCTGAATTAACAGTAAAGACATCCGATTGCTCTGGTAACCTGTGTGTCTGAAGTCTCTGAAAATGTCCCCCAGCCGAAGAAGTTGGGGAAATTCCTAAAAAAAATGTGTTGATGTTCTTGATGATTCACGTGATGGCGTCGATACCGTGTTAAGCGTTAATTGATTCAGTTACCCGAGGATGAGTACATTGCCAATTCCTTTTTTGGCATCTATTTTCTGGATAGCGGATAATTTTTGAAAAGATTTCTACTTCATCCTGATATTCATTTTATTTTGGTGATTTCGTCATATTTTCAGAAAATGAAAATTGTGACGAAGTTGTAGAGATGGAGAAGTATTTCTGTACATACTTTTATTATTACAGTAGGCCGCGTTGGACACGCTTCTTTAGAGTTCTAGAAATGACACTTTCCACCAGAATCTTATTAAATGAGACGATCAGCATATTGCTCGAATATGTGATCGAGACAATAAGGCTATAGAGCTTTCTTTTTTCTAAGGTCTTGTTTAACACAGTTTTCAAGATCATAAAAGCAATGTGACGCATCCTGTGTACAAACTAAATAAGTCAATTTCTGGCGCTTTTCAAAATCCTTTTTTGAATACATTTTTGAAAGAGTGTTGATCTTTAGGTCTTGTTTCGTTTTTAGATGGTTGACATAACGATGGATTCTCAATATACCTAAGACGTCTAGTTACTCCAAATCGCCCTTTATTGTGTTATGGCGCTTCGGGAAGGTTTCGTTTAAAGCAGCCATCGATGTCATTGAAGTGAGAGCCGTTGTAGCTCCGACCTGTTGTAACGATTCATCATCGTGGAAAAGAAGTATTCCAACAGGTCATATACTGGTATTAATTCATTGTCACTTCAAAATTCTATTGGACCTTAATTACATTTGCAGATATTGCATAGCACGCTGTGTCTTTAAATGAAAGCAATCACGTGTGATGCATCGGGGATATTTGTCAGCCCAGTTTTGCGAGGCCAGATTTTTGACGAATCTTTAAGTCATATTACTGAAAAAACCATTGACAGATGGACACCTTCGAAACTATTTAGTAAAGTGCCTCACACACGTTCTTCTTAGAATTGAAGTCGCTTTTGAAAGTTCCTCCAAAATTGCCAACTTCTGCTGGAAAAGGCCTTCAACACCGTGTGGTTAGAAGCGCTCTTTTTCAAGTTACACAGGCTTGCTGCAAGCATACCACTGCTGTACATGCTTTAAAACATGCTTACCAAAAGTAAGTTCGTTGTGAAGAATGGCAGCGGTATTTCTTTTGGTATTTACGAATTATTAAAATGTTTACAACAAGATGCGGTTGATTCTCCGAAATTTTTCGACATTTTCACGACTAATCTCTTAGTGCCTCTTACCCACGCCAAAGCGAAACAGACAGCTAGATTGTGTACAGATTGTGATCGAAGATTAAATATATATTGAACTTGCTGTGTGACTCTAATAAGATTAAGGGTTATTGTGATGACTGGATTTGCAGAAAATTCTAAGCCATTAGCGAACAGAAGTTTAGTCAGGTACCTTGGGATCTCGCTAGACCAATATCTATATTTTGACATAGATCTAGCCAGAGTCAAAGCGACTTTTTCCATGACAAAGAGACTGTTTTATAGCTGCCAACTCGATGCTCGGGTGAAAGTCATCTGCTACATGACTCTTGTCAGACCAATGACAATTGACAATGACAATTGACAGCAAATTCGACGGAAAAGATTCGGAATGTCCCAGGACTTGTCTTCGTTTACAGATAACTCCAGAGTCCCACTACAAAAGATTCTTGGGCAAAGAGGCTCTTTATAATGGAGCAATCAAATGTAGACAGCGCTCACAGTTGCGTGCTCTCCTCTTCACCAGGGCGGTATCGATCCGCGATACGGCAGATACGCACTTACATAGAGTTAGTTTTTCTTAATAAAAATCAAGAATTAATTAAGATTAAGTTCATGTTTTCTTGACAGCTGGGTATGCGAAATCGTCCATCAGCAGAATCGAGTCTCGAAGATTTTTCCCGCTTTTGTACCTTATAGGACTGGATTCCATTGCCAGTATCAAAATACGTGACGTAAACCTTTTTTTTAAAGCTTTAACCCATTACTGCCCACAGTATGCTTTATCATGCGCAAAACGGTACTTGTAAATCGGACATTCATAGAAAGCTCTAAGATTTGAATGTAATCGAGAAAGAAATAAATGAAGAACAGAAAACAAAAGAAAAAGAAAAAAAGAGATTGTAATTTTTCCGTAATTTTTATAAATATTTCTTATTTATTTTGATTGACAAATTAATGCACTAATATTTGGATGTTGTCTAGAATTTCAATAATATCGTATATAAACAAAATTGCTTGTCAAACTTTAACGTTTGATATTTCATACGCTGGTCATAACCAGGTGATGAACGTTTGGTTTTCCAGTTTGAACCCAGAAGTGTGCGATGAGACTATTCTGGAAATCATAAACGAATTGAATGATGAAGAAGCGGCTCGGACTCGGAATAAATGAAGCGGATTATGTGGAAGTCATTCTAACTGGTGCAATCGATGGAGACGACAGTGATTGTAAGTGACCTTAGAAAAGGTATTTTGCGACAACAAATTGAAGTTACTGCTGAAAAAATATGACAGAACCGAGGATCCTCATAGTGGGACTTCTAGTCCCTAAAAACGTCGTAAAACATATCCAAAAGAATCCAAGGAATGTTGAAAATGGAGCAGCAAAGAGCTTGATAGTACTTCAAAATTTTCAATTGAAGCCCGAATGCGTGAAATAATTTTATGCCCATTGATGTTTTTCGCCTAATATTTGACGACAAAATTTTAGAACCAATGTGCAGAGAAACGAATTTATACGTTTTACAAAAGGGTCATGATCTGAAGGTCTTACCGGATGAAATACTTAGGTATTTTTTGCAATATTATTACTATCTGGTTACAGCTCTAACAATCTTCCTCGAATGTATTGGGAAACGAGGGAAGACGGTTCAGTTCCCTCGTTTCTTCTTCTTTGTCGAGAAACAGATTTAAGTTTCCATCTGAATGATAACCATGAGCTGGATTCCCTTGATAGAATTTACAAAATCCGTCCGTTTATTGACCATTTGAATTCAAAATTTCGACGAAGCTATGGAGCACCACTACGATAAACAATTTATTAGGGAAAAACCAATCCGTTATGGCTTTACAAATTTTGTGCCTCAACATGTCAAGCGGATACCTTTTGAAATTTGAGCCCTACACTGGAGCGACGCAAGCCAAAGAAAATGGAAAACATCTGTGGTCAACGGTTACGGAGAGGCTGTGTGTAAATTTTCATCCTCCTTCAAGTACTGTTTACATTGATAATTATTTTAACTCTCTGTCCTTGCTTGAATCTCTAAAAAGTCATAATATCAATTCCTTAGGCACAATAAGAAGCGATTGAGTAGAAAGAGCTCCACTAAGAGACTTGAAATAGGAGCCAAGGGGTTCACATCATGCCATCCAAGAAGAGGATAAGAAACATTCCAAAGTGCGATTGCATGATAATAATTAAGTTACTATAGCAACAAATATTGACAATGAAGCCGTTCGTGGCCAAGTTTTATGTCGCCGTAGGGATAGGCAAGAAAGAAAATACAGAAACTTACCACAGCCAGCAGTTGTTCAGGAGTATAACCGTTTTATTGGAGGTTTGGATTTGTTCGGTAGATTGAGAGACAATCAAAGGATCCGCATCAGGAGCAATAAATGGTACTGGCCACTCATCTGCCACTCATCGGTCTAAACGGAGCAGTGGTAAATTTATGGCTGCTTTACAGACTAGTGAACAAGAATATGCCATTACTCGAATTCTCTAGGCGTGTAACCATAAAAGTGTTACCATGTCAGTCCGCCCCAAAACTTCAATGTCTTAACTAATTTATCGTTTTTTTTAAGGTAATGGATGAAGTTCGTTTCGATGGAATAAACCACTTTGTGGATGAAGGCCAAACCCAACGACGATGCAGACAATGTGCTAAATTTATATGTACCAAGTGTAATATCGGTTTGCATACAATTTTTCCCCCCGATTCGCAACGTATGATAAATCATACGTTTCAAAACCACATATGTAAAAAAATGTTTTCTATTCTTATATTTTGACAAAATTTCAACAGGTGATAAAAAAACATGTGTTTCAATGGGTAACTAGCAGTATGGGCTGCAATGGGTTAAGGGACCGTACTCACAAATATTTGTTTTTTATTTCAACTTAGTATTTTTAAGTTTGCATACGCTCCTAAGAAAATGGGTGGTAACAGACAAACGGACAACGAAGTGATCCTTTTATAATTCTGTTTTGTCTTTTGAAGAACGGAACCTTTAAGAATCAAAAATATGTACTGTCCGGTAATGATCAGCTAGCGTAAATTGTTGCAAATTACATTATATAACTCATTTCAATTACATTTCATTACACAACATTGCATTACAATTACAATTATGTGAAAAAAAAGAATCAGTTGGCCTAAGAAAAAATATATCTTAAAAGGCGTTTGTATATTCAAGTTTTCACAGCGATCATAAATGTCCTTGTCCTGCCACAGTATTTGAGTCATATTAAGATAATTTGACCTGTCATCGCTAATTTGTGATTGCCCTCAACGCGCGCAAAACAATAATGAAGACATTCTCGTTCTCCGTTGAGTGTTGCCCATTTGCCAACCAAATTATAAATACTGGCAGTCGCCAAAAAAAATTTGGGTTTCCAATGCAGCCTCTTACTTTACAAAATCAGATGCAAATCTTTTGCAAACATTTACAATACACTGCAGACTGCTCATAAAAATATCAATAAATTTAAACTAATAATACAAAACCGAGAATCGTAACAGTATGCTGGCCCATACGAATCGTAAATCGTAAATTGTACCTCTCATGCGTTGCCCCTCATTTCAAAGCCAACTCATATTTGAAAAGCTTTTGCAACCGAAAAGTTTTGTGAGTTAGTGCCCCGCGTCCAATATGCGCTCACATGTATCTATGTTCGTTCGTATGTGGGCCAAAAAGATTTGCATATCCTGTAGATATATTAATAGAGGCACGTCACACACACACACACAGGGTGTCCAAATAAATTGATTCGAACCAATTGCATTAATGTATGCAGAATGAAATTATGAAAATCTGTTGTCACCCATATGCCATTGTGATCAGAAAGCCGTTTCTTTTCCTCTCTCACACACTCTCTTTGGGGCTTGATTATTCCGATACCTATGGAACTTGCGATAGATTTTTATTATCAAATGAAATCCAGATGAAATGCGGCGATATATAAATCGGATTGTGGCCAACGAATCAGCATCAGTAAAACTCGACAACCTCACCAAGTAACAGCGTAACTTTTACCAAGCGAAAACATGAAGATATTTCTGGTATGTTTTTGTTGTTTACTATATTGTTTCTGGATACACGAAGCTGCTCCATCTTATTTGGATTATTAGATTGAATAAGGATCTTTCCTTTGGATAATTGTATTAACAAAAACAAAAACATTGTTTTATTCCTGATTTAGAGTGTACTTTTGGCATCGGTAGCCCTGGTGGCATCACAAGGATACAACTATCAGCAATTGTCGCAGCAACAGTTGTCGCAACCACAGCAACAACAGCAGAATGACTACTATGGACAACAGCAGTCACAGCCGCTGATTATGCAGATAAGTCCATCGTTGCAGTTGCCCGCGTCATCGGTTATTCAGTCACCAATTTCAATGCCAACATTCCTGCCACAGCCACAGTTGAAGCCACAGCAGTCTTATCGTAACCGTCCCTATCTTCGTCCAAGGAAGCCGATTGTAACGAAGAGTTTCTTCATTCACTCCGCCCCCGAGGAGACAGAGGAGGAAGTTCAAGAGGAATTGGCACACCTAGCTCAGCAGCCACGCAAGCATTACAACGTCCTGTTCATCAAGTCACCATCTCAGACCAACAAGGCTACAGCGTTGAACTTTGTCAAGGCATTGAATGAGGAGAAAACTGTCGTCTATGTGCTGACCAAGAAGACCACAGCTTCAGATCTGCAAGATGCTGTTCGTGAAGCACCACAAAGGACTACCAAGCCCGAGGTGTTCTTCATCAAGTACCGTACCCCAGAGGAAGCTGCCAACGCTCAGAGGCAAATTCAATCACAGTACGACAGTTTGGGAGGAACCTCGACCATCTCCGATGAGGGTCTGTCTCAAGTGACATCGGTCATTGGTTCTTTGGACGCACCAATTCAGGAGGAGGAACTTGCTCCCAGTCAAAACTATGAGGACTCTGTTGACAATGTGTTGCCGAATAATAACAATAAGGGCTACCTGCCACCACAGTATTAGATCTATCTTCGGTGTAAATATGTGAAAAGTTAAAGCTGCTGCAGGAGGCGCCGTACCGGGGCTCTCCTGTCGCTAGTTCTGTTCCTGATTGTTGTTAAGTTTTTCTTTTATGTTGTTCTTAGTTTTAGATGTGAAATAAATGATTTTTTTTTTTGTTTAATTTGAGATTTTTTTTTTCCGAGTGTGTCGATCTGTTAAAGGGTGATGCCATTCACAATTGTTACTTCAAGGGAATGAGGAATTATAAGAAGCTGTTTTAATCACTGGATGGTTTGAAAATCGAGCGCGTAAAAGATACGACCTCAACCGCTATAAGGACCAATACGGTTGTGAGACACTGATAAATGGAGAGCTTTTAAATTTACTAACCCTTATATTGCATTAAGAAAAGACCGTGAAGTGGTTTGATGTATTTTGATTTCGATAACTCCATGGGTGGATTTTAAAAGTCGCCGGGGAATTTAATATTGACTTATTTGCATTCGATTAATTCGCAGTATTTTTACGTAATTACTTTGTTTACTAGCAACAGCAATATTTTGTATTTCATCGATCTGCTGTCAGTGTTATGCCTTCACAGCAAATCCAAAGACAGATCACCTGTTACACAATTTGAAGTGATCAGTATATTTGTAATGATCAGTGTAAAAAGTGTGAGTGAAAGTAGAAGTTAAGCTTGTTATAATTTGGCAAAGAAAAATTCTTCCAAAAGCTTTTGTTCAAAAATTAGAAACTAAAAAAACTAAAACTTTCCATCAGGTTGGCAACTTAGTAATTGCGGATTTCTTTAGAAAATGTATTAAAAGACAATTTTTTCACGGACCGAAATAACTTTATTCTGTAATGTATTACCCATTTTGAACAATGACCTTTTGTCATCTTTCAGGCAGCATCATCAGCAAAATACTGAACCAGGTACGATTTGATATCATCATTATTATTGAAATGTTTTACCATTCAAGGAGCTTTGCAAAGATCGGAATAAAAAGTAATTAGATAGTGCAAGGTCAGGACTAAATGGTGGATCTGGCAAAACATCCCAACCAAGCTCCAATAATTTTTACCGAGTGACCAAAGATGTTTATGGCCTTGCATTGTCATGATGGAATACAACACCTTTTCGATTTGTCAATTCGGGCCGCTTTTCTTCAACTGCATTTTCAATTTTGTTAGTTGCTCAATATAGACATCTGAATTAATCGTTCGGTTGGGTGGTAAGAGTTCAAAGTAGACAATTCCTTTGTAACCCCACCAAACTGATAACATAACTTTCTTTTGATGTTGTTTGAGCTGGTTCACCTGGCTTGCTCCACGATCATTTCCGATTGAAATAGATGTAAACAACTCATTTTTCATCACCAGTTATCAATCGTTTTAAAAATGGATCATTTTCAAAACGTTTCTTTAACAAATCGCAGATGCTAATGCGTTGTGTTAAATGATTTTCTTTCAGTTCATGAGGAATCCATATACCGAGTTTTCGTACATAGCAAAATTGTTTAAAACGATTTTCAATGCATTTATAGTATGTGATACATGAAGCTTCATTGCAATCCCACGGGTTGTACTGTGACGATCCGAATCGATTATTGCTTTGATTTGATCGTCATCAACTTCAACTGGACGACCAGAGCGTTTTTCATCGTTGACACTGTCGTTCTTTTAAAATTTCCTTTCAGGAAATAAAAATGGAAAATATGACGTTATACTCAACCGATCAAAATTTTTTTTTTTACTGATTGACAGTTGAAGTACCAACTACCAAATAACAAAATGTGTTTGACATTTCGATTACGTAAGTAAACCTAAAAATTCAACTAAAGCCATCTATGAGTGAAATCCGCCATTACTTAGTTGCCAACCCAATACAACTACAACGAGAATTTGATTTGCAACTCCTTGACTCATAAAGATAAAACATTCAAGGTGAGGCGTTCTGCCAGAAACTCCACTTACATCTGAATGAACAAAAATTTTTTTCCGAAAATAAAAATGACGCTTGGTGTCAAGTTTAGAGGCGCGGCTTTAATGGATGATATTTAAAAAAATTTAAAAATTTATAATACGATTTAATGCTTAACGGAATTGAAGTAAAATTTAATGTGAAGTATAAGGACTGCAAAAATGAGGAGCGTGGAAGACAAAACATATGCATATAAACTAAATTCACTAAAAAGACTGGACTCACATTTTGTTTTAAATTGGCTATGTCCATTTTAATGGACTTCAAAACCAGAACTCGTGAAGAAGATAGTGAACGATTTGTTTAAAATCCTTAGTTAATCATAGTTTCCACAAACTGAAGTACTTGGAATTTAGGAAAGTTTGTGTGATTTATGTGTTTTTGTGTAAATTCTTCGATTGAAATTTATTCGGGCTTAAAAAATGTTGTCAGAATTTGACCAATTTACTATTTTAGACCGCACCAAATCTAGAGACAAGTTACAAGCCCGATTGCGCGTCATCTGCATAAAAATGCATAGACACAGCATTTCACTTTTTCGGCAAGTCATTTATAAGAAATCAAAAAGAAGTGGTCCCCAAATTGATCCTTGTGGTGCTTCTGCCAATAGCGAACAATTATCACCTGACGCAACCTTTTGGATTTGGTAATTTAGATAGTTTTTGTACCAACTACACTGAACTGTCGCTCATTTCACAGCATAAAACCGACTGCTCACCATCTCTTCATCGACTTCAAAGTCGCAAATCATCGGTGGGTCCCAGCCTGCCGTCTTAGAGGCCTTTACGGCAATTGGATTACAAGCGAAACGAATAGGCCTCGAGGTAAACGAGGACAAAACCAAGTTCATGGTGTCCAGAATCAAAGAAACATCTGTCCATCCAATATGGAAAAACGTCACTATTAATGAATGTACAACTTCAAGGTGGTTAAGGAGTTTTCCTAACTCTAAATGACACCTCTGTGGAGATTCGGCGAAGACTCACCCTACGAAACCACTGCTATTTCGGTTTGGCAAAACAAATGGGTTCAAAACTATTAACTCGAGAGATGAAATGTATGCTTTAGAAAACTTTCATCCTGCCAGTTCTGCTAAATAGTGTTGGACGATAAGCAGGAAGGCAGAGCAGAATTTTGTCTCAAATGTGCGGAGGATATATAACCGCAAAAAACCAAAAAACGACGACTTCACTGGCTCGGCCACATCGAGTGAATGGGTCTTCAAATCACAGCGCCCAGGTTCGAGACACTAGGAAGATCGAACCCCCGTTTAAGGATGAATCGATCGCGGATGCCAGAGGGTTTTGTCTAGATAACCGAAAGCAGTGCGCCCGGCATCAACAAGAATTGAAGGCTGCCATGTTACAGGCAAAGCCCGTTAAGTAACCGCAGTCATTTATATTCGGTATTAATTTGAACTCCATAAAATTAAATTTGGTGTGAAAAAAAATATAAAGTGCTCCAACGCCACGAATGCGGCAATTGGCGAGTCTTCTTTGAGCAAAAAAAATATGTTTATAAATGGTTCAAGCTTTTCACAGAAGGCCGAGAAGGAGTAAATGACGATGAAAACGTTGAAGCACTGAAGGAAATTGTCCAGATTTGCTCAAAAAGTTGACGAATCAAGCTATCCAAGGCGAAATCATCCCATTGTTGAAGGAAGAAGAATCAATACCGATAAAAGCACGCCAAATCTGATCAAATGTGAAGATTTGGCATCATGAATTTTTGGCACAAAGTCAAACGGTCAATAAGGAACCTTCAACAATGCGGCGTTTGGTGAAGCAATACGAAAATTACGCCCGGATTTGTGGCAAAACAATTTTTGGCTTTTGCATCACGATAATGCAACTGCTCACACATACATTATTGTACACCTTAGATATGCAGTTCCAAGAACTGAAAAGACCTAGAAAAGAACGGCTTTTTGCCACGATTCAAGAAAAAAAAGACCGCATAGCTGGAAGAACTCAAGGCCATACCAAAGAGCAAATATCAGAAGTGCTACGAAAATGAGCTTGCACAAGTGTATTAAAACAAGTGATCTTCAGGTCATGATCATGAACAATGACCCCGCCAATATGAAAAAAGGTATCCTAAGCAAAATGTACATCTTGGCCAAAATTTTGTGAGTTTTTAATGGATTAAAAGACAAGAAAAGGTTCAAAGCTAAAAAAAACCACACATTAAACAAATAAGAATTCTCCAGACAACACCATTCAAAAACCAGATACGATTCGATGATAAGCGCCCAAGATTCAAATGAAAGTAATGTAAATACAAAGAAACAGAAACGTGGTTTGAATAAAACCGAGTCAACCCAATTTGGGTCACCCAAAAACCAACATGCTTAAAGCAGGTGTCGAATGTTGTCGGAGAAGTAAGTGGCATATCCCCGGAAACAACTTCTGCCGTCTGATATTTATCGTGCAAACAGCAGGATATTCACTGCGCCGCGCCGAATGGAATAAATTTCCATTCTTACAACGACGACACGTGATCACACTGACAATTCCATCGGATGGCACAATATAAAAGAACCTGCCACAAAAGTAGTCGCTTAGTTGACCAAGAACTCTTTCTTCGATGCATCCGATAATTTGTTCACTCGTTGCTTTCGCATTGTTCGTCGCGGTAGGGGCTGCGGAGCCCGAGATTCTCTATCCTCCACAATTCACAACCGAACGAATTGTCGGAGGCGAGGAAGCACCAGCCGGGATGGCACCGTACCAGGTTTCGCTACAAAACCTCAAGGGACGACATTTCTGTGGAGGAGCTATCATTGACGAAAAATGGATTGTCACCGCGTCCCATTGTGTTGTTTCGCAAGATCCAGAGAATATAAAGATCCTGACTGGTACCCAAGACCTGGAAAACAACGCAACCGAAAGGTACTATTATCCAGATAAAATTGCGATGCACTGCGATTACAATCATCCAGCGTACGCGAACGATATTGCACTGATAAGGGTCAATGAATCTATTGTCTTCAATAATGTCACATCGAAAGTGGATTATGATTATGCGCCGTTAAAGCCCGACGATGAACTCGTCCTCACCGGATGGGGTACCCTCTCGCTGGGTGGAATGGTGCCGACAAAGTTACAAACGTTAAAGGTCAAGTATGTGCCCTATGAGCTATGCAAGGAGAAGCATGGCAATAGTTCTTGGGTTGATGTTGGACATGTTTGCACATTTAACGACAAGGGTAAGGGTGCGTGTCACGGTGACTCTGGGGGACCTTTGGTGCACAACGGCAAGCTGGTCGCATTGGTTAATTGGGGGAGGCCGTGTGCTTTAGGATTTCCAGATGCACATGCCAGAATATCGTACTATCATGACTTTATACGGACAAGGATCAATGGTTGCGATAGGGACAACGAGGACGATAAGCAGACTGATCAGGCAGTTGTCCCGTCAACTGATATGTTAGAAGCAAACATGTGACCTGTGTTAAATAAAGTTTTTAGAATAACGACATGCAACTCGTTAAGTGTACTTCAATTGTTTTATTTTTTTTCGGATTCCACGAAAACTTTTTGGATTTTTGTTCCTCCTAAAAGTATGCAATGTCAAAACACGCATTTGTACATAAGAGTTATGCCACATCACAGAGAAACGGAGTGACGGAGACAAATGTTATTTGCTACTATTAAGCGGACTGCATTTACTTGGATGAAAAAAAGATCAGCTTGTAGAATTCAATTAAGAATTTTTAGGATTTTGTAAATTTGTAAATTTTAGGCCCCGATGCGTCAGATGACTGGCGTTATTGTCCTGTGTCTCAGTCAGTGCTGCCACTTAATCCAAATCAGATAGTACCGAATACAAAATAGTGCTATGGGGTAATATATCATAAATTTACTTTAAACTCCAGACACCTAGCGTCATATGGGTACGGGTAGTATATTGAAATAAAAAAAAAGATATTGCCGCAGCATTTTTAAGTGTGATGTAGATGTGGCTGAAAATAATGTTTATAATCATTCCTTCTCTTAAAGCCCGTAGTACGCGACATGAAAATCGTTGCATTCGGGTTAAATATTCATTGCAGGCAACTTGTAATCGAATGTCGTTGCATGCAAAAATATCGGTAGTAAACGGCATCACATGTTTCCATGCTACGGTGGCCCTCGCACAGAAATTATTCGCATGTATTTTTGCATGTTTCGTCCGAACATGTAGGAAGAAAAAAACAGCATTTATATTGGTTTCCTAGTACACGACATGTAACCATGCGTATATTTTCGCTGTTATGAGTACAGTTGAAGCTTGTTTTGTAGAGTTATAAAATGAAAGAACTGGTCCGCGATTGCTATTTTGGACAACGAATCAAATGCAAAAAAGGACGAGTGCAGGGAGCAAAATAAGGGCAAAATTGAAAAGCAGATGTATTTCGGTGAAAGATTTGAGCGGACCAATTCGATTACTTGCTGGGTAATCCAAAAATCTGATGCAATTTTGCGAACGAGGCAGAACGCGCTTTATGTGGGTTTTGTACATTTGGATGGAGACACAATGAATTTATTTTTGCATCCTATTTTTTGTAGGTTTCTGCCGTTTTTTTTTTGTGGGCCTCAGTCGAAAAGTTGTTTTAATGGTCGATTACAAAAAAATAATTAAATTTTCGTCAATCTGATTTCTCAAATCATGAATACTTTTTTCCATGTGCCAAATTGCTTCCATTGCGGATGAGGGTCCCTCGGTCGATAGAGTTTGGCCCTTGCTGATCCCTTTTTATTATATTTTTTTTTCCACTAACCATTAACACCAAACGTTCGACACCACACAACCGTATTTGACTGAAGCAACTGGGGGCGGATGAACCTTAAGTATTTATGATTTCGATATTTTTCTTTTGATCATGGCCAAAAATTGTTAGTTGTTCTGTGACAAATTCACAAAAAAACTTCGTACTCGGAATAAAAGGTGGATTTTGCTACGGAAGCCCGGAATTCGTACGTTTTATCTCCCACGTGTGGAGCGAACAATAAACTCTACAAACTTTTAATGACAGGCAAATTTAAAAACCGTCATTTACTGATTTAAACTGAAATTCGTGAGCATTTGGATGGCGTCAATCGTGCAAATATGAATGTAAAATTTCGCTTATTTATAATTGAAAGCATCGTTCTTCGCATTTAATCTAAAAAAAATATTCAATTATTTTACGCGTTTTTTGCGCTCAAGTTTAAACTAAAAAAAATATTGAAGTCGTCAAGAAAGGCAGCTGAAAAATTGCAATAAAATAAATCTATTGTTCCCAAGTCATAATGCTTGAAACATTCTACTCATGTGAAATACATGCTACGGAACGAATTCGTCCCATGCTGCTTGCTAGTACACGGCATGCGAAAATGTCACATGTTTGCATGCACCAAAGCCGTAGCATTGACTCAGATGTACACGCGAGACTATATGCGATTGTCACAAATATGGGAAGTAAACCACATACAAGCAACATGCAAACTCCATGCTCGCGTGAATATTTAAATTATACACATTTAATGCACTTTTAATAGGACATTCGGTATCAATATGCTCTTTCAGTTCTAACTGAGGATGCACTCGTAGAAGCGAACATCGGCGGCGACTTTGAAGGCGAAGTTGAACAGGCTTTGACGCCTACGGAGGAATTGATATGCAGCTCTCGGGTTCCATCCCCCGCCAGTTCCAGTGACGGGGGATTTTCCTTAAAAAAGGAAAATAAAAATTAGGACTCCCACTTAAATAACTCATAATTTTTCTGGGATAATTCTGGTTATGTCCAAGGAGTTGATCTGGCGGATAGAATGATTTTCGTTTGCCCTGAAAGAAGTCGAACTAAAAAGTGGAAACTTCGATTTATTTGTCACATGATAAACTAAGCAGTAACAAACTCTTCGATTTCGTAGCAGCCAACCAATCGCCAATAAAGTACGTCGTCACAAAATAAAGTGTGTAATTTTGAGAGGTATACAAATTCAATATGAAATAAAACACTTGAAGGTTATGTTAATGTCTATGATATTAGCTTTATTTTAAAAATAATTGTATGCCTTTACTGTGCGACGTCTAGCTCGAAGGAAGTGCAATCGAGAAGTTCAATTTTCGATAATATTACTGAGCAACTAGAGCCGTGTATCTGCAAAAACACGGTTAATATTGACTTCCAAACTGTCTAACGTCTCTGGATTATCGGCAATGACAAGTGACGTCACATACTCCTAAAGAAAGTCATCTAAAGCCATGAAGCACAACAAGGGAGGGTAAGGGAGTCTCGATAAAGGCTTTTGAATTTTCCCAACACCAAATTCGGCAAATTTTGCGTGTTTATACATCCATTTAACCAAAAATGGGGCTCATTGGAGACCAAATTTTTCGCTCTCAAATGAGGATTCGCTGATCAAAATGAGGATCCAGCTGAATGATGAGAATCATAAATCAACTCATACACAAGCTGAACTTTATGAGCTTTTAAGCCAAGATCGTTTCGTAAAATCTTCCACAAAGTGGACGGGCATAGCTCCAACTGCTGTGCACGATGGCGGCTCATTCGACTCATTCGGAATCTCCTAAGCACTGCGCTTCAAAAAGGTAATACTTCTTCTGTTCGCCGAGCTTGTCCTCATTGGGGTTTCTTATAACCTATTAGAGTGTACGTGGTGCGAAGACTTGCTCAGATGGACGATTATGTCGACCGTTAAATGGACGTAGAGCACGATAAGTTTGGCGAACCGAACCATGGATTTCAAAATAAGTTTGCACAATTTTCACGCGTTGTTGCGGCGTTAATCTATGATATTTATCGTAAAATGGCAAAATATTTCAATAACAAATCAACTTTCAACTATCAAATTGACAATCTGTAGAAACAGTGTTGGCAGTTTAAAAACTAAACCTCTAAAAAATCATCATTTTGAAAAGATACGCGAATTCAAAATTAATTTAGGTCTCAAACTCATAGACGACAACATTGAAACGCAATGCGAAGACGTTTGTGCTTGGAAATCTTCTAAAGGAGAATAAGTATCTAAGCATAAGAAACGCCATGTTGTGATCATCTCGATTCCGATTTATAGAAGTTCACTTGCCAGAATACATTGATTTCGAGATAGAGACTGATGCCAAAGAAGAGATGATCAGCTACACTTTCTTGCCTACGGATGTCCCGTGTGGTTCAACATGGGAGCCAGCTTAATGCAAAAGAATCGGGTTGACAATGCCTTAGGGCTTGTCTCCACTTAACTATATAGAACTCTAGAGTCTGAGTACAAAAAATTCTGTAGAAATGAGGTTCTGTACAACGGGACCAACCTGATCAGAGTGGACAACTTTTTGATAAAACTTATTCGAAGTCGCATGGCCAGAGCAATAACTTCGAAGAACAACTTGATTCCTGGTGTTTTTTACTCCAATGATTTGCACAATGAGACAGTGCGCGGACGGACTTATTCCCCTGAAGCGTTCCTCGATCGGAGTTAATTAAGTTGCTCTCAAAATCATTAATTGTTCATAGGTATCGACGAATCTCTTATTCAATGGATTAGAAACTTTCTTTCGGGCCGTTCAATTCAAGTTGTATTGGACGGTGCCAAGTCTGATATCCACCATATAAATGCTGGTGTTCCCCAGGGCTCCGTTTTGTCACCGACTCTCTTTTTAATCTTCATTAACGATCTTCTGTCTGCTACATCTAATCTAATACACTCATTCGCTGATGATAGTACTCTCAGTTTTTCATATTCGTTTTCAAATTCACGTCCCTCATCTTCGGCCGTGGAAATGGAACGGCAGCGTATGATTAACTCATTAAATTCCGATATAAACAGCATACTATCATGGGGCTCTACGAACAGAGTGGAATTTAATGCCTCCAAAACTCAATGCTGTCTTCTGTCACTAAAGCGAAACGAAAACCCTCGACCATTATCCATGAATGGCGCATGCATTGCTGAAGCCGAAAAACTTTCAGTACTTGGTATGTGTATCAATAAGAACCTCGGTTGGAATGATCACATAACCGTTATCGCCAAAAATGCTGCGAAATGTTTAGGTTTCCTGAAGCGGTGCAAGAAATACTTTACCCCATCTGATCTGGCTGCCATATATAAAGCGTACATTCGCCCCAAACTGGAATACAACTCCCATTTATGGGCAGGCGCTCCAAAGACCATCTTGAGCCTGCTTGATAGAATTCAAAATCGAGCGATAAAACTCATAGGGGACAAAAATGTTACAAAGTCAATTGACTCTCTTCACCACCGTCGTAATGTCTCCTGTCTAACACTGTTTTATCGCTTCTACCATAAGCAGTGCTCTAGCGAATTAGCCAGCTGCATTCCACCCTCCTATCACTTTCACCGTAACTACCGTCTCGCCAGGAATGCTCATCAGTTCACCCTCAAGCCCAACTTCGGACGTACAGTCAAGTATAGAGACTCGTTTATTAGCCGCACAACATGAATGTGGAACGCTCTACCACGCTCGGTATTTCCCACTCATTACAATCTGCAGAAATTCAAAAACAATGTGCATCAGTACTTATCCCTATTTCCTCACTGATCCCTTCCACTCGCGTTATGTATTTACACTTTAAGGGTAGTCATAACCCCTTGTACGCGTGTGTTCTTTTAAAAAAAAAAAAAAAAAAGGAAAATAATTCCACCCAAGTAACTACCTTGTGGAACGCCTGAGGTTGTAGTAAAAAGGTTGGATAGTGACGAATGGACGACCACCCTTTATTTTTGATACTTAGACAAAAATTTCACAGTGTCGATGGACAATCACAGTGACAGTTTGTCGTCAGTACGTGATTGAAATCCATTTGCCTTTTAAGCAACTTTAAGAGATTGAAAAACAGTAGAACATTGAAGCCTCATATTTTTTTTTATTTATCATATCACAAAAACAAACAAAATGATTTTTCAATCCATCTGCAGATCTCTAATCGAGCTGATGTAGACAGCCCTCCATAGTCGTTCTTATCCAATCGTGATAGAAGAACACACTAGCATGTACATCGGGATACCCCTTTGCGCACGGTTCTCCCCAGTTGACAACTCCCACCAGTTTATTATCACTCACTATTGGTGCCCCTGAATCGCCATGGCAGACACCAGCTCCCTCGTTGGAGAGTGAACAAATGTGGCCCACATCAACTCCGTTGTCACCATTGTACTTCTTCTTGCACGTCTCGTAGTCGACATAATCTGCTTCAGCTTGCCTCAAAAGAGGATTTATATCGCCCTCTAAATCCGACTTACCCCAGCCGGTGAGGAATACTTTGCTTCCCTGTGGCAGCAGCTCAGTTGCTATCTCAATTGGCTGCGTCTTATCATTCCATGCGATCAAAGTTTTCAACCGCAGCAGAGCAATGTCATTGTGGAACAGTGGTTTATCGTAGTTGCAGTGTATGAAGATCTTATCAATATAGTAGTACACCACGGGACTCCATATGTCATTCACACCGGAGGTCATGAGAATCTTCGATGGATCCCTGCCAACGACACAGTGTCCAGCGGTGAGAATCCATCTCTGAGCGATGATTGTTCCCGAGCACATGTGACTGCCGATGAGAGTCTGTATGGACACATGATATGGTGCGATTCCAACAGGCGCAGTTTCACCTCCGATTATTCGATTTTCTATGGTGACCGATGAAATGTTCTCGGAGCGCCCAGCTATCGAGTTCCTAACTCGAATGGCCTGGTTCGCGTGGAACGCAAATGACAGCACTGTGACAAATAGGAGCAACTTCATAGTTTTTCATTTTAAAATGCCACGAATTTTCTTTTATAGACGAGGTCTTGAATTTTTGCCGTGATAAGGTGCCGTTTTGGATACAATTTATCGTTTTACTGTCATCGATAGCATTCTGGATAAATTGCCTTCATAAACATTCTGAATTTTATTTTTGCGTTTATATTGGAACAAGAAACAGCTAATTGCATTATGGTTATGACGGCAATGAAGTCTGATAGCTCTGTGACTGTATTACAATTTATATATTTTTTTCATATAAATTAAAATTTTTTTATTTTTTCGAAAATAAAACTTTTGTGGCCAGAAATTGATAAGGATTGAATGATATACTTCCCCACTTTCACGTTCATGACAAGTTTTTAAAAAAGCAGCCAAATGCGACTCAGATGCGCACACGTGTGAGTTCCGTAACAGGGTAAAATATTCAACACTAAAAATTTAAAACTTAAAAACTTACGGGAAAAATTCTAAAAAAAACACGTATTTTGAATGGGAACCTCTTTTTTTTAAGTTAACTTTATTTTCTAATTAATTGTTGTAGTAGTTTACACTCTGTGAAAACTGCAGGTGTCTACCTTCTTCGGATCAGAAGAGGCAACCCTGTGACGGACGAGCGGACGTACTCCGCTTAACCCTAGTAATAGGGTCCCGTTGGCGCTCTTTAGCTACGGAACCCTAAAAATAATATTGAAGGTGCAATTTATAAAATTGAACTACTTGAATCCAATCTTATAATGTCAGTAGAAATCGGAGAAATCGGTGGTTAACATTTGAAAAAAAAAATTGGTTTTATCTCGATTTAACTGCTCGATACTTCGTAGTTGATGTTAAATAAATTTACTACCGTAAAATAATATTTACGGTTGGTATGAGGTTAAGTAAGGATGAGTGATGAGAACAAATCTCAGTTTCCACCAGGAAAACTGATTTATGAATTCCAGCAGTTGGGGATTCCTTAAACCCCTCACTTTTTGTGTTTGTGACACGGTTCCAGATCGTTATCTTTCTCTATCTCTATCTCTTTCGGCAACTTTGCCTGGCTTAAATTTGCCATGTCTCTGTGTGCCAAAGTTGATGCTGGGTTTGCTGAAAAGACTAGTCTTTATATTCATAAGAGTAGTTTATGCAGATACTCTTGTACATGATTTCCAAGATGCGGTCGATAGTCCCATAAATAAAAACGAATATTAAAAGATCGCACCTTGTCAACGGGCTTGGAATTAAAAGGTCCAAGATTAACAAAAATTCAAAATAATGATCCGAAATATTCTTCCAAGCTTTTCTGAGATCAAGAACAAGAAAAAGGAACACTGAAAAATATAACTTGACAGGAAAGTTCAAGAACAGTGTTCAACATCAAAAGATAATTTCCAGGCGATCGTTCAATAACATTGGAAAACATGATCCACTTAATCGGTTGGAAGTCAAGATTGAAACCAAGTTGATGCAAGTACGAGGTGGATTTTTTGACCACAAAGATTTCGAGTTATATTTAAATTCTCAGATTCTTTTTATATTTATTTATTAACATCATCAGCGGGACAGTTAAAATTCTAGTATTTCGTTATTTGACAAAAATTATGTCATGGAGTCGTCAAGGTATTGAAGCGAAAAGTTTTCTTTTTAAAACATCATTTTGAATAACAATCCACACTATAGCTAAACTTTGCTTAATGCCAAATTTCAAGATTCTAGGTCGACTGGAAGTACCATTTTGGTTTTGATTCTCTTGCGAGTAGTAGCGAGTTTCAAAATATGTGGTTGACTTAGAAATTTGTTTGATTTTCACAGCTTATATGCAATTAGACTAGAGTATTATGAGGAAAGGAGTATTAAGTCTAAGATTATAAAAAACTTTTTTTTATTATATGACGAGACTAAAAATGTACGGTTTTCGCAATGTTTACTTTATCTGTGTTTTAAGACGTTGCTTTGTACCAAATTTCAATATTCTGAGTTTACTGGAAGTATCCTGAAGGTTTTGATTCCCTTGCGAATGTGGATATTTTGCGGCATAAACGGCTGCATCTTTTGATTGCGTTGGTTAAGAAGTTTGATTTTTTCACAGCTCCAAAGGCGCTGTAGACCTAAGTATTCGGTATAAATTCCAGGTTGATACCTTCACCCGTTCCTGAGACAAAAGGGCCTTGACAGACAGGGACGGACGGATAACAAAGTGTTCCGTTTTATCCTTGCGAGGTACGGAACCCTAAAAATTAGTATTGCGTATTAGAAAGGAAAACCGTCCCGGTCGGAGTCAATCCTGCAAACTGCAAAGGAAATTATCCATGCACAAACGCACTACGCCAAGGAATCCGATATTTGTGGGTGTTGTTTTCCGTTGACATTTGGTATAGGTGTGAGATACTAACATACAGAGCGCTTTATTATATGAGATTTTTCATGATGTAGTATATCTTAACCAACCATGAAATATCGTGATTATACATACCAAATTTCACCGAAATTGGTCCAGCCGTTTGTAAAGAGTTCAGTGACTATCACACGTGATGAAGAATTTTATAAAAGAAGAAAATTATACAACAAACTGTTTATTTTTGGCATCTTTTTTGCCATCAATCTTTTCAGAAGTTCATAATGCAAGTAGGCTTAATCCGCACGAAAAATCCGTACGAATTTTCGGTACAAACACTGGAATACTTCTCTGGGCACCTCAACCTTTAGAACTCCAAGAATCGGATCCAGTACACAAATTTCCGAGCGGGAAGTTTTTATCTTAAAGTAGATTTTATATTTTTCACTAGTCGTATTTTATTTTCTTAGTCGAAATGGCCGAATATCTAGCGCTCAAGCTTCCGGTTTTTCCCACAAAAAACATGACGCTAGTGACAAGCTTATCGAATAACAATATAAGCGGTTACAGTAGGCATGTCATATTGTCGGCGAGCTTTTCGTTTTATTGCTTTTCTCAAGAGCTTACGGCATTGTAAAGATCTCTATCTTTGCGAAAAATTAAGATAATTTCCAATGGACGAAAATAAGCCGCCGCGCCCCTACAACCAGTTAGTATAAAAGCCTTCCTTACCGAGTTTTCGGCTTATTCGCGTTAAAATGAAAACAGTTCTGTTGGTCGTACTTTCGTTGGTGCCAATAATTTTGGCAACTAGAATTAAATACTCTAAAAGCGATATCCCGCAAGCATCCAAAGAGGGCCGGATTTTGGGAGGTGTCGAAGCCGAGAATGGATACGCGCCTTACCAAGTCTCATTGCAGACCGAATACGGCAGTCATATTTGTGGTGGCGCTTTAATCGATAAGGACTGGGTTGTGACCGCGAGCCATTGTGTTGAAGTTTACGTGATTTACGGCACAGAAGAAAACCTGCGGATTATTTCAGGAACGCAAAACTACAAGAAACCTGGTGCTATAAATTTTGTGGATAAGATCATCATGCACTGCAACTACGATAATCCCATTTTCCACAATGACATCGCCTTAATTCGTCTCAACTCATCGATTGTGTTTAATGAGAATACAAGGGCTGTGGATCTGCCTTCGGACGCCTTGATCGAGGGCGATGAAATCGTGCTGACCGGATGGGGAACTACGAAGCTTTGGGGTGAAAGGCCAGATAATTTACATAAGATCTCTTTGAGTTTTTTTCCACACGACAAGTGCTTGAGTAGCTTGGATGGGGACGTTGGCTTGGATACTGGACACATCTGCACTTTTACGAAAGTTGGTGAAGGATCCTGTCATGGTGATTCCGGTGGTCCGCTTGTCAAGGATAATAAGTTGTATGGTCTGGTGAATTGGGGATACCCGTGCGGTATTGGAAAGCCAGATATGCATGCGAATGTTTTCTTTTATGTGGATTGGATAAGAACCCACATCAATAGTTGTGGTTATTGAGTTTGAAAGGAAGTTATGTTTGTGCGTGTATTTGTTTCGTGTTAAATATAATTGCATTTGATTATTGTGTTGAGTTTCTTTGAATTTTTATTACCAGGCATTTTTCTACATTTTTCAAACGCAGTAACCTTATTTCATAATGTTTTATTTAAAATGTTTTCCTTGACCCTTAAGGTTTTTTCTTGAGTATTTTTTAAGATGACATCGGTGGAGGTTTTCTGCCACTGTTAGATTAATACCACATTTTAAAGCGTGAACTTCAATCGAAAAGTTCCCTCACCCTTTTCGGAAATTTTAATAAACCCAAGACGAACTGTTATATCGAGCGATAATTCTCTAATTTTCAAGGGATTACCACTCTCCTTAAAATTATTTTGCACATAACTAGCAAGGGTTTGAAACTAACAATAACATGTACTCGTATTTTTGTTTCGTTAGTCCAAAAGGGGAAAGACTTTCAAACTGATTTTCATACTCTCGATTCGATTTAATAAGTGCATTAGTTGATATTCTTTGAGTGACATCATCTTCATAAAACCTTCGGCGACACGAATTTGCAACCACTTAAACTTAAAAACTTACGGGAAAAATTCTAAAAAAAACACGTATTTTGAATGGGAACCTCTTTTTTTTAAGTTAACTTTATTTTCTAATTAATTGTTGTAGTAGTTTACACTCTGTGAAAACTGCAGGTGTCTACCTTCTTCGGATCAGAAGAGGCAACCCTGTGACGGACGAGCGGACGTACTCCGCTTAACCCTAGTAATAGGGTCCCGTTGGCGCTCTTTAGCTACGGAACCCTAAAAATAATATTGAAGGTGCAATTTATAAAATTGAACTACTTGAATCCAATCTTATAATGTCAGTAGAAATCGGAGAAATCGGTGGTTAACATTTGAAAAAAAAAATTGGTTTTGTCTCGATTTAACTGCTCGATACTTCGTAGTTGATGTTAAATAAATTTACTACCGTAAAATAATATTTACGGTTGGTATGAGGTTAAGTAAGGATGAGTGATGAGAACAAATCTCAGTTTCCACCAGGAAAACTGATTTATGAATTCCAGCAGTTGGGGATTCCTTAAACCCCTCACTTTTTGTGTTTGTGACACGGTTCCAGATCGTTATCTTTCTCTATCTCTATCTCTTTCGGCAACTTTGCCTGGCTTAAATTTGCCATGTCTCTGTGTGCCAAAGTTGATGCTGGGTTTGCTGAAAAGACTAGTCTTTATATTCATAAGAGTAGTTTATGCAGATACTCTTGTACATGATTTCCAAGATGCGGTCGATAGTCCCATAAATAAAAACGAATATTAAAAGATCGCACCTTGTCAACGGGCTTGGAATTAAAAGGTCCAAGATTAACAAAAATTCAAAATAATGATCCGAAATATTCTTCCAAGCTTTTCTGAGATCAAGAACAAGAAAAAGGAACACTGAAAAATATAACTTGACAGGAAAGTTCAAGAACAGTGTTCAACATCAAAAGATAATTTCCAGGCGATCGTTCAATAACATTGGAAAACATGATCCACTTAATCGGTTGGAAGTCAAGATTGAAACCAAGTTGATGCAAGTACGAGGTGGATTTTTTGACCACAAAGATTTCGAGTTATATTTAAATTCTCAGATTCTTTTTATATTTATTTATTAACATCATCAGCGGGACAGTTAAAATTCTAGTATTTCGTTATTTGACAAAAATTATGTCATGGAGTCGTCAAGGTATTGAAGCGAAAAGTTTTCTTTTTAAAACATCATTTTGAATAACAATCCACACTATAGCTAAACTTTGCTTAATGCCAAATTTCAAGATTCTAGGTCGACTGGAAGTACCATTTTGGTTTTGATTCTCTTGCGAGTAGTAGCGAGTTTCAAAATATGTGGTTGACTTAGAAATTTGTTTGATTTTCACAGCTTATATGCAATTAGACTAGAGTATTATGAGGAAAGGAGTATTAAGTCTAAGATTATAAAAAACTTTTTTTTATTATATGACGAGACTAAAAATGTACGGTTTTCGCAATGTTTACTTTATCTGTGTTTTAAGACGTTGCTTTGTACCAAATTTCAATATTCTGAGTTTACTGGAAGTATCCTGAAGGTTTTGATTCCCTTGCGAATGTGGATATTTTGCGGCATAAACGGCTGCATCTTTTGATTGCGTTGGTTAAGAAGTTTGATTTTTTCACAGCTCCAAAGGCGCTGTAGACCTAAGTATTCGGTATAAATTCCAGGTTGATACCTTCACCCGTTCCTGAGACAAAAGGGCCTTGACAGACAGGGACGGACGGATAACAAAGTGTTCCGTTTTATCCTTGCGAGGTACGGAACCCTAAAAATTAGTATTGCGTATTAGAAAGGAAAACCGTCCCGGTCGGAGTCAATCCTGCAAACTGCAAAGGAAATTATCCATGCACAAACGCACTACGCCAAGGAATCCGATATTTGTGGGTGTTGTTTTCCGTTGACATTTGGTATAGGTGTGAGATACTAACATACAGAGCGCTTTATTATATGAGATTTTTCATGATGTAGTATATCTTAACCAACCATGAAATATCGTGATTATACATACCAAATTTCACCGAAATTGGTCCAGCCGTTTGTAAAGAGTTCAGTGACTATCACACGTGATGAAGAATTTTATAAAAGAAGAAAATTATACAACAAACTGTTTATTTTTGGCATCTTTTTTGCCATCAATCTTTTCAGAAGTTCATAATGCAAGTAGGCTTAATCCGCACGAAAAATCCGTACGAATTTTCGGTACAAACACTGGAATACTTCTCTGGGCACCTCAACCTTTAGAACTCCAAGAATCGGATCCAGTACACAAATTTCCGAGCGGGAAGTTTTTATCTTAAAGTAGATTTTATATTTTTCACTAGTCGTATTTTATTTTCTTAGTCGAAATGGCCGAATATCTAGCGCTCAAGCTTCCGGTTTTTCCCACAAAAAACATGACGCTAGTGACAAGCTTATCGAATAACAATATAAGCGGTTACAGTAGGCATGTCATATTGTCGGCGAGCTTTTCGTTTTATTGCTTTTCTCAAGAGCTTACGGCATTGTAAAGATCTCTATCTTTGCGAAAAATTAAGATAATTTCCAATGGACGAAAATAAGCCGCCGCGCCCCTACAACCAGTTAGTATAAAAGCCTTCCTTACCGAGTTTTCGGCTTATTCGCGTTAAAATGAAAACAGTTCTGTTGGTCGTACTTTCGTTGGTGCCAATAATTTTGGCAACTAGAATTAAATACTCTAAAAGCGATATCCCGCAAGCATCCAAAGAGGGCCGGATTTTGGGAGGTGTCGAAGCCGAGAATGGATACGCGCCTTACCAAGTCTCATTGCAGACCGAATACGGCAGTCATATTTGTGGTGGCGCTTTAATCGATAAGGACTGGGTTGTGACCGCGAGCCATTGTGTTGAAGTTTACGTGATTTACGGCACAGAAGAAAACCTGCGGATTATTTCAGGAACGCAAAACTACAAGAAACCTGGTGCTATAAATTTTGTGGATAAGATCATCATGCACTGCAACTACGATAATCCCATTTTCCACAATGACATCGCCTTAATTCGTCTCAACTCATCGATTGTGTTTAATGAGAATACAAGGGCTGTGGATCTGCCTTCGGACGCCTTGATCGAGGGCGATGAAATCGTGCTGACCGGATGGGGAACTACGAAGCTTTGGGGTGAAAGGCCAGATAATTTACATAAGATCTCTTTGAGTTTTTTTCCACACGACAAGTGCTTGAGTAGCTTGGATGGGGACGTTGGCTTGGATACTGGACACATCTGCACTTTTACGAAAGTTGGTGAAGGATCCTGTCATGGTGATTCCGGTGGTCCGCTTGTCAAGGATAATAAGTTGTATGGTCTGGTGAATTGGGGATACCCGTGCGGTATTGGAAAGCCAGATATGCATGCGAATGTTTTCTTTTATGTGGATTGGATAAGAACCCACATCAATAGTTGTGGTTATTGAGTTTGAAAGGAAGTTATGTTTGTGCGTGTATTTGTTTCGTGTTAAATATAATTGCATTTGATTATTGTGTTGAGTTTCTTTAAATTTTTATTACCAGGCATTTTTCTACATTTTTCAAACGCAGTAACCTTATTTCATAATGTTTTATTTAAAATGTTTTCCTTGACCCTTAAGGTTTTTTCTTGAGTATTTTTTAAGATGACATCGGTGGAGGTTTTCTGCCACTGTTAGATTAATACCACATTTTAAAGCGTGAACTTCAATCGAAAAGTTCCCTCACCCTTTTCGGAAATTTTAATAAACCCAAGACGAACTGTTATATCGAGCGATAATTCTCTAATTTTCAAGGGATTACCACTCTCCTTAAAATTATTTTGCACATAACTAGCAAGGGTTTGAAACTAACAATAACATGTACTCGTATTTTTGTTTCGTTAGTCCAAAAGGGGAAAGACTTTCAAACTGATTTTCATACTCTCGATTCGATTTAATAAGTGCATTAGTTGATATTCTTTGAGTGACATCATCTTCATAAAACCTTCGGCGACACGAATTTGCAACCACTTAGTTAGCCTACTATTGTTAGCCAATTACTCAAGTAATAGTTGAGGGCTTGTAGATGGTTGTGTGGATCAATAGAGAAATAAGTTCAAGGCTTAATTTTGAATTCGAATTTAAGACCATTCAATTGATACAATCGATATGCAAACCCTCAGCCAATTGCATTATCAAGCCGTTTAAACTTTTCAGTAGCAATTCATAAATTTGCGATAAACTTTACGTTCTAACAAGATCCAATCCAGTTTTTTGTGTCAAAGTCTGGAGTCTGTTCGCAATGAACATATTGGCAAGTATCAATGTGGCTTCCAGTTCGGCAAATCGACAGCAGACCTAATTTTCACACTTCGCGATACCCTGAAAAGATGAACAAATTTCAAGTCGATAATCAGACCTATTCTTCGACTACAAATATAAACTCAAAAAACGAAGTCCGGGTGGCGATCTGACTTTACTTTTCAAAATCCAGGTATTCTTTATGATATTTTTTAAATTTTGTTTTGTTTCTGATTTCCCTAGCGTTAAGTGACAGCGAGTTCCAGAGTCGGACGACATTGACATAGAACTGTCGCTCGGATTTGTACTTTGGCTGTACCAGCATGTAAAATCTGCACGGTTTTATTAACTTGAATACCAACTCTCAAGCTAAGAGAGGCTTCGAATCCGAGCCCCCTAGCTCGAGAAATAGAGGGAAACTGAAACTTCGGTAAGAAGACCAAGTAACCACGAATGCAAGAAGACTTGGTCCTGGCCACTGGCAGCAACATACGCGGTATCATCAAGGATGCAAAGCAGTCTAATCTTAGGCTTAGACCCTCCATGGGTCGTTGTCCTAAGTTGTATTGTATGCATGGAATGTATGCATGGAAAACTTTTCAAAAGCGCCCTGGTCGCCTTGACAGGCCCTTTTAGACGGGACAAAAAATAGCCTATGTTCACCCTGAATATCCATTCTTAATATTTTTGAGACAGTCTTTGAAAACGGATAAGTAGCTTCGAAGATTACCTCATACATACAAACTTTACACGATTTGAATACTTGTTTTTGTTTTCTTCGCCTCAAAAAATGAATGGTTAAGCAAAAACAACAAAACCCGCACACACAAATGGTAAAGCTAGGACCTGGTTTGTCGCGCCATCAATTTTATAGTTTTGCGGCTGTGCGAAACCTTCAAAATTGTTTTCCGATCATTTGTTTTGACTTTGCAGGCTGTGGCTTATTCAAATGACTCGAAGTTGATACAGAATAGTGCAAAGTTCTCAAGGGAAGTTAGGCAGGTTTGAATGACTGTGAAAACAATTTGGGATCGTTTTACATTGTTCGAAGTCAGTTAAATGCACGTCGATCTACTTCAGTGATGATCAGCGACGGATAGTAAAATTATTCTTATTTATATGTCGGAATTATGTTCGAGAGCGACTTAAAATAAACGGCAACACCGGTTGACAGGTTTGCCATCTCTGCCAGAATTTTGCAAACAAAAATTGAAATCTCTCGTTGATTTTCTCATATAGCAACGTGTATATGGCCAAGTTCGTTGTTTGATGTAAGTTGACAAAATGGAATCGGTGGAATTCACTTTATGGATGTTCCAACGGGTGCTGGTTTCTCAATTTCAATATTATTGGCGCGGAGTAAATCGCAGAATGAAGTTGCCCTAGCATTGGCTTCATGTGGAATGGCATTAACTTTTTTAGAAGGCGGACGAACAGTACATTTTGCATTAAAATTGCTACGTGCAATTCAATCAGGCTCCAGTTATCACTTAAGCCAAAATTAGCACCATAGTGAAGACTTTTGGACAAATTCACAATGGCCTTCATCAGGTCACAGAAGGCGCTGGACGGAACGTTGAAAGATTTTCGTAACAATCAAGTTTTTTTTTGCATTGGACTGTCTTATGTCCATTGGGGAACATATCTCCTAGAGGAAGATACGACGACGAAGATAGGTCTTCTTAACCAAATTAGAGCTAGACATCCACATCCAAACAGAGTCGGAACTCGGTGACTGACTATGTCCTAACTTAGTTAGATGTGCTCTTAAGCGGAGCTTCCTGAGCTTTCTTTTGCTCACCTTGTTTAGTTTGAGGATTTCTTTGTAGGAGAAGGGAGTGACAAATAATTTTTATTGTCTAAGCCCCGGTCAATTTCTCCAGTGGGCGATATTGTGCAGGTGGGTGAACGCAGTTTTAGAACCAGCCCTGGCTAGTTCGTATGCAATTTCATCGCCATCATCATAGCCATAGGGATTGTAAGGCGGCATAGCTGCTCTTGCTTCTTGGCTGCTTGGATGTCTGGATATATGGGAATTCTTCCCACTAGAAAATTTCGATCTACCAAAGTTACTCTTATAATAAGTTGAAAAATTAGATTTAAGAAAAATATAAAACAACAAAGTTGAACTTAAAACACGTAGTATATTTTAAAATTTAATCTATCAGTCTTATAGCACTTCTTTTGTACGAGTATCTCCAGTGTAACTTCATCCTCTGCATCCATTCGTCTGCGTGTTAATCCAATCTAAAAAATAATACACATTCGCATGCATATCGGGATTGCCGATTGCACACGGGGTTCCCCAGTTTACCAGACCATACAACTTGTTCTCCCGTACCAAGGGACTTCCCGAATCACCGTGGCACGTGCCCTCACCCACTTTTGTAAATGTACAAATGTGTCCCACGCCCACACCATTGTCTCCCCGCATTATCTCCTTACACTTATCGTGCGAAATAAATCTTACAGTAGCTTTTTGCAATTCCTTTGGCAGTGACTCCCACAACTTTCGGCTTCCCCAGCCGGTCACTATCAAATCATCGGCCTCCTTCAAAGGCTGCGTCGGCAGATCAATTTTATCCGTTTTACCATCGAAAATAATTGAATCGTTCAATCTTATCAATCCAATGTCATTGTGAAAATTAGGAACATTGTAGTTGCAGTGCACAATCAGTTGATCAACATAGTACATGGCGCCGGGGCTATCATACTTGAGGGTACCCGTGATTACTTTTAAGCGATCTTTAAGGTTGTAAAGAAGGTAATCGTTGATGCAGTGGGCTGCAGTTAGTATCCAACGCTGGTCGATGATGGCTCCGCCGCAGATATGATTCGAACGTGCACCCTGTATCGAGACTTGGTAGGGGGCTAGGCCGTCCTCAGCGGGCACTCCACCAATGATGTAATTTTCTATGTCACCATTTTCGACATTTCGGAGGTTGGTGGGCACTCTTTTTCCCAAGGCGGCAGTCACAGCCCAAAGAACGTACAATAAAATTAACTTCATTGTTCAATGATCAATTAAGTAATAGCACTGCCTTAAAGCGGTCGACTAAGCGGTTTATATTGGCTTCATAAATGTGTTATCTTGGGGCATTTTTGATAAGCACAGTTTGATCAGCATGGACGCAGACAGAATGATTAAAATTGAAAATGAATCAGCACCCTCTTCTGACGAGCGTTCGAATATTTTTTATCTTCCCATCAGGAAGTTATTATGACTCAATTCTCGGAAACGAAAATGATGATACTATATATCTCCACGTTTTGACGCACGTGCGTATTTTTTCGTCTCGCATTTCTTGAGAATTAATCAAGCTATCAATGGTGCCATTCAAAGTGAAAATGAATACCTGAAAAGGTTTCCGTGGAATTTGATAGGATGGTTTTGATTTTATAACAAACGAAAGTTGTAGAGCTTCTACATAAAATTTCCTCTTCAATTAAATAAAATTTATTTCACACAAATATATGATTTCAAAAATATTTGTATCTTCAAAACTTCCCATTCGACCTTCAGAATGAATATAGACATGACCGTCACTGGAAAATCTGGAGAGTATGCAAAATCTTGGCTGATTGGTGGATAATTAAAGAGAAAGAAAAGAGTGAATTTTGTTTCTTACCAGATGTGATTTTAAGATAAGTGGTAGCAGTTAAATACACAGTGACAAAGAAAACAAAATTCGATTTTAAATTTCGAAGATTATCTCCTACATACTAAATTTACCCTTTTGTAATATTATAGAGATTATTTAGTGCAGTGTTATTAAATAAAATAAATAAATTGTAATTTTAAACATATTTGCAAGTCATATTTTAACAAATTTTGTATTAACTTTAACATCATCGCAGACTTTTTCATAGAAGTTTTTCAGTTCTAAAACCTTTCTAAAGACAACAAGTAAATATGTTTTACCGTTACGACAGCGTTCGTAACAAACGCATTCGCGCGATCTTTTTTAAGTTAAGTAATTCGTCCCCACTAAAGACCCTTCAATTTTAATGGGATACTTTATAGCCTGTATTCATTCTGAAGGACCATTGGAAATATTGGTGAAAGAATTTTTGAAATTCGATGGATAGTTTCGAAGATTGCCTCCCTCTTACATACAAACTTGCAAGCATAACCTTTTTATAATATAAGTATAGAAAAAGAATTTGACTTGTGTTATTAATATCAAATTAATTTTCTAATAAAAAAGGGCACACAAAGCTTAACAGTTCTTCGGTAAAATTCAACATTCAGACATCTGCTCATCGAAAGGCAGTATAGTAGTGAAGAATTGAAGTGAATGGTCGTGTTGAATGCTGAATTTTAATCTTTAATAGGCAAGAGACTATAAAGACCCAATACTACACTGGTCCAGAACTAGGATGTTCTAACGTCATCAGATTGGTTAAAATATGGGTGATAGATTGGTAATCGAACACTGTAAAAAATAATTTGAGAAAGGGTCTAAGAGGCGTAAGGTTGACAGTGTTAAAATAAAGCTGCAAGTTCTATTCTTCATTTTTCTTTACGACCATTTCTGTTTCTCTTATGTCATCTCTCTGCACAATCGACTGTTGGCCAACCTGGTTTTGTCGAACTTTGCCATATTAGCTTCCTTTTAAGATTGCCAGCAAGCGTCTTACAAATCACGCTATCAGACGTTGATGCTTATATCTGTCTTCTCTTTCAACAGAACTGTGGATTAAAAACATTAAAGGATCCTGTTTTGATTAATGTATTCATGGTACGGAATATTCTTCTTCCCGTGAACAGCGGTCCATAAAACAACAAACAAAGAAGGAGCACTTGTATTACTCGGCTTTATTTTATATCAAAATAGAGCAACAGATTGTTGGCAGTGTTAAAGTTGCAAAACAAAAATATAAGAAATCTTGTTGGAATAAACACTGGTTGGTTCAAATGGCTTCCGGAATCATTCAAGGATGTCAAAGGAACTTGAACTTCTTTATTTGGTTACACCGTTAATAGAAGACACTTGGTTGAAATTTGTTTGTGCCATCTGTTCTCAATTTCTCAATACTTATACTACTTTTATATTTATCGATGAGTCTTCAAGGAGTTCGCTTGATAAGTTTCTCAAAACACTCATCATGAAAAAAAGAGGCACGGCACAAAAAAACAACGCACGATCACCGAACATTGTCATTTACACAAGCGTTGTTCGGAGTTTGACTAAAAGCGTACACCGAACACCATATTCGGCACGAGTACGATAACTTGGGCGCCAAAAATTGATAATGGTTTTTTGGTAGAGGGGTCAAAAAGAAGCATTTTTTACTATGGGAGGGGGGGGGGGGGATTTCTATCTCGCACCGCTTAGGAGGTAGGGGGAATTTAGAAAAAAATACTTAAAATGAAATGTTTTTGACCCCTCTACAAAAAACCATTATCAATTTTTGGCGCCCAAGTTATCGTACTCTCCCACCATATTCCAACCCACTTTAAATTTCCCGCGGACGTATTCGTTTTTCGGTGTTTTCGGTGACACATTCGTTGTGCCGCGTTCGTTCCAAAACGAACAACCAACACAGTGTAAAAGAACGAACGTGTAAATTTAGTTCATGTTTCTACCTTGAACTTTTATCTTATTTTCGAATCTGGTCCAGTCCCCATTTTGCGTTGTGTTCAAATTAACGGTACAACACTAGAGTAGTCAACCAGAGATAGTTGAGTACTGTAGCGGCCATTTTGACTACATCTGTCAAGCAATTGAAGCCAAAATACATCTGAACCTTTATACAATTCCTTAAATTGTTCTCAGAGTCCTTTTGCAGAATGCACTTTAAGATCGTTCGCGTTTTAAAAGAGGAACTTTACCTTCTTCTTTGCAAAAATGCTCGGCAATCACGAGTTTGAATTTCGTCCAAAAGCATACGAGTATGATGTTCACTTTTCTGGCGCCAGAGAATCCATTATCCCTTTTTTTAAGAAGATTAAGATTTAAGAGAAATGAATTTTAAACCAACTTGATAAAAAAGTTCCCAGAATAACCACCGTGTGGCGCTCCCATCGTTCCGATTTGAGTTCTGTTTTTCTTTGTTAGGTTGGTACATCTGTTGTTGATATTCCCTCTCAATCTTACCATCATAGCTTGGCATTTGCAAAAGTAACGTAGGCAAGAGTGAGCCTTGGCGATTTTTTTCAATTTTACAACAAAATACAAATTTGCAATTTAATTTGCGAGGCTGAATCCGATCCCACATTCATCAAAAGGATCATTACTGGAGTCGATATGTGGGTTTATGAGTACGACACGCAATTCAGACATCAGGCAGGTCAATGACGTTAACCAAATGAGCCGAGACCAAAGAAACCACGTCGTTTTCAGTAAAAAAAGAAGGCAATGCTCACGGTTTTCATAGATTACAACGGTGTAGTGCATCATGAATTTTTTACAGAAGGCCAGACAGTAAACAAAGAGTATTATTTGGGCGTTATGAGACGTACGCGTGAAGCAATTCGCCGAAAGAGACCAGAATTGTGGGCAGAAAACTCGTGGATTTTTCACCATGATAACGCACTTAACATAAATTAATTTTTATTCGAGGATTGCATCAAGCGCTGGCATAAGTGTGTTGTACTCGAAGGGGATTAGTTTGGAGAAGACAATGTAGATTTAGATGAATAACTAAACTTTTTGATCAAGGAGGTATAAATAAAACCCTGGAAAAGAGTCAAGTACAACCTATGGATCCTTCCTTAAGAGCGACGTCAGTTATAATCCGTAAGCTGTCGGTACGTTCTCGACGATAATTTCCATACTAATTTTTTTAGTTCTCTTTATTATGTATTTTTTGAATTAATAACTGGATTTCAAATCAATATAGTCTTGGGTACTTTTAAACCGATACATTTTAAATTGGGTTTTTTGACCAATTTTGCAAGAAAATTGTATGATTCAAATGTTAAGCTGCTTTAGAAGTCTAACCTTTAAAGAGTTTCTGGTTCTGACTAAGACGCGTTATTGTCACTTCTGCGTCTGGAATTATCCAAGTGTCACTATAAGAGTCCTGACTACTTGGCGAGGGTTCGTATTTGAAATCAGAGTCTAGAGTCAATTCATCATCACTTTAAGATCTATCTCTAGGTATATTCTGGATTCTTTACAAAGAGCTATAGTTTGGAAAATATGCAAAGTACCGTTTTGAATTTTATCTATATAATACAAAAAGTGAGTCATGTTGTGCTTAACAACATACCTCTCATAGATTGCAACATAAATTCAAGGGGAACAAAATAAAATCTTTTTTTGAAAGTGCAATCTCGGAATCTCGAAATTAGTTTCCACTTGAAATTAATAATCAATTTTGCTACCAAAAATAGTCTTATGACAAGAATTAACCTAAGCTATCGGCCACAGACTGATTAAATTGATAAGGCATAAGGAATATTGTTTGATTTCTTGAGGCTTCAGGAAGTTATTAAATCGAATATTTTTGGAACATTTTATTCTTGGAAAAATAATGTGATAAAAATAGTTTCGTAAACAGGAAGAAATAAGAACGTCTGTCGTTGGCGCGACAGCCTTGATAAGCTAGAAACACTTTTCATTCAATAGTGCCCTAATTCTTATATGAAGCATGTGGTCTGGTGAGATAAGAATTTATTATTACATATTGGAAAAACCAGTGTCTGAGTAAGTTATACCTTCCAACCTTGACGGTCCTTGGCCTTGTGATTGCTTGATCATTGAACCCGATGTTCGGTTTTCCCGTCCTGCTTGAACCTGTTGGCCATTCTTACGATGTGGCGAAGCCAGTGTAAACAACGGATTTTTGCCAGCATGATTATATCCACATAATTTTTAGCTAACAGAGCTCGCGGTTATGCCTTCTACTCCATTCGTTCTCCTAGTGGATAGGACGAAATATCCGACGATGGTTTTTTTTTCGAAGGGTACCAATTTTTCAACTGTTGTTTCGACAGACTGAAGTAGCAACTATTTCCTAGGATTATTCTTCGTCGGATCTCTTTTGTTGTGCCTTTTGTGGAGGACATTTTGATAAATAATATTTTATTTAAAGGGATAAATAAAGAAGGGTCTTTCGATTCGTGGTCCCCATTTGACATCCCTGTAAAAGAATGGCACTGTTACTGATACATAAGTTCCTATCGATTATCGGAATTCAGGGTCTACAAAAGATATGATTTCCGCAAGTGAAAATGTTGAAGAAAATTTAAGTGTACTGGTTTTAGATGTATTTTTCATTTCTTATGCATTCTTATAAGGTCTCACCTCTCAAAGTTCGGCTCACTCAAGAATTGAATCCAGTTGACCAAGGAATGGTAAGAACAAATGCCAATTGGGTACTTGTACATCAACGTTAGGATGGCAAATTTTCACAGATTTACCGCTCGGTGATTTCGTCAACAAACAAAAATATCAAATTGGGAAAAGTGACAATCCAGATGTCCAGTCATTTCCTCCTGGAAGCATTGAGGGTTTCTTCGGGAAAAGTCGGAGATACTTGAAAAAAATCACTTTCACCGAGAAGTTCGGAATTGTTTGATGTGCTTTACGGATTCTAAAAGATTTGATATCCTCTGTTTGACGTTGTTCCTCAAGAGCAGGGTAGTCATAAAGTAGATGAGGGCATATCTTTAAGCTTATCGGCGGGGCTTTTATAGATTTTTTCTTTAACTTTTGAATCATAGCTTTAAAATGCTTCTAAACCCTGTTAGTACAGCTCTAAGCATTCGTATGGATTTACGGTGAGAATTCGTTAAAGTAGCAGGATTACTTCACCGAGATGGATGCTTAAGGTTAGATTCAGTTGTGCATGTATATCGAGCAAGCCACAACACCTCAATGCGAGACCTTCACGATAGCCTATTAATATTAAATATACCTGGAAAAGCTAAAAAAAGAACCTTTGATCTACTCACCAACCCACTTGTAAGTTTTCTAAAAATGAGATTTGCCAAAGTCTTGTTGAAAGCACATGTCTTTCGTATCCACAACTCCGACTGGTAACAAAAGATCTATTGTAATTTTGTGATAAGGTTTTGGATGGTTACTCCTTATTTATTTTAAAGAAGCATGGGCCAACGACACCACTATACGGGCATCCGCAACCGCAGTCATTTCTTGTGGAGCGTAGTTATTAGCTATGTGTTATACATATATCTGGAGTACCTCCTGAGCTCTCGAACGTTATTTGAAAGTGTGGTTGAAGGAAGGAAAGAAAACGAGAGGCGGGAAATTAAAAGAGAGATTAACTACACTCTTATGCGAGGGACGGCGATAGTTGACAAGGAAAGTTCTGTGATTGCTGAAGAATAAGTTGTATTTTTTTCCCAACAAGATATGAGGAAATGTCTGTTAAAAAACCATAAGGAATAAAAAATAAAAAAGGAGGCACAGTGCGAGTTTGACTCTCACGCGATGGGTTACGCACCATGCACCGCTATGTGTACGTACACTTTTTTCAAAGTTGATTTTAAGAATTTAAACATTTTGGGATTTTTTTTCGGGTATTCTTGCGATAACGCAGTTGAGATTGTATTTGCACCCAAAAAAACGGTGTGCATTGATAGAAAGAGAAAGAAAGATATTGTCTGACTGCATTTTTCAATGAATGCACAGGCCTGCGCAGATCTCGTTATGACTCCGTGGAGCATAGTTGGTTTTGAAGTTGTATTGTGATTGTTTCTGATTAAAGCCGAATATATTGTTAGGCTTAAAAATATGTTGTTGAAGTGCTTATCAGCGTTACTTTGGGCTCAAAGTTGATGAAAGAGACAAAA
Organism: Orthonevra nobilis; assembly: GCA_963555765.1. NCBI lineage: Eukaryota > Metazoa > Arthropoda > Insecta > Diptera > Syrphidae > Orthonevra > Orthonevra nobilis. The sequence goes on along the minus strand of OY743225.1, from coordinate 27,388,230 downwards.
ATTGGCTTCCAAAGATTTGTTGCAACAGTTGCTCGAGGACATTACGAGGTTGGCTCGGCGGAAGTCATTCGCAACATCCATGATTTGGCATGAAAACGATTGTTATTTCTGTATGGTGACGACAAAAGTATTTACGAAAATATATATAAATAAAATTAAATATCCGAATATTCCATTTGCACAGTTCCAGTTCCTCGAAGCGAAAATGTTTTACCCCTTAAGCGAAAGAACAGCGATGAAATAGAGGACGATGTAAGCGGTCATATTCAAGTTAGTCAATTCAGTGCCTCCTCAACTTTTTGAACTTCATTTAGAAACTCATCTTATTATGCAAACTGATTCAAATGATTTTGTTCGAGATTAAGGACTCTCAAAATCGAAGGCTCAACTACTGGGATCAAGATTACAACGATGGAATTTGTTAGATAAAAATACAAGGGTTTCTTATAAGGTTTTGTAAGTAACATCATCGAAGAGGTTTATTTGGTGTTTTGTAATAATTCTAAAGGCCTTTTGCAAGAACTGGGCTTTCATGAAGGATCTGATGAACGGCTGTTTTGAAAACTGTTTTATTTCACAATAGCAATAAATATCCTTTAGTTCCCCTCGTAAATGCAACAAATATGAAATAAAATGATGGCAATCTGAAGTTGTTACTTCAAAAAATCGAATATTCTCAGTACGCCTGGAACCTTTGTCCTGATCTAAAAGTTGTAGCAATATTAACTGGACTGCAAGGAGTATAAACCAAATTTTGTTGTCTTATTATGTTAGTGAGACAAAAGACAAACACTAGATAGTAAAAATCAAAAGACAAACACTAGATAGTAAAAAGGTGGACAATAAAACGAGTTTGACTCTTGGATCTAAAAATTTAGAGGAAGATCTTTTAGTTCCTAATGAACATTTATTTTTTACCACAACGTCACATTGGCTGGGTCTAATGAAAAACTTTGTGAAATCCATGAACAAAGATGGTGAAAGATTTCAGTACCTGAAGACGAAGTTTCCCCGAATCAGTGACGCGAAATCAAAAGAAGGAATTTTTATTGATCCTCAATTACGTGAGCTTATGAAGAACGCAAGATTTTGAATAAAGTTGAATCAACTTGTCTCTTAAATTTATTTTTTGGACTCTCACTTAGGTTTATTCCCCTCAAATCTCGAAGCAGTATCTGATAAATACGGTGAGAGGTTCCATGAAGATTTTTTGCATAAAGAGAGACGGTACAATGGGAATGTTGGTCGATTTGTGGGGAAACTCCATTAGAAAATATGAAAAGAAAGAAATGATAATGATATTGTCATATGCGTTTTTAGGTTTTGTTATAGTGTACATCGAACATTATTTAAGTAAATAAATTAATGATTAAAATTTCATGTTAAAAAACTCTTTTTTAAAAACTTCCATCCCAAAAAGTATGTACGACTTTAAATGTTATAATTATAATTATAATTACATTAAATGGAGGTACCAGTGAATTTGTTATATTGTCATGCGATGCGACAACTGGTAGTGATTTTCTGAAACCTATCCGACACAAAGTAAGGGCTCGGATCTCTTTACAATCAATTCGTGATTGTGAAAATAGGCGTTAATCAGACGATCATTTATGTGATATGTGAGTTAAAGTGATTTAAAGTGAGGGTACGGAATCCTTAAAAACCTTCCAAGCGTTTTCCTCCTTCGTCTTTCTCAATTTTTGGTTTCCACCTCAGAACCAGTATTTTTTTTTCGAATACTATTTCAAAGCACGAGAGGAGATGTTCACAATAGCGAAAGCGATCTCTCAGAACTCTTTAGATTGATCTTCAAAGCCACAATGGTGGTTTCCATAACCTGCTTTGAAATTGTAAATAATTACATCCTAATCAGAAAAAAAAAACAATATCTCCAAAATAGCGACGTTCTTCTCAGACAAAAGGTTGTTAAATAAAGGGTTTTTCAACAGGGACGCTACAAAAGTAGAGCGACAGGGACAGCAAACGACACCATATTTCTTGCCGCTCTTTTGACATTTCTCTTCAGTAAGGTTTGCCATTTCATGATGGAAAGATATACGAACCAACAACGAGTCGAAATTATTAAAATTTACTACCGAAATTCGGAGTCAGTGGCCTCAACGTTAAGAGCGCTACGTCCAATTTATGGTCGTCATAATCGTTCTAGCAGATCAACAAAAAACTAAATTTGAATCCAGCGTTTGGCATCTCTGTGACGTCGTTGTGGCGAATTTTGCGAAAAGATCTTGGCCTACATCCTTACAAGATTAAATTGACTAATGAACTGAAGCCGCTTGACCACCAGAAGCGTCGTATGTTCGTGAATTGGGCTGAGCAACAACTTGACAATGATTCGGATTTAATCGAAAAATCATCTTCAGCGATGAGGCTCATTTCTGGCAAATAATAAATAAACAAAATATGCAGTATTGGTCACGCAGTAATCCACACGTACTCCATGAGTCATCATTGCATCCCGAAAAAATTACGGTTTGATGTGGTTTATGGGCCGGCGGCATCATTGGGCCGTACCTCTTCCGTGATGAACAAGACCAGCACGTTACTGTGAATGGGGATCGCTACCGTTAAATGATAACCGAATATTTTTGGCCCCAATTGGATGATATGAACTTGGAGGAAATGTGGTTCCAACAGGACAGCGCCACAAGCCACACAGCGAATGACACAATCAATTTTTTGGAAACCAAATTTGGAGAACGTGTTATCTAACGAAATGGTCCAGTCGCTTGGCCGCCTCGGTCTTGCGATTTGACGCCGTAAGATTATTTTCTGTGGGGTTACGTCAAGTCTATTGTCTATACCAATAAACCAGCGACGATTGATGAACTTCGTACGTATATCGAACGTGAAATTGCAGCGGTATCGGCCGATTTATGCTTGAAAACCGTCAAAAATTGGGTGCAGCGTCTGGACTTCTGCAAGCGTGCCCGTGGTGGCCATGGACAAGAAATCGATTTTCATGCATAATGGCATCAAACGTACTTTCATAGGAATAAAGAATTTCATTGATATCCAAATCCGTTTTTGTTTTATTTAAAAAAAAACTTGTAGCGCTCTTATTGAAAAACCCTTTAAAAGGCGCAAATCTAAAAAACGTTGCTTAACCTGTGTTGAAGAAGCATAACGACCACATTTCCTGAGTATTATAAAAAGAAATATTATCATTGCTAAAAAGGAATAAACATTATATCCCAGTATATTATAACCCACAAAATTTTATGTCGATTTCTTATGTTAGCGCTTAAAATGTGTTCAGATTCTCAGAAGGTAATGTACCCACCCAATAAAAAAGAATAGGTTCTAACTGGAAGGAAATCATATTGACGTAAAGCAAGAAATAATTTATTTTATTGCACAGATTGTTACACTATTAAAATAAATGACTAACAAAGATAAAATCTAATCGGAGGCAATCGATATAAACTGTCTTATTGACACCCAATTTAGACATCTATAAACGGCACTCATTGAGGAATCACAAACTTAATTACAGTATAAAAACCAAACGCCTTGATTGAGCCCACCCTATTGGCATTGTACACTTGAACAAACTGGTCATGAAGTCTGAAGTTGGTATACTTATAGTACTGTTGGCAGCAAGTGCCGTATCCGGCATACGTATCAAATCGTCCTTAAAGGATGCGGTGCCTCGTATCGAAAACCGTATTATCGGAGGGATTCCAGCTGCAACCGGAGCGGCACCATACCAAATTTCTTTGCAATACATGACTGGAAGTCATATGTGCGGTGGAGCTATCATTTCCGACAGGTGGGTTCTAACTGCCGCGCATTGCATCATAAATTATATGTATGGCAACCGAGAGGATTTGCTCAGAGTGGTGACGGGGACCAATGTTTACACAAAACCAGGAGCGACGTATTTTGTGGACAAGCTGATTATACATTGCAATTACAATGAACCGGACTATGCCAACGATATTGGACTGATTCGGTTGAATTCTTCAATAGTGTTCGACGAGAAGACCAAACCGATAGAGCTGCCTGACAAGCCTCTGCAACCAGGTGATGAGCTAATTTTAACCGGCTGGGGAAGTACTGAGCTATGGGGTGATACGCCCTTAAATTTGCAAACTGTTACATTAAAAAGCGTACCTTTGGCGAAGTGCAAGGAAGATATGGACGGCGATGAGTTAGTTGAAATCAGTCATATTTGTTCTTTTTCGAGAGAAGGTGAAGGCGCCTGCCATGGAGATTCGGGAGGTCCGCTGATTTCCAATGGTCGCCTCTATGGTTTGGTAAACTGGGGTTTACCATGTGCGCTGGGGTATCCCGATATGCATGCGAATGTGTACTTTTTTATCGACTGGATTCGTAAACATGTAAAAGGTTGTAATGCATGGTGATTTAATTTTTCTTTTAAATAAATAAAATATTGTATGGAAAAAATAAGCAAATGTTTTTTTTTCAATTCTCTAAAAATGAATTTAAATCACTTTTACAGAACTCTATAAATTTATGAGGAAATTTCTGGAAACCTGAAATACGGACAAAGCCAAAATCGTTGGTTTAGAAAAAGTTAAATTATTTCGAAACCCTGAAAGACAACTAACCTATAAACCATATAATGTGTATTTCTAGATATAAATGTGTACATTGGTTCCTCTGTCCTAAAATGTACCGAGACAGCGGCATCTCCGGTATAAACACTATAAGCTCGTATTGCGTGTGAGTTACCCAGATAAACATTTCGGCTTTTTTAAACATTTCCATACTTTTTTCGAAAACCAGGATACCCTTAGAAAACAATTCCTTGCCTTGACTCTCCCAAAATGCCTCTCTTTGAATTTCTTTTTCAGAAGGTGTTCCTTGAGCCGACAAAAGACAAAGAAGTCACCGGGAGCTAGATTTGGCGAAAAGGGTTGGTGTTAATGCAAAACTAATACTGTTTCTTGATTTGCAGCCATCGCTAGTTCAACCGTCTGAGTTGGTGCTATGAACCGGCTCACAGTGAGCCACGTCTTTTCTCCACAATCTTTTTGTTCCGTCTGCGTAGTAAGTGCCTGATACAGTGACTCCGTTTTTTCAAATTATTCCTTCAGCGTCCCAAAATACTAATGCCTTAGCCTTCCCTGCTAAACTCGAAAATTTAGAATTTTTTCGTCGTCCGTTTAGAGGGTCGCTTCTATCGGTTGCTGTGTTGTTCTGGTGGAGCAAGGTCCCGTCTGTGGTCACGAAACGTTACAAAAAAATATTCTGACCATTGACGCTGGAATTTTTCGGGATACTCCTCGAAATGTCGACTCGTTTCTTCTTTTGCTCATCGGTTAACATTCTCGACACCCGACACACTTTCTTCAAATGATATTCTTTGAACATTGACATATGAGATCCTTGTAGCTTCAACTATATGCCTGATGGTCACTCTTCGATCGGCCAACACGATATCTTCGACTTTTACCATTTTTTCTTCAGTGAAGAGCAAGGGTGGACGTCCTTCACTGTGTTCATCTTCAGTGTCGCTGTGTAACTTATTTTTTTTTTATATCCTACCTCAGAGGTTCTCCCTTCAGCCAATCGGTTTAGTTTTTAGTAACTTTAGCAACGCAACAACATGCAAAGTTAGTTAGAGTTACAGGTGATTATCTTTCCGTATGTCGGATATGCAAATGATATGCCCTTAACAGAAGACGACACAGAGAAGATAAGATCACAAAACAGATCTTGAAAGAAATGTTCTTGTCAAAACGGCGAACGTACTAGAATCCTTCTAAAAACAAAAATATATATAGTTGGTCCTATCTATTCGGAATGGAAGAAGATTTCGAATAGAAGCGCATATTCTTAATGAAATTTTTTATTCTCTCTAATAAGATTCTTTGATTAAATTCCGAAAACGCTGCTTAGGGAGTGACCTAAAATTTCTAATGGGGACATTGTTTAAGTATGTTGGTAGTCCCACAAGTACCCGACCTGATTAAAAAAAATTGCCCATCATTTGGTAAAAGAATGCTTATATTAAAGCATCAATACTCGCATTTTCAATATAGTTGCGGAACTTGTTTTACTCCGTGGGAGTAAGGTCGAGCTAAACCGATGCCAAAAAATTCTCATGACGAATTCAGCAGTTGCTGACCAAAAGAGATCATTTGGCCAAAAATGGTAAAGCAATTATACAATATCAGACATGCTATGGGCATTTCAAAACATGCTACGAATATTCGATTTCAAAATTTAAATTTTTAAAGTGAAAACTTCTTTAGCATCGTGGAGATTTGAACGGTGCAACGAAAAAGCGACTGTAAAAAATGACCGGCACATAAATCCATAAGATCTTTCGTGGGAGAAAATGAGAAAGGAGGAAGCATTATACAGTGTTTCTTATGCCCGTGGTTCTCTTTGGGCCCTGCTTCGTACCCCCTCCACTCGTATTTACCAAGGCATAGTGGGAGTTTGCTTGTGCTTGTGTTTGTGCGCGCATACGTAGGACAAATCTCCTCATCATTTATGTATGTGCGAATGCGCAAAGACCATTTTCAAGTGCGCGAGATCGAATGACCAACATTTTTTTCACTTTTTATTTTTTGAATTGAATAGCGTAGTAAGGTCTCGATTCCATGATGATAAAAAACGAGGAGCCATGCTTTAGTTGCTTTTTAAACGCGCACAAATTTCGAATGGACCGAAGTTCAAATGACAGGTTATTAAATAAGTTGCATGAGAATACAGAGTAGGAGTTTCTGTAACTTGAAGTGCGAAAGGCAGGAACATCTACAAAAAAATTTGAATAGCTACGCAAGCTGAGTACGTCGCATATTTTTATCGCAGATTTTTGAGTGATAGTTAATTGCTGAAGTTTATTTTTATGAGCTCCACCACAGCTGCAAGGACCATATTCCAGTCTTGATTTGAACAACCCATTTTTATGTTTATATGAAATTCCATGACCGTCGGTGAAGCCTACAGTTCTACCCGAGAATGAAAGTGTAAACAAGGAGTTTATATAGATAAGAAGTAGAACTGGGCCCATTACAGAACCTTGGGGAATTCCCAAGTTAATTTTTTGTGGATTGATTTTATTTTTGCCAGGGCTTACATATTGTATTCGATCTTTAAGGAAAGACTAAAACCATTTATGCATAAATCCTCTGAATCCATCCCTATATAATTTATCCAGGAGAATATTATGGTAAACAATGTCGAACGCTTAATTTATATCGACAAAAAGGCCAGCGTAAAAATGTTTGTCATCCAGGCATTTATGTAAAACCGGGCAGAAGTTTAAAAGTGCGTAATTTATTTTACGGTCCACCCATTGTTTAATTAATTATTATTCCAATTATTATTCTTTTTTGAATAATGCTTACAACAAAAGATGTTAAGTCACAGAGATTGATAACGGATCACTTTTACAAAAATAAACTAAGTGGACACGGGTTTGAGAGTTTTCGCAGAGGGTTTTTTTCGCAAAAAAACTAGAACAAAATTTTCTCTCAAATCATGTATCTTTATATTGTGAACTTGTAGCTGATTCAATTGAAAGGTATGCGCTTAACCACACATAGCCCTTTTATGTAGAGACATAAAGATCGGAATGCTTGAATTACTAACTTCAAATGTCACGTTTAACACTTGAACTACCATACCAGTCAAAATAATTTTGTAGTCAAAATGACTGGTACCTTGCAAATTGCTTACCGTGGACAAATTCACTGGAATTGCAGATCAAAAAATGGGTTTTTTAGAATTGTCATTGGAACTTTTCATTCATTACAGTACAAATATTCTATTTTAGGCAATAAAGAGGTTCGATTATTATATTAGGTAGCAAAAATGAAGGGTATTTTGTGTAAGAAGGGGTTTTTGAGGTGATTTCTTATTGTGTAAAGGATTAGCGTGGGTTGCAGGTAGGCAGGTAGTTTTCTTTTTGTCTTAAAGAAAATATCTAATTCAAGCAAATTGCAGAAAAAGCAACAGATCAGCTAATATGCACGTGTAAATAAAATATATAAATTTTAATAAGCCACAGATTATTTCGAGTGCATTTTTCTGAGCCCACGATTGAAAAACTCTGAAACATTGGAAAAACTCAACGATATAAGAATGGAATGCTCTGATACTGACGACGAAAACTGCGAAAGTGAAAGTGCGGCTAAAGCAACTGAATACGATGTTTCCAGTAGTGGAGATGAAATTTTCGACATGGGAGATAGTTCAGAAAGTGACAGTGAACTTGAAAATAATTTGAATTTCCGTAGAAGAAGATATACTCGAGTGCTTTCAAATTGAGAAGAGGAAGATAATGCGAATAAAATTGCTGCTGATGGAACATGTTGGACAAAAATTCGAGAAGGTGTCGGTCCTGAAAGATTACCAATTCACAGTATCTTCAAAGATGCTTCCGGTCCAACAGGATATGCAAAATGAAATTTTATCAGAGGTGAAGTAGGCAGTGCATTTTCTTTGGTAATCGACGACCATATGCTTGAACATATCAGATCTTGCACGGAACTGGAAGCTTCTCGAGTTTTGGGTACAAAATGAATCATTTCCAAACAAAAATTGAAAACTTTTATTGGAGTTTTGTATGGACGAGGCGTATATGAAGCGAAAAATTTTAATGTTTCATATTTATGGAACCAAAAATGGGGACCATCTTTCTTTTGCAAACACCATGAGTAGAAAGGATTTCACTGATATTTTGTGATTTATTCGCTTTGATAAAAAGAGTGAGAGAAGTCAACGCCTACGAAGCGATAAGTTTGCTTTAGTGTCAATAGTATGGGAAAGATTTATTGAAAATAGCCAGAATGTTACATACCAGGACAAAATATAGTATAACAATACATGAACAACATTTACCAACAAAAGCGAGATGCAGGTTCACACAGTATTTGCCAAATAAGCCTGATAAATTTGGTATACAATTCTGGCTAGCATGTTTATGTTTATGTTTATTTAACAAAAGAATTCTTACAATGTAAGATTATACAATCTTATAAATTATGTAAGACGTTAACAACTTTTAGCAAGGTACTACTTGTATTCATTTAAAATATGGTAATAATAATTAAATTGCAATAATGGAAGAGGCAAGCAAAAATTAAAAATACAAAGGAAAAGCAAAAATAAATAAATAAAAATAAATGAATAAATAAATAGAAAAGCAAAAACAAATAAAAGGTTGCTTTAATATTAAATGAAAATAAAATTACGCAATTCATTCTAAATGAAATTCATTGAACAATGGATAATCAGCTCGATTCAGAGGCCAAGTGCTCAAAAAGAGATATTTTAAAACTATTTGTGTTTCCTATTCTCCTTAGGTGTCCGGGCAGAGTTCCACTGTCGAGTTGTCTGAACAAAAAATTGACATTCTCAAGCAAGGCATGCATATCTTGGTTGCACTAGCATAAGTGATCTGCGTGATTGCAACAGTTGCAACTTTTGGTACAGATAATCTCGCTGCCGTGTCTGTATGAAAGTATGCATAAGGCATATTGACCTATATTTAAGTAGATTATCAAACGAACATCCGGAAATTTGTTTAGAGAAGGATGAAACATGGTCTTGTCCTTTTAAGTTGTAAACGTTGTTATAAACTACATTCAGTTTTCTCCTACTCTTAAAGTCGGGATTGCAAAATATTTCACATCCGTATAACAGCACTGGTAACAGAAGAGATTTTACCAGGAGCAACTTAGTTTTAATTGGGATGAAACGCTGTGTGGCCCATAGAGTACGTAGTCCACCATAGACCTTACAGACAACTTTTTTGATATGGGTATCTCAAGTAAGGTCATACCAAGGTTTTTGGCGGAGGCAACCCACTCTATGCGACTATGGTTTAAAAGGACTCTCTGAAATCCAGAGACGTCTTGTACTTTTCGGTGAATAGCAAGCACCTTAGATTTATCAGCATTTAAACGCAAATCATGTCTAATTGACCATTGGTAGATATTGTTGAGATCTTCATTTATAAGGCTGATGGCTTCGTTAGGGAGCTGCTCACGAGAAGTTGTACGTCATCCGCATACATGTGGATTTTGCAGTGTCTTACAATTTTGGGCAGCACGTTGACGTAGAGCGAGAATAAACAAGGCCCAAGAATAGATCCTTGTGGGACTCCACTATTTACGTTTATCAATTTAGAGAATTTGTCACCTGCTACTACGCGTTACTGCCTCCCATTCAAGTAGGAAAAAATAAGTTTAGCGGAAGGCGTTGAGAATTTAAAATCCTTCCTAAGTTTGTTGCAGAGAACCGAATGGTTGACCGAGTCAAAGGCTTTCGAAAAATCTAGAAGCTTTAGAAATGTTAGATAGTTACTATCTAACGCATTTCGAATCTCATCAGCAATTAAAATAAGGGCTGTTTTACAACTTCTTTTTGACCGAAAACCAGATTGGTGTGCACTTAAGAGGTTTTTGTTAGAGACGAAGTTCTGTATTCGTGGAGTGATTATTTTTTCAAAAACTTTGACAGATATGGAAGAATGGCTATTGGCTGATACTCGACTGTACTTCCTTTCCCTTTCTTTGGAATGGGGATAATTTTGGCTTTCTTCCATTCAGAGGGGAAAATTGACGTCATAATTATAGTATTAAATATGTACGTAATATATTTGAGTATATGTGGGAGTAACAGTTTAACAAACTTTGGATTTAAGTTGTCAAGGCCAGAAGCATTTGATTCAATAAATAATATCGCTTGAACAATGTCTTCTTCACATATTCTTTGAAAACAGAAGCAATCTTCAACTTCTCGTTCTGAATTAATTCCAAAAAAATTGTTCTGAGACTGTGGAGTACCAGGTGTGTAGACAAATTCTACGTTGATCTTGTCACCATCAATGTCATCTGCGATTTTCAGATTCTGCTTACCAACCCCGATTTCACGGAGCTGTTTCCACAGTGTTTTCCCGGTAACCGATCGGTCAAACTTACTGGTGTAGAAAGCAAGCTTAGCAGACCGTACTTTTGCAATGACTTTATTACGCAGTGAGCGATATTTAATTAAGAATTCGTCTACTCGGTACCTTTTCCAGTTATTATAGGCTATATCCCGTTCTTTCATGGGGAGTACTATCTCCGGGTTGGAGATAGTCACTAGGGTGAAGAAGTGTCAGCCTCTAAGTGAACATGTTGTACTCAAACTTATCGAGCCATTCACTATGAAAGGAAGAAATGTAACCACTGACAACTTTTTTACAAGCGTATTTCTTGCGTGTAAATTGCTAGCCAAAAAAACAACATTGGTTGGTACTATACGTGGAAACAAAGGAGAACTGCCAAATATTTGTAAAATAAAGAAGAATGCTATGGCTGCATTTCCATCAAAACCATACAAATCATCTGGGTATGTTATTACGCTATAAAGAAAAAACTGCTGAATGTTTTCTCAGTTTTTTTTTTATTTGAAAGTACAATCCTTCCGGTTAATAATTGAAAATAATTTCATTCCAATGGCTGCCTCGGCTGGCCATGCAGTAGCCTACACGATCGGTCCAATTTTTAAGCACATTATCGATTGTGTGCAGCTGTATTTCACCAACGGTTTCACGAATATTGTCCTTTAAGGTGTCAATTGTCTCTGGCTTGTCGGCGTAAATTTTATCCTTGAGGGCACCCCACAAATAACAGTCCAACGGTGTCAAATCGCAGTGGCCAAATGACATCAGCTCTGCGTCTGATAATGCGATCTTCAAAAACAGGGCGCAAAACATCGAGTCTAGCTTCGGCCGTGTGGCACGTAGGGCCGTCCTGTTGAAACCAAATGTTGCCAATATCCTCCTCTTCAATTTTTGTGAACAAAAATTCGTTCAACATGGTCCGATAACGATCGCCATTGACTGTAACGGCCACTCCTTGCTCATTTTCGAAGAAAAATGGCCCAATTATGCCTCTGGACCAAAATCCGCACCAAACAGTGACTCGTTTTGGGTGCATCGGCTTTTCAATGTATGCGTGTGGGTTTTCTGTGCCCCAAATGCAAAAATTTTGCTTGTAAAAATACCCGACAAGATCAAAATGAGCTTCATCTGAAAAGACGATTTTTTTTGACAAAATCGGCATCTTCTGTAAGTCGATCGCAGACCCACTTAGCGAACCGAAAACGTATTGGATGGTCAGTTGGCTTCAACTCCTGAACCAATTGGACTTTGTATGGCGTCATACCAAGGTCTTTATGCAAAATTCGTCTCAATGATGTCTCCGAAATGTTCAATTGTTGAGAACGACGGTGAATTGTTGTTGATGGCGTTTCACACACACTTTCTGCCATAGCAGCAATATTCTCGGGTATACGCACTGTTTTTGGCTTTTCACGCTTTGGTTTATCGATGAGGATGCCAGTTTCTTTGACTTCTTTCACAAGATAACGAACATACGGAGCTGAAGGTGCTTCTCTTCTTCCAAAATCCGTACGCAATTTCCGCACACATTCTGCAACATTACCATGATTTTCAAAGTAATGTCGCAATATTTCCCAGCGTTGTTAAGCGTATACACAACCATATTCGTTCAGTGGAAGGATGGAACTAATTATCTGTCAAATCAGACATGACCTAAGTGTTACCATTTGAAAAAAAAAAGTTAGATGGCGGACCCTTTATATTGAGTTCCAAACATAAATCCGCCAATGTTCAGAAAAGTAAAAAGCTCTTGCCTGAAACTGTGGAATTTTATAACAAAACTAAGTTTGGCTTTGACGTTGTAGACCAAATGGCAAAAAAGTTTAGCGTAAAATCAGGATTAAGAAGATGATCATTGCAAGTCTTTTTTAACATTTTAGTTTTACGTGGCATAAATGAGAGAGTTTCTTTTTCAATTGGAAGATGAACTTGCCTCTGAAAATGTTAGACCACGAGCAGCTGATGTAGCTACAACTTCACAGACCTTAGTTTCTACATGCAAATGGTGTCAAATTGGGTACTGGAGCAATAATAAGACTAATATTATTTGCGATAAATTTAAAAAATATGTATGCGGAAAATTTACTAAAAGAAAAACAATATTTGTCGGGTTTGCGCCCCTTTAAAACTATTAATACTTTACGAATAACTTAATTTTATGATTATTTTTCCCTATAATTTTTATTTATTATTAATTTATATGCTTTAATATCTTTCGCTAGATATTTTTTTTCAATAAATACAAAAAAAAATTTAGTTGTACGCTTTTTTTTTAACGACCAGTCATTTCGACTGATTTTGGTAGAACTAGCATCTTAAACATGACGTTAGTTCTAGTGTTAAATGTCATTGATTAAAAACCAACGCTATTGTAAAATGTCGTAAAAAATTCATTGGAACAAGTTCTATGTTATTACTCGTAACTTGGAAATGTGTTCATTAAATTTTCATTATCCTTCCGTTTTTCTTCGATTTTTGCTACATTCCGTTGCAATTTGTACTCGAGTTCCCATGCAAAGTTGCACAGGATGTCCAGCGTGGTGGAATCATCATCCGCTTCAAAAACGTACAAGTTCGAGGACATGTTTGTTGTTTTACTAAGAACATCGCTAGTTCGGCGCGATTCCCCGAATTCTCAACTGCAGCTGCAGAAAATCAAATTTGTTACTTTTATGGCTGTGATTCATACGATTTTAGTGCTAACGATGGTTGTGAGCATCATAGAAATGCTGATCTCGAACGCGAAAATATCGGTTATTTGCGGATCCGGAGCGATTGGCAGCGTCTTCCTCATCGGAATTTTTCGAGCGGTATCCCTTCTAAATAACCAGGATGTATTGAAGCGACTGCTTGGAAATTTGGAAGAAGTTTTTCCCGTGTCTATGGAGGAGCAACTGGAGCATGATTTCGAAAGCTTTATTGCGCCAACTATTTTCCGCTATAAGGTTCTAAGAAAATTGTTCTCATTCGTCTTGCTCGCATTCTTAGCATTACCAATTCTATATTCGGTGTATTTTTGGATGGTGATGGACCAAGTGTATCCGTTTTTTTATCCATACATTGCCTGGGTTCCATTTGATGACAAACACATCCTTGGATACGTTTTTGCTTATACATTTCAAGCCGTTTGCTCCATGGGTGGAGCATTGATATTCTTCAATGAAGATCTGATATTCTCGACTTCAGTGACCCAGCTTTGTATGCACTATTGTTTTTTGGGAAAGCGTCTTAGCCAATTGGACTTTGCAAATGCGTCGCATTTTCAACTCGAGCTAAGAAGACTAATTGACTATCAAAATTTCCTGACGCGGTTAGTTTGGGACTTTAATTTCTTGTTATACTTTTGAAACTTTACTTTATTTAAGGTTGACAAAAGATGTCGATAAGATATTTAGTATGAGTACATTTTACGGCTTCACCATTGTTAAGATCTCTTTGTGCATGTTTATTATATCATTGGTTAATGAAATTGAATTAATCAGCATTGCTCCGTATTGCTTGAGCATTTGTGCGTTAATTGTGCCGGTTTTTATGCGTTGCGCCATTGGATCGAGCCTCAATGAAGCTGTGAGTTCTTATGTTGATTGTAACACGATTACTTTACAAAATCTCCCATTTTTTAGAGTGGAAAATTGGTTAACTCGATTTATGAATCCAATTGGTACGAGGGCAGTCCCAGATGTCGCAAGCTTTTAATAATTATGATGACGAGGGCTAATAGGCCGATTGTACTGCAAGCCTCACCAATGAACAAGATTGGTATAGAATACTTCAAAGAGGTAGGTACCGGGAAATGAGTAGTGGGATTGCTAGTTTTTTAGTGTGTTTTATTTATGTTTTTTTTAGGTTATCGTGCAAGCTTATGAGTTTTTCATGTTCTTGCGCAATGTTGCGCAATAAAGTTCACAATGAAGACATTTTTTATCAGGACAACAGACAGTCACCAAATTGCTAAAAATTTATTACCATTTGTATTTCCTTGAATTACATAAAAAAATAAAGACAAAGGGCCCAATCTGAAGGGAGTGTTTCACGGACAATCGGTAAATGAACTCTCATCCGAGACGAAATTTATACAATTTTACATTGGACTTTGTTATATGTTTTTAAATGTTTAAGAGTTTTTTAAAAATTATCTCGTTTAAAATCTTTATTTTTTTTCCTAGTTTATTTCTTTAAAGTGGAACGTTTATTCCATCTCTTCAAATCTTTTTGTCCATTTACCGCGTACCGCATTACAGCCGGCCTGCTAGTTGTAAGTGTTTTACCTAGGTATTCTCTTTTTTCGCGTAGAGGTAGGCAATTATTTTCTTTTCTTTTTTTCGCCAAGAGGTAGGCAATTATTTGCTTTTCTTTAAATCTCGTGGAACTTTGCAAAATTGATAATCTTTAGGATGGACAATATCCAAAAGTTGGAAAACGATGATTCGTCCATGACCGACCGCTTCCAAAGGAACCCAAAGCTGGTGAGAACTCCACCGGGCTCAAGCCTACCTAAAAAAGAGGACGCTCGGGTAGTAGTCTTCTTGTAGGACGACGACCTACTAGCCTCGAGTAAGGAAACGTTAAAAAGGGACTTGGAACACGCTGTGCACGACTGCGCCCCCATCCCTTCTCCATCCTGGAATAATGGTTTGAAAGACACTCGTTTAAGCGCCCAACAGAACACGAAGAAAAAGCGCGGTCGGCAAGCTACATACCGCATATGAGAGCAGCACTAAGTGCAGTTAGAATGCAAGAAAATTTTCGGTAAAATGCCTACACAATGCCCAGAAACGTCAAATACTTTATTCGAAATAAAGCTCGAATACGTATATAATTAGTTTTTCAGGGTTTCGTTTCCAAAGGGTCCAAATGAACCCTATTACTAAGATTCCGCTGTCCGTTTGTCACGGACTGTATCTTCTAAGCCGGCATAGGGGGACACTTGTTTTTTCACGGGAAGGGTACTGCAACTTCCGCTACAACAAAAAAAAAAAAAAAATTATATAAAATTAGAAAATAGGAGTCACCATACAAAGAAAGTGTTTCATAGAATCGCGACTCCACTTAACACCTAAAAGTAGATAATGAATTCCATGGAGCAACTTAAGAGCTGTTGAGATTATGCAATGGCCCCATCCATCCAACACAAGATAAAAGCTCGAATTTCAATAAGAAAAAAACATTTTACAACTTGACGAATAAATGTAAAAATGAAGTAGGTAGCGGGAAATTGAGGAAAGAACTAACACTACTACATTTTGACATTTATCAACGCATTTCCCCAAAAAATGGAATAACAAGTTGGCCGATATAGAGCTTTTATTTTGCCTCGTACTTTTGTGCGATACTATGAAAAAATTAAAATTAAGGAAATATAGTGTTACATACTCATAGGGGACCCTGCGCATCAGGGACAACTCTCAATTGGCTTATTTTTTATATTTCGTCGACTGAGTTCCAAAAAGAAAGAATAAACTCGTTAATTATATCAAATAAAAATTATTCATCATTCATTCAGATTGTATCTGCATTAATTGAAGAAAAGGAGGTACTTCAAAGGCAGAGATCCATCCGCAGAATCTGAAGAGATAAATGTAATCCTTTGGAGCTCTGTAAGTTGCAATGTATGCGTTGGTAAGTAATTCCAATTGTTTTTTATTTGTTGCGTTCGGTCTTTAAATAAATATGCGTAAATGTTTTAAATCAGCAATTTCAAAAAAACAATTACATACTTACATTTTTGATACATTAAATTTTTGATCGGAAGCGAATTTACGCTACCAATGCTTTTCTCTTTTCGAAATTCATTCACGATAGGGCTGTTTTTCTTAAATAAAAGACTTACCTGTCCCAATTTGTGGTTTCGCTTTTCTTGTCGTTCCTTTTGAAAATCATTAAATATACTCTTATTGTCTAATCTTGTAATAAATGTCAAATTAAAATAATATTTATCTGGCCAAAAGACTGTTGTATCTAAATGCTGCCACACAATAAAACAGCTGTGCGGAAGTTTGGCTTAAACTGTCTTTTCTTTTATGACCAGCCATTACACCGCAGAAGGATTATTGTTAACCTGGAAAATTCTTTTATAAATGTATGATAGTTATTTTCTTTTGTATTGTATGAATTAAGGTTTAAATATAAACACAGTACAAACAGATTGAATAAGGTGCCAATATTTGTGTATTTGGTTTATAGAGTCGATGTCTAGTAATTTGGCATGGCCACCACGCTTGACTGTTGAGAGCGCACAACTAGAGAAAATTTCAGCACATCGCAAAATAAAACTCCCCTTTGTTCAAAAACTGCTTATATCAGTTCGTGTATTCGTACGACTTTCTTTTATTCGGTTGATATCCAATCCTGGTCCTGCTTCTTTCTTTATAGTCGCATGAATTTGTTTTGAAGTCGTGAAAGAGGCTTTCGTACTGCTGTGGATAACGTTTTTTTAACCTAAAAAGAAACGTATGATGAAAGATTTGAGATTTAATTGATTTTATAAGCGAAGCCATACTGGTGTAGGATTACAGCACAAACAAAAGGATTATATAGCTTAGCTTGCAAAAAGCTGGTTATTGAATGGCATAAGTGACGCAAAGCTCCATCCTGTTGGAGCCATAGCTCCAAAATATTAATTATAAAATATTTTACAAAAACGTGTCAAATTCGATACAGCTGTTTAATTTTTAGATATGCACGACAAAATATCCACACGAATGAATGTTTGAAACAGGAGAAACTTCATATCGACGAGATCTGCCGAAATTTGGTATACCGAAGTGAAAATCGAATCTTAAAATGTTTCTTCTATTTTCGTCAAAAACGTAATTAAAAAATTCAACATGAGTCTTGAATCAAAGGAATATTAACTTTGTAAAACTTAAAAAAAAAATACTATTCTACGACTTACACAAGCCTTGTAACTTGTACCTACGCTCTCATTGAAATGCCGGACAATGCAGACATTCTCTTGCAATTAAAAGGTGCAACCCTCTTGGTATAGGGCAAGTCGGAGACTTGCAAATGACAAGTCACGTGAAACTAACAATTAAACGTAATTTGAAAATAGAAAGGTTGCAAAAAATACTGTGAGAATATGGCACTTTTTATGCATACTCAAAATCGAGGGGTTTGTCTTTTAGCGTTGCGCTACATCTCTGCATTCATTACGTTAACTATAGGCTTAATGGTATTTAGTATCAAAGGAAATAATTTCACAGAACTTCCTTTAAGTTATCTTGCACCATGTGTAATCGATTTTTTTTGGTGATATGACATTCAACAATCAAGTAGTAGTAGTTTTGAATGTTTAGGTATTTTACTTGGCCAAAAAATTAGTTGGAAAGACCATTTAATATATATGAAACAGTATCTGAACGGAGTTTTAAGACATTTTTATCACCTTTGTATATACTGCACTCTTCCGGTTTTAAAATTAGTTTACAATCGAAACTGGAATATGGAATCTCTTGCTGCGGAGGTACTTATTTCATTAAATTCAATCTTTATTGATAAAGTAGAAACATGCTATGAAGATCATTTTAAAAACTAATCCCATTTTAAAGCTATTCGAATGTCTTGAATATTTTCCCCTTAGGCAACTTTATTGTTTCAAAGTTTTAAAAAGACTTTTTTGTCATTCCGGCTCCTATGTAGCTAGAGTGCAAGACAAATATAGTTCGCGAATCAACACCAGAAATTTCGTAACTATGTTACGGCTCCGCGGTTGTTTAATAGATTACCAGACAATCTTATGTGTGAGAGAGTGAAAACAGTATAAGTAAAGGCAGTACAAAATTACAAATGACGGCAACTGTTAGACCTGCTGATCACGGAATGCCATCTTACGGTTGGGCTACCCTCTAGAATGCCTATTCATGTTATTCGTTCAGGAAAACATTCCCCGCGAGAAATTTCTGTGGATGAAACTTCTCCATGGGACGGATCTATTTCCGCGTACAATAGCAAGAGTACTCAAAGATCTTGATATCCATAAATCCGCTGGTCGAGATCGTATTCCCCCCCATTCTTCTGAAGAGTTGTTCTTCCACGTTGGCAAAACTCCTACTCCTACTGGTCTCTACTCTTCTGGTCTCTTCCCGAGTAGATAGAAAACAGCATTTGTCCAACCTGACCCTAAAAAAGGGCGAACGTCCCTGTTTTCCAAGGTCATGGAAACGCTGATAAACCTTCAGTTTATGAAATAATTCGAAATACGAAAACTCCTCAATGACCGGCAGAACGGTTTTCGTAGCAAAAGATCCACTGGTGATTTGATGGTATATCTCACCGAAAAGTGGAATCACTTTCTACATCTTTCAGGTGAAGGCAAGATTTTTGCGCTTGATATTTCTAAAGCATTTGACAGAGTTTGGCACCAGGCTTTTTTTTTCGAAAATGCGTGCATTTGGTATTCACGAATCTCTTATTCAATGGATTAGAAACTTTCTTTCGGGCCGTTCAATTCAAGTAGTATTGGACGGTGCCAAGTCTGATATCCACCACATAAATGCTGGTGTTCCCCGGGGCTCCGTTTTGTCACCGACTCTCTTTTTTAATTTTCATTAACGACCTTCTTTCTACTTCGTCAAATTCAATACACTCATTCGCTGATGATAGTACTCTTAGTTTTTCATATTCGTTTTCAAATTCACGTCCTTCATCTTCAGCTGTGGAAATGGAACGGCAGCATATGATTAACTTATTAAATTCTTATATTAACAGCATACTATCATGGCTCTACGAAAAGAGTGGAATGTTATGCCTGCAAAACTTAATGCTGCCTTCTGTCACTAAAGCAAAATGAAAAACCCTCGACCATTATCCATGAATGGCACTTGCATTGCTGAAGCAAGAACAACCTCGGTTGGAATGATCACATAACCGTTATCGCCAAAAATGCTGCGAAATGTCTAGGTTTCCTGAAGCGATGAAAGAATTACAATACTTTATCCCATCTGATCTGGCTGCCATATATAAAGCGTACATTCGCCCCAAACTGAAATACAAGTCCCATTTATGGGCAGGTGCTCCAAAGATCATCTTGAACCTGCTTGATAGAATTCAAAATCGAGCGATCAAACTCATAAAAGATAAAAATATAACAAAGCCAATTGACTCTCTTCATCACCGTCGTAACGTCTCTTGTCTAACCATATTTTATCGCTTCTACCACAAGCAGTGCTCTAGTGATTAAGCCAGCTGCATTCCACCTCCTAATCACTTTCACCGTAACACCCGTCTGGCCAAAAATGCTCATCAGTTCATCCTTAAGCCCAACTTCGGTCGTACAGTCAAGTATAGAGATTCGTTTATTAGCCGCACAACACGAATGTGGATTTGTCTGGACAAGTATCTGTATTTCAACAAAAATATAGATGCGGCCCTTGCCAGAGCCAAAGTTGCATTTGCCCTAACAACGTCTATATGCAAGCTAAATGGAAAAGATTCGATTGTTTGAAAGGCAATGTCTAAGGTCTTGCTTACGCTTATACAGAACTCCAGAGTCTGAGCACAGAAAATTCTATCGCAACGAGGTCCTATACAATAGGGCAGACATCATAAGAGTGGATAATTTTATTATAAAGCCGACACGAAATCACGTTGCAAGAGCAATGAACTCGGTCAACAATCTGATCTCCGGGGCTTTCTACCCAAATGACCTTTCTCACGAAAGTGTGGGCCTTAACGGCTTTATCCCCCCAGAGGCCTTCCTCTACCTAGACTCGATAGGTCTGATCCATTGTCCGAAGAGCTGTGGATAAGCGACTAAGCTACGAACGAGACGTCGCCAACAGCTTCGCGGAGAGTCTTCGGTTCAGTAGGGCGGTTTCAGACCGCGATAAAAAAGAAGTAGTATGCCAGCACCGACAATTCTGGTGGCTGACAGAGCGCAGGGAAGGAACTGTGTCGTCGCATCCTCCCACCGACGAGTAGCCCACAAAGGCAAAGTTGGCCGCCGTCTGTATGTTACATAATTTGGTTTAAATTAAGGTCCCTTAGTTAAGTTAAGTGTAGTGTATGTGCAAGAAGGGGACATCCACATATGCATGTTTTTTGCATTTGTTGACATATGTGCGCATGTATTGCATGTACTCAGCATGACTAAAATTAAAAAAATTAAAAAAAAAAATTTAAAAAAACAAGTGAAACTTAGAAGCTCACAAATGTATAACTAAAGAAGTTAACAAAGAAGTTAACAAAAGAGGGGATCAAATTTCTTACACTTATTATTAAGACACAATATTTTCTAGAAGCATGGTAACAGGCTTATGTTGTGCCAATCCCAAAAGCGGGGTAACCTCCTGAAAATCCACAGAGCTTTAACCCTATAAGTTTGTTAAGAAATATAAGCTAAATTTATGAAAATGTTCTCTAAAATAAAATTGTAAGGATAATTGATGATCAGTAAATATATCCTGATGAACAATTTGGTTTAAGGCAACGCCACGGAACTCTTGAGAATCTTGAGAATCCGCAACATAGTGAAAAATAACCGAGCACATGGTAGATCCACCGGTATGATATTACTCGATATTGAAAAGGCTTTTGATTCTGTGTGGCATAAGGGTCTCGTTTATAAAATGTTAATGTTAACTTTCACACCGTTTCTATGTAAAATTATCCAAAGTTTTGTGTCTAATCGTGTTTTTAAAGTGTACGTCAATGGTAGCGCATCAGATATAATACAATTTTATGCAGGTGTACCCCATGGATCTGTTTTTGGATTAGTATTGTATAATTTGTACACATCTGATTTCCCCATCCTCCCACGATGTGAGGCAGCTGATGACACGGCAATTATTTCATCGCATGAGCTCAGTCTCGACGTTGAGACGAATTTAAGAAATGCGTTTGAAATACTTCAGAACTGCTTCTGGCTAACCAGTCATTTATAAGTGGACATTTAATAACTTGGAAACGTTCCGTTTGATATTTGGGCATACACCTTGACCTTAAACTTAACGATAAAAGAAAATATAACGCAAACGCTTCACAAAATAAATGTAGTGATAAAAATGTTACACCCTTTTTTTAAAAAAGGTAGTCATTACTTTCTCATGAAAACAAAGTGAAAATCCACAAAACAATCTTTCAAGCTATTCTGTTGTACGTATGTCAGGTATGAGGTTATTATGCAACTTGTCACAAGTTAAAAAGTTACAAACGTCACAAAATAAAATACTTGAAATGATGCTTAATCTCCTCTGGCATCATTAGACGAACATATAACAGCTAATGTTGAATTGATCTCCTCAAGAACCTTCAAACTAATCGATTTACTTAAGGTCAGATGCGAAATTCCTGATAATCACCTAATAAACCAATTAAATACTGTTTGACGTCCACATACTAAAGCAATATTAATTTAGTTTTTTCTTTCTATACATTTTTTCAACTTCTATGCATATTTATTCATATATTTATTTATTAATATATGTATTAATAAATTTAGTTTTATATTTATTTATATATTTTTATTTATTTTTATATTTATTTATATATTTTTATTTATTTATTTATTTGATATACTTTTCTTTTATTTTTTTTTTAATTATCTATTTATGTATTCATCCACTTATTTGCATATTATTATTATTATAAATCCAATTTTGGCATACTCTTTCCAACATTTCGGCTGGCATCTCACGAATAAATGCTTCAATGTTGTCTTCCAATGCGTCAGTTGAATCGGGCTTGTCTGTATAGACATGAGCTTTAACATAGCCCCACAAAAAATATTCTTAAGGCATTAAATTGCACGATCTAGGCGGCAAATGGACCGGTCCCGAACGTGAAATCAAATGTTCACCGAACTCGCCTCTCAATAAGTCCATTGTTGCGCGTGCTGTGTGGCACGTGGCACCGTCTTGTTAAAACCACATGTCATGCAAGTCAAGCTCTGGCATTTTGGGCAAAAAAAGTTGGATATCATCTCACGGTAGCGCTCACCATTCACAGTTTCGTTACGATTCGCATCATCTTTGAAGAAGTACGGTCCAATGATGCCACCAGCCCATAAACCGCACCAAACTGTGACTTTTTCTGGATGCATTGGTAGCTCTTGCAATGCTTCTGGCTGATATTCACTCCAAAATCGACAATTCTCCTTATTTACGTACCCATTGAGCCAAAAATGAGCTTCGTCGCTGAACACAATTTTTCGGTAAAAAAGTGAATCTTCGGCCAACTTTCCAAGAGGCCATTCACCAAAAATTTTACATTGCGGTAGGTCGTTCGCCTTCAATTCTTGCACCAGCTGTATTTTGAAAGGCATCACACCTAAATCCTTCCGCAAAATTTTCCACGTTGTTGAGTAAAAGAGGCCCAATTGCTGTGACGAATCGATAATTGATGGTCATCATTAACACTGGCCGATACAGCTGCGATATTTTCGTGTTGGTTTAATGTCCAACAATGTAAATTTGGTGCGAAATTTAGTCACAATAGCCCGAATAGCCGTTTCAGTGGGTCGATTAAACTGACCATAAAATGGAAGAAGCGCGCGATGAATTTTCTTAACAGAGCACGCATTTTGATAATAAAATTCAATAATTTGCAAGCGTTGTTCGTTTGTAAGACGATTCATGGTTAAATAATAGACCAAACTAAAGATGCTTGACCGTGAAACAAAACACGAAATGTGCCTCAGCTGTTTAAACCAGTGTTGCCAAAAAGATAATAGCCAAAAAATCACCCTATATACAAATGTGTATACAAATTTTTTTTTTTTGGTCTTTAAATTTGAGGTTTTTATCCGTTATTTTCCTCAATATATATTTTTTGTTTCTCTACTCTGAGACTTAAATTTTCTTTAAAAATATGTAAAACTTATTCCCTTATTCAAATCTCTGTACACCTATTTGTGTAAATTGGGCGATAACACATTGTCACTTATTGACGAAATAAATGCAATTCAATTCAAAACTTAGAAGCTCGTTTAAGGTTTTTATTTTCTGAGTAACACAAGAAAAACAGCAAAATAGTAAACGAATTTAAAAGATGTACACTTGGTGGTACTCCTCTTTTTGAGAAGCAGGCATAGCTTAGCGCGTGTAACATTTCCGGATAGGAGCCACGTATCTCATTTAAACTTCATAACACACTTATTTATTAATTCAAACTTAAGAACGCGACAATCTTTTTCTTTCCTTGACTTAAAATACTTCACAAATGACGGGCCCTTACACCATAAATTGTTAAATAAATAATTTTTTTACCATCTTGGCTTGTAATAAACGTTATATACTAAGCTAACTTTAGGTGTTACGATGTTATAAAGCGACAAACACATTTCTATAAATCAATAATAATAATTATTGAGTGTGATGATTTTATTTTTTCAACAAAAGACATAAACTATTCAGCTTATCGGATGTAATCTAGGAATTTTATAGGACATCAGACTTTGAACTAGATAAGAAACTGTCTGGTCAGGTTTTGTTCTAGTATCTCGAGTCTATCACTCGTATTGGCAATTCAATTCAATTCGCCAGTCATGCAGACAGTGTTGTTACTGATTTTGTTTACAGTGAGCCCCGGGCTCACCATTCGAGTGAAGTCACTCGAAAAAGGCTCAAAGGGATACGTAGAAAATCGTATTGTTGGAGGTGAAGTCGCCGAACCAGGTTTCGCTCCATATCAGATTTCTATGCAAACTATTTCTGGGATGCATATATGCGGTGGAGCAATAATAAGCGATAGATTTGTTCTCACGGCAGGACATTGCATCGAAGACTACATTTATTATCATCTCGAATCGCAGCTTCGGATCATCACCGGAACAAATAGATATGCAGAGCCGGGCGCTGTTTACATGGTCGACAAGCTATTTCTGCACTGCAACTATGACAATCCGTGGTATCACAATGATATCGGAATCATTCGAGTGAATACGTCGATTGTTTTCAATGAGAGGACGGCGAAAGTTGACCTGCCCACTAGGCCATTGGCGGTGGGCGATAAAGTCGTACTTACTGGATGGGGTAACACCGACACGTGGGGCGCTACACCCGATGATATGCAGAAAATAACGCTTGATTTTATTTCGCGTGAAGCATGCCTCCAGGAAATGTCGGGGGATTCCGGCATCGATTTTGGCCACATCTGCACTTTTACAAAAGAGGCACAAGGCGCCTGCTATGGTGACTCGGGAGGACCCGCTGTGAAGGATGGTGTACTATATGGACTAGTAAACTGGGGCTTTCCTTGCGCGAGAGGATACCCAGATATGTACGCAAATGTATACTTTTACTTGGATTGGATTAGAACTCAAATGAGTGGTTGCGGATGGCTGTAAAAATAAGATACTCTAAAAAGCATTTAATAAAATAATGTATACAGTTTTGTTGTTGGGGTTTTATTGTTATTTTGAAATAAATTTGTCTCATTTATTTTTAAAAGGATTAACTTCTGATGTGCCAGCAAATTCCATGGTTTACTGAACGAACGAAATTTGATTTGAGAATGCAAGTTTGGAGGTTATAAATCTAGTTTTGAGGGCAAGATTTTCGGAAAAGCCTCTCAGAATTATGGACGTATGCTTGTGATGCAGTTTGAAATACTCCATTTCTTGGGAAAGCACAATTTGAAATAAACCATTATTTTTAACTTTAAGAAATTTCATTTCCATCAGTGGTGCTGCGCACCATATCAAGACAAAAATTTTACTTGCTATGAAGGGAAACGTTGCGTTTGTTTTGGCCTTGTCTTCAACTCTGTCTTCTCATATCAAAAGTTGCATCATTCTCTTTGATATTGTTATGTCCAAATACCCAGCATAGCTTGACGTCGATTTGCCCAACGTTGGCTCCTTAGATGGATAGAGATTAATTTACTTCGAAATAAAGTTTACAAATTATGGTGTTGCCGCACATTTTACAGTTCAGTGAAAGATTTTTATCACAATCAAAATTAGTTATTCTTTTACAATAATATAGCGTTTTAATGAAAAATTCAAAAAAACCTTTATAGTAAGAAGAAAAACAAAAAAAAAACAAGCAAATAAAAATATATTTATTTATATAACATTTAAGTAAATGCTCATATTATGAATATTATTTTTAACAATTATTTATATTAGTTTTAAGTTGAATGACTAGATTTAAATGTCTTAATACCTTTATGTAAGGAAACAAGAAAGTAAAAAAGTAAATATATGAATAACGAATTCAGTAAATTAAGAAAAAATTAATAAATATATAAACAAATATATAAATAAATAAATATTGGGTTGGCAACTAAGTAATTGCGGATTTCACTCAAAGATGGTTTTAGTTGAATTTTTAGGTTTGCTGAAGTATTCGAAATGTCAAACACATTTTGTTATTTGATAGTTTTTTTTAGTTAATTTTTGATCGGTTTTGTAGTTTTTGTTTGGCGTCTGTTGAAAAATGGAAAATCAAAACGAACACATACGTCAAAATTTGTTTTTTTATTTCCGGAAAGGAAAAAACGCGTCACAAGCTCGCAACAAGTTATGTGTTGTTTATGGTGACGAAGCGAGGTCAAAATTGGTGTGTCCAATTTCTTGCTGGTGATTTTTCACTCAAAGGTGAAAAATGCTCTGGTCGTCCAGTTGAAGTTAATGTCGACCAAATCAAAGCAATAATCGATTCGGATCGCCACAGTACAACACGCGAGATTGCAGAGAAGCTTTAAGTATCACATAAATGCATTGAAAATCGCTTAAAACAACTAAGCTATGTACGAAAACTCGATATATGGGTTCCCCATGAACTAAAAGAAAATCATTTAACACAACGCATAAACATCTGCGATCTGTTAAAGAAACGTAATGAAATGACCATTTTTAAAACGATTGATAACTGGTAACTGAAAAATGGGTTGTTTACAACAACTTCAATCGGAAAAGATCGTGGAGCAAGCTCGGTGAACCAGCTCAAACAACATCAAAGGGAAGTTATGTTATCAGTTTGGTTGGATTACAAAGGAATTGTCTACTTTGAATTTTTACCACCCAACCGAACGATCAATTCAGATGTCTACATTGAACAACTAACAAAATTGAACAATGCAGTTGAAGAAAAGCGGCCCGAATTGACAAATCGAAAGGTGTTGTATTCCATCATGACAATGCAAGGCCACACACATCTTTGGTCACTCGGCAACAGCTTGGTTTGGATGTTTTGCCACATCCACCATACAGTCCTGACCTTGCACCATCTGATTAGTTTTTATTTCGATCTTTACAAAACTCCTTAAATGGAAAAAAGTTCAATAATAATGATGATGTCAAATCGTGCCTGGATCAGTTTTTTGCCGATAAAAACCAGAATTTCTATCATCATGAAATTATGATGCTGCCTGGAAGATGGCAAAAGGTTATTGCTCAAAATGGGCAATACATTACAGAATAAAGTTATTTCGTACCATGAAAAAAATTGTCGTTTATTTTCTAAAAAAAAGCAATTACTTTTTTGCCAACCTGATAAATAGATGAATAAATAAATGAATAGATATAAATATATTTATAAAAATAAATAAATAAATTAGTATACAAATAAAAACATAAATAAATGTATAAGTAAATGAAAAAATGAATAATTTAAGTATTATCACAAACAGTCGATCAAGTAGAAAAAATATCATTCTGAGAATTTTGTTTTGGGATACCTAGGGATAGCCTGGTTTTAGCTACCAGGGAGAAAACAAGATTGCCTTTTTCGGCTAAAAAATATTGCTTGTGTTTTGTCACCAGTTTTATTTTCCACTTGTAATAATAAGCTTCTAATATTTCCATCTCATGCTTTAGATTCCTCTCAATATCGAGAGCCAATTGACGTGATGAAAATACTGCAGTATCATCAGCACAGATGGCTGCATCGCATTGGGGTAAGCTCAGTAAATCAGATGTGTGCAAATTATAAAGTATTGGCGATAAAATTGCGCCTTGTGGAGCACCCATAACAACTTGATCAATTTTATTTGTTATTTAATTGATTTTAAAGCGGATTAATTTTTACTTACTGAAGCAGGACATTCGGTTCGGCTCAGTTTTAGTGAAAGGGTTGATGTTAAGCTGCCGAGCTCAAATAGAGTGAAGCTCAGGATCTCCAGTTATCGATCTCCAGTTATCGACGGGTTCATGTTCCATTTTTATTCGCCTACTTTGACATAGTTTTGTAATTAGGAGAGCAATGTTGCAGAGGGTCGTGACCATCTCAGTACCGGTTTCTAAAAACACTTCTACAATTTGGTTGAGAGTGAGAATCCACAAAAAATGTGCGATGACTCGACATTGGAGGTCAGTTGTGATGTTTCTGGGCAAGACATTTCCAATAGTTTTAACGGTTAACGATACTCAGATTTATGGCTCCATTTATAATATAAATAATATAATAGAGTGTGCGGCAAAAACAGTCATAACTTTTGACTGTGTGGATTAAGAAGTTTAGTGTCGTGACAAACAACGAATTTATCGTATAAGGAACCTTAAAAACACTTGTATTTGCAGAAAAAAAAAACTTTATATAAATCAAAAACATTTTGATATTTTACAAATTTTTGTTATTTAAACAAATATAAATTTTAACAAACAAACAAGCTACCCGATCATATCGCCGAAGGCCAAATACGTGTCGCGTGGTTTATCGTAGGTCTCCTTCGGGTTTCTTTTTGTCTAGAAATCACATTCGTAGAAAATTTTGCAGCAGAACGTCAAGATGGGAATAAACAAGATCTTTGCTATGCTTACAGATGCGAGTCTTAAACGGTGTATGACGTATGGCGCACCACAAAAGAATTGTATTTATATGATTCGCCCAACTTAAACTGTCTCCTAAGGAGAGTTGTCAAGCATGATTGACGGAAGTCGGGACAAGTCAAGGTACATTGTAGATCTAACAAGACATTTCGATTTTATTTGATAACGCTGAAAACCATTCGATTTGGACCACAGTAGTATATGCCTTAAGTCCTCATTGATATGACTTGCAGCTTTACTTAATTCCACAACTTGCATTCTTCTAGATGTGAGATTTTCACAAAGTTTTGACTGTCTTACCATGTTGAACGCCAATCAGGGAGTACCAAAAACTTAATTTTTCTTTCGTCAAGAGTGTTCCTTATGTCTTTAGTTACACCCATCAATGTCTTTATACAAAGTTATTTTATTAACGAACATAATTTAGAAGCAATTCTGACAATTTTCAACCAAGTTTTTCGAACCACTGCTTATAGAAAATTAAAGTCGGCGTTTTCACCATCAAAACCGAAAGTATCATTATTCGTCGTCTCGAACATAGATTTGGTGAAAGTATAATCTCCTGAGGCACACCACCATTTTACGCCTTTTTGCTGAATCTATGACATGCCTTCGAGGAATCCAAGACAATGGATCTGAGTTGCTCATATAGTTCGATTGGTAATGAAAGGTGCAACTAAGTTCGATTCTCGGAATGAACGTCACCAGCGGAAACTGTTCTTCCTATTATTAATTGGACCTTGGCTTTCTAGTTATTTTTTTATTGTTTAAGATAGTGTGAGCAGTGGCACTTTGGTTCGATAGCTGAAGCGGTTAGCCACAGGGACACTTAAAAGTCTGCAGTGCGTTAATTTTCATATAAACTTGACAATTGTGGGTACTTCGTACCCGATTGCATTGTCCCAACTCCAAGAAATTTGTTGAAATTTCCACCAGGCATATTGAGTTCTTTCAAACCTAATTCGATGGTCTGATTGCAAGTGTACCTTAGTATGACAAGGTACTTAAGAAGCAAAAATTAATGTCCCTAAGCAATCGACCTCGTCCTCATTCGTGCAGCTTCTGCAGAAATACTCTGAATATATTTAGAAGCCGAAATCCATTGGTTGTACTGGTCGTTTGAATTAAATAACTTCCTCACAATTCCCTACATATACATATATATACATACATAGTTTGAAACTAATTTCAAGCATGTGAATGTTGCTCGGCTACTCCTGATGTGCTGTCTTAATACCCAATGGCTGGAGCATGTTCTGTGCAGTTCTACCAAGGACCTAAGATTTATCCCAGACTTGCACAAAATATGGCAAAAAGACGTGGTGTCATGTGATTTCTTCGACCTAATTTTGAACGAATATTGCGTCGGGCAGGTGTCAAAATGGAAGGTAATTCGTGCAGCTGGTTGAAGCTTTTACAGCGAACAGAAGAGCTGGTCTTCGAATTAATCAATCGATCCTTCGAACACTAGCCAAGACAAAGAATCACAATCGGCATCTTAAAGATTGAGGTGGTAAAGAAGTATAGTAAAATATTTATTTCACAAGCAGCTTGGAGGAGATTTTACGAAGATTAATCAGGATCAAGACTCCTAACTCTGTTGAGATGTAATGTATGTTAGTTTGTTGGTATGAGGTAATTTTCGATACGATCCACCCGATTTAAATAATTATTTCACCAAAACTTACAAGGGACCGTCAAATTTAATATAGGGTTTCGTGGCGACCAATTATTTCAGTAAAGTTTATTGAAAAAGATAAGAGATACTTACTTGCTTTCTTAAGAAAAGTTTTAGAACTAAAAAGCTTCTATAAAAAAGTCCGCGATGACATGTCTCTAAATGTAAAGTTTAATAAACAAATTGTTAAAATGGGACTCTGTTATGTTAATTTAAAGTAGGCTGGAAATTTTTCAACATTTCTTGTTCGCCTTGGTTTCACAGGTCGGTGAGTAAACATTTTTGAGTCCTACAACAAACCTTCACGAACCAAGTCGAAGGTCAAAGCTAGTGTTCTATAAAACAGTCATATTGTCAGCTCTTCTATGTGAAGCCGAACGTTCAGCGATAAGAAAGCTTTATGGGATTCAAGGATTCTGTCTGCGAGAAGGTCGACTGGAGAAGAAGCTACAATCATGAGCTCTTCAAATTGAGCGAATTGACAACAGACGTCTAGCTTTGAGTTTGAATCCGACCTGCGGTTGAAGAGGTACTCAATCGCGGATAGCATAGCATTAAATTTGGTAGGGTAAAACCTAGGCTCAAGCTCTAGCTCAGTTCTTCTAAGGTTTGGTGAACTGATCGGCTGAAATAGCTTTCCTACATGTTTCCCGAAGATGCTGCCAACCGGATTTCGTACTCTTTATTAAGCCCCAATACTATGAACATGTATAACTTGGTCTTACAACCTTACCAACTGCTGAGCTGGCTAGCTTTTCAGAGAACAACTTTCTTCAAGGCATATGGACACGTTTCGCCACCTTGTTTGGTCACCTCTAGCTGATCTTCGAAGAGAGACATCGCCCAGTTCTACAAAGTCAATTAACCTATTAATATTTTCAAAATGTTTAAGCCCATAAACGCAATTCATTCGAAAAAGTGTCTACAACAAAATAAAATTTAATTAAATATCAACAACAACAAAAAATGCTTTTGTATCTCTAACAAGCTTCCTAGTAGAAATTTGGTGGTAAGTAACCATTGTTGGAGTTTACTGATGGCAATTGTTGGTAGCTACCAGCTTGTGCGGTGCTCTGTTCTACATTGTTGTTGCTACTTCCAAGAGATCCGATAACAGAGCTTACCGGAGCAATTCCTTCATCCGACACTTGGCTGGATCCGCCCAATGAATCGTATTGAGCTTGAATCTGCTCCTGAGCATGCGCAGCTTCCTCCGAAGTCTTATACTTAATGAAGAACACTTCTGGTTTTGTTGTGGTGCTTGGTTGTTCCTGAATCTCAGCATGAATATCAGCGGCATCGGTCTTTTTACTTAGGACATAAATGACAGTCTTGTCCTCAGTTACAGCGGGAGTGATTTTGAGGGAAGTCCTCTTGTTCGACTTGGCCGGTGCCTTTATGAAAACAACGTTGTAGTTCTTTTTGGGTGTGCCTACGGTAATGTGCTTCTCCCTGTACTCATCGTCGTTCTCTTCTGGGGCCGAGTGAATATAGAAACGCTTTGAAATTATTGCCTCCTGGCGTGGATGTTGCTGCTGAATAAAGTTGTTCGACGATGATGGATGACTGAAGATTAAAGGTTGGCTACTAGTGCCACCGTAGAGGTTGGAATTCGAACTGGAGGAAATGGATTGGAAGTTACCACCATATCCACTTGCAGACGGAGACAGTTGCTGTGGCTGATTATTGTAATTGTATCCTTGTGGCGAAGCCAAAGCCGCAGCCGAAAAACACAGAATCTTAAAACAGAAACAAAGTTTATTCCCTTTCATAAAAAAAGTTTCATCCTGACTACTTACAATAAGTCCACGCATCTTCTATAGAAATAATGATGAGAATTGGTTAGTTGAAAGGTGGAACTCTGTTGGGGCACTGATGCCAACTAAATCATCGCATTCAGCTTATATACACCAACACGAAATTAGCAATTAGTAGCCGAGCGACCAGATAATTGCCAGCCTTCAAGTTGTCTATTGCAGACTTGCCAGACTTGGCCCTCTTCTTCTGCCAAAAACAATTTCCCCCAAAAACTGTTGACGTCTTCTTCCGATCCCAGTAGCAGAAATATTTCGAATTTGTGTCTCCAGTAGCTCCTCGCATGCAACGTTGTTGTAGATGGTTGTAGATACTTTCGCAATGGCAGCGAACGGATGCTTTTCTGTTTAATTTCTTTCGGCAGATACATTTGTAACAAATGATGAGCACTATTATCAATTCATCATCAACACGTGAGCCAACAGCGAAAAGTGTGGAAGTGCCGACTGGTGGAACCTTAAGTCTAATGAATAGAATGGAGAAAGAGGGCGAACTCGAATCATAATTTGGGAAAGGCGATCGGCTAGGGGGCCTGCCAGACGCAACGAAAGTGAAATGGACTATGAGGCAGTTTTTTTTTCTCTTTTATTTATTGTTTCTCAACGAGCATCAAATTGATGGTGTAATTATTGAGGTAACGAAATCTAAAGATTGAATAGCAACTTTAGTTTTAAAAATTTGAACATAAATATAAAGGCTTCAGTTGGATCCGTACCCTTTAGTGCAGTTATGAAGACTGTCTGCAACTTGCGGTAAAGGCTACTTCTCAAATCGAACAGCCCTTGGAGTTTAAGAAGTATTTTTAAATTCTTGAGCTTAGGAAACAAATTCTACGCGCGACAGCACTTTTGAAAGACAGAACCTAAGTTCATTAAATTCGTGTGTCCCCACAATATTGCCGACTTGGAATGGATCCAAGAAGCTTTTCATGGCAGTTATTATACTCTATGATGATGCTGTTGTGAAAAAAAAATGTAAGATGTCTAAAAGGAATTAATTCTCCTCTGAACTGAGCTCTTCCTTACCCCAAAAATTGTTGTGGAGAATTTTGAGCCAGGTTAGTAGAAGCAATGCGTTTGAACCTGAAGAATTTAACAACTGTTTTTGGCAATCAATTGCCTGTTAGCCTTGACTTTGAAATGAACTGTGACAAGCTGAATTCGAAGCTTTAAATATCTTCACATCTATTAAATTCAATGCTATTGGTGCAGATTTGGTGTCCTTTAAGTTTGTAAAGCTGATTACGTATTATGTATGGGATATAGCATCATTCAAATGTCTGCCGCGGCTTTTCTGGGTGGCACATATCCAAAATGTCCAATTCTACATAACTCCGGCATCTAAATCAGGCTGAATTTGACCGATGGCATGGGTTATGTTGGCTTATAGGGCCGCTCTGGTTTGTTGCTCATTCGCATAGACGTGCGAGTTCAGTTAACCCCACAAGAAAAATTCTAACGGGGTCAAATTGCAGTTCATATCACCTCCACGTCAGATGACCATGCCCTCGAATCGGTCGTGCAGAATTTTCAATGTGGCGTGAGCTGTGTGGAACGTAGCTCCACCCTGTTGAAACCACATTTCATTGGTGTCCATATAATACATTTCATTCAGAAGTTGGAAATCATCGATCGATCACCGTTGACGGTGAAGTCCTGGCCAACGTCGTTCTCAAAGAAATATGGACAGATGACGTCGTCAGCTCAAAATCCCCGCTAAACTGTGACTTTTTCGGCATGCATTGGTGGCATTGGTGGCTCTTGGATATCATGTGGATTTTATCGTCTCGTGTTCTAAAATTTTGTTTGTTGATGTACCCATTTATCCAGAAATGAATTTTCCAGCTGAAGATTATTTTTCGATGAATGTTAGGGTCAGTTTTAAACTGCTTCAGGGTTCATTCAGCGAACACGCGTCAATGTCTCTGGTCGTTTATCTTCAGCTCCATGGTCAGTTGAATTTAAGAGGGGTGCAGGCCCAAATCACGACACAAAATTCGCCAAGCTTCGGTCTACGAAAGGCCGAGTTCTTATGAGCGACGCGAAATCGACTGCCTTGGATTCTCCTACACACTCTCACGGACAGCAGCGATGTTTTCGGCAGATCTTACGTTCGGTCGATGTACGTGTGTTTTCTGAACCTGTGGACTCAAATTTATCGATCACACTGTAAATAGTGCTCTCCGAAGCACGATTATGGCGACTAGTAAAAAAAGGCGAAGCGCTTGAAACGTTTCTTGAACAGAACACCCATTGTGCTAAAACAATTCTATTATTTGCATGTGTTGATAAACGCTATATCCATCCATGGTGATTTGGCAAAACATATTCAATAAATAACAGCTGATTTGACAGATCTAGCTTCACCAACATGGCCGCTATCAACTGTCAAAGTTATGAAGCACCTATTGGAAGATCCTCTAAAATGGCATCAACTTTTCCATAACAATGGAATTCATGCTATAAAATCTAATGCCAACGTTGCCAGTGACTACAGTTTTTTGTCCAAGTGGCAAAGAGTTGTTGTTGATAGTAAATGCTCAAAGTCTAAGACTTCTCCCTCAGGGTGTGTCGTAGGGCTCAATCCTAGGACCAACATTGTTCTGCATATTTATATACACCATGCCTCTGGGTTGTTGGTATGTGTTGGCTCATTTATAGACAAACGATGTTCAGCTCTGTCTGTCCGATCACCAGAGTAAGATAGATGAGCCCGTAGCTCGCCTCAAGAAAGATTTGGCAGCCATCAATGAGCAGTTGGTAAAACAATGTCCATACTCGTGAACTCACCAAAATCCAGACATACTTACTTCTTAAGGATTTGTCGTAGCAAATCAGAATGCAACCACGTCAATTAGTGTGACCTATATGGATGTTTACGCAAACTCTGGCTGAAGACTACATACACTTACCGTACACTGAATTCGTTAACTGCAACCTTGTGCAGATAAAAGTGTCAACAAGCCTTTTACCTCAGACTATGCTCTTTGAGAACTTGAGTTAATTTTTTATTCTCACAGGCACAGAAACTCAAAACTGCCCCAAAAAAGAACTCAAGACCGGTCAAATTCAACAACATGGCCGCCTGTGCAAAGCGTCAGACCGAGACATCGGATGAGCCGGAAAGACATACTATAGAATGTCCATTGTAGTGGGAATTGTAGGTGCGATTGCAACGGCCTTTTCGGACTAAAGGAACCGCATAGTTCGTGAAGTGAAGACTCGATAATTAAGATTTTGTTTTGCTCATTTATCATAGCAACGATGTTACCCAGAGCACGCTCGATAATGTGAGGCCCGATGACATTCACGACCAAAACGGCCCGACATGCAATATCTTTGAGGACAAATTTTTTTATGCTTAAGTATCCGTTCGAATGGATATTGGCCTCGTCGCTCTTGATCGGAAATCTTCCACTGCTTCATTGATGTTAAGGAAGCAGCATATAGACCTTGAATGACAGTGTCTTCTTTTGGAGTTTAAATATTTTGTCAAATCGTTGATTAATTTACAAGATCCTCGAGGCTCATGAGATCTATACTCTGTTCTCATCTCCAGCTTCCTTCTTATCATATTAAGAGCCTACTGCGTCAACCTTACATCATTTTTATTAATGAGAAAAGTTTTTCCTTGACCCTAATAAAACATAGCACTATCCAATATGTACGTAGTGCTTTACCGGAAGATAGTAGAGATCTCTAAAAATATCAATGCTCCAAAGCTTCTTCGGGTCGTAACACAACGGCTTGACGTACTTCGGCACCAGGAACTAGATCAGAGAGTAACTGTTTTCAGGATACTTTCCAATCTTATTCGAAGAAAAAAATCTTAAGGATAAATAACCACATTAATAATTATTACAGATAGTCAGACCAGGAATGTGTACTGGTCTATAACTGTGCAAGTAATAACTTTAAAAAAATGGCTATGTTGTTATTGCTGATATACTCAAACGTTGATAATCAAGTTTTACTTCTGCGTTGGCAGTTCTTCGCCACGTGTAACAACATAATCTGTTTCGGTTGTTTTGTTTTGCAGATACAATCGTTTAATGTGGAGCTTTTATTCGAGATTTTACTGGCGCCCGAGTAGAGACCACATTATCGCTTTTACGATCTAGGAAAAGGAAAAGTTGAATCACAATATTTAAGACGGTTCGTCCCGATTCAATATGTATTTGATTAAACTGAAAATGCTTTGTCCAGACTTCCTTCCTGGACTTTTCCAAAATAGCATGAAAAGGCTAGAAAATAGTTTCGATTTTTGTGCGAGTGAAGTTCGCCGTTTGTATACTAATACTTATCATAAATATGGTTGGGTGTATATGGCTCAGTGCTCACTGTAATACTGCAATCATAAGTTTGATAAAAAAAAATGCCGATTACAATCGTAATTATAAAAGCCTTTTGTTTATTTTATTTAAACAATTTTAAATGAATATTACGTGGAACGAAACAATATCCTATTTCTTAAAGTTTGGTAGCAGATATTCACTCTGAGATGGTAGTTCAATTGATCCATCGGCTAGAGCATTCTCCAACTCACCAGAAGCATCAAGATTTTCTTCCATCGACTGATCCTTGGATGCCACCGCATCAAGGCTTCCAATGACTGAAGTAATTTTCGAAACACCTTCATTGGTGATCAGTGTTGATCCTCCCAAACGCTCATACTCAGTCTGGATTTTTGCTTGTGCATGAGCAGCTTCCTCTGGAGTTTTATACCTTATGAAATAAACTTCAGGTTTGCTGGTTGCAGTTGGCACCTCTTCAATACGTGCATCAACATCATCTGCTTCGCTTTTCTTACTGAGCACATAAATAACAGTCTTATCCTCGTTGATTGCTGGGATGACTTTGACTACAGCTGTCTTTTGTGGTTTTGTTGGCGCCCGAATAAAGACCACATTATAATTCTTACGATTTTGACCAACAGTGAATACTTTTTCTTGAACTTCCTCATCCTCCTCATCTGGTGCGGTATGCAAAAAGAATTGTTTGGAAATAAGAACTTCGTTACGCAAATTTTGAGGAAGTATCGGCAATGCTCCATACGTTAAAAATGGCATAGATACATGCTCGCTATTTACGCGAAAGTACATCATTTCTTGGTTGTGTTGTTCAAGAGCCGATGACAATTCCTTACTCAAAGGAAGTTCAATTGAGAACTTTTGACTTTGTTTTATGTTTGGCAATTCCTGACTAGTTTTTGAAGGTTCCAAGGGTTCAATGTCAGTGGGGGATAGTCTCTCATCTTGTAGCTCGGCAGGAGGCACATATCCTTGCGGCACAGCTATGGCCAAAGTTGAGATACAAATTATCTAAAATAAATTAAAAATAAATTGTATGATAGAGCTCAAGTTGTATTGACTTACGATAAATCCACGCATGTTCCCGCTTAAACTGATCGATTTAATGAACGAGTGAGTTATGCCTCTGTCCACAGATCCATCATCAATTTATACATGCGACCAATGCAGCTGAAGAAATCAATATAATTAGTTTTAACTTAAAATTAATATTAATTGTTGGTCGCACAATAACGATTTACTGCCGATGAGGCCATAAATAAAAGCCACAATTACGTTTAGCCGTTGTCCATACGTTGGAGGGTTACACCAATCGCTTGGCGGAAAGTTTATTAACTCCTACGCCTCTGCATTATTGCGTCTCTCATTGCGTTCAATACAATTGGAAAGATTTGAAACAAAAGTCCAGGTGTAAGTCTACTGAAAGTAAATGTTTGTTGCACAAATGTATCTTCATTTAATTTTATGCTTTAAGATTGTCATTGACAATTGCTTTGAATATGCGAGAGAAAATGAAGAATTTGAAGATTTTTAACTCTTTTCGTAAGAACGATGGATACGTAAATATCGTTATGATCAGATTGTATTATATTGTCGAACAATAATATTATTATTTATTTATTGCGGCCCACTGTAGCTTGAGCAAAATCGTCTTGTCAAATAATCAAAGTGTGGTTTGACAAGATGTTGGACAGTTGACATGAGTTACGCAATAGATGACTTAAACCGATGTATTCTCAATATTATATATCTAAAACATAGCCTCCTCCTCACAGAGCTTCCTCTGCTAGATGGCACAGTTGGTTTAGCGCCCGCATTGAAATAAATGTTGGTTCCGTGCTTCAAATCCTGGTGTAGATCTCGAACTTTCCCGGTCCAGACACCATTTAAAATAGTGATCAGATTAACCCTAGATTACTTATCTTTTACAGTAAGCTGGCTTTGAAAGTCGAATTTTAGGTCAACGGCTTATAAGAATACACATAAACTAAGCGGAAGTAATTTTGGTCCATTAGTTCTTTTATTTTATGTATACAATGTACATTTGAATCTGCAAAGCTTAATGGGCTTATTTACAGAAGACTAGATTCTTGTAAGACATTCAATATGTCAATTCAACTAATTAAACATTAATTCCATACTCGTTCCAGTATCTTTAATAAGAAAATCTGTCTCCTTCTTTGTATGTGGTGTTAACTGCTGTTTGTTCATTTCTTTAAATTCACGTCCTGTCTGATCTGGACCCCTTGCTATTATTTTAAATATTCTTCCTTGAGTTTGTTGGAGCTGAGTCATATTTGATGCGTTACCCCACGCTAAAATGCTGTACCCAAGATGAGATTCCACAAGTCTAAAAAAGCACTGCCGTAGAACTCCATATAGACAGCAATTGCTCAGGTGGAATAGAGCAAGTGCTGCATTTCATAGCTTTATGGTTAGCTCCATGATGTGGTAATTCCATTTAAGTTGGTAGTCTATGACTTGTCCGAGGTATTTGTAGGAAGACACATTTTCTATAGAAGCTGTGTCATGTGTTTCATAGTTCCTTATGTCAATAAAAGACATGTGCAGACAATTATTGTCTTGAACTTTAACTTTAATCATCACTCTTGATATTCATATGTGGTGGTCATATGTGCATTACTTTTGTCTTGTTCACATATATGATGAGACCTTTATTCTGACAAGCTGTGACAGCGTTAAACTCCTCCTGCATTATCTTCTCTGCTTCTTTGATATTTCTGTGGCTGGCTATTATCACTGTGTCATCTGCATATGCATATCCTGTTGTGCGCTTAAGAATTGTTGTAAGATCGTTGGCATATGTAATAAAGAGAAGAGGTCTTAGTATGGATCCCTGTGGGACTCCGAATAAAATGTTCTCTTAATCACATTGCTGGTCCAGTATCTTAACCCTAATAATCTCATAATTATATTTTTCTAAGTAATCATTTTCAACGTCTTTAATTAGTATTGAAATAATGGAAATATGTAGGTCTATAGTTAAGTTGTTCATACTTTTTTTCCGGCTTTGTATATAAGTACGTCGCACAATCGATGCTTTCAAAAGGTTTGTAACCTTCATCTACTTAACTTTTAGACTTTTTTAAATATTGCTCCTCTCCGGTATTGTTGCTTCTTCGACATTAGTGGAGGACATCGTATTGAGTTCTTGTGTTCTAAATGCTTTTTTTTAAATTGTTTGCAAACTATTCGCCAAGTCACTGTAGTTAATCTAATGTTATAATTACTTTATTGAGATCCTTTTGTTGGTAGATAACTCGTAGACTATTTCGTATATCCAAACGGAGTCAAATGCTACCTAGATATCCAAAAAGGAGGACTTCTATCAATAAGCTAAAGCAAAAAAAAAGATGCGGCCAATATCCAGTCACGTTCCTTTCAGGATACTGCTACCGTCTCAGCTACTTTCCAGTAAAACGACAAGAAGTGATGATGATTTTTAGATTGGTCACTGCTGATGATCGCTGCAACCTTTCCAAGCGGATTGAATTCCTTGAAGCTGTTGTTTGGATCATCGGCTAGATTGTTCCCGTTAAAAGCAGCAATGTTGGTAGTTTCTTTTATTTGCGATTGAAGAGGCTACACATTGTGATTTTCATTTCATAAACTTAATTTACTAACTTTATTTACTTAACTAAGTATAACCTAACTTTCTGGCCCCATGCGGGAGCTCTTAGTTTAACCTAATATAACAAATTAAAATAATGTCTTTCGACTTTATTGTATTTATTATATTTAAAATTATTATTATCAGTGTTCATTTTAAATACTAAGTGTATGGACTTTTTTATTTTGCTTAAACTTATCCTTAAAATAAACTAAAAAACTACTCTAAAACCTTAAAAACTTAATCTATCTTAAAGTAACATTAAAACTACATAATAATATACTAATAATAATAATAATAATAGTAGTAATAGTAACTTACACTAACTAAAACGTATGTAAGCCGGCCAAGGCTGACATGACATACTATCGTTGCCATGAGGGCACCAATGATTAAAACAGAACCCCTCTAACCGCAGTGGCTTAATCCGGAGATAGTACTCCTCATGCAGGAACGGGATATAGCCTTGTATAACTGGAAAAGGTGGACGAATTCTGAAATAACTATCGCTCCCTGCGTAATAAAAGCGTTGCAAAAGTGCGGTCTGCTAAACTTGCTTTGTACACCAGTAATTTTGACCGATCGGTTACCGGGAAAACACTGTAGAAACAGCTCCGTGAAATCGGGGTTGGTAAGCAGAATCCGAAAATCGCAGATGACATTGATTGTGACAAGATCAACACAGAATTTCTCTACACACCTGGTACTCTACAGTCTCAAAACAATTTTTTTGCAATAAATTCAGAACGAGAAGATGAAAATTGCTTCTGTTTTCAAAGAGTATGTGAATATCTACAGTTGGTCACTTAGGCATGATTTGCGTTTAAATGCTGATAAATCTAAGGTGCTTGCTATTCACCGACCTCTCTGGATTTCAGAGAGTCCGTTTAAATCATAGTCCCATAGAGTGAGTTGCCTCCGCCAAAAACCTTGGCCGCCTCTGAATCGAGCTGATTATCCATTGTTTAACGAATTCCACTTAGAATGAATTACATAATTTTATATTCTTATTTTCATTTAATATTAAAGCAACCTTTCATTTATATTTTTGTTTGCCTCTTCCATTATTGCTTTTTAATTATTATTACCATATTTTAAATTAATACAAGCAGTACCTTCCTAAAAGTTGTAAACGTCTTACATAATTTATGAGATTGTATAATCTTACATTGTAAGAATTCTTTTGATTAAATAAACTTAAACTTAAACTTAAACGACAGAGTCCTACCCTTCGTCCAGCCACTAAAAGAGTCTTTGTTGCCATAAGAAATCAGCTCGGTGGTGGTCTGATACCGCCCTGAGAGTCTCCGTTGAGCTAATTGCCACGTCTTGGTCGTAGTTGACTTGCCCGTCCATAGCTTTTCGGGTCACTTGGAAGATTAACGGTACCGCTAATCTATCCTGGACCAGACCTTTTCTGTCGAGATAGAGAAACGCTTCAAGGAGAATAAGGCCGTTAATACGCACTGTCTCATGGTACATGTCGTTTGGGTAAAAAGCCCCGGAGATCAAGTCGTTTTTCGAAGTCATTACTCTTGTGACTTAAGTTCTATTAGGAAGTTATCTACTCTGATTAAGTTTGCTCCGTTGAACAGGACCGTATTACTGTTGAACTTTTTGTGCTCTGGAGTTTTATATAAGTGGAGACAAGCCCTAAGGCATCGTCTCTCGAAAACCCGATTATTTTCCATAAAGCTTGTTCTGAAGTTGAACCATACGGGACATCCATAGGCAAGGACAGACTGAATGAGGGTCGTGTAGTAGATCACATTTACCTTGGCATCGAGTTGACTGCTGCGAAACAGTCTTTCCACTGCGATTTTAAAGATGTGAAAACTATTCAAAAATCCGAAGAACTCAAATGGTTATCTAGAACAGGTTGTTCAATTATCCAACCTCAAACTGGCTTTGGGGAGAATTTTTCTGAACTTATTCTTTGTCAAGTATCTTAAATATTCGTGTGCAGATTCTTTCACTTTTCCTTTCAAAATGTGCGCAATCCTAAGCCGGGGGGCATTTAAAGTGATAGTAATCTCGGATCTAAGCAAGCGTCTTCAGCTCCGTTCATTACAAATCAATCAGATAAAAGCCCATTTTCTCTGCTTTGCAAATTCGCTGATTAAAAACAAAAAAATATTTATATACGAATTAAATTTTGGCAGATGAATGACGTACGGACTCGCATCCCATTCATTCAAGCCGGGGATTCCATTGTCCATCAATCAAATTGAGTTACGAGTGCGAAATGCATGAATAGGTCGTTGAGGTTGTTCAAATGGCCAAATGGGAGGCTCATATGCGCTTATGGGCAACATGTTGAATTCGATGGTGAAAGAAGGGCAATTAATCACTCCATTGTGAGCTAATAGATAGTTTAAAAGGAGAATGGTTTGGACAGATTTGTTCAGTGGAATGGCTAGCAGGCCGCATCATGTATTCAGTTGGAATTGATTAGATTCGTCTCGTTACGAAGGTAGTGTTGTGAAGATTTGTTGTAGGACAACTAGCTAAATGAAGAGCATATTAGTTTATTGTGATTAAGCGGAGTCTGTCGAACTTTAGCTCAGTGGGACATTTTTGTTTACTGAACGTTTGACATATTTAGCGGATATTTACATATCTTGAAGTATTGCTTGGCCTACGAGTATTGATCATGAACATGATACAGTCGAATGCTTGTATTTAGGTCTAGGTTAAGTCGCTGCCTGAATTCCGCAACGACTTGTGGGTGAACTAATTCTTGAGAGGAGTTGAGAAAGCAAAGGATTCGAGGGAAATTGGCTTCACTCAATGATCCGCATCCAAGGAATACGTCAAAATATGAACACAAAATTTACATGCGGCCTCACCGACGAAGCTGAAGACTCTTTCAACGAAGATGTCAAAATTGTACTCAGGGAGTCCGAAATCGGAATTCAGGAAAAACTGATCATGCTGTTCTGCATGAGGCTGGAAAGTACGCGTCATTGTTGGCAACAGCGTCATCGACGTAAGGTATTTCCAATACCTCGGAGTATATATTTTTACTCTGGTAATGACACTCAAGATTCATAGCTTCTTACTCTTTTGTAAAACCTTGTTCTACACGATCAGCACGAAAGCAAACCAGATATTGATATATTCGAAGATAGATTCGTTTTTGAATGTTCAGCCCCATACGTGAGAAAGGTGAAGCGAAGAGAAGATAAATGCTGTCGAAGTAGTCCGAAAATACAAAACATATATTGGAGAGTTATTGTCCATTTGAGAATCTTCCTTCGACTTAATGCCCCTAGATTTGGGTCGACAAAAAAGACTGAAGTATTCATCAGTCAGTTTTGAAGATGAAGTCTTCACGGGCTTCAGAGCAGCCGTGTGGGATCAAGGCAAATGGTGGGCTGCCATGTTTAAAGCTGAGATAACTTCGGTCGTGAGCTCATTAATTAACTAAAGTAGTGAAAACATAAGCCATAGTTCCTATCTGGCGAGGCATTATTAAAATTACTAGCACAGCTTAAGGAGGTAAATTTCATTTCCGGTCCTTAAAATCTGTTCTGCTGTCTATAAGAACTTACCGTCATTTTTGTTATAAGATGCATCGACAAGTTTTCGTCGAATCTTCATCCTGATATCGTGTTGTCGATTTAAAGAAACCCTTTTACTACCTCAATCTTCTAGCTATTTTGTCCAGCTGGAATTAAACATCACTGTCAACGGCCTATTTAATCACCAACTGCCCGTCGCAACAATTTAGGAACTAGATTGAAAAAATCACATGACCTCGTAAATCTCTGCCGGTTCTCTGCGAATTTTGAAATTAATGTTGAAGTAAAATTTGGTTTGGGACAACCAACGATATTCTTTTGAAAACAAGAGAGTCCAATTGTGGTGACCTCAAAAGTAAAGATGAGTAGAAGTGGGTGCCGACTTGAGTCAGAAGCGTGTGGATGGCAGTTTTACTCCTCGGAGGATTGCCAATCATTAGCAGAGGGAGCACCGTTTCTCCCGTCCATTGTTTGTCAGGAAAAGGCTAATTTTCGAATCAGTGAAGGATCGCAACTTCTTTGATATTTTCATTCAAACTCATTCTTTGATCGGCAGCTGCAGCAGGATCAAGAATATACAACTGTGGAAAAATTCCTTGTTGAGCAATGGTAGACATAGGGTTCCAGTGCGATGATGATTGTTTCCGTGAATTCTGTAACAGTGGGGCCCATA
Source organism: Orthonevra nobilis (assembly GCA_963555765.1). Lineage (NCBI taxonomy): Eukaryota > Metazoa > Arthropoda > Insecta > Diptera > Syrphidae > Orthonevra > Orthonevra nobilis. The sequence continues at coordinate 27,343,996 of OY743225.1, read as the reverse complement.
TCCAGATGTGATGGTGATAGTGAGGGTGATTCTGCTTACTCTTGTCGAAGTCGTACATGAATCCTTCATCATGGAAAGGACATTGAGATAGCGGTCTTCAATATATGGGCTACCTGTATTTATATTATTAATATTGTTGGGGTGAGAAATGATTTTACAGATACTTTTCTATGCGTGGAATGTTTGCCGTGTTGTATAGTATTTCATTATTATAGAAGTGACGGATGACTTGATTTCTGTACAGACCTGTACAATACCGAAGTGCTTTTCGCTCGAAGATTTAAATTTTCTGCATAAGGCTTGGACTTATCGTGAACTACTTTGGGTAAAAATATGTCACGTTTGGACGGATTAGTTGCTTATATAACAAGAGTTTGGTTCTTGTATCTAAACCGTTCCTTATTCTCATCAATGGGACGATAAGGGATAACGCATGGTTGGCCTTTTAAAGAGTGGCTGTCGCATGGGAAGTGAACCTGAATGTTTCCTCGAAGTGAATTCATAGGTATTTGACCTTTTGTTATGGTTGAAAATTAGTTCGGTTTTGTTAGTAATTATTTCAATTCCCCATTTTTGATAGTACTCCCAGTATTTAAGGGCATGTTCCTTGATATTGCGGAGAGCTACAGAAAGAATTCTTGAAGAAGAATACGTGAATAGTAGTGTTGTAGTTTTCCCACGATTTCGGGATCGGTCATGGGTATGCAAATTGAAAAGCGGCGGGCCAAGCCTTGTGCCTTGCGCTATTCCAGCATGAGTTTCAAAGAGTGGTGCAGAAGATATTCCTATGTGAACGTAGAATTTACGACACATGAGAATATGAATGCTATGACAAGTAGCTTTTTAAAAATTAAGTTGGAAGTTTTATCGGGACCGGAGGAATTTTTGGCGTGTCCGCTACGAATCTCGAAAGAAAGATCGGATGGGTTAGAGAACTCATCTGGAGATATCGCCGTGACTGAGGGATTTGTTTTCGAAAATTGGGCTATTTGCAAATTGGTTTGCAAAAGCGTTTGCTTTTTCGTCGCTAAAATAAAAGTAATAAAAGTGAGTGGGTACCATGTTGAAGTTGGTTTGCAATTGGGGTTCTTTTGCCAATAAGTTACTTGATTTTTTTGAAAGCATCAGGGCCTGGTTTGAATTCTCTGAACCTTCTCCTAAACTCAGTGTGCAGAAAATCTTGAGTATTTTGCTGTATATGAAGGGAAGAGAAGATAAATACTGTGGACATAAGTTGGAGAATTGTTGTCCATTTGAGAATCTTCCTTCGACTAAATGCCCCTAAATTTGAGTCGACAAAAAAACTGACATCAGTCAGTTTTGAAGATGAAGTCTTCGCGGGCTTCAGAGCAGCCGTGTGGGATCAAGAAAATTGGTGGGCTGCCATGTTCAAAGCTGAGATAACTTCGGTCGTGAGCTCATTAATTAACAAATGTATATGGCGAGACATTATAAAAATTACTGGCACAGCTTAAGGAGGTAAATTCATTTCCGGTCCTTAAAATCTGTTCTGCTGTCTATAAGAACTTACCGTAATTTTTGTTATAAGATTGAAGCATCGTTTGCCTAGAACAAGTCTTCGTCGAATCTTCATCCTGATATCGTTTTGTCGATTTAGAGATCTCATCTCTGCCGGTTCTCTGACAATTTTGAAATCAATGCTGAAGTAAAATTTGGTTTGGGACAACCAACGATATTCTTTTGAAAACAAGAGAGTCCAATTGTGGTGACCTCAAAAGTAAAGATGAGTAGAAGTGGGTGCTGACTTGAGTCAGAAACTCGGGGAAGACAGTTTTACACTTCGGAGGATTGATAGTCACTAGCAGAGGGCGCACCGTTTCTCCCGTCCATTGTTTGTCATGAAAAGGCTAAATTGTCGAATCAGTGAAGGATCGCAACTTCTAAGATATTTTCATTCAAACTCATTCTTTTATCGGCAGCTGCTAGGATCAAGAATATACACCTGTGGAAAAATTCCCTGTTCAGCAATGGCGGAAGTAGGGTTCCAGTACGTTGATGATTGTTTCCGTGAATTCTGTAACAGTGGGGCCCATAACCAGATGGTGGCGCATTATTTGCACTATTTTTTACAATAAAAGATCTCCATTCTGGGAGTTTAAACGTAACTATGAGGGAAACATTAAATGAGAACTCACATTCAGTCCTCGTTGTGCATACCCTATAATTTACTTATTCACCGGCTTTACCGAAATTCTGACTAAATGTTGTCCAATTGACACTGACAATAAAACATTGGATAAGAATTATCAGGACATTGCAACCGGGTAAAACTACGATTGGATTGGATAAACACATTTAAATTCATGACATTTGATTTGTGGTTATTTCATCAAGACACACGTTTGCCCGTTTATTGCATAATCCAATCATTAGTTAACATGCGTAGGAAACAAATCCTGCCGTAAAATAGCTTTTTTACTACCTCGAACCCTAGTTTGACATTGTTGTTCCGTTGTTGCTTTTTCTTTGGTTTCTTTCTAGTCACTTCCAAACACCGCATTCAAAGAAAGGCTCAAGTGCTATCACACGATCGAAGTTCAAATCCGGTAGCAAAAATCACGAGTAAATTATCACGAGTAACGTCATTCAATGTTTACATTTTCCTTTATTTAGCAACCCTCTGTTTCAAATCACAATCAAAATCAAATGAAAAACTTTTTTAATATGATGATTGATGATATTAATTTCTTCGCATTGAGACAAAATGCCCCCACGAAAGCAAAACACGAATGCATGGATTTGAGATTTCGATTGGTTGCGTAGAAAACTATATTTTCAATATTCGATTCGCACTTCATTACACAAATTAAAAAATTCGTCTACGCCTTTTTATTATATTTTTTATTTTTCTTAATATGATAAAATTCGAGCTTTTACCTTCTAGTGGATGGATTGCTCCATGAAACCCATTATCTACTAGAATAGAACTGAGTCCCAACCGAATCTAACTCGCGGATTTATTGGGACAGGTATAACAAACCAAAAAAGTTACGTAAAGTTTTGTTAAACTAGTATCCTTGGATTTTTTTCCTAGTCTGAAAATATGGTTCATAATTTTGACTTAGCAAAAATTCAAAGGTTTATTAAGGCAAGCAAAGGGAGCAATAATACCAGGATGAAACAATACCAGGCTGCATTCATTCCTTGCATTGAGCATTTTATTTCTTGTCGCATTGGGACGAACTGAAGTCTAAAAATGTTAATACGTTCGAGCGTTGAACACTCCATGGGACTATTATATTTTCGCACTCGTACAGTCGCAAAACTACTGAAAGATCTAGACATACACAAATCTGCTGGTCCAGATGGTATTTTCCCTATTGTTCTGAAGATGTGTTCTTCTTCTCCCTCCAATTACAGACCCATAGCACTTACGTCCCTTCCTTCCAAGTCTATGGAATCGCTGATTAACCTTCAGCTTATGAAATATCTTGAAACTCCTTTATGACCGGCAATATGGTTTTCATAGCAACAGGTCCACATGTGGTTTGATGATCTATCTCACCGAAAAGTGGAACCAATCTATACATAATTTTGGCAAATCAAAGATAGTTGCAATAAATATTTCAAAGGCGCTTGACAGAGTTTGGCATCCAGCTCTTTAGTCGAAAATTCGTGAATATTTGATTGGTGAGTCTCTTCTTTGATGGATTAGAAACAACCTTTCGAGTCGTACAATACACGTTGTATTGTACGATTTCAAGTTTGAAATACACCATATAAATGCTGGTGTTGACCAAGGCTCAGTTTTGTCTCTGACTCGGTTTTAATTTTCATGAACGATCTGTCGTCTATCACATCTAATCCAATATATTCCTTTGCAGATGACAGTACCCTCAGTTTCACATATGCGTTTCGCCCCTGCTCTTGGACGTGGACATCGAGCGACAACGTATGCTTAACTCATTAAATTCTCATATGGGAACAATCCAATAGAGTAGAATTTAATGCTTCCAAAACACAATGCTGTCTTATGTCATTAAAGCGAAACCCTAACACTCAGCCGAAAAGCTTTCAATGTTCGGTACGTGCGTCAATTCTAACCTACGCTGGAATAATCACATATTCGATGTTGCCGAGAATGCAGCGAAATGCTTAGGTTTTCTTAACCGTTGCAAGAAGTTTTTTTCCCTTCTGATTAAGCCACAATCTATAAGGCTTTTTATTCGGTCCAAAGACCGAACAAGAACACCTTGCAACTCCTAGATAGAAGTCAAAAGCGAGCGATCAAACTCATAGACGATGAGAACATACCGAAAGCAATTCAATCGCTGTAACACCGTCGAAATGTGTCTTGATTGACTTTCCTTTCCTATTTCTACCACCAATACTTCGACGAAATAGCTTATTGCATTCTGCCCCTACAGCAATTCACTCGCAACACCCGCACACTTTCGAGCGCGCCGCGCATGTTGAATACGTTATCTCGCTCTATTTTTCCTTTGCACTACAACCTACAACAATTTAAAACCAATGTGCATTGGTACCTCTTTTCTCTCCCTTCCACTTCCAATCCCTTGAGCACTATTTACAAAAAAAAGGATTTACACAAAAATTTTTCAGAAATAATAATAATATATGTAATTGCCTGCTATTTTGATTGCATAAATAATTTCCAATTTCGGTCAACAGTAGCGTAAGACCCGTCTAGTCGTTTAATCATCTCGCACACTTTTGCGCGACATTTAAAATGACAACGATTAAATTTGCATATCAAAAATATTTATATTCATATTAAAATTAAAACAACAGAAAAAAAAAAACAAACACAAATGTTCTAACAATCAACAACAACGTTTAACAATCACAAGAAGGACATTCTAATAGTAGTAGGTTGGAGGAAGGTATCCGTTGTTTGTATTCAAAATGGCACTGGAAATGTTTGGACCCGACGATGAGGACTGTGATTCTTGCAGCTGGTTGCTGGGTCCACTAATCGATTGTTGCTGCTTGAGGAGTTGTTGCTGCTGTTGTTGTTGTCTAGCCTTCTCTTCGAGAGCTCCGATAACAGACGACACTGGTGCGATACCTTCATTTGACACCTGAGTGCTTCCACCCAAATTGTCATATTCGGCTGAAAGCAGATGCCGTCAAGCAAACTATTAAAATTGTTGATTAGAAGGCTTACCTTGAATCTTTTCTTGAGCATGAGCCGCCTCCTCTGGGGTCTTGTACTTGATAAAGTATACCTCAGGTTTGGTCGTTGTAGATGGCAGCTCCTGAATTTGAGCATCAATATCAGAGACATCGGTCTTCTTGCTAAGCACATAAATGACAGTCTTCTCTTCATTGGCGGCTGGGATGATCTTAATCGATGCCTTCTTGTTCGACTTGGCTGGAGCTCGGATGAACACTACGTTGTAGTTCTTGCGTGGTGTTCCAACTGTAAGAACCTTATCCTTGAATTCTTCTTCATCCTCTTCGGGTGCCGAATGGATGAAGAATCGCTTCGAGATGAGAGTATCCTGCTTGGGTGTCTGTGGCGTGACCGGATGTCCCACGGTGAAGGTTGGCAATTGTACACTTTGCTGTGGATGAGATAGGATCAACATTTGTGGAATGAATTGTTGCTGTTGGCTGATTGAAGCCTCCTTTTGATTGCCACCATTTGGATGTGGTGCGAGATATTGATTTTGAAAAGAGTGTTGTTGATTGGCAAGGTTCGGAAGGATTCCTTGGCTATAAGTCGAATGTTGACTGGAAGCTGCTTGAAGCTGAGGATAGTTGTATCCTTGTGGGGCAGCAAGCGCCAAAGTTCCAATGCACAAGATCTATAAAGCGATTTCAATTTTAATGAGGCTTGTCACGTGTCCAGGATACCAATTGCTTACGATTAGTCCACGCATGTTCCGGCTTAGTGTTTAGTGTTTAGTGAACAGGTGAGTTGTACTGCAGGCTACGTCTTGGGCAGCAATTTATATACCAAAACGCCATCGTGACCGAAGAACAGTTTAACCTTCGCATTGTGTTTTGCAGTGTTTGTTATTTTTTCTTCTTCGTTTCACCTTTCCTTTTGTTGGTGGGAGAACACAGTGGTGATGTTCTCCGCCCTGGGTGAAAAGAGCATACGCGCGTCCACTACTTTACACAATGAAAAAGTTAATTAATTGAGTTTTCGAAGTATTGTGCTGTCCAGCATTATGCTGTGAACTTTCGTTTGTACCTCTGCCACAAAAGGGGATCCCTTCATTTATCATTCATGCTTTGTGACCGAGTGATAGGCCGGCGATTAAATGATTTGACCGACCCTAATCACATCAATCCATCAAGTGCATCGTTTGAGCGAGCAGTAGTTCCTCAATGGATGACCGAGCTGCATGTATTTCAAAAGAGCTTATCGCTACTGACATGTGCATTTTCGTAGTCGTAAGATGTTTAGATGCGTTGCATCTTTTAGGATTCGGAATCAAATTGAAAACAATTAAAATTCAGTTGGGTTTAGGGAAAGGGCTTCTGTGATGGATGGCATATGTTCGAGTGACGTGCAGTTTGGACGTGATGATTTTGAAGTTTTATTGTTGATGAATAAATTCAGTCATCATTTTGGGCTTGAAGTGAATGAACATTTTTAAGTGGACATGTTACATTGGTGTACTTGAGTGCATCATTTTGGTTTACATGAATTGAGATTATTTGACAAGTGCTTGTAGCGTTTCGTTTGACAAGTTGGCTTGTGGCACGCTTCTTTTTGAACGTCTCATTGACATGAGATGGCAGATGGTTTTTCAATAGTCAAAGCTCGATTGTTATGATAATCTAAATGGCTGTCAATTTAAAGTCACTCGGACAACTAAATTCATTCACACCGCAGAAACTTTCTCATATTGGTTTTAGTTTTTCTACCAGTTTTGTGGTAGACTTTTATTATTTTAATTTGACTTACTTACAGAGCTTACTTTCTTTCTATACTTACTTAAGGGGGTATTCTAGTCTAGAGGCATGAATTTCATGTAATTTTTGAAGTATCATAAAATAAGGCAATTAACAAGTTTAATATCCATTTTTTATAAGTTATTCATTAACATAACAAGAAAACAGAAAAAAATCAAAAAATAAAAAAAGTTGAAAATTACAAAAATTAGCAGTTGATGAAGTGGGGGTCTCAAAAATTGGCGTGTAACCATACCCACGATTTCAACCCTACTAGCAATCTGAAACCCAAAAAAAAAGATATATAATTAATCTAGAATAATGTCGCAATGTCTGGAACTACGGAAAAGTTTGAAGGCTTTTTTTCACAAAATGGCGACTGCCTGAAAAAAAAACAATTTTTGTACCACTTTTTTGACTGTTACGAATTTAAAAAGAAAAGGAACAGAAATTTGGGGATGGGGATAGTTCCAGACATAGACAAGTCTATAAAAAAGACTCTCTAAAAATTTCAGGTAAATCGGTCCAGTAGAACCTGAGAAATCGTGGGTATTATTTTGAAAAAAAACAGTTTCGAGAAAAACGCGTTTAAAGTTTCGCGTAAAGTTTTTCGCAGTCTAAGTGAAATGATATTGTACACTTGCATTTATTCAATCTGCCATTCCTGCTTCATACATCGGACCGTCCTCGACTTCGAAAAAACTATTTTCCGCGTTTCTCTCTTCATATCGAGCAGTTCTGGCCTCCTTTGATACGTTGGATGCTCGTATCTCGGAGCGGTCAATCCGGGCGTTGTCTCGTCTCACAGCAAATGAATGAGCTTCCGGGCCGATTTTCATTCCCATAAGCTCATAAGCACAATATTTTTATTTCACTGTTCAATTTCAATTCAACTGTTAGCTAGATAAAGGTTTTACTGAGAAATATGGATTCAAGTAGACGGAGAATCCCAAATATCTTTTGTTCGATTAGTTCCGACCGAACCAGTTTGGATGCGGGTCAGCAAAATACCGATATCTCCGAAAATAATTTTAATTTTAAAAACCCTCTTGTAGATATATTCTTGAATAGTTAAACTTTGAAAATATTAAAAAAAAAGTTGATCGATTTTTTTCAATTTTTAGACTAGAATACCGCCTTAAGGTGACGCTACAGTCCGGGATGGACCAGGGCTGGAACCAAAAAGCCTTTTCGGGTAGCCCAGTCTCTAGATTGTTGCCCTCAGTTTTGCATGATAAGTTGGTTGAGGTCGCCTTCCACTTGTGTACGCCACCTAAGCGGCGGTCTTTCCAGGTTGAAGCATAGGTGTCCATTCGCTGTACATGATGCAGCCAGTGGACTTTAATCCTTTTGGATAAGTGGATGTCGCTGTACAACACGTACGTCGTTGAATCTTCTTCTGCACTCACCATCTATGCAGACGCGACCATAAATCATACGTAGAAAATTTCTTTCGAAGAAACCGAAGGACCTCTCACCCGCTTTTGAAAGAGTCCATTCTTGTGCATCATACGGCAGGACCGGGAGCGATGACTTAGTTTTTCAAGAGACCACGTAACTTCTGAAATGCTTTCTTAGTCCAAGAAAATAGCTTTTATTCGATTAATTTCAGTGTTTGTGTAGTTCTCCGTATTAATAGCGGAACCTAGGTAGACAAAGTGCCTAACTACCTCAAAGTTATAGCTGTCTATGGTGACGTTCTGACCAAGACGTCGGTGTTGGGTGTCTATGACAGCATATACTTCGCTGCACTGTCAATATCATTGTCGTGTGCGAGTTGTTGAACAGAAGATAGTGGCACATTACTATGTCTAAAATATCCTTAACACCAAAATGGGTCGTTAAAGCGTGAGTTCTGTATCGTCCGTCATTCATTACAAATGGACGAGCTTGGCTTGACTACACATGGCTTTATACACCTCATCTCTGTGGATTCTTTCTTATGCGGCATTCAAATCGATGAAAAGGTGGTGTGTGGTAATTTGGAGCCGTAATGTAAATATTTGGTCTATAGTGGACTTTTCTGGTCTAAAGCCTCACTGATATGAACCTGTCAGGTTGTTATACGGCAGAAAAGATCTGATAGGCAATGTTGAGGAGACTGGTTATCCTATAGTTGGTGCAGTTTAGAGGGTTTGCATTATTGAGGTAATCAGGCATGCTAAATTCCGTCCACGTGCACTCTAGGAACATTATTTGACTTAAGCTTAGATACGTATATTGTTTTCTTTACTTCATCCATGCCGGGTGGATGGCATTCAGAGATACGATTCTTTAATGGAAAATAATGAATGCAGTAAAATTTGTCATTTTGGAAAGAAACAACTAAAAAAATCGTGATGAACAAAAATGTATAAGTACTAGTGGATCCCATAAACGTCGAAGTTCGAATTGTAATTGACACAATTATTCGGACAAAGTTGTAAGTGTTCACTTTGGTCTAAGAACTTTTGATAATTAAATAAAATAAACTTTACTTTGAATAATTTTTCACTGTTTCACTGTTCTGAATTTTTGTTTTTCACTCAATTTGATAAACTGATGCCCCTCTGATACTGATATTTGTTTTAACTATTGAATACAGGTTTATGTAACTTTCCTGGGAATACCACTTTTCCGCCAAGCTGCGTTTCTTATTAAGGATTCAATTAACATTTCTTTCGTATTTATCTGCTAAAAAATAAGGTAACTTAGCAAATTTATGAAATAACAATTGAGCTAAGTCTCCGAACAATTATTTTGTGCAAATTAAAAATAAAATTACAGAACACCATAAAAATAAGTCGGAATTTTTTAACAAATCGGCCGAAGTCCCAAAATGTAATAATATGATAAATATTGTTTAAAAAATGTACTTTAAATAAAAGAAAAAGAAAAATTTGCAAACCAGGTTTAATAAATGTTCGAAAGCACTGAAATAAAATGCTCTGAAAATTGAAATCATCCCAATTTGTTCGGCTCTGCAAGCTAAGCGATTTATTGAGTAAAAAAAATCCCAGTTTATTTCAAAACAGAGTGCATTTTTTTTTTAAATTTGTCACTTCAAACTTAAAAAAATCAGCGTCAACTATGAGCATAATTACGAAATGTTTCAAATTGGAAATTTTTGTTTTTGCAAAAGGTTTGTTGTTTAGTTACTCATTAAAAAAATTGAAGAGGGAAACTTTATTATAATTTTAAAACTTATGTTTTGTAAGATATTCTTCTATAATTTCGATGGGAGCAGTCCCTTTTTATGGACAAGCGGTACTCTATCATCATATGAAGGTCCCATCTACCCTGATGCCTTGCCTCCATCACACTTTGGTCCTTGTGCAAGATCTCTCTTACCAGGATATATATCTTGGAAACTGTGGCGAATGTGTAACATTATACTCATGTTTACTATATTAAGCCCCGCTAGATTAGTCAGGCATTAAGAAAACAATTTTTTTTAACAATTTGGGTAAAATTAAAAAAATAGGACCGATTATAAAAGGATTGAAATACTTTTTGGTTAACGGAAAGAGACAGAAGAAGTCTTAAATAACAACGGACACAAAGGAAGATGACACGGCACGCTAAAGGTGCTCGTGGATTGTTTGGACCCTATAATCTCTCAGAGCCACCCAAAATCTAGAATGCGTCCTCAAGCAGTATAAGACGAATATTACTGCGATCCAAGAAGTAAGCTGGATAGGATAAGGAATTTTACAGCTGTCACGAAATATTGCGCATTTTTCAAGTGATCAGCTATTCTATAACATCAGTTCCATATGTGCACACGCCCCTACCGATCCGATTCCGCTAAAGAGGAATTTCAGGACCACTATGGCGGAGTGATCGGAAAGTACAGCCTCCACGAATTGACAACAGACTCACGGACTTTGCGGCAGCTATTGAAACGGTGAAAAGTAGGATAAGATTCCCCCACAAAAAAATCCAAATGGTCGAACCGACAACCAAATCGATCATGCGCTTATAGACGCAAAGCATTCGTCAAACTTACTGGGCGTGCGAATAGTCAGAGGGGCAAATGTCGACCTTGACCACTTTCTAGAAGCAGCTCGACTAAGGGTCGATTGCTCAATAAAAGAAAGCTCCACCGGCCAAAAAAAAAGAAGGTTTCACATTGTACACTTTTGGCAGAAAAAGAAGGCATCAGACAAGGCATATGCCTGAAAGAAAAAAACTGAAACAAAACCGCAAGCAGCATGGTAGAAGTCAATTGCCATAAATAGAAGAAAAAAGATAAGAGAGAAAAGCATGCGCTTGTCAAATAAACAATAAACGTTGGAATATATTGGACAGAGTTGCTTTGAGCAAGACACCAACTGCCTCATGCTATTTCGACTCCTTTCTGGTCTCCTATTTTGTTCCAGCCACGTAGATTGAGTATCACGAAGCTGCTCTGACGAGGGCACTTGGCAGTTGTGAAGTGAATTCTACGTCAAATAACCCCCTGAGATTAACTCCAACTTAAGACAGTATTGATCAATCATAATCTCAAGACCCCAATTTAAATTGCCAATTTCAGTGGCTGAATTTCTTCCAGCTTCCTTTTACTGTTTAAGTGTAAAAAATATGTTCCCTGACGCGAAAGTAACAGTCAGACAGTCAAACACTCAAAAACATCAGCTTAGATCACACCACCCGTTGCCCAACTGAAAGATCTTGAATATTAATGAAGCTAATGGCTCGGATCTGGAAAGGTTCACAGCATGATGCTTTTGCAAAACAGACATAAATGCAAAACAAAACCCTTTCATTAATTGATATAACCAAAAGTTTGGATTGATCGAGTATACTGGCATCGCTGCAGGCAAATGAATCACTCGATCTTGGTTCCCTTCTTTATGCCCTCAGTGTCAGCTTGGATGATCGTTGTGATCTGTCCAAGAAACCGCAATAATGGATTAGTACGAGTATCTAGTTTTTTTTTTTTTAAATAAAACTTTTCGCCTTTCATGCCGGCGATTGTTTAAGTCTTTCTGACATGGCAAGGCAATCGATTGAATGGATATTTAGCTATCGAATTAAGTGTTACTGGCTTCCAGTTGAGAGTTAGATCGATCGATCATGCCAGGGGCAATGGCTAAGATGTGCATGCATAATTCTTCGTCGCTGTGTGGACAAGTGTACCGCATTACAAGATGTACAATCTAGCGTCAAAAATGAGGATCATCAACGATCAATAAGTTATGTCAAAACAAGTTGAGTTCAATAGTTGAATAAAAGATTAAATTGAGTAAGACTTAAAGATAGTTTACTCCGCATCGGAGAATGCTAACCGGAATGATATGATAATACTCTTAAAAAAGGTAAGCTAGACGATTTTGAACGATCTCAGTAAATAATTACAATTAAAGAGTTTTTGATAAATTTTTAAAGCACAACTCTTATAAGCTTAATAATAGATCCTGATGAAACCCTCATAAGATCTGCAGGTTTTCGAATCTTGACAAAACAATGACGGAAATCTGTCATCATTCTGAAATGGGATATGATTCTGGACCATCGCACATATCATTTGACCAACTATTGTTTCAAATTTACCTGTGGGGCTGAGACTAAATCTATAAGTAGTTTAGCCTGTGTTAAGAAATATCCTCGCATATTGGAAAAGAACAATTTTATCCGTCTTTAATAAAGATAGATATATTTTATGTGGTATTGAAATTCTAGAATCTGATTGGTTATCGCACGTTTTACACTGAGATATGATAAGACCTAAATGTCTTTCTACTGAGATATGATTCTTTTTTTTATATAAACAATTAATTATAAAGCATTTTGAATTTGAAGGAAACTACCGGAAAACCTTAAAAAAACAGAGAGCTTTTCCAGTTAATTTATTTCACATAATTGACTGAAAATACTAAACACTTAGATATTGACTAACAAAAATAAAAATAAATTAATTGTTCAATCATACAAGTAAATAAGTAAATAAATAAAAGAAAATAAGAAAAGAAAGAAGAAGAAAAAAGTACATGAACTTTATGTTAAGGAACATTTATAAATAAATAAATTAATAAATAAATAAATAGATAAATAAGCATCTTAATAAAATAAAATAAATAAATCATTACCATAATAAATATATGATTGAAAAAATAAATAAAAAAATCACTAAAAATTATACTCAACAATTTAAATCTTTTTGTTTTTCTTAAACTAGATAATTGGTAAACTAGTTCACTATGTTTTAAGTGATCATATATCTAGTATTAAAGTGGCAATAATGAAATGTTGGATTATATCCGATCATAAAACATTAAAAATTGAATTACACATTAATAAAGTAAAAGAGAAAACACAGAAAATTATATCTTTAATATACGACAAAAATATATAAAAAATTTTATTAAATCTTTCAGGGCAAGAGCTCATTATGTGGAATGGTTTAATAATGAATTAAAATAACTTGATCAAAAAAAAATAGAATTGTACAGGATTAATACTATTATGAGGTCTTATGAAAGTTGGGAAAAATACAGTTATGTACGTAATAAATACAAAAATAAGTGTGTGGAAAATAGAAATAGACATATTGGAAAGTAATTAAGAAGTACTTCTTGGCAAAAGTAAAGAAAGCAGGGACATACTAATTATAACTTTTTTCAACAAAAGGTTATGCTTTAACCGGTATCCATAACTAATTGTATGTCTCTCTTGATTTAACCATTATTTAACAACAACTTTTTTTTTGGTTACCAGTAACCGTTATTAATGACCAAAATTTATTTTGGTTGTCGATAACCATTGTCGATAACTTTAATCATTTTTGGTTGTCAATAACAATTTTCGACAACTTAAATTTTTTTTCCAAATTTTGCAGCCTCTTTCTCTTCTGAGAACGCGGAGTTTTCATAATATCTCAATATTTTCAACTTTTCAATTACAATTTTATTTTTCTTGTATTTTAAGCGATTAAATCACGTTCTTAGCTCTCCGTAGACACCTCGATCACTAAAATCGACCAACTCGTTCCGAAATGGGAGCTCGGTTACCTAAAAACATTTTGGTTATTGATATTGGTTATCAGTAACCAAAAAAAGTTTTATTTATGGATAATGGTTATCGGTAACCAAAATAAATTTTGGTTATTGATAACGGTTATTTGTAACCAAAACAAATCTAAGTCGAGCGTAATGGTTTATAACGACCTTTACTATTAACTCTTAATTTTGGAACAACCTTTTTTAGGAGTATGAAAAAATAATGGTTATTTTGAGTCCCTGAAAGAAAGAATTATGTGAAATAGAAGTAAAAGCTGCCTAAATATATAATGAATCTGACATTTCAAATAAATTAAATGAATTCTTTGTGGATAGTGTGGTGAAAAACATGAAAACATACCAAATTTAAAATATAGTGACAGTATAAAGTACTCTGTGACTATATTTCAAGTTAAGCTAATTAACTTTATTGAATTGGGACAAATAATCAAAAACAAGAATAATAAAAATGACTTGCATGGACTGAATACAAGCATTAGATTGTAAGGAGAATATTTAAAAACATAACTTTGAAAATCATGGTAATGTTGCAGAATGTGTGCGAAAATTGCGTACGGATTTTTTAAGAAGAGAAGCACCGTATGTTCGTTATCTTGTGAAAAAAGTGAAAGAAACTGGCATCCTCATCGATAAACCAAAGCGTGAAAAGCCAAAAACAGTGCGTATACCCGAGAATATTGCTGCTGTGGCAGAAAGTGTGCGTGAAGCGCACTCAACATCAATTCACCGTCGTTCTCAACCATTGAACATTTCGGAGACATCATTGAGACGAATTTTGCATAAAGACCTTGGTATGACGCCATACAAAGTCCAATTGGTTCAGGAGTTGAAGCCAACTGACCATCCAATGCGTTTTCGCTTCGCTAAGTGGGCCTGCGATCGACTTACAGAACATGCCGATTTTGCCAAAAAAAATCATCTTTTCAGATGAAGCTCATTTTGATCTTGGCGGGTATGTAAACAAGCAAAATTGTCGCATTTGGGGCACAGAAAACCCGCACACATACATTGAAAAGCCGATGCACCCAAAACGAGTCACTGTTTGGTGCGGATTTTGGTCCAGAGGCATAATTGGGCCATTTTTCTTCGAAAATGAGTAAGGAGTGGCCGTTACAGTCAATGTCGATCGTTATCGGGCCATGTTGGACGAATTTTTGTTCACAAAAATTGAAGAGGAGGATATTGGCAACATTTGGTTTCAACAGGACGGCGCTACATGCCACACAGCCGAAGCTACACTCTATGTTTTGCGCCCTGTTTTTGAAGATCGCATTATCAGCCGCAGAGCTGATGTCGTTTGGCCAACTCGGAGCTGCGATTTGACACCGTTGGACTATTATTTGTGGGGTGCCCTCAAAGATAAGTGTTGCGCCGACAAGCCAAAGACAATTGACGCTTTTAAAGACAATATTCGTGAAGCCATTGGTGAAATACAGCTGCAAACAATCGATAATGTGCTTAAAAATTGGATCGATCGTGTAGGCTACTGCATGGCCAGCCGAGGCAGCATGAAATGATTTTTCATTATTAACCGGACGGATTGTACTTTCAAATAAAAAAAGAAATTTGAGAAAAAATTCAGCAGTTTTTTTTATAGCATTTTCAAAAAAAAAAAAATAAAGTTATTTGGCGGACCCTTTAAATTGTAAGGAAGATATTGCTCCTGTGTTAATAAATTTTTTAAATACTTCCTTGTTGGAAGGTGTTTTTCCGAGTTCATGGAAAGAATCTGTTGTAGTTCCAGTAGAAAAAAAAAGAAATTAAAAAAAAACCCGAGGAATTCCGTCCGATAGGAAGTAATCTCAGAAGGAAGTAATCCAGGTTCAGAAGTAAGGTACCTCAACGCTTAACTGGTCATAGTATATTATAGTCGGCTGTATGGTCATAAAGGTAGTCGACTAGTGGATTTTGGGCGACAGCAGTATCACCATCAAAAACCTCTGGAAAAAACTCAGCATGATACATTTTTATTGGCGTTATGCCTGAACGAGCGGTTCTTAAGCTCGATACAGTACTGCTTTGAGAGGCTTCTATTAAGATGCATGTGCTTGATCTGGATAAGTCTATACGTTAAATCTCTTCATGATCGTTTTAAGGTTTCAAGAAGACTCAGGAATACTAATCCAATCACAGCTGAAACTAAGCATATCGCCATCATGAAACATTATCTATCAGCATTTGTGCATTATCGAAGGTGTTGTTTTGAATTTGTGTTTTCTTGTTAAGCTACTGATTACGATTTCTTACGATCTTTTGGATAAAATCAACGCGAAGGGGCATTGTTCGTTAGTTCTTTGGGATGATCGATTAGAAACCTGTTTCATTTCATTTTTATATGCCAAAGATGTCCACTTTAAAGTGGCTTATTTTTTCCATGAATTTCTAGAGTTCACGTTTTTTTTTCGACATAGATATTTGAGTTCGACATAGATATTTGGTCCTCTATGATATCCGGAGGACCTTATATCGACTTAGACTGCAACACCACTACTAAATAAGTCCAATGAGGTGTTTTGGACTCCGAGACACCTGAAAACCATTATGAAAACATTCAAGCCCACATGTCTTCCTTTCGCTGTAGTGAGGAAGTCTCAAACGTCTTGTCAGGCTTGCCTACCTCAGTGAGCTTTAATTAAGTTTTCAAGCCGTTTATATTTACGTTATATAGTATGTTTGATCCAACCTGTTAGACAAGGACTACTAGAGCATGTTTAGAGCAAGGAAAGGATCATTTATATAAATTTAAGATTACGTTTTATTTTTATTTTATTGGTTGGAGTCCGAGTTGGGACGTATAATTTGTTATCGAATACTTGCATTCGCTTAGTTCGAAGTATTTTATTCGTTATACGTTTTATAAGATTTCATCATCAATTAACTATGTGTGTTATGCCTTCACAATAGACAATGACATACCATCTAAATGACATAAGCTTTGAATTTCAGAATCTCAATCCGATACAGAAGTCTCTACCCACGGTAGTCATACTTAGCGCAGAACAACCTTACCACCTGCATACAAGACCAGGATATGTAGGTATGATAACTTTAAGCAGGCTATAACTTTAAGCAGGCTATAATACGCCTCGTCTTTCTTCTTGTATGAATGACATAGAATACTCAAAAGGAAACCATAGGAAGTATAGGAAGCTTATAAATTTTGAAGAAATGCCTTCTTCTTCCCCTTCAGTGAGCACATAGTCTTAGATCTTTTAATGTTTGGGAATAAAAACAACATTTAACAAAGCACAGCTTAAGACTTTTCGTGACAACAGACACAATCCACTCCAATAAACTGTCATATTTAATAATAGTTGTAACAATGTTAATTTTTCCACAATAAAATAAGTTCCCACCATAATTAAATAACGGTAGTAAACTTTTGTGAACACAGAGCACTAAACCTACAAACCTAAAAGATCCCATCTCCATCTACGTAACATCAAGTTAATGATCTCAGGCGAGAGAATGATGGGCGTACGCCAATTTTGAATGCCCGACTGATTCCGATCTATAAAACCAAAATGAAACAAATTTGAATAAACATCGCGCCTCCAGGGGAAATGCATCGCCGACCATCGAAAGTAACATGATTCATCATCTTTTTGAAATATGGCGATACAATTGGAATTATGTAATATTATGTTGGTGCGTCCCTTCTCTTTTCTTTCTTTCTTGCAACAAAATGCTAATAAACAATTTAATGTTCTGCACCAAAAAAAAAATTTATTTATTGAATATAATTGAATACCAAGAAGAAGACAGCAAGGAAGTAAATTAAATCAAAACTTGGAAACTAATTTAGTAGCAAATGGAAATTGTGTACGCATCTTGTTCAGTTGGGATACAACATTGAGGTGGCTTCATTAAAAAATGGAGCCCGGTAATTGGATCTTATCGTAAACCTTAAAAGCTGGATAGCCAATGTTTTTCTATGGAATTACCTGAAAGTGACATTTACAAATCGTGGGCATTTTTCATCATGCCGAATTCATCGAGCTCATAAACATCAATCTGTGCATCTAAAATGCGAAAAAATGGGCCTACTTCTATCAACGTATACTCGTTTTTCACCCAACAAGAGATCATACTGTGCAGACTAGAGAAGCTGTAGTGTCTTTAAAAGTGAGTATACTTAAGGGCCCGACTATATCTATTCGACACTGTTCTTAGCAATTCGGCGTCTCTCTGTACATTGGGAGGAAATTTTGAGGAAAGATCTTGGCATTCACCCACCAATGCAGCACTTGCACCAGTTAACAACAGATTAAAATCAACCAGAAGTTGGTCCGAATTTTTGTCGTCAAATCATCTTCAGTGATGAGGCTAATTTCTGGCTTACCGGGAAAGCAAACAAGCAAAATTGTCGTTTTTGGATTGAGTACAATCCGCACTTAAGGCACTCTTCAACTGCTACTGGCGAA
The DNA here is from genome assembly GCA_963555765.1 of Orthonevra nobilis. Taxonomy (NCBI): domain Eukaryota; kingdom Metazoa; phylum Arthropoda; class Insecta; order Diptera; family Syrphidae; genus Orthonevra; species Orthonevra nobilis. Next base: position 27,325,680 of record OY743225.1, on the reverse strand, counting down.
TCGAAGTGTTGTCGGATACCTTGGGATCTGGCTGGATCAGTACCTATACTCTAACAAACATATAGATACTGCTCTAGCCTGAGCCAGAGCGGCCTTTGCCTTGACAAAGAGACTTTTTCAGCAGTCAACTCGATGCCAACGTAAAGTTCATCTGCTACACAACCCTCATTCGGCCTGTCCTTGCCTATGGATGTCCCGTTTGGTTCAACATCGGAACAAGCTTAATGGAAAATATTCGGGTTTTCGAGAGACGATGCCTTAGGGCTTGTCTCCAATTATATAGAACTCCAGAGTCTGAGTACATAAAATTCTATAGTAATCAAGTCCTGTACAACGGGGATCAGAGTGGATAACTTTCTGTTAAAGCTTATTCGGAGTTAAAATGCAAGTGCAATGACTTCGAACAACAACTTGATCTCCGGGGCTTTTTACCCCAATTATATGCACCATGAGACAGTTCGCATTAAGGGCTTTACCCCCTGAAGAAGTCTGGCCCACGATAGCTCACCGGAGACTCTCAGATTTAGTAGGGGGATTTCAGAACGCGACATGTCGAAAGGCAACATAAACAGTTTGGTGGTTGGACAAAGACTAGAGCTCTATCGACTTTTAGTAATCCTGAGTGAGCTTAAGGCAATTTGAAAGCTTGTCCTATCAGCTTTAGCCGGATTATATATGTTTAAGGTAGGTTACGAAGTTATTCTGGTATTGTTGGTTATTTTTAATGATAATTTAAGATCAGTTAAGATTTTAGATGAATTTTTAGTTAAGTTTTTATTTAAATTATTGGGTTTAATTTACGAAATACATACCAAATTCCAGACATAAATATTTTTCTTAATATTTAAATGTCGAAAGACATAATTTTCAATTTGTTAGGTTTAGCTTATACCGCCCGAAGAGGGCCTGTGAGATAGTCTATACATAGTTCAATTAATTAAGCTAGCATTAAGCATTTTTGTCTAGCATGCGGTGGAAAATGAAATTAATAAATAAAAATTCATTTAAATGATATGAAATAGGCACTCTATAAGCCGAAAAGTCGTTGTTGCGCTCGCCATAATTTGTCCACTTTGTTTTTTGTTTCAAAAAATACAGTGAACGGAGAGCGATTCATTGATTATCTGTATCAAAAAGAATTGTCTAAAAGACAAATAACTACAGAGGGCGCAACCTGCCATCTTTAGAAAAGAACCTGATAATTGTCTACTTCTACTTCGTCTAATTCGAATTTGGACTACATTTTGTGCTGTAACCAGCAATTTAACCATTTAGTCTTGATGACTCAGAATCGTAAATTCGACCCGAAATTGCCGGAATAAGGCCGACTATGCTTGAGAGCTTTAAGAATCATTGTTTAGTATTAATAAAGAAATTGGCTTCCAGGCTGAACATAATCAGATACCTTTCATCAAAAAGAAGTTGTATACATATTAACACCCGTATAAATGTAACTAATTTAATTTTTTCTTTCCAAAATCGATTATTGATTAGTCATACTATATATGGAAAGAGTGTCTGATCAACATTAAAAATCCTCAATCCCTCTTATCATGCTGCAATACGATCCACGATCCACATTGTGGTCTTACAGAACAATACCTGTCAAAAATATGCTGACAGAAGGGGAGTTTTCCTCAATTGAAGACCGAATAACAGAGTTAACGACAAGGCTCATCCCAAAAATTTGTTAATCGTAAAGCACTGCTATCAAAATTTCAAGCCGCAAGTAGATCCCTTGACTTTTTACACTGCATTATGCTTCGCAAAAAATATCGGTATTGTCATAAAAAAATTGTCTGTCGAAAAGCACCCTCCTTGGCTCTTTTCTGAAGACGCAATCAACACCAGTCTTGCTAAATATGCGAAAGGGCAGACATCCGAGACCACATATCTGCAGCTCTTCAAAGAACTCATGAGTAACTACAACAAATGTTCTTATAACATTCTTTATACCGATGGTTCAAAATGCGATGAAGGTACTGGTTTCGCAATCATCAACTCGAATGGTCAAGTTTTTTCTGCTGAAAAACTTCCGAATTATTTTTCAATCTTTTCCGCCGAAGCTATAGCATCACTCAAAGCAACAGAAATGACGGTTTCATCAAAAAAAAAAGAACTGTAATTTGCACTGAAAGCCTCTCCACCCTCAATACAAAACACCGCAATATAAAACACCGTCTCAGCGTGATAAATAAAATTATGGACAACATCATTTTCCTTCGATCCAAGCTGCTATTGGTCTGGATTCCAGGACATGCTGGAATAAAGGGAAACGAGCTAGCAGATCACGAGGCAAAAGCAATAACATCAAATTCCAATGCTGAAGTCAGTTAATATCAAACCTTCAAAAACAAATTCCTACTGTAAAAATAAAATAAAAGAATCATGGAGCTTGTACCAACACCATTACCGCTCAATCAAACCAAATGGGTCTCCGGCAAAATATCCAATAAATACCGAGCGCAAGATGAACAGATGCTACGGCTGCGACTTGGACATAATCAGTTAACACATAGCCACCTTCTCAAAAGGAGACACACCTCCAAAATGCTCTTTTTGTTGTGCAAATAAAATACTGAACATAAAACACCTAACATTCGAATACAATACAATTAAGTCACTTTGCATTTCTTTTTATAATAATAATCAGAAAACTCTACTTCAAGTTACTTTTTTTGAAAATAGTATCTTACATATATTAACACTAAGTTTTTTACAATAACCTCTGTGATCCAAGTCGAAAGCCGTTGTAGCTAGTGCCGTAGTTTTTATGATATTATCTGTACATTTATGTAAAGACTAATAGAATAATAATAATAATAATAATATGCTTGAGTGGATCTTCATCGGTTGGATTCTGGTTTTCTTTACACCCTGTCACTATCTATTTGCTTTTATCGTTTAGCAGCTCTTCAGTAACTTACATTTTAATTCTTTTTGTTTATAACAAGACTAAAAACAAGAAATTCGGGACCAAGCATAGGCAATCAAAAATAAACAAATAAATCAATTTAAATGTCTATCAAGCGTCCACAAATTCCCAGACACCAAAGAATAAAAGTCAAAGTCTTCACCAAAATCCGTCAGATAAAAAATCATCTCGCTCAAATAAACCATAGATAGCGGACCGATGCGATGCAACTTGACGTACTAATAAAGCTTTAATGTCGTGGCGGCCGGCGGCGCATGCTTCCTAATTGCTTCAACCATAAGACATCTTAAAGAACGATTATTCAATCTTTTGCCATAACAAATCTGTTGGGTTGTACGTGAGAAATGAAAATACGAGAAACATGCGGCGGCCGGCGTTGAGAAATCAATTTGGATACATTTTTTTCAAAAAAAAGTAAAATGTTGCTACTGCATCAAAGCCGATCCGTTAAACATAATTGTTTTTATGGTGCGCGAGACTTTATTGCGCCCATGATGCAATCCGAGGTATTAAATGGATGACCGGCATGCGCCACAAAGTCGGTGTAACTGTCGGTTAATGGGTAGAAGAGTGCATCCATTTGATCTAGATTTGGAGTTCAAGAGTGGACTGGATATTAAGAATTTTGTGCCAATACGTATTTTTATCTTTTGAGAAAACAAAAACAGTGAAAGGTTCTTTATTCTCCGAAAAAAATATTTTTTTTGTTTTTTGTTTAAATTTTTACGTCGATTGTAATATTTTTTTGCAAACTATTAATCTGATAAGAAATAATAAAAAAATGTACTTTATTAACTTAATTTGATAGAATTTCATTGAAACATATGTTCAATTTGATAATATATTATATTATTGACTTGTCGATGATCACCCGGGGCCTAAGATATCTTGGTTATGGTACGATCGTTAGCTGATTGAGGCCTTGAATCTCCGCATTCGGGTGGTTTTGAAGTCCTTGTATGATTTTTCGGTTTATATAAACTCTATTGGAACTATCCGTGCGTTTTCGGATAACATGGTGTTAGGATAATACTTCCGTGTAGTTGGGTGTCGCCACAGTCCTGTGCATGAACGAAGTATTCTTCTTTTGGGATCTTTCTCTTTGCATTTGGAGAGATGGTGAAGCAAACTGGGCAACCGTGTGTTATAACTGGCCTGATGAGTTGCTTGTTAAGAAGTTGTTTTGTGCTTTTTGTAAGACCATTTTTTTCTTCAACAACGGGTATACCAGATGCAGGGTGTAATTGACCTTCTTCAATATATTGCACCCATGCTGGTTCAACTTGAAGCTCTCGCTGAAATTTATTCCCAAGTACATGATCATTGAATCAACCGCAATGAGTGTGTCTTCCGGGAGGGTGATCTGAATGTTCCGACAACGAGTCGCAAATTTGCGTCTTCCTCTCGCTGCAATTGTCGGTATCCTTCAACGTACGAGCTCGGTTCACCGTCTTCGGGAACATGGACTCTGTTCAACGGAATCCCTCGTTTAGCACAAGGAGGGAAGATAATATTAAAAAAAGTGAAAATGCGTGTATTTGACAATTGGGCTAAAAGTTCAAACGTAAAAAACCAAAAAAATTGCTTTTTCAGGAAAAAAGTTACTTAAATTTGGTTTTAATTTCTCAAAAACAAAACAAAAACTTGTTGGCGCCCGGTTCTTAAGATCTGACTAAAAATGAATTAAATAATTAAAAAAAGTTGCACTTTATCATAAAAAATTCTGTAAAAATTCAGTCTAAAGATGTTTGAAAAGAATTTTAATTTAAAATTTTTATTTCCTTAAAATTGAGTCAAAGATACAAAGAAAGGGATTTTAGCCATCAAGTAAGCTTTAATACATTATTGTAAGTGGTTTTGTTGATTTTTAAGTATATTTCTTTTAATTTGAGTCAATTTTACGAAAAATTGAACCTCCTGCCTGAACCCACTCCTTTCTTCCTATCTTGAACTAACCTCCTCGTCCCAGCATTTTGTTGCATCTTACGCTGATCACCATGTTCATATGGTATATCACATGCGAATTCAGCTGTAGAAAATTATGTTTTAAATGACTTTAAGACCTTCTCTTAGGTTCCTCTTTGCTGCTGAATTACATTTCGTTCATGCCATGAAGCACTTAAACTGCAAAATTCAGGTACGTTTAACACAAAAAAAGCGCCGCTTGATCGAAATTTAAAACTTAATCTAGGTCATACACACTATGTTGACTTTCCACAGAAAAAGTGTTTCGGTGATCCTTTCAGTGAAACACCTGGCGCAATACAAACCTCTTAGAACAATGTTTGCATGATGAAGTCCTCGGCTAGTAATCGAGTTGTCAAGCCTTCCTTCAACCAACAACCTTTCATTCTGAGGCGGTTATAATGATGGACCCAAAAGCCCACAAGAAAAGATAAGTATGAGCGTGTGGTAAATTTGAGTTGCATGAATCAACACAACCACATAAATATGCATCAACAATATCTCGCAACAATTGGCAAATTTAACACTTTCTATTGTGATTGTTGGTAAAAGATTTTTTTATTAAAAATTGTTTTCAAATATTCGTACACATATCCGTATTTGTGGTTCTTCCATGCTCATTGAACCTGAATTGAAAGTCACACACTTTAAAATCATTAATTTGATTTTTTTTTTAAAACCACTCAAAAAGTGTGAAGATTACTTGAGGGCTCTAAGCCGTTTACCCATTATAGAGGAGCTCTTGTTTAACATTGATACCACAACTTAAGTCTATGAGATGTTTAAACGATACGATGTTTACAACTTATACGAGTTGCTGGAATACACAAGCGTTGATAAATATTGTGGTAAGAGCTTTCAGAAAGATACGATATGCTTGCTTCGATAACTTATTGTCACTTTTTGGTTGTTGCCAAAAAGTCATTTATAAAAGGACTGTGTTTATCGACAATTAAGGGAAGAATGCTCAGGTTCATAGTCCTCAAATTATTAATATTATTATTTTATTTCGTGAGCAAAAATTATAATATTGTAGGCCTGCTACCGATCAATTTATAGTACAGAGATATCTGTTTTTCAACTGAAAAACTTAATTTATGCTAGTGGCAAATAAATAAGGATAAATTCTTTCAAATACTTTAAAGGGTAACTACGAGCACAAAACCCTTGATTTGGTTAAGGAAAATAAATACTTATATAATAAATTAGTTCGGTTAGTGATTTAATAATTGCAATGAATTTTATTACCGACATATTAAATATTAAGGAAATAATTAACTTATAGAATGAAATATCAAATATAAAATAAATAAACAGTAAATAAATCAATAAGTAATTAAATAAATATTATAAATAAGTCAATAAAAATTATAATAAATAATAATGGAGAAAAAAATGGATATAAGTATTTTTACCATAATCAGCAAGTTGTGTCGTTTCATTGAAATAAATATATTTGTTTTGATAAATAAAGTAAATTTATAATATACAAACATCATGTGCTACGAATCTGGAAAGGCGCACCTGATAAAAAAACGTCTCCTTGAATGATCGTATTCTGTTAAAGATAAATTCACAAGACATTGGCCGTTTGTGCAGATATAAAGTGGAATGCTGCCGCGAAAGGTTAAACATAATTTTTATTAGTTTATTTTGCGATATTTAGATAGAACTTTACACAATTACTCCAAACTATACAAGAGAATTGACTTAAATGTGACTTTTTATATAATAACTTTATTGTCATTTGAAAGTTGGGATTTTCTTTCTATGAAGGGATATAATAATATTTTATTGTGCATCATGAGCACTTTAGAAATCTATTTCAAGTCAAGGCGAATTCCCAAATATTTAAGGGAAGACTACCACTCCATTCGTACTTCATTTCAAATTTATAGATTACGCGGAATGAAGCAAGGTTTTCTGGTAAAAATGATGGCCTGAATCTTCTCAATACAATGTTCGCCAAGGTATTGACGAACACCGTGTCATGAGCGTATATTGATGAACTGCTCTTTGCGGTAAATCATCATTGAAATATATTAAATTCGAGTGGCTGGAATCGACATAAACTTTGAAACAATGACTTGATTAAAAGCTATGCACAATTTTTCACATACAAATATGATGGAAAATTAAAAAGCTACATTTTATACTATAAACCTTTGTGCCACACAATATCGAATGCTTTCCGTTCGACTTCCCATTTGAGAAGCTCCTTTTCACGCTGTTGCTTATTCCAAGAACTTGTTAGGTTGTGCTGTACTACCGTCGAAATCCGAATTGTTCATTCGGTTTAACGTAGTATTCTTAAAAATTCGTTGACATATTTTGCTTAAACTGCTCAATAAGCTTATTGGCCCTGAGCTTTCGAGGTTTTCCTCTTTTTAAATTGGTATTATCTTTCCAACTTTTCAATCATTTGGAAAGTATTGCATCTTAAGGCTAGCGTTTTTGAAAACGTGAGGTATTTTAAGCCACTCTTTGGAATGTTTTCGATAAAAATAATTCTTATTCAATTCTAGACCACTAGCTTTCCTGAACTAAGAATAGAGCGGTGCGCCCCGAATGATGAATCATTGCAAGTGGCGAATCCGCAAGGTGATTCAATCTGTGTCTGTTCTGCGTCTTTTTGGTTTTTCACCTGCGAAGATAAATTGATTGCGAAGGTATGGCACGGGCAGCAGAATGATAAAGTCCTTGCTAGTTTATGTCAACTAATGGCGTACAAAATACTGCGAACTCTGCGAATGCAAATAAATCGATATGACATATTCTGCCCCTATATTGACTCGACCCATGGAGCACATGTTTGTTTTAAATCACTACACATTTTTATTATTCTTCAAACCCCTCTTGTGGCTATGTGTAAATGCATTATAAGGGTAGTCATAGCCCCTTGAGAGAGAGCAAACTGTCAACTTGACATTTTCCCCTGGACAATGATGAGTATTTTGAACCATGCAGGTTTGAAAATTTGAATGAAAAGAAGAAGAGAAAACTTTAAATTTGAGTGACTCAGAATAAAAAAAAAGGAAACCTAGTTTTCAGTGGACGTTCAACGAGCAAATCAATGCCCATTCTCTTGTTATAGGGACATGAGAAAACTTCAAAATTTGATACCAAAATATCTCCACGCAATTTGGAGCTACATATATCTCCTCTGGGTCCAAAGTTATTCAAGTCGACATCATGCACTTAAGGTTTTTTGTTTTGTCAATAGACCACATAAAATTAGAAAGATAAATCTTCCCTCAAAAACAAAATAATCAACCCCAAAAAAAAATAGCATCCATTCCCATAACACTCTTACGACGGAAGTGAAAAGAATTCGGTGCTATTACTCCAACTGTCACTCCACACAACAGACGTATCTCAATCTGTTTGGATCCACATAAATCGCGTCCGATGAGAGTGTGCAAAACCTTCTGCGCTTGCGTAAAATCGTCTACTAAAATAACACACAGGCTACACCGCTATTTATTTCGACCGAACGGCTTTTGTAAACGATCTTTTATAAGAAAGTCCAAAAACAAAGAAAGATAAATTGATGAGAATTAGTTGATGTTTGTTTATTTGAATTTGCTAATAATACCTTTCATTTTTATTATTAAAAATGTTATAAATAAATTAACATTTGGTTGTGGAACTCCCACACTTAATTTTGTTTTCACCAAGGTTTACTTTGCTTGAAAGCCATGGTACTGAATTTCAGTAAAAGTTTTAGTTATAGCGTTTGTGTAGGAGTGTGTTTCCCTCCAAAAGCTTAGCAGTCAAATGAAAGTATTGATGGTTTTATTTTTTTGTTGTGAAAGGGTTTTTGTTGCTAATTTTGAATGTGCGAAATAATACAATGGAGCACGGATTATCTAAATTGACTGTGATATTAATCGAGACCCTCAGCGAAACCAGTAGTTTAATCAAGCTTTTGACATCACACAACGAGTACACTAAAACTAACGCGAATACCACAAGTCTTGAACTTGAGGCTTATTGTCCTGCTGGAATAAGAAATTGAAGGCTGTTTTTCATCGATTTCAGAACTGCCTTTGATACCATGGACCGTCGTTAACTATTTATCTTCAAGCTGTACAAATACAGAATGTCGCATAAATTTGGTCACGTTAAGGAGCAGTCCAAATGGTGCGGTGATCTATTTACGTTGTCTGATCGTAATGTCATTGCAATTGCAAGTTTATCTGCCCTTTTACTGCCCTTGATGTTTCTATGGCCAGGGATTGTAACACGACAACCTCCACTTAACCTCCACTGGAATTTTGGGTCCCTAGAACCTTTATTTTTTAAAGCATAAGGTCACTGTGACTGTGAATTCAGACCGGCAAATGAACATGTTGGAGGATTTTTTCCCACGGCTTGATAAATTGTGCTTCGGGGACATTTGGAGAAATGGCTCACACTTCAACGGCACCGGTACCAGTTTTGAGGGAACACTTCCCGGGGCGCCTTGTGCCACAACTCAATAAACAATTTGGAGGTGCATATTAAAAAAAAAACAGTCAAGTGTGAGTTTGACTCCCACACGAAGGGTTTCGTACCACTCTACTCTATGCATAATTTTTCTCAAAGCAACTCACATATCCATTTAAATATCTATTAACATACGAGTAAGCCAAGTAATGTTGTCATGTGACCTGACACCTGGCAGTTATTTTCTGACACAGAGTAAGAGGTCGAAATCGGTTTACGTGCAATATGATATATGAAAAATATGCTCTTTAAACGTTCATTCATGAATTAAAAGTATCTGAAATTAATAGATTTTTGATGTAGACTTATTGTAGAAATCTGTGAATCTATGATTCCCAGCTACTGAAAATTCGTTCGGAATTCATATAATGAATGTTAAAACTTAGTGGTGTTAATGCGAATTCCAATTCGCTGCTTTAATGCGTGTCAAATCCGTATACGTATTTTGCTGTCGCTGAATTTATCGCAACTAAAGATATTATTGATAATGGTTTTTTCTTGAAAATAAATGTCAACTGTTTAATCGTGTTTAGATATGTACGATGCTTAAGGAAATCTTTTGCATACAGTAGCGTGGTGCGGAACCCTTCGTGCGGGAGTCAAACTCGTACTTGGATGCTTTTTTTAGAACCGCGTTTCTTTCTATGATTCCATCTGTACCCGCCAGACATGTTTAATAATAATTCAATGGCTTTTTTGCAATCGTATGACTTCACTAGCGACTTCGAACTTTATAATAATTTTTTTTTTTTAATTCTAAAGTCATGAAATTACAAATCATTTGTTGCAATCAATTATTCAAGTCCATTGAAGATATGACGCTCCAAATACAGAATTTATTTTTGTTATTTAAGATATACCAACGCTTCATAACGTTCACAGACCAAAATTTTACACAAGCTTTTATCTGTCCGCAAACCTAAAACAATGCTCACCGAAAAGAGATTTGACCAAAGACAAGCCGTACTAATATTGTCGAGAACAGTGTAGTTTTCAGATGGTTACTTATCATGTAATCAAATCAAATGGATCCGTGCAGTAGTTTTGAAGTTAAAAGGGACACCGACTTTGAAAACGTGAGCTGTAGGGAAAACGCTTAAAGGTTTTGAACACTAAGAAATCTGGTATAAAAAGTTCATAAGCATATTTTATCGGCTTACCCCATACTAAATCATCAATGACAGCTCCATAAAGGATGTTGCTTGTTCTTGGATGTCTAAAGCACTGACGAATCTGAGTCAGTTGATCGCGCCCGTCAAGACCACTTGATCCACTATTGATTTCCATGTCTTGCATGACGGGTAGTAAAGCAAAAGAACCTTCATTGTAGACTCTGGCTGCCACATAAGCTGCAATTTGAACGATGACAGAGGTTCCACACAAGTTTTTTCACTACTGAAAAATTATAACCATAAGGTTTAGAATTCACTTACCCGGAGTAAGCTTTAAAGGCACGGTCGCCGTGAGTAAAATGTCCTGTAAAGTAACCGATTAATGAGGTGACGACGAATAAAGATGAAAAGCCTCTTTTTTCCATGTTCCGTCGCCTGATACAGTGAGTTTGTCGGCATCTTCAGTATTTTTCTCTTCGGCTGTTGTTGATAAAAACCTACTAGATACTTTACCAGAACTTTTTCACAGCCAACTAATCCAAGGCCTAATATCCTCATTACTAAAACAAACCGATACTTAACTTCGAAAAAACCAGAGTTTACTCTTGCACAGATGGAACATTTGTAATCTTTTCACAGGTTTCGCACTTCACTTTGATGTTAAATCCAAGGCCTTCTCTCTTCGACGAATGAAAATTTATTTTCAATCACATTTCACACACTTCACTAGCGCAGCAATTGTTGAAAACACTAAAAAAAATTCAATTATCCTGCAATTTTTTTCAAGAACCTACTTAACTAGATTTGCAACGGTCACTTTAATTTTTTTAGTTGACGTGCTACTTGTTTAAGTGCCTTCGTTTTTACGTTCTTGCGGATGTACAATTTTTCTATGTCGGGATAATCTCTCCTTCTAATTTTGTATGCATTTTTGAAATAATTTAACACAAAACTTAATGAAAACGAAGCTTAAATGATGCGAAAATAGGAACGCACACATACGTCTGCTCCGTTTGTATTTAAATCAAAATTTCTATGAATATAACTGGGGGGTAAGATAAGGTATTAGCGATGCATCTGCACGGTTAAAATAGCGCTCTGTGGCGGGTAGGGATTAAAATCTGCCAGGTATAAAAATAGTCGTAACATCGTCAAATTTGCTCCAATCGACTTGAAATTTTGACACAATATTCTAAATTTTATGCATTCAATTTGAAAAAATGCAAAATAAAATACAAAAAATAATAGTTTCCTCCCATTAACATTTTATTAAATGTGTTATTACCAAGTGAAACACTGATCTACTCTTGAAGCAGTACAAATTAATAATCATGTCACTAACTTAATCAGATATAACTATGACCATGTAGATAAGCCAAATCAACTTTAACTCCAAATTAAATTTAATAAACAATATAAACTGATCACATTTTGATTTGATTCCTTAATGACATACTTTCATAATCTCAGTCTCAGATTCCCACGATTTTCAGAGTGAGTAGCGAAATTTTTTTAGAAAAATCGTTCTCCCAAATTCATCGGGTACCTGAGATGTTATTCACAAGCAACAAACCTTAGAATTAAAAAGTTAATAAATATGTATAAAATGCGACCTTTTAAAAAAAAAGTCATCAAGATAGAAGGTCAAATCAAAGCAAACCCCCAAACAATATCGGTGGTATATTGACGTTATAACTTTCTGTCTAATTGTTAGATTACTGGTTCTTTTGACATATAAAATGCTTAACGGGAAAAAAGATTCTTGATTTGAGGGACACATCTCAAAATCACAATAATAATAGGACTACCGGTTGAAATTGTCGTTATTGCAGACAACTTCATATCTATTACTCTGAGGTGAATTTTGACCATGACAGCTGTCACATCAGAAACTTCATGTCATTATCTAATTATTTCAGTCTAGGTTATTGGTCATTAGTAAAAACACACAAGTTTTTGTAAAGCAGTAAAATGTCCACATTCGTGCCATCAAAACAACATTTGCGGGAGATTTTAATATGCTTCTTTCATTTAGAGAAAAAAACAACCGAAGCGCATCAATTGCCTACCGAAGCTTACCCGGGCTATACTTTAGACGTAAGAATGTGTCAGTGGTGGTTTAAGCGGTTCAAAGATGGTGATTTCGACACCGAAGACAAAGAACGCCCCGGCCAGGTGAAAAAGTTTGAAGGCCATGAATTGGAGGCATTGCTCGATCAAGATCCGTCACAAACGCAAGTAGAACTCGCAAAATCACTTGGCGTCGGTCAGCAAACCATTTCAGATCGTTTGAAAGCAATGGGAATGACCCGAAAGGTAGGACATTGGGTGCCGTATGAATTGAAGCCACGACACGTCGAACGCTGATTTTGCATGTCCGAAATGCTGCTTGAGCCTCACAAAAAGAAGTCTTTTTTGCATCGAATCGTCACTGGTGATGAAACATGGGTACATTACGATAATCCAAAACGTCGGGCAACGTATGGATACCCTGGACATGCCTCAACATCGACGGCCGTTCAGAATATTCATGGCCTGAAGGTTATGCTGTGCATTTGGTGGGACCAGAAGGGTGTTGTGTATTATGAGCTGCTAAAACCGAATGAAGTAATCACAGGCGAGGTCTACCGACGAAAATTGATGCGTTTGAGCCGAGCACTGAAGGAAAAACGGCCGGAAACGGTCGCAAGACACGATAAAGTTATTTTGCAACATGACAATGCTCGGCCACATGTTGCAAATGTCGTCAAAACTTACCTTGAAACGCTCAAATGGTATGTCCTGACCAGCACTTCCGTCATTTCGATGATGTCAAAAAATGGATCGATTCGTGGATTGCGGCCAAACCGGTCGAATTTTTTAGAACGGGTCTCCATGAGTTCCCAGAAAAATGGGAAAAATGTGTGGCTAGCGATGGGCAATACTTTGAATATTGAATTTATAGTATATCTATTTTTCTTCAATCAAGCATTGATTTTTGAAAAAAACGACATTTTCAAGCGGTAGTCCAATTAGTATGGTTTCAAATACGTTCTGAAAAGATATCGCAGCCACAAAAAAAGACATGCGTTTGAGAACTTTAAACAATTAAGTCTTACGCTGCCTCGTCAAAGAATCCAGAATTTTTGAAAATTAACTAGCTGAACAGAAAGACATTTTTTCTTCTTTGAATAAAAAAAGTAAATCTTTAAAATCGAGTCAAAATGTCATGTTAACTAAATGATATTTTTCGTTAACTTAAATTAAAAATGCCAGTAACTATAAAAGTATTTAATTCACATCTTGGAAGGAACCATTTTGTCTACTGCAGTGGTTTAAGGTGCACAACATCTTTTGTTTAGTTGCCTGTCGTGAAAACAAATAAACAAATAAGTCTGTTGGTTTTGCGGCACCCAAACATGTGACGTAAAATTATTGACCATTCGAAAAACACGAATTTTCCAGATAATTATCGCGAACATCCAACGACTGTCCTTGCGGTTTTTCTGTCGACATTGCAATTGCAAGCCGAACTGAAAAATGCAACCGCATGAAGTAAAATGGCATGTCAGTCGGATTCATTGGAATGCGTTTATCGAAATGTCTTCTCCTTTGTTTCCTCGTAGGCTTGCAACTACACAACTACACCGCGCAACTTTTTTGATGTTTTCGTCAGTAAAAATCTTGTTTAATCCATCATTAGAAAGAAAAATAAAACTTAAAGGAGTCAAAATATTTTAAAGTGGCAAAATTTTAGACTGAAATGAACTCAAAAGAATTCAACTCAATGATTTATGACTTCAAAAAGACTTCAAAGAACAAAAGCACTCTTCAAACTTGAAGCCATTTGATTGCTTTTAAAAACTCGAAACATAACGACTTCAAATTTCATGGGGAAAGCACATGGAAGTTTAAGTTTTTGGGTGATGTCTTTTTATTTGAGTCAAAAAACCAACCAAAAGACTGGGATTTAGTAGAATGCAGGTCAAGAATAATGCATTCTTTTATAGTTCGTGTGTCTGCTGCATTTGAGGAAAGATGTTCTTTACCAGTTAACGGAAATTAAAGACTCCAGGTTAGCCGTATAAATTTGATTAAAATTTTTTTCGCTCTACAAAATTCATTTGATATTTGCAACTCATGCTGGATTTGGAATTCAGAATATTCAATAATTAATCTCAAAGTTTGCTCTTTTAATGAATGAAGTTTTGGTATCATGCTCTATTATATGACATACGATTCCGGATTCTCGAGCTGACACACATGATAATGTGTGTGACTTAAGAAGAAAATTCGATATCAATGCTACCCGATTTCAACACCATCCCTACAGGGGGTGATGTCAACACACGGATGTAACTTTCAACTTTCATAAAATGATTAATTTACAATTAACATCATTATTTATGTATCCATCCATCTGTCATGGTTAGTTAGCAATATTTGCACTACGCTACATCTTTTCGAGTAAAGTTATTCAACAACAATAACTATAAACGTGCTGCAATGCCATTAGCGCATTAGAAAGGACAGATCGAAAGTTATTGTTTGAAACAATCCAAAAACCTGATCAACAAAAATAAATGTACGCCAGCATCTGAGAGTTTGGCTCAAATTTAATCCATAAAAGGGAGCGAAACTGAAACTAGCTCATCTTCCGGCTAATCTAATTAAATACGTGAATCTCAAGACGAACTTCACCACCAAATCTCCAGTTCGATCGTGTATAATACCTTTTTGGGGAAATGCTATGACGTTGGAATTTCCCTACGTCAGAAACATTGTAAAAAATGAAGAAATAAATTAGGAGAAGAAATATGATCGTGTGTTGCGTGACTTTTGAGTCGCCGGTCTAAACAGATTATGCAATCGCATTCGAACTCCAGTTGATTGAGCCAAAAGCATGCGCTCGACTACATAATTTACATAACAAGTTCCACCGAAAATGTTGAACGCATCGATTCCCGATTCCAATTCGTAGGCTTTCGATAAAAGATGAAGAGACCGAATAAAAACGAGGGAGATACTTTTTCAATCTATTTTTATGCTTCGTTCAGTGTTGCCGTGTAATTTTTTATTTTTTACTTCAAAGCACTCTTACAAAGCTTAAATTTAACGTCATTTTTGAGTTCTTTTTTTGAAACTCGTCTATTTCCACAGAACAAGCATTTAGAAAAACAGAACTTTACCATATTTAACTTTTATTTGAGAAGGAAAAAGTGAACCGAAATTTGTATTTCTATCTTATTGAGAGAATACTCTCCCACGCTGTGTATTTCCCACTGATTACAAGCTGAACCAATTCAAGAACAATGCCAATCGGTACCTCTTCTTTCTTCCCTCCTGATACCTATCATACGGGTTTTTGAAAAAAATCGGTTCTGCTTCAGTTCGATCTAGACACCAGTAGTTATAGCGATTTTTTCTATTGACATTATCGATATCTCTTGTTCGATTATGTGAGCTTTATGACTATGGCCTTTCTCGTAACCTGATGAATAATAGGAAATTGACCGATATTTTTACTATTCTTTACAATTTTTTTTTTGGAAAACGTTCTTATTTTACGAGAAAAAGAATAATTGAGAGATAAAATATATTATAACAAGCATGAGAAAACTCTCGAGAAGTTCGGACGACAAATTTGCAAAACAGCAGAAGCAACATTTCATCAGCAGTCAAGAAGAATAGAGTCCATGGTGTCTGAAAAAACTCAGTTAAAATCCTTGGAAGAAGATTTAAAAAGGAATAGTCGGATTTGACGAAACGAGAGTCAATTCTTTAAATCAGATGGGAAGGAACAATATTGGTATCGCCGGAATAACACTGATCATAAACATCAAATCAACCAAGTCTAGAAGCGCTGGAGCAGGAAGGTGTCGAGGTATTAATTTCATGGCACAACATACAGGTCCAAAATATGAAATTTATAGATTTGAATGAACATCGGAGTCAACAAAAGAGGGATCCAATACAGTTTTTTAAAAATGACAGTTCCAAACGAGGGATACCACGACCCTGATTTGAATCAATTCGCTTTCGGGAAACTGAGGGTGCCGCAACACTGAACGCCAATAACAATGTGCTACCCATTCCAAAAAGAGTGCGATATGAGAATACCTGCTTTTGGACTAAATGCTGATATTAAGCCAAGTAAAAAAAGAGTTGCAGAAGCGTACGAATGCGGGCTTTTCTTGCATGCCATATGGAAGTTCCTGTAAAAGATCTTTTATTTCGAATTCAAATATTCGAGTTCTCTAGAGGATAGAATTGTTTTTAGAGGGACGTCTCTGTGTTTTCGTAAGATCGGCCGAATTTTCCCGTCTTTTTTATTTTGAGGACAAAAAAAACTTCTTAATAGGAAATTTCATTTGACGCGTAATTGAACCTGGATAGGTTTCCGTTGTGTTTAATTAAGTGTGACAAAACAACCATCAAAAGACTGTATAATTTTCCGTTTCCTAGAAAAGAAAACAAGTTCTTTATATTCATATGGTATTGTAAAAATAAATCCATTATAAATATGTACTCTGCAATATTTACCGGATTGTCGTTTTTGTCAGAATTTTTATTAGAAAATATCCGTCCAAAACTCGAACGCGTCAATCAGATTTCATTATAATTGACCTCAGTTTTTAATCGCATCTGTCAAGTTCTTCCCAAAGCAGCTGTATTGGGTTCAGGTCCGATGATTGTGAAGCCCATTTCATATATCCACAATTCCTCGATAAAACTATAAGAACATTTCAAATCATTTCTTGCTTATTAAGCGCAAGTCCGATGCTGTGGCGTATTCTTCTAAGATTCCACAATTCCCTTATTCATAATTCCACAATCCCCTTATTCAAATTCATCGTAATGATACGGTTTTGGTATTCAAAAAAGTCGGAAGATAAACATCAGCAAATTATTAGGATTTTATAAAAAGGTACTATCTATAGCAGATCGCCAAAATCAAACTATAACGTCCAAAATTTTAATATTGCGAATCGTCTGTCCATAATACTTTTGGTATCAAATCCAGCTGATTGATATCATTGTTCAATCTCCTTCTATCAAAAAACCAAATTGATATACTCACGTCAAATACCTGGCTACAAAGGCAGGTTTTAATATCCTTATGATCAGCTCAAAATAAGGAATTAAGGTACAACTTTGTTCCACTGACATGGTAAACTGAACTACTTTAACAAACTCTGACTAGCCCAAAACTGAATCCTTTTATCGCCTGAAATCTATAGAACGATTATTAGACCTACATATAAAAAAAAAATTATCGGAATTATCCTCGCACTGCTCAATCCTGCTTAAGCCTCATACAACCGAAAGAAAAATGTAATATTTTATACCGTCATCATGTAAGAAGCACCACAAGAGCACAATGGCAACACTGCCCATTTTGATGCACAACGCACGCACGCATTGATCTTCATCATCTCTTGGATTCAATTTCTTATCTCTTGGACTTAAAAGAGAGAAGAAAACGAAAAATGTATCTAACCACTTTTGCGAAGGTGTTCCAACGTCTTTGTGGTTAGATAAAATGATTAAGAGATTCCTATCTCGATATAAAAGTTAAAGTCTTCTGCCAATTGGCATTTAGTTTGAATTTAGGTGTCAACTGGTGAAGTGCGATTGTGTTTTTGATTTACTATCGGTGGTGTTGCGTTTCAAAATTGTTTCAAAATGCGTGCAATCGTTGTGAGTAAAAGTTTAAACATTTGATTTGTATAAAGATCGTGAATAACGTAGAGATTTTCTTCCTTAAGGTAACACTTTTCGTGGCATTAGCCTCTGCAGCTCCGCAGTACAACTATCAGTTTCCAAGTTCAATTGGTCCATCAAAAAGCAACAATAACCAGAATCCGGAAGCACAATCATTGCTGAGGGATGTTTTACAGAACCAACAACTTTCTCAAGCTATACTTGGATCTAGTCCTGCTGCTAGTCAGCAAGCTAGCTATTCATCGTTCCGGCAACAGCAACAGTTTGCTCCACAGATTCAATATCAACGTCAGGAGCCGCAATTGCTCCAGCAACAGCAACAATTCAATTATCAGACAGCACCGCTGCCACCACTTGTCACGAAAGATATCTATGTCCATGCAGCTCCCGAGGAGCCAGAGGACAATTTTCTGGCTGCAAGACAAGCGGCCTTGCCTCCAAGGAAACTCTATCGGATTGTGTTTATTAAGGCTCCAACACAGCGAGTGAGTCCAGCCGCCTTGAGATTGGTACAAGCTCCGACCGAAGAGAAGACTATCATCTATGTGCTGAGCAAGAAGCAGGATCCATTGGAATTGCAGACTATTCTTCAGAACGCTGCACCCAAACCACCAGCCAAGCCAGAGGTTTACTTCATCAAGTACAAGACACCAGAAGAGGCAGCACATGCTCAACGTACTATTCAGGGTATGTGACAAATTTTTTAAATTATTTAGGTTGTAAAGGACTAGGGCTGGAATAAGTGTCATCATCAGACAAAAAAGTGTCAAATAAGTGAGTCTGTCTTGTGGGATATTTGACTCGCCTGTCAGGATTTTTGTCGTTGTCAACTCTGTGCTTGTCTCTCAGGCAGACAGGCTAAAGTAGACACCATTTAATGGACGGGCTTTCTTTTATAATCATCCCAAAAATGATAAGAAAATTACTGTTCGAAATTTTGAATCGGTTCAGTTTTATTGAAAAGAGTTTAAATTCCGATTTCTTATAGAATATTACTTCATTGAAGACATTGGCAGTAAGCCAGACTTTCATTTCGACCCCTATCTCACTAAAATCTTTGATCAATTTTATTGATGTGTGCCTGAATCTTGGCTCGATTGTTTGCATAGCTTCCGTTTCTTCTGACATTTCATAAAACAGATTCCAACGGCATCAAAGCGCGAGTCGTCTTAGAAGAGAACTGGCGGAATAATGCCGCCAATCGAATGCGTCTCTAGTGAGATTGTCAATTTCGAGCTGCTCCTAAGACCAAACAGAGAAGCGAAAACACGTTGCTGAGTCAATTAAAATTACAAGCGATCTCGTCAGAAAAGCTCAACAGATATTCAGTTCTTGAGAGACCTTTGGAGCGTTGAGGATTTCGTGTTTAGTCGCATACTTTCGGCAACAGCAATTCTCCGAAATCTGGTGATGAACATGGAAAAAAGTCTACATAAACTTGTGTACCCATTGGTGTAATTTTTTGACCGCAACTTTGCAACTTTGCATTTTGCTCTTTGGAATTGTTCAAACATTAATTCATTCACTCACTACCGCAACAGAATTTGACAAATGTCAGTGTCAAACAAGCATATGTTGCCAAGGCCAACCATCTTCCAACTTCGTATAGACCTAGTATTTTGACACGGCCGGCACAGCGTATGCTCACATACATAGTTTAAAATTATCAAAATCTTCTTTTGCAAATTTTTAGAAATTGATTTTTTACTTGGACATTTAAGAATTCTTTTCCTTCTTTTGCTCAAACCTACTTAAAGCGAAGTAAATTCCCGAAGATTCGACTGAATAGCTGAAGCCTATTCCCTCTACGTATGTTTGTTTGTTCATCATGTAGGTCTCAATCCATCAGGTAAGGAGCTCTGCGGTCATGATGTTTTACAAGCCATTAAGAACAAATATTTTCTTTAAGTATGATTGTTCCAAATATCGATCTATCCAATCTTCTAAGCTTGTTTAAGCATATCGCGACGCTTCAGAAGTTTAATTCAAGGATACATAATTCGATGATATATTTATGAAACTATGCGAATCAAACCTTAAACACTTGCATTGGTCGCCTTATTTGAAGGAAACCACCTTGACGTTGAGAGGGTAATCCCTTCGATCGGTGGCATAACCCACCTTCTAAGAAGAAAAATTTTTCTAGCACTTTCTTCTTAACTCGATCAGTACCGCAAAGTTTTCATCTACGTTCACCTTTCCTGTTAAAAAAAAAAGCTTACTCGGCAAATTTGGAAAAAAAAACTCTGTAAAGACTCGCCGTTTTTCTAGACCTCATTGACTGGGTGACGTAGTTTATTAAGTGCCTGCCTTTAATTGGGATCAATCCATAGGACCCATGTCTGCATCCTTGTTTTTGATTTTATTTTAGTCACCATTTGCCGTGAGTACGAAGTAAGTGTTCGTAGAGCCTCAAGTTCGTGTCGTTAAAATAAAGGCTTGTGAAGATGATATCATTGGCTCTGGTGTGAATGCAAAACACTAACAGCGGAGTGACAAAGCAGTCTTTAGAAAAACAAATGACAAGAATAAAATACTGCGAATCGAAAGAATACAAAAGACAAATAATTTTCTGTCCCTGTAAGGATTTCACTCATGAGGCAAACGAGACCAAAATACACTTGAGTTTCAAGTCACTGAAGAAATCTGCCACTACATCTCCAAATCCTTCAGCTCGCTTTCTGTTTAAACGCAATATAGAGGGACTCATAATCCCTTGTTCGAAAATCGCATTTGGTCAAAATGGCATGAATAAAAGGCGTAAAATTAAGTATTTGATGGGAAACGTCAAGTCTGGTATTCATTTGACAAGAAGCTTTTGCAAGATACTTTTGATCCATTGGAATTGAATTATTGTGTGATTTTCGGTTTCCATGTGCTGATGTGGTTGCTACTGTAACGTTACCACACAAGAAAAATAAATCAGTCCCATCACTCCATAATTAATTCCTATGTAAGAATGTATTTGAAATAATAAACAAACATTTATGAGAAAAGTTTTTTGGCTGCAGCTTTGCTATCAAATATCAAGCAATGTTCGAATTTTCGAACTGAAAAAAATGAAATAATACTTTAAAACCCCTTACATTTTTTTTTCGATAAATTAATGCTTATCGACGTTGGATGATATCTTCGAACTACTCTGTCAAGTTCGCCCACAAAGCAGTCTCACTGAATTGAAGTCGGGTATTTTGGCATGCCATTTGTGATTTTTCAGTGATCCTCTTAGCCCTTCCTGATCTTAATTGTGTTGAGGTCGGTATAAAGGTGTACATATTGCTACTTTCGACCATATAGGCACGCTGGATGTAAAGGCCTTTTTAATTTTGCAACTGATCTCAATTGTGATTGTGAACATTTAAACTCTTCAATATTGCTGATTTATCTTCATCGTCTCTATTTGATGTTAACTTTTTGCGCTGTCGACTTTTGTATTTTACCTGATTACCTTCGAAATTTACGGGCTAACTCGCAACGGAAGATTATACAACCTACTTTTCTTGTTCTTAAGAGACCTAGTCTACCCAAAAAGTACCTGAATTGCACATCTTAGTTCGTTCATAAATCATTGGATCTTAAAGCTATCAGTCAGCTTACCTAGGCTATTTGTAAAATTGAGCCAAATGAAGCTGTTACATCGTCTCGCAATCTTATATTTTTCGTGTTGAACTTGATTAATGTTTTATTACACAAATGTTCATGCTAATTAAGATAAAGTGTCAGTTTGCCGCTTCCCAGGTTAGCCAAATTTATGACAAAGGCGTTATATCATAAGTTAATTAACTTTATAGAGACCAGAAACATTATTACACACAATCCATTGTTTGACCCAAATTTTCGTCACACCATAGCATTAATATGATTTAGTTGTACAACAAGTTCCAACCTCATTTCGAAACCTGGATTCTCAAGCCTTAATCGAATGATTGATGTTAGTGTTGAGTCCACAATTATGTCTTTTGTGGCTTTGGTATTTTTCGGGTGAGAAAACTGAAATGGAATCATCTTACAATGCTTTAACTGATCGGGAAAGTAAAAAATTCTTAAATTTGTGTCTTCAGAGAAAAAATTCTTCAATTCTTTTGTCCGATTTGTAATGGAGCTTTTTCTCATGGTTTGGAAGAGATACGTTGCTGATTATGTTTGTACTAGATGAAGACACTCTCTCTCGACTTTAACTTCTCAAGATCGCTCTTGATGTATTCAGTTGTATCCGCTGGATTATGGTCCTGAAAATAAATGAAGTCCTTAAGTTGCTAGGATGACATACATATAGGTCATGTCACCTTCTCGGCATCTATACCAATCTGATCCGACAATGAAAAGTGATCGATATTTATGTCTATAACGATTTGGATATTTTTGCCACTTAGATTTATGAGATCAGTCGATCTTTTTCATACATGAGTTTACTGAACTCCATTGTCTATTAGTCCTGGCAGCTATTTACTTATCTATTTTAATGGGGGTTACTTTTTGGCACCCTAAAAAATATATAACCTCAGCTGCCCTCACCCCCAAATACATGGTCACTTGATATCCTCAGATTTTATCCGGATAGATCCCAGAGCCTTGAAAGCAACCTATCTACCAATGAAGTAGCTAATGATCATTTCCGCAGCCTATCCTGAAGGCAACTTATATCAACTTTTCTTTGTAGAAGATACTGACTTGGATCAGTCAGCGTAGAAGACTGTTGACAACCAATATGGGTGTATTGTGGGCATACCTCTTTGAGGCTGTCTATCCTCCAGCTTTTCTTCTGATCACTTTCTTAATAGCTTTGTTGCTAAGGTAGAGGTCAATTAGTGTTGGATTCAGCATTGACTTCATAGCTGAAACTGGTACCAATCTTACTGATCCTGTAAGGCCCGAAGCAGCGGAGTCGTTAAGCATTTTTAACACTTATAAGACAGTAAGTGCCTTCCACGATGCAATCGATCCGTGGGCTTAAGTTTGAGGTTTCACATATTTTCTATGAAGGCTATTTTTTTATACTTGAGTGTTTTTTACCAGCAACGGCATCAGGAAAGACTAATAATGATGCAACGAGATTTTATGGGGATCCGCAAAAAAGCTTTCCCGAAGTAAGCATAAATTTCTCTAGGTCCTGTAGTTCTTTTGCATCTTGTGGAGGCAAAAAATTTAAGACGCATTCTCTTTCCAATCCGTGTAACAATTTGAGTAGATCATGTAGAGGCAATTGAATGATGTGAACGCTCACCAAAGCTAGGCGCAGTTAATCGAGTTAATCGTAAGTAGCTATCGAAAAGAGTCCCGCTTTATAAACCATGAATTAAACAAACTTGTAACCATATTTTCCTCCTTAGACTGTGAAAGGTTTAAATTAACTCTCACTTAACTTTCACTTAACTATCAAGAAGATGGTTTGTTTGATAAATCATTAATTTCCATTGCCTCATAACCTCGGCTAAAAGTACTGCAAAATCTCTTATTATTTTACAATTAAAGGCATAATCTCAGTTTTGAACGTGCCTCTGGCTATCTCTGTGAAAAATAAGTTCAAGCTAATCGCACTTTACCTAAACCTGCTACAATTCGTCATATCGTTGTATACACTTCACACCCTGAGGAGCTCAATTACCAACACAAACTCTTATTTTGTGTTGCATAAGACACTACACCAAAATAATCCGTTTGTGATTAATGACCAAATTATGGTCTCAACTTAAGATCGACTTAAAACTCTATGCAAAACTTTTTCGGATTTTAAGTCATCTTGATCTTTGGGAAGCTTGGTTTAATTTTTTTTTGTTATTTTTAATGCAAATTGCATTTAATCAGAGAATCTAATTAAGTAAAAATTTATTAATAAAACGGTCAATGGCGTTTGCTTTGTATCCAAATCAAGTAAAAGAGTCTGTCTGGCAGGTTAATACGACCTTGATGAGTGGCAGGCATGCCACATCAAACCATCTGCATAATTGTAAGATTATATTTCTGTTTCTATTAATTATTTGATTAATGATGCGCTAATTTAAAATCAAGCGAAACGAGGGCACACAGGCGGCATAGTTAAGTTATTCAGAGCAGGCCGGTCGAAATCGTAGTAAATTTTGCCCGAATAATAGATACATTTTTAAGTAGTTCGGAAGTACTATATGATTCGGAGTTAGGTGTTGAATTTGTTGCTGTTTTTTTGGTTGATCCGGATGAGATGTTGTTTTTCCGGTTGACTCGATTGTCATGACTTTGATGAGTAGCATACACGACGATCGTGTTGCCAAATGCAAGCAGTTTGGAATGAATGAGATCAGTGAATGGTTTGTTATTGAACTTTTACAGTTTTATGTATTTCGAAATAGACCAGTTTTCAACAACTATTATTTCGTTGATTTTATTGAAAAAAGCAATCAATTAAGGGACATTTTGAGGGACATTTGACACCTCTCTTTTGAATAAAAATAAACTAGCATGATGTTGCAGAAAAAATGGCTTTGGATATGATCACATCCTTTAGTCTGAAAATAAAGAGTCTCCAAAACTTAGAATCACTCAAAATCAACCTGACATTTGGAAGTCGAATGTCTGACGGTAAAAACTCGATGAGTAGCTTTTGGGTTAAAAAAGTTTTCTGGATAAAACCATAGAAAAATCGAACCATTCGGACGCCGGGAATAGTCTTTAAAGTGCACCCGCACTATACGAGGCAACATTTTCAAATTATGGTGAATAAACTGGTTTCTTTAAAAATTATGTTTTTTTAAGCACCGTTTTGTCCTTAGCCGCACTCACAATTCATTCATATTTTTTGTTTTGAATAAAATATTAATTGGATCGTAAATACACACATTTAAATAACCCAGTTCCGATCTGTTTAAAAATAAATCGAGTGTTCGTACAGCTGTTATAAAGCGAGTTCGGCGATTTTTTTCTAGAGCGCTGCAATAAAATAAAAAAGTAGTACTGAAATAACTTTACAAAATTGATTGGCGATTTGGAAGAAAATGGGTTTCAAAATGACCCTTTTTGCACAGCCTACAGTGCAATTGAATCAATTTTTTTCTGCTCTACAAATCTCCAGTTTACTAAAAATTTGTAGGTAGTGACGTTGTAAAATTTCTGTGAAGAGAGCAAAGTCATAAAACAGTATATAACTTATTGTTGCATGTCTTGAGCAAAGTCAATATATTGACAGATAGAAATAATGGACAGAATGTTTTATTATGAATTTCTCAAAATTAGTAGTAATGTAGTAGTGCAGTACTTATTTAAATAGTGCGATATTTCGCAGTTTATACATATGCAACTATAGATGTGTATTATTTTCTAAAGAAATAAACAAGTTCTTCAAAATGTAAGATTTAGTAGCGAAAAAACTTTCGGCGGGTAAGCTCGCTTGTGAGAACAAAGTATTCAAACATAAATGCTACCGTAACTGATAATGGGGAGAAAAATTTTGTGATTTTTTCGATTGAACAAAAACACAAAAAAAAAAACAAAGCGAAATAATCCCATTTTCGAAATGCTTAATGATCTCCCATTTGTCCTCTACCATTTGTCTGCCTACCCATTCAGTTTAAGTTGCTGTACCCCTGTTTGTTACTTACACTGCGCACTTACCACCTGACCAATGGATACCTACATTTTTATATCCTAGACTTATCTGCTCATAGTAAAATCGAAACGTGAAGTTTGAAAACGTCGAGATCAATCAGCTCTTCACTCAACGAGAAGTTTGGTCATTGATACCGGCCGAGATTCTTATGCCTTAGAATCTTAAACAGCTTCTTAAACTCAAAGGCTCTCAAGGTCGTTAGTTGAGTTCAAGCAGGTGCTATTTGAGTAAGCTCTAGCCAACAGCCTCTTTATCGACACGATTTATTTGCTATTTGTATTTACTAGTTGGTATTTCGGTCTGTTGACTTAGTTCCAAACTGCCCTTTCGCAGTACCAAAATCATGCTCTATAAAACCCTTATCCTGCCAATCGTCTATAATGGAATCGAAAGCTGGACGATGGTAGAGCTGATTCTTGGCTCCTTCGACAGTAAAATCCTGCGAGGATATTTGGTCCAGTCTGCGAGAAAGATGAATGGAGGAGAAGACATAACCGCGTTCTAAATAAGCTGAAGGCAACAATTCGTCGACTTCACTGGCTCGACCACATCGACCAGATGAATGCAAAGAGAGTCTTCGAATACAAGCTTCATGGTTCGAGCAGAAGAGGAAGACCGAACGTCCGGTATAGAAACCAGAAAAACGCGGATGCAATGTTGAAGGCACTGATGATCACGGAAAGAATATAGCATTAGGTCAAGCTCAGACCATCCATAAGTCGCTGGCCTGAGATGAATGTATTTATCCCTTAGATTTGAAAATATTAGAATAGTTTTGCAAAAAAAAGGTCTTAGCAAGGTGGTCGAAAATAATTAAGATAAAAAAAACCCGAATTCAACAACGTTATAATTTATTTATTTATTTATTTCCCCCCTTTTTACTTTCAATAACTGACCAAGAAAAAGGCAGGTTCGATAGTGAAGATATTTCGTGATTGGTATTTGCTGTCAAAGTGAACGAGAAAAATTAAAATATATATCCGAAGAAAGGCTTTACACTCTCTCTGATGATTTCATATCCACGACAGTAAAAGTTCCAGCACCGCAAATGATAATATCGCATAGTGTGATTGAATAACTCTCCATCGTACTATCGAACCATAGGGTTAATTTTACAGTGTAATATTTTATGCTTATAAAAAAAAGTACAATAAACTTATTTAACTTAAGCTAAGAACGTTTTTTAACAAAAAATACAAAATACAAAAGGTTTCTGACTGAATTTAATTTCTAAACACGGAGGTTAATAAGAAAATGAGGTTTATAAGGAGGTCGTTATCAATATTTCATTTCTTTAAATATTCATTTCCTTAAATAAAGACCAATAGACTTGTATAGGTTTTTTCTGTGGACAATAGAAAAAGTGATTAATAATTTTTTTATTATTTATTAAGGGCTTCAAAATATATAATTAATTGATGGTCTCCGTGAAAATGAGACCAAAAATTCAAAATCGAAATATTCACTGTCTAAAAAAACTAAGATCAAACTATAAATATAAATTTATTTACTAATTTTTATATATAAAAAATATACCAAGAAGGATTTCCTTAAGATTTTTATAGCCGATTTTTTTTTTAACTTTCAATGTCTGAAAAATGCTTCTTGACTAGCATCAACTATGAATTTTTTAATTAATTGACAGTTCCTTACAAGAGGGTTAGGTACTTGTCATTTATTTGTCAAATGCAATTATTGTAATACTATAGGTGTTTTTTCTTAAAAGTTCATTTGCCATTTGTGAACCAACTAGATTAAAATAAAATACTGTGAACTAAACGAATGCAAATAAGTCGATATCGAAGTTTAAGTTCTAGAGTGGAAAGATTTTTCTTTCAAATGGAGTATTCAAATAACAAAAAAGCATATGATATTGAATATGAGAACATATATTCCTGATCTGAATCTTGAATTCATCTTCCACTCGTACACGTTCAAGTTCCTATGCGACTGAAACCGACATGATAAAAATCAAGTCTTGCATTGGGTCATTTTATTTTTGCGATAGTTAGTTATGTCATCTTTAAGAAGGCACCTGCTGGGCAAAATGTGCCTTAAAGGGGAGAAATAACTCTTGTACTCAAGACTGTAAAAGGAGCTTGTATCTTCAATTGAATATCGAAACCATTGATCACGATGCCATCGTGGAGTCTTAAAAGAGTTGTTCAACTTCAATTCACGGTAATTTACCAATCGTAAATCGAAATGGTGTCGAATCTCATTTCTACATGTCGAGACCTAAATTAAATCGACTAAAAATGCCATTGTGTTTGTTTACTTCGTTTTTAAATACTAAGCTTTTTGTTTCAATTATAAATAAAACCCTGTTACACCAACTCGAGTTTTAAAAAAGGATCGCCTAAAAATACTCACTTCTGCAGTCAGCGGATTAATCTCAAAGAAACCCAACTTAAAAACAAAAAAAGTATGGAGCGGTCCAATTTGGTGATCTTTTCATACAGTGCGAAAAGCATCCATAAAAAATTCTGTGTGTTCGATCGCACAGGACTCTTGGAATTCCATGTCCTCCAGACTTGATTTCATAACTCACAGGTCATTGTTCTATATCACTCACAGCTCACAGAGACCGTGTTACCCCCCTCCGATGTTACTGGTTCACCATTCAGTGACTTAAAGTGACTATAATGCCTCTTCGAGAATTTTGGTTTTTTTTTTCAAAGTTTCTCTTCAGAGGGAAATGGGTCACAATGAACTTCGACCAAAAATCGTCCACTTAGTCGTTGAGATTTACGAGGCCTCATATGGCGATACTCTTTTCGGACCGGACACTGCGAGGACTTCCGATCCCTTTCCTGACGCGTGTTATTCTCGTCTCCTCCAATTGAATGACTTTACGCCTAAATGTTTGACTAGTTGGGGTAAAATGACCAAGAAATCTTCTGAAGTTACGTCTCATTTACTGTCGACATTGTCCCAAATATTCCCCTATCTTGTAAAGTATGGTTCTCTAGGTTACTGAGATGTATTCTGTATTCGTTAACTTAACAAATATCATAACAAAACAAACAGTTGCTCCCTTCCGTTTGGGCGTAAGATTTTGGGCCACCTGATATACCCTTTTTTTTTTAATTTGCATAACCAAATAATGATAATTAATTTTTTTTTTCGTTAATATTTACAGCTCAATATGATTCACTGGGTGGAACCTCAAGCATATCGGATGAGGGTATTGCACCAGTTACCTCAGTGATTGGATCACTCCAAGCTCAACAACCAATTGGAATTCCTGTATCGACCCAAGAGTCATCTGGTCTTTCTACAGCCGGTTCAAGTTTAAGTGCAAGTGAAACAACCTCCAACTCGTATTTGCCACCAACCCACTAAATCAACCTGGGAGTAGAGGAGGACTGTGATTTGTTGTTAATATTATAAATTTCACGCACACTATTTGTACATACATTTATGCATTCGAATGCATCTCATTTGCGTCTGTTAATTTTTTGTTAATGTTTGTTGTATTGATTTCAATATTTTGTTCCATTTTTTGCATTGAATAAATTATATAGTTTTATTTTTTTAAAAAAAATGCCAATCAATTTTTGGCGGTAGGAAGAAAACTTTCGAGTTGACCTGGTTTAAAGATCGGTTTAAGATTTATAATCACTAAGACTTCTTTCGCGCGTTTCTGAAGGTGGAAAGCTTCCTTTACATCTTGACGAAATTAAAAAAAAAAACCAAAACAATCAATTATAATTCATGACAGCCGCTTACCAAATTGGCGACGATTTTTGGCCATGTGTCCATTATGAATGATAAATACTTATAGGAGCGAAGAAAAGTCTTTTTAGTGACATCAAAGTCTGTGTTATTTAACAAAATTTAAAATTTATTGTGTTCCCCAAAAACGTGTGGTCGGAGTGATCTTGACCGCTTAAGCAATGCATTCGATGCTTATGAAGGCGATCGATGTGTTTATTTTTATTTTTTTTTTTACAAGCAATAAATAATTTCATTTGACTGAAAGTTTGGCATTTTAAAAGGTAAGACGAACGTCTTTTGCATTCGGTAAACGAGTGGTTTTTGCATTTCAGTTTAATTTTAGAAGGAGTGGATAGATGCGGCACTTTTCAAACAAAACGAATTAATATTTTATTTTTATAACAACAAATACAGCCAAACATTGCACAAGCGCACGAAACGTCGCAGTGTCCATCAGACATCTAGTTGATGACGTAGGGATCTCATAGGCCCGCATTCAGAGGATCCTTCAGAATGAAATTCACATGAACAATGTGTGAATTGGCGTCAAGTCATCAGAACGTTAACCGCCGAACAAAGAATTAAAATAGCATATGACAATAACCATGAACGAGTCCTGAATCCGTACTGTCGGTATTTTTTCCTCTTTACATTTTGTAACCCCGATTTATCTGGCAACGGAAAATGGAAAATTAATTAGTCTTGAATTTTTATTTTGTTTTCGGTAATGATTTGCGAAGATGATCTGTCATGGCTGTAAAGCCATGTCACTGACAGCAGAGCGATGAACCAATCATCCAAAACACAACTTTGTAGTGAGCTAGAAAATACTGCGAATCCTGGATTTTCTAAACTAAACCTAAACTAACCTTAAGAAACTATAATAACGCTAGAGCAGGCTCTAATCTTTTTTAAGCCTAGCTTATCTACAAACGTAAACTTACTAACCTAGACTACCCTATAAAGTTAAAAATACAATTTGGCCCCTTCCTTCCATTTGGGATCCACCATACAGGGTCGCACTGTTCCTAACATAGGATCAGCAAGTTGATTGTTTTACTGGTGAGGCCTGTACTATTTCCCGAGCCAGAGATTTCGGGAGATAGCACATAAGGTGATTCGGTGAACACAGTACAAAAGGTTATAAGTCCGTCCCTCCACCGTGTTCGATGTCCTGTGAAATGTTGCATACAAACACACCAAAAACAACATTTGGTGGATAAATGATATGCTTTCCTTTCGCAACAAAATAAAGGAATCTTATATATTACAAAAAATATTAAATTAACCATAAAAATATATTAAAACTCAACCTTAGAAAGCTAATTTTAATATAAATTTTTTTTACAAAATAGCATAATTTTAAAAATATATTAGGTAACTCAAAAGTGACAATTTAAAGAGATTTTAAAAAAATTAAAAATTTACAAAAAAACTCTCTTCCAGGATTTACCGAATGAGGAAATGTTTAATCGTTTTGTCCTTAAATTTTCATTTTCCTCCCTTCCGGTAACTTCTTGCTCGAGAACGACTCTATTTCACATACAAAATTGCATTGATCCTCGCTGCTGCCAATGGAATTTCGCTCGCCTAAGCTTAGTATGATAATTTCGGTGGCAATATGTTTTAATTACATTTTTACCTAGGTATGATTTCTCTGTCAGAACAGTTTTATCCTTAATTTATTTTCGAGGTGGACGATACATCCACTTAACAACAGGCGCTCGAAGTACCCTTTTTCATATACTATTTGGTAGGCCTCAAAACCATCGACACAGCTTACAGGAGACAATATAAGTGAGAAGTCAATGGCTGCGGTTTTTCTTTCGCAATTCTCCAGTTCTTTTTTCCCACCGTGATACGCGCTCCCGAGTAACAAAATGCGCATCATTTTTCCCTTAAATACAATTTCAGATGTTAATTTAAAAGTTTCTGTATTCAGAATATTCTCTAACGTAACAGCCTAAAACAATTCAAGAACAAAGTGCATCGTTACCTCTGCCTCGTGCTATGTTTTCAAACCGTAAATGGGTATTCATAACCCCTTTTACGTGCGTGGAATATAAAAAAAATCAATCATTTACAAAATTAAAAATCTTGAAGCCAAAACCAGCGAATAACTTTGCGTAACCATTTAAACGTCACCTATATGATAGATCAGAGACGCACCATTTGTTATCTACTGGGGTTATCCGCCTTTCTCGCCCTCTGGCTAGAAAAAAAAAAACTTTCTGCAAGTCCAAACCGTGTCATTCGCAAGCTTGTTTTGCTTCTTTTATACAACACAATGTTCAATGCTAATTTTTTGTTTTGATTACCTGGCTTTTATGTCTTCGGAATTGATGTTTTCCTCTTCATTAGAAGACATTTACTTTCAATAACTTTTAGGTCAAGGCCATGGCTTTTGATATCTTCTTCAACTGTAGACGACACTGCGATCGTGAACATTGTAAATTAATTAATGAGTGATTCCTCCGCGCCCGAAAGATGATTGTTGGAGTGGAATTTCCAAAAAGTGAACTTAATTTCTGTGCAAGTGAAAGTTTTCTTTTGTTACCTCTTAGAGCTTTGGTGATAATTTTTAATCATTGATTAGCATATATTCATATTTGATGTTTCTCTTCTTTTCTTTGATTTCACTGCTTCCGAATTTGATAGAAATAAGGATGGCGCGAAAATCATCAAGCATATTAAATATTTAAAGCTTATAATTTGTATAAATATGGATGTGGGAATATGTGTGGTGTGATGAGCGTTTGATATGCGGCACTAATCGAACTTAAGTCGTGATTCAGTATGATATTTGGTGCATAATATTTTAATTAAAATCTGTTTTATAAGTCGATGTTGTTCGATTATGTTTTCGTTTTGTTTTAAGAGTATTTCGACAATGCTTCTCGTTCATCTTGTTAGGACCTTTAAATTTTTAACACCAAAAGTATTTTTCAAAATTAGGATATGATATCTTAAAAGTGATATAAGCTTTAAAAAAATATATTAGATATCTTAACATGGGTTGTATAAAAAAGAAAAAAGAGATAATTAAGGACAATAAATATTATTTTTTTCAGAAAATGCCAGGCCGGGAACGTTGAGTGGCCAGAGTTTGAAATGAGGGCTCTGACAGAAGTGTCACAGAAAACTATGAGACTGGTATTGCGAAAGAACAAATACAATACAACAAATACAAATATGATTGATACTTTAAAAGTGCGCAACCAGACTAATATGATATATTAATAAATAAATTATCATGCATTTTAAAAATTAAGCTTTAATTAGTTATTTATCGTCTTCCTTTAGCTTCTCAAAAAAAGCCGGGAGCCTCTGCTGCTAGTGATTTTTAATTTAATATAAGTAAACGAATTTTAATTTGCTATTGATAAGTAAAAAAAATTAGAATTAACAAAATATAATAGAGATTTTTTGATGACAGCGAAAAAACTGCAAAAATAGAAAAAGAATTAAGTACTTATAGCTTAGAAATTCAAATATTTTGATGAGAAATTTCGACAATAGTTAGGTTATCGTCATTAAATCTTTTGATGATTTAGACGCTGTTCCAGCGCAGCAGCATGAATGAATTCTTTGATTGAATGCAACATATTCTATCTATTAAAACTATCAGTAGTATAAATGGTAGTGCAACAAATCATTTTTAGTTTTGCATCAGAATCAGAATATAAAGTTTGTTGCGAAAGAATTTCGATGTTTTAGTTGAAAACCTTGCAGATTGCTTTCTAAAACTTTTGAAAAAGTCATAAAAGTAAGAATGTTGACATACTAGTATTTAAATAAAACTATTTTTTTTTTTTTGTAATTTGCAAGTTGGCTCCAGAACTGGTCTTTCAACTGCCATGACGCATTATTAGATTTTTGTTGCATTCTGTAAAAAGGTCTAGAAAACAAAAACTGTTGTGCTGGCCTATATGTGGACAAAGTGAAAGTCTTTGACATGATCAGTCACAAAATCCTTTCAAAATCATAACATAAAACGGGCTTCAGAGGGTTCATGCACAAATGGCTTGAGTCTTACCTTAAAAACAGGATACAGTATTTGACGGTTGGTAGCAGTTTTCGTAGACCAACAACAAGTAAAATTGGTGCTCCACAGGATTCTGTACTCGGTCCCATTTTATTTTTCATTTTTATAAAGGATTATAGCTTTTGCAAATGATCTTGGGATTGCCTAATGTTTTGATAGTAAATTGAATCTTAATGCAGAGTTAAATCATGGTGTCCTCTTTGTAGGTAATGAGAATAAATTAATGTTTTTTTAAAAAGGGGGGCGATAAAAAACCAGATTTGGAAATAGTAACTCCATGTCCGTTGTAATAATTCCATCCTTCAACACAACAAGCTATAAAAACTTTTCTTTCATTGTCTCATCTAAACTTTTCCATTCATTTCCAACTAAATTTCGACGCATAAGAAATCTGTGCACCTTCGTAAAAAAAAGAAAACTTTGCTTCTCGGTTTCGATCAGCTGCAATTAAAAAATTTGCTTTAATACAAGTAATAGAATGTTTGAAATGATTTGTTAAGCTTGAGATATTTCTCCCAGTCAGTTTTTTATATTTGAATCATATCAAGCAACACATTGGTCACAGATGTCGCTTGCTATTCTCATCTATCATAGTAGATTTTATGTTAAGCTATGAATTTTATATGTGATATTTTAAGTGGGAATAAAGAATTAATTGAAATGAAAAAATAATTGGAATATATGAACGCAATCGAATTAAAGGTTTGAAATTTGCTTCAGACGATAAAAATATTGATAAAAGAATATTGATTTCCCTTTTGGAACCAAGTTTTATTCTCGAATGAGAAAAAATTTATTTTATTTAGAACAGATGGTCATCCTTACATGTTGTGAAAACCAAATGAAGAGTTGAGTGAATGCAATTTAGAAAGGAGTGCTGGTGTTTTTACTTGTTGGAGAAAATATCTTACAATTTAAAAAGAAAATTTACTGCAAAGTGCTGCAAAATTGGGAATAAGGGACCGTTTCAACTTTTAACGAGACAACAAACCGATACATAAGGCACAGAATGCTCGTTTATGGGTGCTTTATATGCTGGAAATGACACCACAATCACCAGATATCAACGCAATGGAACGCATGTGGGCATATTTGGACAATCAATTAAAAATGAACTCAATTATAAACAGAAAAGCGTTGGAATCCATAATCAAGGACGAAAGGTGAAAAATTAAGCCTTCTATCAGCAAAAAGTTTGTAGAATTCGTGCAAAAAAGATTGGATTAGATATTTTGTCTGTGTATCAAAATAACTTAAGACTTAGCTTGTGATATTTGCAATTTTATTTTATTATTCTCTTCATCGGTTTATTTCTTGCTGCCGTTTTCTTTTTCTTAAAACTCTGACATGTTATTATGTTAAATATAAATTTATTGGTTTGTCCGGAAACTTCTGGACGGCAGTGTACATAAAACCGGAGCCTACAAATATGCAATGTTAACTCGAGTTGAATAATAAACAAAGATTGACGAGAAGTGCTGCGACTATGGGTTCCGCGGCAATGTTAGATGAACACAAAAATTGAACATGATTTTGCAAAATTTATTTATCTTTTGAAAAACAAGCAAACTTTTACTTTCTTCGAATCGTTCGAAACAAATGTCATTTCACTCTCGTACAAATTGTTTAGATATTTGTGTTGAAAAATATATTTCTTTCATGAATTATTTGTTGCAGTCCTTAGTAAAGGTGATTGATTGGAAGAAAATCTACAGGTCGCCCATCAGTTAGCACGAAACCGAAAGATGCTGAAAGGAATATGGATATATACTGAATTTAAATAAATCAATTGCGATGTGTAATTCTTGTTTTTTTTGGCTTAAAGTAATTCAACTATTTTTTTTTTTTTTTGAATTGCTTTCATAAATGACATCGGCAAGCGATTTTTTTCTTATTGGCAATTAATAAGTGTGACCAGATAATTGTAAAGTAAATACACTCACAGACTGTGAAGTTGACTGTTGAAAAGCTATTGAAGTGACATGAAAGTTTATAAAAAAGCATAGTATGTACTTGATTAAAAAAAATTTAATGGTCATTTTATTTCTTTTCATTGCAATTAACTTACCTGAATTCGCTTAATGTTGGAATAAGTGAGTAGACATCAGGGAATCACAATACGAACCGGCCAAGTGCAAGTCGGAATCGCTCAACGAAGGTTCCGTTCAAACGTGCAGGTATGTAAATAGTTAGTCTATCTCGGAAATATAAGAGTTTCCGGCTTTGATATGTATGTAGTGCTCTTAAGGTTTTGATTCCCGCTGCGAGAGCTATATCTTTTGACTGCGTATATTTAAAAGCTTGATTTTGCAGCTTTAAGGGACGTAGTAATAAGAATTCGATATTAATTTACTTCTACGCATTCCTGAGAAAAAAAATTGGTGACAGACAGAAGGACGGAGCCTTAAAAAGATTAATAAATCAATATTTAAACAGTAAGAGATAGTAAGATAGTAAGATACCCAGAAGATATTCTAAAACGAATGAAGTAAAAAAAAGCATGTACATATACTCGCGTTTGTATGTCGTTTGATTCAATATTGAGAGGGAACTCTAGAGCATTGCCCTATCGTCAGCAGACATAGCAGCTTAACAATTTCTTAAGTGGGGAAAGTCAGCCATGTATTATTTATATAGTTATACTATATAAGTCACTGGAAAATCTGCTTTCAAAATACACACTTAAACTGCGATTTGACACAAATCGTTTTACTATTGTAGTTTATACAGATATAACGGTAAACTAAATATTTTTGATTTTTATTGTATTTAAACTCTTGCGAGCGATTGACAACTGTCAAGATAAAGTTTATGGAGTCGTTCCGAGTCGACAGTAAACTGAAAGTTCAACTCCCTCCTTTATTTATTATTTATTTATTTATTTACTAATTAAGAGAAATCCAAATAAAATGTTTTGTTTGTTGTTTTTTTTTTCTTCTTAATTTGCTGTCTCTCAAGGAACTCTTTAAACCATTTAACAGAGCGTAGAGAAGGATAAATAAAAACAGTAGCCAAGTGAGAGTTGACTCTCAAACAATGGGTTCACTATATTTCTTTAATTAAATATTTCTTATACCATCGTATATGTATATGTACCAATAAGCGAGATAAAGTTCTAGCTAAACACATTATTAAAAGATTATTAGATGCCGACTTACTATAAAAAATGTGAAACAATGATTCTACGCTATCGCAACTTGAGATATTGATTATAGTGGCATTTTCTTGAAAATAAATACTTAAAATTTTGTTTGGGTGCGAGTGGGTCTGCATATACCATAAACTTCCTATCTCAAGATATTTGCCGCCACCATTAAATTCCATTTGTGTTATGGAAACATCATTCATTCATTCAAAAAATAACAAAAAATATTTTATTTAGCTTTGAATCATTTAAAAGAAAATTTGCGAATTTAATATTAACTTTACTACCTACTTAATTTACTACTTTGATCGTTTTCATCCGTTTTGAAGATGTCCATGCTTGTGTACCGTATAGTAAGACGGGGGTGATAAAGGTCTTATAGAGCGACAATTCAGTTCTTCGTGAAAGGGCTTTACATAATTGCTTTCTTAGCCAGAGGTATTCTTCGTTTGATGTCAGCGTTAGTGATATTATCTATGTTTGCAGTGAAGTCGGGGCAGACAAAGTCCCTGACTACTTCAATAGCTGTCTATGTTAACATTCTGATCCAGTCGTCGGATTTGGGTGTCCTTTCTTGATGATGTTTCCTTTTGGTATACGAGACATCGGCAAGCCCATTTTTGAGTCTTGTTTGAACACTCAAAAGCACACTGCTGACACCACATTGAAAAGTTCGACAGCTTGAGTGACTTTATTAGATTTAGTGTAATTTAGAAACAAACCAAACGCGTACCGCAAGTCATTTGAGTCTCCTGAAAACGGACTTAAAATTCGTGTCTAGAGCTTCAAAAATCGTAAAACTCCTCAAATTTTTTTAAAATTAGTCATCTTTTTTGAATTGAATAAATAAAACTTGGTGTAGAATAAAAGTTCAAATTATTGAGAATCGCTGATTTTTTATTTTAAAAAAATTAAGAAAATATTTACTTAGTAAAACCACGGATTTAAAATTTTAGATTTTAAAATGCGAGATTTTAGTTATAGCAAATTATAGAACTTTCCGAAGTGTTTTAATATCAACACATACATTGTGTAGCAAAATTATTTGCTTAGCAAGACCTTTCCATGGAGTGATCTTTCTTCAAAAGGTTTTACGAATTTTTAACATTTTCCCAAAGTAGTAAAAAATAAAAAAAGCTTTCATATTTAATAGGTAACTTTAAAACGCATGTTTAAGAATTTGGAAAACAAAATCGTCAAAATATCAAAACATCAGAGCATATTCAAGAGATAACATTAAAAAACTGCCGCATATTTGGAAAAGTATTTTTTGGACGGACTAGACAGTTTGTTTTTAAGACTGAATCTACCGCCGAATGGAAGCTAAAAGATCAATCACATCCTAATCGGCATTCAAATAGAGGGAATGTAATTACATGTGTATCGTTAAGTGGTGTGAGACCACTTGTGAGTTGGAACATCATAACTTTCTGTCCGAATTTATGAATACTACTTAAAATGTTTGGCAAGATTTCAAATCAAAATTCCACAAAATATTGGATGATCAGGGAAAAAAAAGTTGCCCGAATTTTATAATGTCATTGCTGCAAAATAAGTCCCAGTCACTAGGTAAAACTTACTAAAGCCATTGCTAGTTTTGGCAAATCAGCCTATACCTAGATCTAATTATAAATCTTTAACTATATTTCGCCCTCTACGTGTTTTTAATATTACTATGAATAAGCTGTGCAAAAATGTGACAGGAAATCCGTCTTAATTTGCACAAACATTATATAAATTGCGGGCAGATTTCTAATTCAACTAATTTGAAAAAGAAATCGATTTATAGTCAAACATCTATTTCATTAGTTTAAAAAAAATACCCACGATATTTATTTTTATTTTAAATATATTTTAATGTATTTGAAACATCAAATTTAGCTCTAAACGTTCATTATATGCATTTGCACTATTCAACGAGCTAGTCACCACTCTCCAATGCCCTTAACACGGTTTCCACTGCTGAGATGGTGAGTCTTTTATAACCAGTCCTGATTGTATCACCGCTAAAAATAATTTTCGATAAAACAACTCCGATATAAAAAGTGAATAATTTTTATTTTGTGATCAATCGTAGCTTGCTGGGGCACCCACGCCTTGAGTATTGATTTATGGTGGGAAAAATGTTGCACGTCCTCAATTTTAGTCACAAGTGTTGTTGATTAAATTTGTTATTTTGTTGAAATTCGATTATTGAATGTAAAGGACGGGTCATCGAATGCCTTCTTCTTATAGAGACTGTTTGTTTAATAACTTTCCATAAGGAAGTTCTTTTTTATTTATACTGTATTTCATTTATATTTATATATATCAAGCTTTAAGAAGGATAAAGATTTGAGGACAAATATAACTATTATAAGATTGAGATATGAAAAGAAAAGCAGAAAAAAGTTGCATACTTAAGTTAAAAAGATTAAATTTAAAGTGGAAAAATTATAGACACAAATAAGTGGTAACTGAGTTAATGTTGTGGTTCTTTTACGAGGACTAAAGAAATTACCGAAGCCCATCTGAACAACTACCTGATTCTCTGATGTGATTCGGGAGACCATTCCACAACCGAACAGGTTCTATGAGAATCTCTGCACAGGAAGATCAGTGAGTCTCGGTGATGATACAAATTGAAGCCTGCAATAGAGATACGAAGGTTGACGTGATTTAAGAATATTAGTTAGCATTTAGTATGAGACCATGAGATTTTCCCCACTCAGAGATTTTTTATACATTCATTGATTGGCCCTTGTGCCAACTACACATAATTTGAGCATCAACTGCAATCACAGAAGTGAGCAAATGTGGATACATAATCTCCGATTTGTGGTTTTTAATCAATAAAACAATTTTATTATTTTCAGATTTATTATCTCATTTCTTTGTTTAAATAATTTAATATTTACTAAACCAAAATATTAAAAATAAAAGTCACAACAGCCTAAATTCTTTCACTCTTTTCAAATATCAAATTTGCAAAAAAGAAGAAAAAGACAGTTTTATCTGATAAAAAAAAATATTGAGGTTAGGCTTAAGTTCTGCAACAAACATAAGAATTGTTCTGCGCAGGACTGGAAATGCGTCATATGATCTGACGAAACTAAAATCAATAGAACTAGTCTGATGGACAAAGTCAAGCAAACTATAGAACATTGTGGAGGCAGCTAAAGGACGTGAGGCTGTTTCACTTGGAGCTAGAAATCAATGGCATTACGAGAAAAAAAAATGTGTGGACTATGGTTAATAACCGGCCAAGTGCGAGCCGGACTGGCGCACCGAGGGTTCCGTACAAATCTGTAGGTATATAAGAAAAAGTTCACCCATTACGATAATCGGGTCAAAGTTATGGTAGTTCTAAAGACAAAGGTCTCTTTATCATTTCAGTAATCCTTTATTTTATATTAACACATAAATAAAATATTGTAGGAACAATACAAGCAAGCTGTCTGATTATATGTTTGACAATATTATAATATAATATGACAAGCTGTTTGAAAAATGTTGTCCCCTCCCCATACACAGAGATAAGTCGCGGTCATTGCGGTTTTATTTCCTTTATATGTGCTAGAAAACATTGCTTCATGCCAAATTCCAAGATTCTAGGTCGACGTACCTTTTTTCGAACCTGGTTCAGTCACCATTTGCCATTGCAATCAAGTTAATGGCACTATCAATGGGTTGGTCAACCAGTGATAGTAGTCTGACTATTGGGTGGCGTTGTTGTAGTGGTTGTTGTACCGGCTTAGTTCCTAATTCGTGTCTTCAAAATCGAAGTTTGTGTAGATTGTGGGTAAATGGCTCTGCTGTGAAGGCATAACACTGACAGCGGGGTGTTTAAGCTAAATCTTCCAAACTTTCAAAGTTCATAGATCAAAACTAATGTCGAATAAAATCCTGCGAATAAGGTTAAAGCAAATGGGTCGATATCAAAACCCTCCGTCCCTTTTCGGGCTCCACCCACGGAAGTGAGTTGAAACCAATTACACCTGAGTTTCTCAAATCACTACACAATCTTTCATTCTTCTCCTAATTCTTCCGCTCGCACTGTTCTAAGCGCATAATAAGAGTTTTAATATCCTCTTGAAGTGCGAAGCAAATAATTAAAAAAAAAAGAACCTGCGTATTTGATTTTCAATTTTATACCCCAACGCGTTCATAAGGAAAGGGGTAGAAAGTTTAAAATTATTAAAAATATTTTTATTATATGATTTAACTAAAAATTTACAATTTTCGGAATTTTTCCTTTATCTGTGCTATACTACTGTGTCCAAAAAATAAGGTGACATATGAATTTAAACTGCGCGCGTCGAAGGATTTGGAAATTTTTCTTTCTTTTTAGGTTGGTAGTACTGTCAGTGATATCTATGTGAAATTTCATGTCTAAATATATTCAAAGTGTTTGAGATACGCGTCGTTTTGTGAGCTGCTAAAAGTGAGTTTTTCGTTTTTTGCGATGTCGAAATTTATTGAGCAAAGAATTTGCATTAAATTTTGTTTGCGGAATCAATTTTCTGCTGCGGATACGTTGAGGATGGTGCAGAAAGCCTTTGATGATGAGGCTATGTCTAAAAAAAATGTTTACAAGTGGTATAGTGATTTCCAAGCCGGCCGTGAACGTGTCGAAGACGAAGAGCGTTCTGGGCGACCATCAACCTCAACCGATGAAGCTCACGTCCAACAAATCAAAGATTTGGTGTTGAAAAACCATCGATTAACGATAAGAGACCTTGCTGATGAAGTCAAAAGCTCAGTCAATACCATTTTGAAGGATGCTTTGGGCCTCACGCGCGTCAAATCTCGACTGGTACCGAAAACATTGAATTTTTTGGAAAAAAGGCGTCGCGTTGAAGTGTGTGAAACAATGCTTTCCGACTACCAGGATGTCATGAAACGCATTATAACTGGCGATGAGACTTGGATCTATGCTTACGACCCCGAAACAACCGATCAATCGAGCGAATATCGTGCCAAAGGAGAGCCGAGACCAAAAAAACCGCGCCAAAGTCGCTCAATAATCAAGGTCATGTTGACTGTTTTCTCCGATTATCGTGGTGTTGTGCTTTATGAATTCCTTCCAACCGGCGTCGTTTGCGTAACGCTATCCGCCTAAAAAGGCCGGAATTGTGGAAAGACAATTCTTGGTTTTTACACCACGATAATGCACCATCCCATACCGCACTCGTAATTCGTGATCATTTCGCCAAAAACTCAACCCATATCGTTCCGCAACCACCGTATTCACCTGATCTGGCGCCGTGCGACTTCTGGCTGTTCAACAAGCTCAAAAGACCGCTCCAGGGACACCGTTTTGATACGAAAGAGGAGATTCCAGCCGCAGCGAAGACGGAACTGAAGGCCATCCCGGAAAGTGACTACAACCAGTGTTTCAAAGACTGGAAAATCCGTTGGCATAAGTGCATTGCATCGGGAGGGGATTACTTTGAAGGGGATGAAATTGATTTGGAAGAATAAATAAAGAATTTTCAAAATAAATACAATGTCACCTTATTTTTTGGACACAGTAGTAAGACGTTGCTTCATACCACATTTCAAGATTCTGAGGGAAGTTCTCTTTACTTGATACCTCTACGCGTTCCTGAGAAAAAGGGTCTTGATAGATAAACTTTCTACGTTGAGCGCACAAACTTGCGTTCACCAGCTGCAATTGGTTCTTAATACCGAATGAAGTTTATTTTTAAAAATTGCACAGTTGCTGTAAAACATCAACCATTTTTAAATTAGCTTTGAAATATTTCTCTAAGCAGAACGGGATCCCTTTCGTACTGCGAAAATATAAGTTTATGATAACTTTTTGAGTGCAATATCAAAATAACATATCACTCAAAACGAGGCTAATAGATGGCACATATTATATAGAAAAATGCGGGTTTTTATATTTTAAAACAATATCTACCAAATGTTCTTCTCTATCGTTCTTAATAGTTCTTTCCTTCATTATATCCGAATTACTTGCAAACCTAACGACTGGTTGCTTGAGCTCCATCTTTCAATTGCATCAAGTAAAAGATGACTGGTTCGAATTCTAGATAAATTCTTGCAAGTTGATCAAGTTTTCGAAGCTGGTCAAGTTACCATTTGCCATTGGGATCAAATCAACGGTGCTATCATTGGAGTTGTCGATAGTAGTCTTACTAACCTGAGTGAGTGACCAACCTGAAGTGAGTTCGAAATAATGGTTTGTGTTGATGATCTGCGTTTGGCACGGCTTCGAAGGCAAAACTCTCAGAACAGAATAATGACAAAATCATCCAAACACAAAAATTTGCTCTAGTATAAACTGAGAAAAAACTAAAAAAAAACTGCGAATTGAAAGAATCAGCAAATCGTGCGCCTCAAGCAATACCACCCTGTCTTATGTGGCTCTTGTAGTTGCTGTACTTGTATCTGTCATATTCCTTCGTTGCTATTAATGTTTCAAGTAGGCTCTGCTACACAAAAATGATTTAAAGAAAAAACAGAAATGCCAATGATTAATTCTTATATCCTCGGCTTCATGAGTTTAACGCTATCTCTTGCGTTTTGTTACCTTTTCCGTAGTTTGAGGTTTCGCACAGTAGCTTACTGTATTGAAGACCATTGTTTTTGAGCAACGAATACTGGTACAAAAACTCACTCCACTCCAAAATTGTGTCTCCTCACTAAAAATGATTTGATTTCGCGGCTCAACTTTCAGAGTTAACTAGCGACATAATTGATAGTAAAACCACATTCCCTGAGTTCTTCCTCGTAGTGAATGCATTGAAGCCGAATTCCTGAGAACACCCGGAGTACCTCACTCCTACGCAACTCTACAAAGGCGTAATTTGAACGATTACTAAACGTTTTTCTTGTGTTAGTCTTTGCGTGGTTATTTGGCAAAGTGAACTGAAAATAAATGTCAAAACCACGTGCCCAGTCTGACAGCTGGATGGCCAGGTATTATCATGTATACAGGAGATGTTTTCATTTCACTACTTTAAGTGTAAGCTGTCGCTCCTCAAAACATAAATTTTCAAAAATATGTTTCTGAAGTTCTCGACGGACAGAAAACTTGTGTTTTCGAAAAAAAAAACTAAATATTTTCCGAACCTTCCTGCTAAAATGATGAGAGATTGAAAGTAGCTGTATTTTGTAATATTAAAATGCGTTTAATGAGTTCTTAAATAGCTATGACCATGATTTGAATGCAAAGGCACATATTGGTAACTTAAACTTTGGCTGGCGGGAGATAGGTCCGACTTGGTGTTATCACTGCCCCCGACTTTGAACTGCCGCTCGTGGAAATGTTATTATCATTCCCCAGTGCACCAATGACCGATGACACAGGTGCAAATCCTTCATCGGAGATATTCGTCGAACCGCCCAATGCGTCATACTGAGCCTGGATCTCCTGCTGAGCCCGTTGGGCCTCTTCGTTGGTTTTGTACTTAATGAAGTAGACTTCAGGCTTGCGACTTACTGTCTGGGAGCCCTGAACCTGAACAAGTTGTTTCTGTAAATCGGCGACATCGGCCTTCTTCGAAAGCACATAGATGACAGTGCGTTCCTCGTTTACAGCTTGAGCCTGTCTCAAAGCCTCGGCTGCGATTCTGATGTTCTGTGTTGGAGCCTTTATGAAAATAATGCGGTAGTTTCTCCTTATCGGGACCGAAGCAAGTTGTCTTTTGAAATCGACCTCCTCGTC
Source organism: Orthonevra nobilis (assembly GCA_963555765.1). Classification (NCBI taxonomy): domain Eukaryota; kingdom Metazoa; phylum Arthropoda; class Insecta; order Diptera; family Syrphidae; genus Orthonevra; species Orthonevra nobilis. The sequence continues at coordinate 27,281,312 of OY743225.1, read as the reverse complement.
GTTGTCTTGCGGAGCAGTATGGACATAAATATCCTTGGTAATAATAGTCCTTTGTTGTGGCAACACCGATTGTTGATTAAAGTTGCTCGATTGGCCCCCGAGGCCTTGTGAGTTTCCATTGTAAGCGGGTGCAACGGGGATGGCACTGAAGGAGTTTTGTTGTTGCAATGGCAGTTGTGACACATCATTGAAGGATTGTTGTCCTGACGAGGACGAGGATTGCTGTGAGGGAGGAATATATGACTGAGAAGGAGGCGGAACGTAGGACTTGGATGGCGGAAGATATTGATCGATTGGAGGGAAATTTTGTTGCGAGGGTGGAAGATATCCTTGCGACAACGGCTTCGACGGGATAATCTGAAGCTGTCCTGTGAACGTGTTTATGCTCATTGGCTCGGGATGTAATTTTTTGCTAAGGTCTTGAACAAATCCAGGATTGTATGATGTCGGAAGTGAGCTCACCGACCCGGTATTGAACGACAGATTTGGTAAGGCTGAGGTAAGTCCATTTCCTGTTTTGTAATTATATTGCGGCCGACACGCAGCTAAGCAGATCATCAAAGAGAACTAGAAAAAAAAAACGAACACAGAATAATGAGGCACTACAAAACTTTTGATCCCATGTAAATGCTTACCACAAAAACCGAACGAATCTGCATTTTTTCAATCTATGAACGCAGCTGTCTTCGTAAGTTCAAGATTACAACTGATATTCATTCCTGGGTGTCAAGTATTTTTATATTGGCTCAATCGGACCGTTACGTCTTTAGCCTGCGACCAAACAAAATTGATAATCGAATAGAAATGCATCCTCAAGTCTTTACGTAATGAGCCGCGTAACCACAAAAGCTTGCAAAATGTCTCCGTAAGCCACCTATTGAGACTGTCGAAATGGTTCGGTTTCTGTTTCGAACCCGGAGTGGCTGAGAAAGAGTAGATACATTTGAATATTTCCGACTTATTTACGGTCCGATTTAATATATGCGCATAATGATCGGGTGGAATATGGTTGAAACAGAGGACTTAAAGATGGTTCCAATACGCTTGATTATGGCACACAATTTATACGGCGTAAAAGAGGCATTCAACTCTGGTTGGATGCGCATAAATATGCGACGCTATAATTAGATGGAAAAAAGTCATTTATACGCAGGCTTGATGAAATCTTTTAATTGATGAATATGTTGTCTGTGAAGCGGTACGAGATTTTTGGGGAAAACACCAAGCATAGGATCATCAATCAATTATTGGGCCTTAATCAATGGAGGGGGCTTGTAATGTTCAGCGACTAATAATTTGTAGAGCAAGCTTGGCTTTAAATTGTAGATGGGATTTTTTTGGGCAGAAGCAGATCAGTCTTTATTGAACAGACTGTTGAAGTTTTTAAAGTAGGCGGGCATTCGAAATGTTAAATGGAGCAAATGGAGTGGGCATATGCACATCTGAAGAAATTTATTAATGCAGTAACTATTCCGTAGATGCCCATTCAGTGACCGGTTTTTTTGTATTTTGGTTCATGACTTCATCTCGAAATGCTTCAAAATCGGTGCATTCAGTTCGGCAACATTTCGTCTTTCCATTGCACTCAATTCTAGTACGGTTATTCAAAGACGGCTGGATGGTGCAACCATTTTGATCAAATTAATTGGAGCCGTTGATCGGTGATGGTAGTTTCACTAAGTGAGTTGCCAAACTGTCAGAATCTATCTGCTGCTCATTCTGAAGTTCCAAGTTCGCGTCATCAAAATTATAGTTAATGTAGATGATCTGGCATTGGTTCAGCTGTGAGAGCATAAAATTGACAGCAGAGTAATGACAAAATCTTCCAGAACATAGTAAATTACACTCGCAAGCACATCAACCAATGGCAAAAAAATACTGCGAAGTGGACGAATGTAAAAACAGTGGACCAATAAAGAACACTTACACTTACCTGTTTACTTTTCCATAGCCTAAAATAGGTTAAAAAATCTTTAGAAAAGAACTCAAAAAGAAAATAGAACAAAATCGCTTGCAATTTTATTAAAAACTATTAAAAAGTAAAAAATTCACAAAATCAATATCAAAAAGAACTCGGACACAGAGTACGAAAATAATTTCTTAAAAAAATTATTGTTCCTTAAAACAGCATTATTCTACAATTACAACTCTCTACTCTACAAACTTTTTACAAATGGAAGGATCTTTTTTTGAACCATACATCGTTGGGTATGGATTCCAACGCTTCTCTGTTTGTAAATGTGTACTTTTTTGATGGATGATCCAAATATGCCCACATGTGTTTAACTACGTTTACGTCTGGTGATTGCTGTGGTGATTACAGAACATGTGTTCTAAAGTAGCTATGAACATTGTACATTGTGTGCTTTGAGTTTTAGGTCAATTTTCTTTTAAAATAGTAAGATGTTTTATCTGATTCATAGTTCCATCAATTGTACACAGCTATCCTGGAAGAGCAGCCGAAATGCAGCCCCAAACTATAACAGAGCCATCAAACTGTAGTAGTGTGGCTTTTAAATTACATTCTTTAACGTCTGCATGTGGTGTTCGCCACGCGTAAGATTGACTGCCTGGTCTAAATAAATTAAATTTGCGTTCACCCTCACTTCTTAGAAATTCTGGCCACGCAGTCTTCCCATTTTAATTTTTATGTCTTAAATTCAAAGATAACAACATAAACACGCCTAAGATGTGCTTTAGTTGTTGCTACTATTGTCCTAATAGGACTACCGGTTGAAAATGTCGGTTTTTTTTTTTCAAAAATCAATGCTTTATTGAGGAAAATTAGATATAAAGTCAATATTCAAAGTATTGCCCATCGCTAGCCACACATATTTACCCATTTTTATGGCAATTCATGGATACCTGTTCTGAAAAATTCGACCGTTTGGCCGCAATCCACGAATCAATCCATTTTGACATCATCGAAATGACGGAAGTACTGGTCAGCCAGGCCATGTTGAATCGATCGGAAGAGATAGTAATCGGATGGCGCAAGGTCTGGACTATACGGCGGGTGAGGTAGGACATCCCATTTGAGCGTTTCAAGGTTAGTTTTGACGATATTTGCAATATGTGGCCGAGCATTGTCATGTTGCAAAATAACTTTGTCGTGACCGTTTCCGGCCGTTTTTCCTTCAGTGCTCGGCTCAAACGCATCAATTGTCGTCGGTAGGCCTCGCCTGTGATTGTTTCATTCGGTTTTAGCAGCTCATAATACACAATACCCAAAAAATGCACAGCATAACCTTCAGGCCATGAATATTCTGAACGGCCGTCGATGTTCAGGCATGTCCGGGGTATCCATACGTTGCCCGACGTTTTGGATTATCGTAATGTACCCATTCTTCATAACCAGTGACGATTCGATGCAAAAAAGACTTCTTTTTGTGGCGTTCAAGCAGCATTTCGGACATGCAAAACCGGCGTTCGACGTCTCGTGGCTTCAATTCATACGGCACCCAATGTCCTACCTTTCGGATCATTCCCATTGCTTTGTCTTCGGTGTCGAAATTACCATCTTTGAACCGCTTTAACCGCCGCTGACACATTCTAACGTCTATAGTATAGACCGGGTAAGCTTCGGTAAGCAAGTGATGCGCTTCGGTTGCTTTTTTCTTTAAATTAAAGAAGCATATTAAAACTTCCCACAAATGTTGTTTTGATGGCACGAATGTAGACATTTTACGGCTTTACAAAAACTTGTGTGTTTTCTGCTGTCATGGTCAAAAGTCACCTTTTTATCACTATAGAAAGGTGAGAGAGTACAGCGTCCGATTTTTTTGTTGATCCACTGTAAGTTGATTTAAAATTCTTCGTCCCTATTGGAACTCAATCCATGCGTCAATGCACCTGAACTTCAAACTAAAACACAGTCTTACAAATTTTCTCGTAATTATTCTGCACGATTTTAAAGGGTATTCATAATCCCCTGTAATCTGAATCTAATTATAACCCAAGCTTGACGCATCACAAACCTGCTGGTGTATCTGCTTTTGTGTGAACCAGGTTTTCTTAAGGCCGTTTGTTATACTATATCTCAGCTGATTGATGCCTGCCTGACGTTGCCAGGCAATATTATGAAATGCAATCGGATTTGGAGCGGTGAATCACAGATGGAAAAATTTATATCGAGTGATAAATTGCGCGTCTTTAACCATGTTTTCAGATCAATAGCGAAACTGCTTTTATATTCCAAAATTGTTGAAAGAGGTTTTAGAACATAAATTCATGCGGCCTTCGATCCATATGTATTCAGTTGTGTAAGCGCCGTTTTATTTATTGTTGCGATAAGGACAAAAGGATTATTGTGCTGAATATGTCTCAATATTCAGCAGTTATCAAGACAGTTATCATTTGAAGAATTCGTTTCTAGGTCGCTTTATTTCTCATTTCAACGATTTGCACCGGCCAACAAGATCGGAAGATTTGACATTTTTAAATATTTCCTGGCAGTTTTTTACTTGTATTTTTACTTTGAAAACACTTAAAGAGAATGTTAGGCAAAAATGTGTTAAAAAAGAGCGTGCATTAAAATATAAAAAAATATGCAGACGGATGTCGAATGTTTGGCTTTTGGGACAAATGTCTAAATTGAACGCGTAAGTACTTCAGTACTTCAATCCCCACACGCTGACAACAAATAATGTCGTGTAAAAAGCAAAATTTCATCAACATAAGATATCCTCGACAATAAGCAAAAAAAAGTTGATACGAATTCAACTTTTTGTACTTAATTAACAATTAATATTAAACATAATTTTTATTCATATATCTACGATTTTTGCATTAACATTAACATATGGAGATTTGTCATTGGAAACTTTTTTATTGACCTTTCTGAGTTCTACAATTTTTCTTCAGAAATTTATTAAACATTTTTTGCCGTCAAAGCAGTTTTAGCAAAATCTGCATTCGATCGAACATTTTTTCATTGAATACAAGATTGGTTGCCACTACATAACTATGTAAAGCCTTTGTTCACCTTGCGGGTCCATTATATATATCTTTGAAACCGGGTAAGCAGTTTCGAAGATTACCTAATAGATATAAATAAATAAATATTGTGGTTTAACTTTTGTATATAGAGATCTGTCATCGCTGACTTTTTTATAGAACTTTTTGTGTTCTTAAACTCTTCTATAGAAAGCAATTAAATGTCTATTACTGTTGAGACAGTGTTTACAAAAAACGCATTCTCTCAATCGTTTCTAAGTTACATTATTGGTGGTCACAAGAAGGCCTTTCTACTGAAACGTGGAAATATTTAAATATATGAAGCTGTTCCATATTGTGAATATGGGTGAATGAATTCTTGAGATCGAATGAGTAGTAATGAAGAATATCTCAAGCATACAAAATTACAAACTCACAAACATTACATCTATAAAATATATAAAATAAAATAAGATTATGTTTGAAGTAAATTTTCAATTTAAAAATGAACTTATAGTATTTACTTATTTTTATGTTTGAAGTATTCTTCTTTTTTGGAGTGTAATTAAAAGTGGTCGCAAAACAAAATGTTCTTATGCTGATGGGCATAACGATAATATTAAAAAAAAAAAAACTGAAGCTTGGTACGGAAGAATAAACCTTAGGGATCTATTGAACCGCTCAAATGTTAGTTTACTAAACAGTTCAGCTGGATGTTAAGTAGAAAATGATGCTAAAGTTCATAGGTGGAGAAATTTTGCTAGCATGAGTCATGCTTTTTGCAGAGAATCGTCACATGATCAGTTAACAGAGCTTAGAATTGAACCAGGATCGTTGACTTCTGAACAAATTCAATTTCAATAAATTTTCTTGAGACCAACTCAATCAAGTATAGTTTCAACAATCGACCTTATTGCTGATGTTCATAAGAGCATGATTTACATAAATAAGTGCTACAGCGTTTTCAATAATTCCGGAAAATTATCAATGAAAAGCCTGAAAAATAGAAGGCAAAAAACAGAACCTTGTGGAACACCTGCCAATTGTTCAATATAATAGTAAATATAATTGAAGAAGACCACTTTCTGTACAGGCGAGTTAGAAAACCTTTCATATATTTATATATTAATTTAATAATCAATGCAAAACTATCAACTGTATTGGTCTTGGAAAAGTCCAATATTTTAATTAACACAGAGAATTTTATTCCATTGGATAGAGACTGATATTTGATGATGAACTCATTTTACAGGCCTGCACTCTGCTTTTCTGATGCGCTTTTATTCAGTAGCGAAATACTTTCTGCTTTTTTCCAAGGACACAATCGGACATATGAAGGAGGGAATAACTTTTTAACTTTGACAAAGCAGTTGTATGGGCGGTTCTTGCATTTTACCTTCTCAAGTAAGTCTGAAGCGTCATGAGACTCGGGAGCCTATAAAGTTTCCATCTTATGAAGGCGGCATCACGGTAGTCTCTCAGTATATATTAGAATAGAGTTCACATTATATAGGCTTCCAGCTGGATATGCGAAGTTTGTATTCTAATGCTTTTCATTGTTCAGGATTCTAATATCCTTAAAGGGAAAAAGCCAGCGAAGGAGCTTCTTTCAATTCAAAAGTGCAATTTGGCCTGTAATCTAATGCAGTCCTAAGAATAGTTCCGCAATAAAACAAAAAAAAATCGTTTTAGAAACTTTCCATAATGACAGTCCTTATTTTGTCATCAAACAAAGTCAAAAATTTTGCAATGAAGCTACTTGGTCGTTAATCATTGGTTGACAGTACCCCTGCGAATTGAAAAAAATACGCTACACGGGTTGTCATCGGAATTAATTTATTGTCATTGCTTTCAGTGAAACAAAATTAATGATTTATTTGACAATTTAACAAATGTGACGTATTATTAAATAAATGGCGTTTAATGAAACGGGAATTATATGACAGAAGAGAATTGAAAAAAGACATTCTAAAGCATTATACTTAATACATACGGGGAGAGTACAACAACTTGGCCGCCAAAAAATAATAGCGGTTTCTTATAGAGGAGTCTAAACCAACCAAGTGTTCCTTTGGGAGTAGGGGTCTATCTCGTTAAGAAGGTAGGGACAATTTTAGAAAAAAATTACTTAAAAAGAAAAAAATAATATTAAAACCCAACGGCAAAACGTACAATAAAGTACTATACCGAAGTTGAAAGCCAGAAATCTATTCTTTAATCCTTAATTTAAATTAAATTATTAATGTTAATAGTTTTTGAAAGGCACTGAATGTAAAGTCAAAATTTTGGTAAAAAAACATTTTAAAAAAAGATAAGATCATTTTTTTTCTAAATTGTGGAACCTCGCGAATCACAAGCCGACATGAAAGCCCATTGAATAATGTGCCGATAGATGGGTTTATTGTTTTCTCACAATTTTTGTCGCCTTTTTTAAGAGTTTTTTTTAACATCGTCATCTCCAACCGAACTTAACTTCATATTTGAAATTTATCCAGGATCATCGGTAAGTCGGAACACTGTGAGGAGTTTAAGTTTTAGTTGGAATTAGACAAATTTCTTCAGAAAATGCGTCGCTTTTTTCGTTAGTTGACACCAAATCCGCGAACGAATAAAATATCGAAAAATTATTAAGTTAAGGATGGATATTCACGAAAAATTACACTCGATTCGCAGTAAGGTTGAACACTGAGTGATCTTTGTGAATATCAATAACTACACGCTTTATCACATTTGTATGAATAAAAAAAACAAAGGTACACAAGTCAAGCATTTGCTTGGGTATATTTTTTAATTTTTCTCAATGCATTACTTACGACATAAGAACAAGAAGAAGAAGAAGAGCCTTGATAACATTGGCGCCTACCTGACGTAAAAGGCGTACCCTGAGCGGAGCGACGAAGTCTCGTGAGCGAGGGCTGACCACGGAAAGAGAGTTGAAATCTCTTTTTCTCAGCGGGCCTCCAAGTATTGTTTATAGAGAAAGCTGTTGATAAAGTGGCCTTCCAGACGTTTAATCTATCATTCATTCACTTATCTCAAAGGAAGACTACGTCAATGCCAAAAAAACAAAACAAGAATAGTCATTTTCAATTATCTCAAAAACCAAATGACAAAAAAATTATTTTTTTTTTGTTTTTTGAAAAAAATGATCTCATTTTTGTTTCTTTCATTTTTTTTACCAAAATTTTGAGTTTGCATGGTCAAGTACATTATTGTAAGCGTTGCCGTTGGGTTTTATAATTTTTTTTTATTATTTTAAATTATTATTTTCTTTAATTCCTCCTAAAGGGGGCGAGATAGGCCTCACCATGCCAAAGTAAAAAACCGCTATTGTTTTTTAGCGGCCAAGCCATACATACATATAAAAAATTTCAAAAATAAATAAAAACACAATAATATGAATAAATATTGAAAATGGGAAATTTTGGAGAGAGAAAGAACAATTATTTGGCTGCACCAGAGTGAATGACTGGCCGCAGTCCATTTGGAACTTCATTATCAAATTGCTGCTTAACCCACCCCATATAGCACCCTGTGACTTCTTTTTGTTCGTTCGATTAAAATGTTAAACAATATTTAACAAGTGATCCTATTTTTTATTTAGACTCTACATGACCACCTGTAAACACCTCTTTCATCCTTTTTACGCCCAACATTATCATTAATAAAGGCACGGCATAGATCGACCTTTTATCCAAAGACACCTTCCTTTATGAACAAAGCCACAAAATTTGTCATTTACCAAACATCAATAAGAGCGAAAATGCTAAACTAATTGCATTTAATTATTCTAACAACATTGACATTCGTCATTTTCAATAATTGCCAATCCGATATGCAAATCTCTTTGACCATAAACGTGGAACTACTTCGAGCTCAGTTGCGAAGGTTGTCCACGAGGAGAACATCTACAAAGTGTCAATGGAGTTACCGACTGTCGAAAATATCTACGTTTTCGATGATTTATTTTTTTCTTTTATAAGAGTCAATATTTTGAGTCGAAAAATGCCGAGCTCACCGTTTCGACTTTGCAATTTCAAGATTTTGTACTTGTCCATAATTTGTATGGTCGTTCATTTTGCATCTGTGTTGATGGGCTGTGTTCAACTGATATCATCTTCAAACATACCTGAGCTGAGTGGAGCTGCTGCTGTTGCCATTGCGTTGCTCATTTGTACCCTACGAGGCTTTTTCTTGATTGCAAACCATGAAGTGTTAAATAGAACGCTTGCCAAATTTGAAAACATCTTTCCTGTTTCAAGGGACGATCAATTAAAATACGTGATGTTCAAATATTTGAAGCCACTTATCTTTCGCAACAAAGCTCTGAAGTTCATACTTACTTATGGTGTCATAACTTGCTACACACTGCCTCTTCTACAATCGTCGATTGTTTGGATTGTCCTGGGACGAGAGTATCCCTTCCTGTATACATATGTCGCCTGGTATCCTTTTGATGATAAGAAATGTTTGACGTACCTTTTGGCTTATTTTTTCCAAATTCTTTCGGGTGTGAGTGCCGTCAGAGTGGTGTTCTACGAGGAATTGTTGTTCTCAATGTCGGTTACTCAGCTTTCCATGCATTATGAATATCTGGGTCGGTTGATGCGAGAGTTAGATGCTAAAAATGTATTGGAAAACTTTCAGTATATGAAAAAGATTATCATCTTTCAAAACACTTTGATGAGGTAAGTAACCATATGACGGAATGTCAAATATAATTTCGCGCCTTATTTTTTATAGGCTGCAAACTGATGTTGATCTCATCTTCAGTCTCTCGACGTTCATCTCATTTACCACTGTAAAGATCTCGCTTTGCTTGTTTGCGTTTTCTTTGATAAATGGAATTGACGTGTTCAGTATGCCTTTATTCGCAATCACCGTTTTTGCAATGACGGGTACGGTCTATATGCGCTGCTCCATGGGAACGCAACTCTATGAAGCTGTAAGTTCCAGCCAACAGAACACCATAAACTAACACTTGAATTTTTTTAGAGTGCAAGTTTAATAAGTTCAATTTATGACTCCAATTGGTACGAGGGCAATCCGCGGTATCGTAAGATCCTTTTGATTATGCTGATTAAGGCCAACATGCCAGTCGAATTACACGCTTCATCAATGAACACAATAAGCATGGAATACTTTAAAGAGGTAAACATTTTATTCAAAACAATGCTTATCTAATGAACGCCTTTTTTGTTTTCAAGTTGGTTGTTCAAACTTATGAGGCTTTCACGTTTCTGCGTAATTTTTCGGTTTGAATCACGAGTAGTTCGAAACAGGACAGCACATCTGAAGGAAGAAAGTAGTTAACGTGTTTGTTGTATTTTATATTCAGTATATCAACTTAATATGAATAAAAAAAAACACACGGTTGTTTTCGATGGACAAAACAAACAACTTATTATAGTGGGTGATTTTAAGGCCCTTTGGTTTTCAGTGTTCTATCTTTGACAGCTCACGATTTATTCGTGTTAAAGTTTGACAAACTTACGAAGAATTGCCATTTCACTATCATCCAAATAACTCTTGCAAATTTCATGTTGTTTTCCGCCCATGACAAGGCATGGTTAAAAAATTTCGCACGAATTGCCGCTATTGCAAATTAAGCCTCCTACCCATATGCGTAGAGTGCGTACGAGGATTGTGTAATTCGACTTTATGGAAGATTTTTTTTTAGGTCCTTGTCTAAAACCTTACAAAATACCCAGAACTAAAACCGAACGACCTGCCACAGCGTCGAGTTTTCCATGAGTGGGCCTAAGAAAAGCTGGAGGAAGATCCGCTCTTTTATCAAAAATGTTTGGTGCAGTTTATAGTACAGCGGAAATATTTACCTGTAATATTTCAAAGATGATCGTGAGAACAATGTTAACATAAACGGCGCACCAAAATGCACTGTACCTGTGCGATGAAAAGTTTCAGCGCTACATGACACAGAGTACGCGAACCCATGGACCAATTGAGAAATGGGTTGAGTTTTGAGCTGATGAACTGACTGGCTGCATAATGCGATTTGACGCTTTTAGACTGTTTTTAACGGAGACAACGTTACAAGTGTTATTCGCGAGATACCAACCATTATGCTCGAGTAAGTGACACAAAATTGGACTCTTCATGTGGAACACCTAGTTGGTGTCAACATTTATATGAATAAATCTTCAAAATATAAATGGCGAGCATTGACTTGTCAACTCATATTTATATCTTTATATTGTAAAGACTTTTTATTCTTCCTATTTGTATTATTTTCTGAAACTTTTGTTGAAAAATGTCCGACAACTACGTTTTTTCAAACATTTTTAGATGTTTTTCTTCAAAAATAATTATAAAGTTTTGTATGTATAGTTTTAACGCAAGCAAGTTTCAAAGTTGTTTTAATCGATTTTGTCTAGGTTCCAAGTTATCGAAATCTTCTGTGAGCGTCAAAAGAAAGTGTAGACCTGCAAATAGTATTTTTCAAATGACGCTTTGACAAGTGGTTTGAAGGTTATTAATTTCAAATAAATTGACACAATAAACTTAAGATAAAATGTGAAACAAAAAATTAACAATTTTCTCAAAGTTTTAAAGCATCAAAAAAGTGTACAGATTGCTGTTACATTATTTTTTTTTTATTTCATAATTGATTGATATACAATAAATAGTGTATTTTAATTGAATTCATATGCATCTAAAGTTGATTCTTTTAAATTATTTAAGAAAATTAATGGGCTAACAAAGTTCAATTGCAAAACAAGAACTTCTTATAATATTAAGAAATGACGGTCGATCTTACCGCGAAATAGCCAAAACTATGAGCACATGTCATAACATAAAAATTTGGACAAATTTAAAAAATTCAAAGACGTTAACGATCAACCCCGTTCCGGAAGACCAAACAGACTGTCGTTATGTGATGAACGTGTTATTGTGAGGAAAATTCGCCAAAATCCAGCGGTAAGTGCAGTAAAGATTGCTGAAAACATTACCCGATCTTTTGTAGTTAACTTTGGCGCAAATATTGGTTGCTTCACCCTTCATTGCATGGAGATACATGGCAGATTACCTCGCAAGATATCTCAAGCGAAGACTTCTTTATGCCAAAATGTATTAATATTCTAAATAAATATATTTAGGGACGAGAAGAAATTTAAGATTTTTAGCTTAAGAAAACCACCAAAAATATGGCGGAATTGGTTCGGTCATGGTCTGTGGATGTATGGCTACATTTGGAGTTGGGAACCTGTTCTTTATTGAAAGTTATACAGCAGCCAAACTAGCCATTAATTTACCTACTATTATCTGAAGAGTTCATTCAGCACTTGAGGTTTTACTCGTATAAAAACAGATGTAAAACAAAAACAAGTCCAAGCTTACAGGGAGAAAAATATTTTTTATTCAAATTACATTAATCCGCTTCGGATTGCATTTAAATTACCAAGTTCTTTCGGAAGCAACGAAACAAGAGTCATTACTGGATTGCGTCTTTGAAATACTAGTCTTACCCAACAATATCTTATTGATCGCAACATGAGCAATAAGTCTTGCTGCTTCTGCAGCAACCCTCAAAGAATTTCTATTGAACACATACTGAATGATTGCCCAAACTTCAAGGTCGAAAGGAAAAAAACTTGTTTTATCTTATCAAATATCCTAACGAAGAAAACTGTAACACAACTATAAATTTTTTTAAATTTGAAAACCTAATTTTCTTATGTTTATAAAAGCTAACAAAAATAATGTAAAACATTTTCAACTACTTGTATATATTTATTACTAAGCTAACGTTTGTTGTCGAAATAAACACAAAAATAACTTTTAATCACTAACTAGCTGATGGCTTCTTTGCTAATGCTTTATTGTCTATATTCTTTGTTATTTAGCGTTACTCTTAATATCAAATAAATAAAAACAAACATAAAAATTATTGAAAGTTCGATGAATAACGAAGATTGTCTATAAATTTTGAGTGACAATTTGCAGTGAAGTGATTCTCTGACAACGACCTCAGGCACATATCAAAATTGGTCAAGATCTAAGATAGGGACATTTCAAGCAAAGAGTCATTCAAGGTGATTTCAGTTAAAGAGTGTAAAAGAATCCGAAGCAAGACGAAGCACAGGTAAGTTTTTTACCTTAATTGAAAATGTACTCATATTTTTGATATCATGAAATTTTTTATTCTAATATTTAATGCTAAAATCTTGATGCTTTTTTTACGTTCACAGAATATTTCAACTGAAAACGAAAAAAGACAACTTAAACTCGAAACCTTCGGGCTAGGACCACATTGTTGAACAACCTCGTGGTTTTGTGGAAACTTTATACTCCATTATTTTTTGTAAGAGTATACTGAAAATCACTCAAAAGTTTTTCTAGAACAAGGGCATTTTCATCTTTATCTATTTGAGTGGTCTAAACCCATCAAGAAAGTTTCTGTTCCTTTGATCCAGTGTTCGGCAAGTAATTGAAAGTTGGGTCCAGATATGGTTGAAAAAAATTATCGAGGCCCAAAAACAAAAACTCATAATATTTAGAAGACTTTATTAATAGATTATGCCTTTATTAATAGATTATGGAAAGCAAAAATGGTAAAATAAATCCGAGAAATTACAAGGACGGTCTTGATCCAGTTTTTATAGTTTGGTTCAGGCGAGGAACAGTATTTGCGAAAAGTGTCGTCCAGATATTTGTTCTTCAAAAAAATCATTTTTGAGAATGACGATTCGCATAAAAAATGTTGATCTAAACATAGTAGCCATATTAATAGCTAATTTTTTGCAATTTTGACACTTTTCCGAAACACGTTTACCCCAAAATTTTTCAGTGGATGCAGTTTTATACATATGCAGGGAAATATCTTCTTGCAAGTCAATTATTTTGAAAGACTAAATAACTTCGTAGCCACATCGGTCCATTCTCCTTCTGCAGCAACTTCATACGGCGATTTAAAGAATTGACACAGGTTCCCAATTTTTTTTCAAAATCTTTGAATCGAACAGCAAATTCGTGTTAAAGATTGGATAGAAAACTTAGAAACACTGCAATTTCTCCTTCACAGTTCTTCATTTTGTATTCAAGAATTGTTGGAAAATGGATAAATTCTTGACTTGCTACATCATTTTCAAGAACATCCAGCTTGCGACGAAAAGCAATCACGCTTTATATAAAATCGCTTATTATTTGGCCATTTCCTTGTTACTCGATATTCAGTGCATTTAAAAATTTCAAAACATCTTTTAGAAAAGACACAGCTAGCATATTATGTTCGTTTTTCAAGAATTGCAAGTGCTCTATTACTCCCGGCGTATTCAAGTTTTGCAAGCAGGAGAAACGTTCAATTACTGAATATTATTATTCGAATATTATTATTCGAATATTATTGTGCTGCAATAAGTCATTATATGCCAAATCACATTTAGAAATAAACTCTTTGAACTGTCCGTGCTGAAGAGCGGAACAAGATTTTTCTTTGCCTTTCATCGCTGGAGCACTTTTCGTTGAAAGCGAAACCATATTATGAAAGCTTATGTTGGATTTTGTTATGAATTCATCAAAGGTCTTGAGTAAATCTTTTCCGCAAGAGTTACCTCTCAAGACAATATTGCTAGTAATTCTTCTCTGAATACTTAACTTTCAATGTTAAAAAATCTTACGAAAATAGGCAAGTGTGCTAGGGCGTACCAATGTGCCTTTTGCAAAAAGCAGCCAAAATTTCGGTTCGTCGCGTATTACTATTGGCCGATAATGGGATGCTTCGAATTGCAGAAACAACATCCTTTTTCCAACATACATTCTTTAACCATCTCAGAATATAAAAATGGTTTTCCGGGACACACGTAACACTGCTTCAGGGCATTTTTCTTGCTCGCTCATGCAACAAACTAATAGGATCGTGCTTTTTTTTAATAAGAATTTAGATATGCCTGTAGTTTTTCTTTGCGAGTCTCACTGCCAAGGGGAACGTTTTTTTGGATTGCTGATGTGTTGTTTCGTTTTGTTGTTTTAAATTGGCACTTTTAACAATAGCTACAGTTTGATTGCAGATCGTATGGACGCGCACGGCGGTCCAAGATTCGGCCTTCCTTCCGCATCTGGACAGCGGTCCGCCTATTGCTTACCGACGCTTTAATCTCTTCAATTGGCAACCCGTTCACACTACATTGCCCTTGTGGCGCAGGAAAATGCGGTCATCACTTCTGCATCGATGTTTGTAGTGGCAATCAACGGCAACTAAACGCCAAAATGATCTACTTCTAGCCACTAAAAAAATGTCACCGACCGGTTTTTTGTCGTCCGGTCGAAACCGGATCGTGTGATGAACTTCGCATAACATTTGTCAACAAAAGTTTTTATTGACCAGATGTATAGTTTTTTGAATGTAGGCTTGGAGTCATTCATGGACAAAGCTGTTCATACGTCACTTCAGTGAAAAAGACATCTTTGAGTTTTGGAAACAAAACTCATTTCAAACCGTGTTTTGAAATGTTTTATGAGTTCAGCTATTACATTTCTTAGGCCAAAAACACAAACAATATATATTGGATAAGATGTGAGAGAGAAGCGATCATTTTGAAAAATTAAAAAAAGAACCGCAGACAATACGGATCCCTGGGGCACACCAGCATTTAAATGGTGAATGGCAAATCTGTCCTTTTTTTGTTGTCTCGAAATTTACTTGCTTATCCTTTAAAGAAGCCTATTTAGGTTCTAAGAGATGCATATTCACGAAAAGTTAAAAGCCGATAAGACGGCTATAAGATCATGAAAAGGAACATCTTTGGAATCAAACATGTTGACACTGGGTCGAAGCTTAAAGTCTTTGGTGCCACAGTAAACGCTTGACATTGTTATGCAAATCAGTATTTTGGATTCCAAAACTTCGACGAACTTGAAATAGTGGAACGCTTGTTTTTTATTCGTATTTTAAAGCTTCCCTCAACAACGCCAACAAACGCCATTCATGTTGAGTCCTACCTACCTCTAATTTATGAACGCCGACTATATAGCTATAGTGATGCACATGCCAAGTGAATATCTTCAAAAACGACTTATGAAATTTTCGCTCCACCGTCATTTATCACCTTTTATGGATTGGAACGTGCTGGCAGTTTCTAATAATGTCGTTTAAGGTCTTTTGGCGGCAGATGTAGATGAGTGGCAAAACAAATTCTACGACTCCATTAGGAAAGTGGACTTTATTCTGAAAGTAACAGGACAGTATTAACCAGGCTTAGACCTCCCCTGCTCGGTTTATTCATAGAACTCTCTTTAATGACAAAAGCGCCTTTTTCATCTACTCGTAAAGAGACCAGGTGAAAAAGCTTGCGCACTGGATTTGCGAACCAAGAATTTGTCTCGATAGTCTTTATCTTGGAGGGATATACAGTATTATGCTGAGGAGATTTGAACTTGTGTTCCAATGTTCACAGGTTTCCATATCGCTTTCGCGTAAACATAGCGACCAGTAATTATTCAAGACTTTTACATTCTCACAACGCCAAGCAGCTCTTTTGTGATTAAAGGTTGTGTTGTTGGAGTGAAATTTTTTTTAAAGATTTTAAACCGATAAATGCCTTTCTGATGCACATTTCCAGTTTTCCAAAGTTTTTTTCCTATTTCGAATCCTTTACCTTTAAAGTTTTTAAAAAAAACCTTTGGTATAAAATACTTAACGTTTTTTATTTCTATTCCTTTTATTCTGCGCTCCTTAGGTTGACTCAAGAAGCAGCGTGATTATTGCGCCGCTAACTATGTGAACCTTTACCCTTTGATTATATTAAGCAAAGTCCTTGTTTCTTGAATTCAAATGCAACTGCACTGGAAGCTTATCAATTAGACTTCAGTCTTGTTTTTATCGATTTTCGTAGAATGCAATCCCATAAATGCAATTAACAATCCAGATCAAACAACATGAATGAACTCGCAAACAAAAGGTGTCAACACCATCTGGAACGGCGTCCTTAAATAATTGATGAGGTAATTTTCACTTGCCGTGCGAGGGCTGAAATATGAAAGAATATTTCAATAGTCACTGAGAAGTACTGCCCTTCTGAACACCCTTGTCCACAAGAAGTCTTCCGATGCATTGGAATACCAATACACATACACGCTTCGTCATTTACCAGCGTTCCTCAAAGTGAGCGATTACACCTCCTTGTAATTGCTGGAGGTCTTATGGGGGCGGTAGAAGGCTCTGAGAAAATTAGAGGGTATTAAGAGGGCATTGGGATTTTTACGCCAATTGGTATTAAAACAGACAGCTTCTGGTAAAACTAGTTAATACTAGTGAACAAACAAGAAGAAATTTACGACAAACTTCAAAAAAGAGGAAACAAAAATAAACGAATTTTTAATCAGAAGAAGATATTTATAATTATACAGAAATTTCTTGGAAACGGATCCAATAAACAAGGTCACCTATGCTAAGTTAGATCATATCATTTTATGTTTAAAATATTGTTTTATATTTTGGGCTTACAGAAAATTCTGTTCGACATATTGCAAAGTATATATCCAACAGAAACAACTGAAATTATCAAGCTCTGAACTAATAAGGAGTCCCGCAGGAGTCTATACAAGGGCCTATACCTTGAAAATATATCATGTCGTGTCCCATATAGATCTATCCTGATGATGTGCAAGGCCCAATGGTCTGATTCAGGATCTCAAATGCATGTTTTTTGACACGGATTTGCTACCGTCCGTTTTTTCAGGCACACGTACGACTTTACAATTTAGATAAGGTTACCAGCCTCACGCTCAAGCTTAATAGAAGTCGACTTGCCACTGATCATGCGTGTTATGTTCATGGTAGAACACATTGAACGCAAAATTTGGCTGTCTGCGGCATAGACTCCGTTACCAAAAATAATTTGTACTGCTGAAAACGCTCATTGTTTTAATAATCAGTTCTTCTGTGGTGGCATATTGGCACTTTTCCCTTTAATAGACAAAATATGTCCCAATATCATTGGCTTATTTTTGAATATATTTTTGGCGAATTTATTGATGATTTGAACTTTAAAAAATTGTAAACAACAAATAACAACTAATACAAAACGACTGCCGCCTGCCACCGGTTTGTCACAATTAGCAATTAAGATTGAAATTACACACAGAAATATCTATAAAAAAAACAATAGAATGCAATAAAATAAAAAAAAAATTAAAAGATCTTTGCGATGAATGGGTAGACAAAAAATATCAATCCGACTCCGAAGTTGTCTTCATATAAAAACATATATATAAGAAAAACAATTCACTTAATAATTTTGTAACTTGTACAGCACACAACACTCTTTATTAATCTACTACAAATTCAAAGTTTTTTCCGTGGTCATTAATTAAAAATTTTTTACTTCCCATCAGGCAGTTCTTGTAATCGTTCCGATTTTCGAAATTCAAAATTTTTACATTTCTCAACGTTTCGCGGTCCCAGTAGACGGATTCCATTGTTTTTAGAAAGATGTATGTGTGTGTGTGTGTACGTACGTATGTGCGGTTTCTTTCGTACAGCCTAACTCGAGAACAAATCAGGCTATCGAATCCCAGATGGTCTCATTCGAAACACGTGTGTGCATAAAGATCACCTGAAAACCTTTTGGTTAAATTTGGCAGGGTGATTTAAATTTTTTATTTTTTTTTTTCAATATACTCTGCCGTTTTTAAGTTTTCGGACAAATTCATAGAAATTGTCGTTTGATCTATATTAATTCCGAAAGTTTCATCAACATTTTGTTTATTTAGCCAATTGACTAAATTTAGTTAGTTATAAACGATAAAAACTAACTTACAGACTAAAACAGTATTATTAAGTTTAGGCACTTTCATATTTTGATGTACCCTTTTTGCTCTTTTTCTTGATCCACGTGACCAACATGAACAATAATAATCTCTTAATTACAAACCCACACATCATAGTAGAATTGCAGTCATTGCTGAGGATATGGAAGAATTACTTCTGCAGACTTTATAACGGCGATGATGAATCGAATTTCGCTGGTAGGCAGTCTGAACCACTCGATAAGACGACGCAGGCCAACAAAAGACGAAGAAAAGAAAGCGGCGGTAAAGACTTGGTAAGGAGTATTGATCAACTTATCTGCGACATAATATATGACCAGAATAAAGCATGCCCGAATCTTGAAGAAACTAAAACATCCTCGCTTCCGTATTATGTGAATGTCTGAAGCAGTTCGCCAACAGACTGATAAGTCCATATCAGTGTAGCTTTTGACAAGTATTGTTCAACGTAGCCCAAATATTACTCTCACGACAGATCTTGGAAAAAACCTAGAAGCTCCAATTCGGCACCCACCACATTTTCATCAATTTCAAGGTTGTCTTTGACAGGATCCACGAACTATATCTAAGTTTGGCATCCCTGCTAAGCTCGTCCTTTTGTGCAGGATAAAGATGGAAATCTCAAGCTGTTCCATTATGTTCGGCAAAGACTTCACTTCACTTGATGTCAAACAACGTTTTAGACAAGGTGATGCATTGTAATGTGAGTTCTTTAACATCGTACTTGGAAAAATATTCCAAACGCCAAAGATGAGTTTTGGCTGTATACGAGGTGCAAAAGAAGCATATCTTGTCATCAAGAAAGAACATTTAAATGCGACGTCTTGGTCAATACGTTACCATAGACAGCTATAACTTTGAGGTAGTTAGGGACTTTGTCTACCTAGGCTCCGCTAAAACTAGCGCTGTGGTCAAACGAAGAATACCTCTTGCAAATCGCTGTTTCTTCGGGCTATAAAAACAATTGAGTAAAGTCCTCTCTCGAAGAACTAAAGTGTCGTCTTATAAGACCCTCAAAATCCCCATCCTGATACATGGTGCAGGGGCATGTACACTTTCAAAAACAGTTGTTTCGAGAGAAAAGTGTCATAAATATATTTATGTTAAATTCACAAATTTTTAACATAATATAAACATATTCGTTCGGGGCAGCTTAAATTAAATATGTATCTCATTTTTTTTGTCATGCATTTGTCTGGGGAATGAATGATGTTTTAAAAAAATTAATAAAATTTGTTGGTGGTGGCAAATAAAATAGTATCTACATTTTTTTTTTATCTTATGATGGGAAGTTGATGGTATGGGCAGGCCTACTCGCACCCAAACCAATTTTTTATTTCTAAGAAACATCCTACTACTTCCTCATTTATTGTGTCTAAATTTAAGTACAGTAATGGTAAAAAAATTACATACTATACAAAAAGTGAATCGGTGATTTCTGAAACCCTACATGTAACATGTTTTTTCAGAATTGAAAAAGCACCAGCATTGTAATCTACAGATGTTAATCTGTCAATTTATGCAAAAAATGTTCATGCAACTCGTCCAGTTACTTAGTTTTTTGGTTATACTATATTTTCTTTGTTCGTACTTTAAAAAGACATAATATGATTTAATTATATAAAATAAACAGTCTTCCAAAGTCATTAAAATCGTCATGATTAGCTTAGAGCGCCCACAGAGGGTCAGTAAGTTAGTTTCTAAATAGTTAAGCTTATTAAGCTAGATTAAAGCATTTTTTGTCTAGCATGTAAGGTAATGAATTAAATTAAAAAAAAGCACCGAATTGAAATTGAATTGTACATGCAACTCTAATCTTGAGGTAAAAAAACAGTGTTCTGAACGAAGTCAATTCAAAAACTCCACAAGCCAACTAACATATGGAGTTTCTGAACGTTAGCGGTTATTATATTTTTTTACTATTGGCTGGGCAGAAATTTGCATTTGCTTGAACAGATTTATTATTGATTTGCAATGTTTGTGCCTAATATGGCAGCTCAACTATTGGTACGACCTTTAAAAGGTTGGATTTGAAAATGAGCCATTTTTGAGCCAGTGAGGACGTACATGTGCAAAATCATACGATGCTGATTGGCGGTAATTTCACTTAATTAAAGCTATAATTCACGCATTTAATAATTAATCGAAAAAGATTAATTAAAAGAAAAACAAAAAAAAAATGTTTTTTTCTTGGACAAAAAATACCTATCAATGATTTTTAATTGCATCAAAACAAATGACATCTTTTCGCACCAGGTTTTTTCGACTTGAGTAAAAATTAAAGAATTTGAAAATTAAATTCCACTTAATAAACCAATTAATATTTTTCTTAAAAATCGTTTACTAAAATAAACTAAGTCAAACACAAAATAAAAGGATGGGATCTTGGCCTTTACTCTTTCGTACATTTTAAATAATTTTTTTTATAATCAAAAAACCGTCTGGAATTAACCTGTTCTGCTTAGCTCTTTTCGCATTTTATGCAACTCATGCTATAGAAGAATGTTCAAAAACATATTTTTAATAATGGTTCACATCTGAAGCTGCGACATACAAAGTTTAATGGACTGGTGAGATGAGTTTAATAAACAAAATTATCGTTGTGGCATCACATGATAGACATTTTAGAAAATAATAATATTTTATATTTTATTTTATATTTTTATATTCCAAATTTAAGTCTGCCATCTACTGAAGCCTATAGTGAGGGTTATCAATATTAAAAAATTTAGGACTGCAAAAAAATACTCCTTGTGGCAATGAAGTACCAGAAGTTTAAGGATAAGATCGGTCTATATTATTTGACCTATATTATTTGACAAAGATGTGCTTCATAAATTCTTACCAAAAACAAGTATTTTGCTTTAGTTTTTTTTTTTTGAAAAACCCCCACATATAATGCAAGTTTACAATTTTTTTATTCTATTCAAAATTAAGTGAAATAATATTATATTACTTTATGTCCTGAAAATATTGGTCTATGTAACATATGAGGTTTTTGAAATCACCGATTTAATTAAATAATATCGCAATTACTACTGCATAACAATCCAATTAGTATTTATTATGTATAGTGTTATAGGAATTCTAACAGCAACAATAAAGTTAATTTTGTACCTGAATTTTATCTCGGATTGTGTATCAAAGAATTCAAGTTCCAATTCAATAAGTAAAATAGGTTCCTTTTAAATAAATCCATTTCTTGAGCTACAACATGTGTCATTTAGCAAACGCATGTAAAAGCGAAAATTGGTTTAAATTATTCACAACATTGACATTCGTCACTTTCAATAATTGCAAATCTCTTTGACCATAAACGTGGGACTATTTCAAGCTCAGTTGTGAAGGTAGTCCACGAGGAGAACATCTACGAAGTGTCAATGGAGTTACCGACTGCCGAAAATATCTACGCTTTCGATGATTTATTTTTTTCTTTTATAAGAGTAAATATTTTGAGTCGAAAAATGCCGAACTCACCGTTTCGACTTTGCAATTTCAAGATTTTGTATTTGTCCATAATTTGTTTGGTCGTACATGTTGCATCTGTTTTAATGGCCTGTGTTCAACTGATATCCTCTTCAAACATGCCTGAGCTGAGTGGAGCTGTTGCTGTTGCAATTGCGTTGACCACTTGTTCCCTACGAGGCATTTTCTTGATTGCAAACCATGAAGTGTTAAATAGAACGCTTGCCACATTTGAAGACATCTTTCCTGTTTCAAGGGCCGATCAATTAAAATACGTGATGTTCAAATATTTGAAGCCACTTATCTTTCGCAACAAAGCTCTGAAGTTCATACTTACTTATGGTGTCATTACTTGCTATACACTGCCCCTTCTACAATCGTCGATTGTTTGGATTGTCCTAGGACGAGAGTATCCCTTCCTGTATACATATGTCGCCTGGTATCCTTTTGATGATAAGAAATGTTTGACGTACCTCTTGGCTTATTTGTTCCAAATTGTTTCGGGTTTGAGTGCCGTAAGAGTTGTGTTCTACGAGGAATTGTTGTTCTCAATGTCGGTTACTCAGCTTTCCATGCATTATGAATATTTGGGTCGGCTGATGGGAGAGCTAGATGCTAAAAATGTATTGGAAAACTTTCAGTATCTGAAAAAGATTATCATCTTTCAAAACACTTTGATGAGGTAAGTAACGATGTCAAGGAATTTCAAAAAGCTTCTCGTGCCTTCTTTCTCATAGGCTCCAAACTGATGTTGACCTCATCTTCAGTCTCTCGACGTTCTTCTCATTTACCACCATAAAGATCTCGCTTTGCTTGTTTGGCTTTTCTTTGATTAATGGAATAGGCGTGTTCAGTATGCCTTTTTTCGCTATAACAGTTTTTGCAATGACAGCTACGGTCTATATGCGCTGCTCCATGGGAACGGACCTCTACGAAGCTGTAAGTTCAAGCCAACAGAGCACCATAAACTAACACTTGAATTTTTTAGAGTGCGAGTTTAATAAGTTCTATTTATGACTCCAATTGGTACGAGGGCAATCCGCGGTATCGTAAGATCCTTTTGATTATGCTGATTAAGGCCAACATGCCAGTCGAATTACACGCCTCATCAATGAACACAATTTGCATGGAATACTTTAAAGAGGTACAAAATTTATTCAAAAAAATCTAATCTAATCTAAAAATCTAAAAAACGCCTTTTTTTGCTTTCAAGTTGGTTGTTCAAACTTATGAAGCTTTCACGTTTCTGCGTAATTTTTCGGTTTGAATCACGAGTAGTTCGAAACAGGACACCGCATCTGAAGGAAGAAAGTAGTTAACGTGTTTGTTATATTTCAAAAAATTTTTATAAACCTTCAAGTCAGTATATAAACTTAATGTGAATAAAAAAAGTACATATAAATTTCTATGAAGTTCTTTCACGGTTGTTTTCGATTGACATAACAAATAATTTATTATAATGTGTGATTTTAAGGCCGTTTGGTTTGATTTTAAGGCCGTTTTGGTATTCTATTTTTGACAGCTCACACGTTATTCGTGCTAAAATTTGACAAACTCACGAAGAATTGCCATTTCATCATCATCCAAATTACGCTTGGAAATTTCATGTTGTTTTCCGCCCCTTTCGAGCATTTTACGATGGTAATAATCGACCCACCCAGTCAGCATTTCAAGACATGGTTAAAAAATTTCGCACGAATTGCCTTACAAAATACCCAAGAACTAAAACCGAACGACCTGCCACAGCGTCGAGTTTTCCATGAGTGGGCCTAAGAAAAGCTGGAGGAAGATCCGCTCTTTTATCAAAAATTTTTGGTGCAGTTTATAGTACAGCGGAAATATTCACCTGTAATATTTCAAAGATGATGTTAACAAATGTTAACATAAATGGCGCCAAAAATGCACAAACTGAACCTGTGCGATGAAAAGTTTCATGGACCAATTGAGAAATGAGTTAAGTTTTGAGCCGATGAACTATATAATGCGATTTGACGTCTTAAGACTTTATTCAACGGAGGCAACGATACAAGTGTTATTCGCGAGATGCCAACCAATACGCTCGAGAAAGTGACTCAAAATGGGACTTTCGCATGGAGCATGTAAAATGTCCCTAGTTGGTGTCAACATTCAAAATATATATGGTGAGCATTGACTTGTCAAGTCTAATAGATATATAGTATATTGTAAAGACTATTTAATTTTTCCTGTTTGTTTTATTTTCTGAAACTTTTTTTGAAATATGTCCGACAACTAGGTTTTTTCAAAAAAAATCTTAGATGTTTTTCTTGAAAAAAATTTTAACGCAAGCAAGTTAATAAAGTAATAAATAAATTGACACAATAAACTTAAGATAAAATGTGAAACAAAAAATTTACAATTTTCTCAAAGTTTTGAAGCGTTAATAAAAAGTTTACAGCTTGCTGTTACATTAATTTTTTTTTTTCATAATTGATTGATATAAAATAACTAGTGTATTTTTTAATTGAATTTATACGTATCTAAAGTTGATTCTTTAAAATTATTTAAAAAAATTAATGGGTTCACAAAGTTCAATTGAAAAACAAGAACTTCTTATAAAATCAAGAAATGACGGTCGATCTTATGGCGAAATAGCCAAAACTGTGGGCAGATTTCAAACCATAAATTTGGAGATGTCGGTATGTGATGAACATGCTATTGTGATGAAAGTTCGCAAATTTCAGTGGTAGGTGCAGTAGAGATTGCTGAAAACATAATCCAATTTTTACGAGTTAACGTCATCGCGAAAATAAATCGCTAGATCCTCCAAAGGAAGGAGCCACGTGTCGCAAGATGTTCCCAGCACAGACTTTTTTATGCCAAGAAGTATTAATATTCTAAATAAATAAATTTAGTGACGAGGACAAATTTGAGATTTGCGGCTTAAGAAAACCGCAAAAAATCTGGCGAACGAAAAATACAACTAAATCTAAAGCACGGAATGGACTCTGGAGGTATGGCATCATCTGGAATTGGGAACCTCTTCTTTATTCATAGTACGATGAAAAAAGAAGATTGTCTTTAAATTTTGAGTGACAATTTGCAGTGTAGTGATTCTTTTGTCTTCCAACAAGACAATGACATAAGGCACACATCAAAATTGGTCAAGATCCGAAATAGAGACATTTCAAGCAATTAGTCATTTAAGACTATTATAGTTAAAGAGGAAAGGAAGCTGGAATGAAGTCAATGCCAAATGCCAAAGGAAGCCAGACGAAGTACAAGTAAGTTTTTGGCTTTAATTGAAAAATGTACACTTATTTTTGATGCCATGGAAATTTTTATTCTCATATGTAATGCTAAAAATGCCAAGATTTTACTTGGAAATTGATACACTTGCCTCAAATTTGTAAACTTTTTTTATACGTTCACAGTATATTAAAACTAAAACGAAAACATAAAACTAGAACTCAGAACCTTCGGGCCGGCACCAACTTAAACTTAAGTTTATACTAGTTTTTAATCTTACATAATTTTTAATCATTCCACTTTTATACACAATCACTTTGTTGGTACTCTTAAAAGACTGAGTCTTACATGTACTTGATTTAAAGATTATAAAAATTGGTTTGGGTGCGAGTAGGCCTGCCCATACCATGAACTTCCCATCTCAAGACACAAAAGAAATAGGTGCTATTTTATTTGCCTACACCATGAAATTCGATTCGGATTATGAAACCTTCATTCATTCCCTAATCAAATGCAACAAAAATATCAGATACATATATTTTTAGCTGCCTTTGAGGAATACCATATACTCGTATAAGTTTTCGTATTTTTATATCATTTAAAATACGAATTGCGTATTTAACATTGGTATATTAACATATTCCAATTTGGAAATACTTTTTTTCTGACTGAGTTACATTTCTACTAAAAGAAAATAAGAATTTTAGTTTTACTGCAGAAATAACTTAATATAATTTGAAATAATTTTTACCTTTTTTTTTTGTTTAAATGATGGCTGGTTGGACTTTTTTTATCATTAATCATTTAATTATTAACTTGAGGTGGCGTTTGAATTTTATCCTTTTGACTAAGTCGATGTCGCTGTACAACTCCTAGCATACAGTTCGTTGTTGAATCTTCTCCTCCACTCACAGTCAATCCAGATGGGACAAAAGATTACACTTTTCTCTCGGAACAACCTAAAAGGCCTTCATCCGCTTTCAAAAGTGTACATGCTTCTGCACCATATAGTAGGACGAGGATGATATGGACCTTATAGAGCGGTGCTTCAGTTCTTCGAAAGAAGGCTTAGCTTTCTTAACCAGAGGTATTCTTCATTTGACAAAGCCCTAACTACCTCAAAGTTATAGCTGTCTATGGTAACGTTCTGACGCAGACGTCGGATTTGGTTTTTTTTGATGGCAGCATATGCTTCTTTTACGTCTCTGTGGACGAAACATACATCAAAACCAACTTTGAGATTGATGAAAAGGTGGTTTGTACTGACTTGGCGCCCCTGGGTTTTTTCCAAGATCTACCGTTATGTTAATATTTGGTTTATGGTGGACTTTTCGGGTCGCAAACAACATTTATTCGGACCTATCAGGATGTTGACAAACTGCTTCAGACGTTCACATCATGCGGCGGAAAAGATGTTAAAGGTAATTTTGAGGAGATTGATAACTCTTTTATTGGCTTCCTTCCTTCAAAATTGGGCAAACAATACTGAGATTCCATTCATCTCGCATGCTTTTTTCTGACCATGCATTGCAGATGAGGCTTCGGTTTGGGGTGTGTAACCTTGAGACAATTGTTTTTGCTGGCTGGCTGTCCTTGGCTTGCATTAAACGACTCAATGAAAGCATTTTCGACTGTAATATAGGACCAACGACCCAAAATCTTTGCCAGTCATCCCTCTAAGAGTATCCAACTTAACGTTAAGATGAGATATTTTAAATTCAGAGTTGCTAAAATCGATTTCATAACAACAACTTTAACATTGGAAGTTGAATTTGTATTTGCTTTTGGCAGTTGTTTTTCAGCTTTTTCAATAAAGAGTTATAAATCAGACAGCCAGAATTATCAAATATTATTTAGCTTAGTTTCAAAAGCACTCTAGTTTTGTAAGAACTCTGTTTATAGGGATTCATATATTAAAAGTTTGAGGACCAACTGCTTATCTCAACTTCATGTATTTTTGCAATTATTTTTAATCAATCAAATTTGTTTGATTGCTTTTCTTTGGAAGATATTAACCACTGCTTGGAATATTAAGGATTAACTTTATGTCCTTTTTGAAAGGGTTCAAAAGTACATAGTTTCAATCCAGAGATTTCCACCAACTTTTCCTTCCGAGCTGGTAACTGCTCAGCAAAGGATCTTGTTCTGTCTGGTAGATATATGGCTCAAAGAAGATCACATTCAGTCCAGTTTTCTTTGCAGATTTTGATAGGATTTTCCACGCCGATTCCGAGAGATTTTTTTATCTCTGTGTCATTTTTTGGAAAGACCTCTAGGATTGGGTTCATGATAAGAAACCAGAACAGTGAAAAACAAAATAAATCGGAAGTTATTGTCTTACTTGCAATATACGAGCAATGCAGTTTTATCCGTGTCTTTTAACTTTGTGATTTAGGTTGCTCTCGATGCTTTTGCTTTAAATTCAATTGCCTCATGTAATTTGCGCCATGAGCTTCTTTTTGCTAATATATTATAACTATAAAAAATCATCAAGCTACAGCCGAGCTGCTGTCTCCATAATTTCCTAAGGATGTTTTCATGTGTCAGTGTTGCAGACGTCACTATGAGTCTTGAAAAATGGGAAAGACTTACAGGATTCACATTTCTGAAACAATTTTCAAAGAACTTCCGTGGAAATTTGGATCAGGAAATAGAGAAAGGGGTATATCAATGTATGAAATGGCTTCAACTAAAAACTGTGTTAGTATTTTTGGTAGTCTCTATAGTTAGTAACTTACTTAGTTTAGTCAATTGGCTAAATAAACATAATATTGATGAAACTTTTGGCATTAAAATTGAACAAAAAAAAATGTTATATGAATTTGTCCGGAAACTTATGAACGGCAGTGTATATATTTATGCATATTTTTTTATCTGATAAGGTAGCTATAAACTATAAATTTAATTAATTTTGAACTTTTTCTATTGGAAAACTAAATTGATTTTAATTGAAGAAGTCAAATTGCCCGTTTTTTTGACAGTTTTTTCGTCATAAAACTCAAACCACCCTGTGAAATTTAACCAAAAGCTTTTCAGGTGATCTTTATGCACACACGCTTCGAATGAAACCAATGGCTTCGATAGCTTGATTTGTTCTCGAGTTAGGCTGTACGAAAGAATCCGCACAAACGAACGTACGTACGTACGTACGTACACACACACACACAGACATCTTTCTAAAAATCATGGAATCCGACTACTGGGACCGCCAAACGTCGAGAAATGTAAAAATTTTGAATTTCGAAAATCAGACCGATTACAAGAACTTCCTGATGGGAAGTTAATAAATTGAAATTGAAACCATATTGCACATTGTTGTGTTTTTGTGGAACCTTTATTTTAAATAAATTTAAAAGAGTATACTGCAAATCACTCAAAAGATTTTTCTAGAACAAGGGCATTTTCATCTTTATCTATATGAGTGGTCTAAGTCCATTAAGAACGTTTCTGTTCCTTTAGTCCAGGGTTCAGCATGTAATTGAAAGTGGGGTCCAGATATTGTTGAAACATTTTATAGAGGACCAAAAACAAAAATTCATAAAATTAAGTAGATTTAATTTTGCCTTTATTAATAGATTATGGAAAGCAAATACGGTAAGGTAAAGCATATGCGAAAAGTGTCGTCGAGATGGGAATCTGCAAATCTCAAACGATATTTGTTCTTCAAAAAAATCATTTTTGAGAAAGACGATTCGCATAAATATGTTGAGTCAAACATAGTTGCCATAATAATAGCCAGTTTTTTTTTTTTTGCAATTTTGATACTTAATAATATCTTCTTGCAAGTCATTTATTTCCATTTGTAGTGAGGGCCTTGAAAGACAATTAATTTGCAACCACGTCAGTCCGTTCTCCTTCTGTAGCAACTTCATGTAGCGATTTTAGGAATTGGCACAGCTTCCCAATTTTTTTCAAACAGCAATTCCGTCCTTAAGAGTGGATAGAAATTTTAAAAACACTGCAATTTCTACTCCATAGTTCTCCATTTTATATTCAAGAATTTTTGCAGTTCGTTTTTCAAGAACTGCAAGTGCTTTATTGCTTCCGGCGTATCCAAGTTTTGCAAGAAGGAGATCTTTAATTAGCCAGCAAATATTATTGTGTTGTAGTAAGTCGGTATATGCCGAATCACATCTTTGAACTTTCGGTGCTGAAGAGCGGAACGAGATTTCATAAAATTAACCAACTGGACCAAGGTGTCTATTAATTCTTTTAGTGTACCACTGAGTTTTCCACAAAGAACTGCCTGGTGAATACAGACAAATAGATATTATTTATGTGGTACTGCGAACAAAGGAATAAAATAACTAAAGGAATATCCAACGCAAAATCTTCATATAGGATAGTTGCACCTATCTCCGAACACTTTCCCCTTTAACATGTCAAAACAACCTTATTTTTCTTGTTTGAATTAAACAACTATTATTTTTATCTATTTTTACGATATCAGAAACCATTTCCAAAGCAAGAGCTATAATAACAGAGGAATCTATTCGAAAATGGTTTCAGAACCTAACTGAATTTTTGGAAGAGGAAGGCTGTAAGGACATTCTGTAAGACCCGACAAGAATTTTCAACGGAGATGAAACATCTTTCAGCTTAGCTCCAAAGACTGGAGCGGTGCTTGGTCCGAAAGGTTTTAGAAACGGTGAAATATTACCTCCAGTGGTAGTGTTCCCATACCTTCGTCCTCCAGCTGAAGTTGTAAGATCCGTACCTCCAGATTGGGTAATTAGTCGCTCTGAAACAGGTTGGATGCGATCTGAGACCTTTTACGAGTACGTCGCGAACGATTTCTGTAACTGGTTGAAAAGAAACAACATCAAAATGCCAGTCTTATTTTTAGTGGATGGTCATAAGTGAGTTTTGTAGAAAAAACCAAATAATATTGTACTCGCTTCCACCAAATTTCTGCGAACTGTTAAAACACGTTTTACAAAATAAAGACCAGCCAACAATAATTAAAAACGCATTTTGGAAGTGCGGGATTCATCCCTTTGACCCTAACGCTGTAGATTACACAAAATGCGTCCAGAATTATTTAGAACGTGTTAACCAACAAGAGGTGGAAGCAACATCTGCTGACGGACATGATTTGTTACTTCGACTTCAAACGGACGCAAAGCTTTGTGATTACATTCATTTCGTAAAAGTTCTTGAAACTATTTCGAAAACAGCGAAGAGTTTTGAGCCGATCGCAGAGCCTGATCCTTATCTAATCAATTAGATGAGGCAATAACGCAAATATTGGAATGTGATGACATAGGTAGGTATCTTAAAATATTGTTCAGCTCGAAAGTACCTAGAAGGTACTATCTACTTATGGACTATAGGACTTATGTATTTATTTTTGTTTATTCATAATTTTTTAGACAAAATTGATATCTCATTGTGGAAGCTATATGTACTAAAGGAGGAACCCGAGTTCTTTCGGAAAATAGACCACCCATGTCGATTTCTTCCTCAAAGTGGATGGAATTCCATAATAACATAGCTGAAGCTAAAGAACGAAAGAGGAAAAACATCTATGAAAAGAAAAGACTGAGGCTAAGAAATAAAGCTCATAAATCAAAAAGTACAGCTGCTAAAACTAGAATCGATAAAAAACTACCCAAAAAACTAAAATGCGGTGCATGTGAAGTTGATTTAAACACAGATACAGAAGACAATGAACTCAAAAATATTGGCTGTGATACGTGCAATCGGTGGTATCACTTAGGTTGCACCAAACTAAGTACAAAAAGCTTTGAAGATGCTCAAAATCAAGAATTTGCTTGCACTTTTTGTTCATAAGTTTCATAGAAACATAGTAGTGCCTGTTTGTTATGAAAATATATTTGATGTTATTTTTTATGAAGAATAAAAATTTATTTTTATTTTTTTTTTTTTTTAAATTTAGTCTTAAATTTAAATTAATTTTCGTATTTTTCATTCCATTTTGCAAAACGAGGAATCGTTCGTTTTCGTTTATAAGTTTTTTTTTTATTTATTTTAAACTTATCATTAATCCTATAGAGTTTAAATATTAAATGTTATATCTTGTATTAACATATTTTTAATTTTGTTTGTTATTGAAGAATTTAGTTTTTGTTTTTTTAGATTTAAGTTTTCTTTTTAGATGAAGTTTTCTATTTTTTTTTATAAATATATATGTATTCAAAAAAGTTTGTTAAGCCCTGAAGCGCTCTTATTTTTTCAAATATATATTAAAAGAATATTTACCTAAGAATAATTCAGTAAATTATTTAAAATTATTTTGTTCGAAATCCAGGCAACTCATTGTTCGTAATTAGGCAACTAGTGTTCGGCTGCTGGTGAAACTGATAATATTTTAGTTTTTATTTTTTTACAATAAAATGTTTGTATTCACGGAGATAAGCTTATATTTCTCTAATTAAAAACTAGTTCATTTATCATAATAAATTTGTTTTACTTTTTTTCTTCAATACATAATAATTCACAGTGTTTTTACTTTTGACATAACGTTAAGTGTTCGGGTATTAGTGCCATCACCCTATATAAAAAAATAAAAGTGATGCTAAAAGTAAATATAAAAATATTTATATGTAAATAATAAAACAAGTAAACAAATAAGTATATAAATATTCATATAAATAAATAATTATAAAAACATTTAACATAAGAAAATGAATGAATAAATAAAAAAATTTCACAAAACTAGACAGTTGTTCATCATCGACAATATCACTTAGGCTTAGCTAGGTGCCTTTTGCAAAAGTTCAAACAGAGAACAGAGCAGGTTCGTCGCGTATTACTTTTGGCCGGTAATGGGATACTTCGAATTGCAGCAACAATATCCTTTTTCTCGTCAAAAATTGACGTGGCTACTTCCAACATAAATTCTTTTACCATCTCAGAGCCTAAAAATGGTTTCTGATGATTATTAAGAGTCCGATACGTAATAGGATCGTGCTTTTTTTTATAAGAAGATAGATATGTCTAGAGTTTTTCTTTACGGACCTCACTGCCAAGAGGAAAGTTTTTTTTGGCACTTTTAACAAAAGCAACAGTTTTTTTTTGCAAATAAGGCATTTTGAAACCGCTCGGGTCCCATCAGACAGTGTAAAACAATATTGTTCAGCCAGTTTTCAGTTTTCAGTTTTAAGTATCCATATTTAAATGGTAAGAAATGTTTTAACGGACGAAAATGTTTAAAACAAAAGATTGAATATAATAAGTTGGCACAATACGACTGTCAACCGACCCGAATTATGCAATCAATTGAAGTCGGACTGAGAGGCAAATATATTCCCAGAATATTCCCTGTTGTGACAATTTTTGTTGGAGTGAGTAAAATTCCCGTGAACACACAGAGCACAATAGTTAGAATCGCGCTGTAGTTAGTGATTTTCATTCAAAAAATACATCGTTGTGTATTCCCTTCCATGTATCAAATGAAAACATCGATAGGACGTTACACATCGGTGCATAGGATTGATTCAATTCTTCGAATAGTAAACTTTGATGTTTTCGATAAATCGCATGGACGCGCACGGCCTTCCTTCTGCATCCGGACCGCGGTCCGCTTGTTGCTTACCGACGCTTTAGTCTCTTCAATTGGCAACCCGTTCACACTATATTCCCCTTGTGGAAAAGGAAAATTAAATTGTCCGACCATAATTTATCGTACGATTTTAAGCCGTCTAATGTGAATGCGTATATTTAATAAACTATTGAGTTATCAGTCGCCGGCCGAGCGCCGCCATTTGTAGTGGCAATCAGCGGCAACTAAACGGCAAAATGAAGTTAGCGTCTAATGCGAAAAGGGCAATGCTCTACTTGTAGCCACTAAAAAAATTTCACCGTCCAGTTTTTTATCGTCCGGCCGAAACCGGATCGTGTGATGAACTTCGCATTACATTTGTCAACAAAAGTTTTTATTGACCAGATGGATAGTTTTTCGTATGTAGACTTGTCATTCATGGACAAAGCTGTTCATACTTCGCTTCAGCTACAGAAGACATCAATAAATTCCATCGTCTTTTGAAATGTTTTATGAGTTCAGCTTTCCATTTCTGAGGCAAAATTCACAAACAAAATATATTGGATAAGATGTGACATAGAAGAGATCATTTTGAAAATTAAAAAAGAAACCGCAGACAAAACGTTTCCCTGAGGCACACCAGCATTTAAATAGTGAATGGCAAACTTATAGCCAACCAGAATTTTTTTATTTTATTTGCTTGAAATTTACTTGCTAATCCTTTAAAAAACAAATTTAGGTTCTTAGAAATGTATATTCAAGAAAAGTCTTAAAGCTTCCCCTTACAACGTCAACATACGCCAAGAATGTTGAGCCCGGCCTTCCTCAAATTTATTAACGCCGACTATATAGTTAGAGTGATTCGCATGCCAAGTGAATATCTTCAAAAACGATTAATGACATTTGCACTCCACCGTAATTTATCGCCTTTTGCGGATTGGAACGTGCTGGCAGTTTCTTATTATTCCTGTTTGAGTCAGATGTAGATGAGTGGCAAAATAAATTCTACGAATCTATTAGGAAAGTGGACTGTATTGTGAAAGTAACAGGGCAGTGTTAACCAGGCTCAGACCTCCCCTGGTCGGCTTATTTATAAAACTCTCATTATTGACAAAATCGACTTTTCATCTTCTCGTGAAGAGACGAGGTTAAAAAGCTTGCGCAATAGCTTTGCCAGTGAGGAACTTTGAACAGTCTTGCTACTGAACGAATGCGAAAGTGAATTTGTCCCATGAGTATTTCACACGTCCAGGTGGCGAGAAAAGCATAAGTTGGGAATGATGAATTGCCATCTAGGTGCACCGTGAGTAGTCACTCTAGCCGACTGTTAAAAGAGCTGACAGCTGGAATAACGCGGCAACCGCGAGCCGGGTATGAACATGACGTACTGTTTTTTATCTTTTTTTGAAAAGTCTTGGAAAGTCTTGTTTGTAGAGAACGTCGCATTTCTAATTCTTGCAATCCACAGCACATTGTAAAACTTTTTGCCTAAATTTTTTGGATTTCCTCTTATTGCTTGAACTTACAATGGATCAAATAGCTGCTTTGCAGCTCGAGTTGAATCAAGAATTTACTTTTGGCTCGACAGTCTTTATCTTGCAGGAATATAAAGGATATGCTTAGGAGATTAGAGCTTGTGTTCCAAAGTTCGGTGGTTTCCACATCGCTTTCGGGTAAAAAAAGCGACCAGTAAATATTCAAGACTTTTAAATTCGCGCAACGCCAAGCAGCTCTTTTGTGATTATAGGTTGTTTTGTTGGAGTGAGATATTTTTTTAAGATTGAATACTAATAAATGCCTTTCTGATGCACATTTCCAAAAGTTTTTTTCCTATTTGGAATCCTTTGTCTTTAAAGTTTTTAAAAACAGCCTTTGGTATAAAATACTTAACGTTTTTTATTTCTTTTCATTTTAAAGTTTCTGCGCTCCTTAGGTTGACTCAAGAAGCGTCGTGATTATTGCGCCGCTAACTGTAGGAACCTTCAACCTTTGATTACATTAAGCACAGTCCTTGTTCCTTAAACTCAAATGTAGCTGCACCGGAAGCTTATCAATTAGACTTCAGTCTTGTTTTTATCGATTTTCGTAGAATGCAATCCCATAAATGCAATAAACAATCCAGTGCAAACAACATAAATGGACTCGCAAACAAAAGGTGTCATTACCATCTGGAACGGCGTACGAGTACATTCTTAAATAATTGATGAGGTATTTTTCACTTGCCGTGCGAGGGCTGAAATATGAAAGAATATTTCAATAGTCACTGAGAAGTACTGCCTTTCTGAACACCCTTGTCCACAAGAAGTCCTGCGATGCATTGGAATACTAATGCACATACACGCTTCGTCATTTACCAGCGTTCCTCAAAGTGAGCGATTACACCTAATTGTGATTACTGGAGGCCTTATGGGGGCGGTAGAAGGCTCTGAGGAAATAAGAGCGATTCATGTTTTATGAGATAGCCTTCGGCAATACTAGTAAACAAACAAGAAGAAATTTATGGTGGCATATTTTCACTTTTCGCTTTCATAGACAAAATATGATACGTACATAGGCTGTGCAGATATGACCCAATATCATTCTAATAGAGAACTTTCGGCAATTTTTTCTTGTGTCCGAAGCGATACGGGCAGAAAGACTAGCTTCTCATTTTTCAAAGTTGATCTAAAACTTGCAATCACATTTCAAAAGGTTTAGAATAATCTCGCTCATTGGACCTAATCGGTTGTATTCTTCCTGGTACCTGAAGAATCGAACAACTTTTTTTTTTTAATTTGGTTCTGACTTCGAGCGAGCAAAAGGATTAGGAGAAGAATGGACAGAATGTGTAGTGGTTTGAGACTCAGATGTATTTTGGTTTCCATTGCTCTATGGGCTCAGTCCGAACTAAGACGGTGACTTCGATATTGATTTATTCGTTTTCAAATAATTCGCAGGATTTTAACTGACATTAGTTTAAATACTTAAATGCTGTGCTTTGGGAAATTCGATCAGCACCATGCTGACAGTGTTTTGTCTTGACGTTAGACGCGCGCAACTTTTCGCTGCCACTAACTGACGCTGGATTATCTTTTTCGTACTGAAAAAAAAATCATCGAATTGGAATAAGAGGAAGCACTTCACTGTAAAAATCATTGCACACAGAAATCCACGAAGCGACAAAATCTTGTTTCTTTTATAGTTTTTGATTATAGAGGAAAATCCGTCAATCTTCGACCAAGTAGTCGCGTATGCAGACAATGTTGTTAAATTTGTTCAATGCGTTGAATACGTTGATCCAAAACGACAGGGACTTTAATTTGGTCTTTATTTTAATTAATGTTTAGCAACTGGACGTCCGATGCAACCAGCAAGACGTACAATATAAGACATTTAAACAGAGATTAGACAACAATTGCATTGGTAATGATGAATGCTTCGTGATTCGATATACTGAAAATTCAGCGCGTAATGTAAATGTAACCATATATGGTATTTAGCATGTCCCTTTGTCCACAATAAGAGTAGTATTGGCCCAATCCTAGGAACACCTATGGAAGTTAGTTGCTTTAGCTTCAAAACTGCACATGCGAAAGAAACTCTGTAACACTTCCGCGTTCGCGGGGAAATAGCACACCCCTCTAACCAGGCTTTGCACAATTATTTAAGGATCAACCTTCTAATTGACATATTAAGTAGGTCTTAGAGTTAGTCTTCAGCTGCAAGTTCATGCCCTGCTATGAAGCATCAGTAAACGTGATGACAGTCTTCCGACACACACAAAAAATGTAAAGAAAAACTGCGAATCGAATCGAATGAAAAAAAGTCATAAGACATAAGACTTGCCAACCGCTACCCAGTTTTTCGATTCCTCTTTACCTTTTCGTCGATCTGTTTAGAACAAATTATAAGAGAAGTAATAATGAAAAATGCATTCACGGAATTAAAGGACTTCGTATTTTTGGTTGTTATAATTTCATTCAATATTGACTGCGAGTTAAAAGGGCCTTAATCACTATTCTCTTAAATTTTTTAAAAATTTGCAGCAATCATGAAATCATTTTCGAAAATCAATAACAAAATTTGAATTCAGCAGTGAATTCACACATTTTGCTGAAGTCCTTAGTGAATTCACTTTTATCAGATTGAAGTCAGTGAATTCGTAGGAAATTATTTGGATTCATTCAACACTTTCAAGTTCTGGAACAAGTGTCTTCTTCCTTATTTTATTATCTAGGTCGGGTGCGGTATAACGGTTGACTATTGATTGACTAAAGACTTCTTCTAACATGTAGTGAATTTATTTGATGATTTGATTCAATGATTGGCTTATTATTTGCGAACTTATAAATCTGTGTGAACCACTTACGCATGCAGTCCAATAAAAATTAGCTGAACAACGTTTAAGATGCAAACGTTACACTCTAATATTTAATTCAAATTAAACTCATTAATGACAATAACGTTGATTAAAGCTCCGGCAAATTCAGTTTCCCAGCATAAATCCATTAAGCACCCAAACATCATCGTACCATTAGCATAAACTATGACTGCAGACTGTCCAATTGGATGTGGATGTGGAATCCTCCCAGGCCTCATCGATTTTACACAACCCTAAACAATAAATTAAGCAAATGATTTTCATAAATTAATTGATTTCACAGTCAATGCCATCGATTATACCCACCGGAGTAGGAAACAAGCACCGAGCAGCGGCCGGCAAAATGATACGAAAAAAAAAATTCCTTTCAAGCTCAACACCCGCATTTTGGAAAGTCAAATCTGCATAAATCGCATTCGACGGTTATGGTAGGTTACGGCGCGCATCAAATGAGAGGCCTTCAGATTTATGGCAGCAGTTCGTTTGATTTGTTTTGTTTTGAAGCTCTAATTAGTGCGAGGTCTTGGCTAGACTTTGGCGAGTACGCATCTTGTCAACGTAAATGTGGTATAAATAGTCAAAGCAGTCGAATTATGTCTTATAGCTTACAGAGGATCCAGTCAGAGCAGAGAAGAAGTCATCATCATGCGCGTTTTTATGGTAAGGCTAACTTTGAAGACAGTTTTTTTTGGTGTGTGTATAGTAAAAGTGTTTTTTTTTTTGTTGTTTGTGTCTAGGTTCTAGGTTTCATCGCTGTTGCAAGTGCAGCAAGATTGGGCTACAACTATCAACCTGGCTCGTCAGGAAGGGGCTCTGGGATCAGTATTAGTTCTTCTGGATCTGATATCGATTCTGTGGGATCTGGTAGCAACCTAGGACTTGGTGGAAGCCTAGGGCTTGGAGGCAACTCTGGATTGGGCGGTAGTTCAGGATTTGGTGGAAGCTCAGGACTTGGCGGAAGCTTGGGACTTGGAAGCAGCTCAGGAAGCCTAGGACTTGGTAGCAGCTCGGGACTTGGAGGAAGCCTGGGACTTGGAAGCAGCTCAGGAAGCCTAGGACTTGGGAGCAGCTCGGGATTTGGAGGAACCTTGGAACTTGGTGGCAGCTCGGGACTTGGAGGAAGCTTGGGACTTAGTAGCATCTCAGGAATTGGTAGCAACTCCGGACTTGGCAGAAGTTTAGGACTAAGTAGCAGCTCAGGACTTGGCGTAAGCTCCGGACTTAATACCATCTCTGGTCTTGGTAGCAGTTCAGGACTTGGTGGCATCGGTAGTGGCTCTGGAATCAGTGACAGCTTAGGGCTTGGCGAAAGCTCTGAGCTCAGCTCTAGTGGTGGATCTTTAGGATTATCATCAGGATTGGGTGGCAGTCAAATCATTGACGGAGGACTAACTAAAGAATTCTTACTATTCTCTGCTCCCGAGGAAGATGTTTACAATGGTGATGATTCACAAAGAGCAGTGACAACGCTTAAAAGGAACCTACAAGTCATCTTCATCAAAGCACCAGAAAACAATGGAGTTAACAACGCTGTCCTGAACTTGGCTAGGCAGGCCTATGAAGACAGGACTGCCATCTACGTATTGTCCAAACAACCAGATATCTCCGAGCTTGCCGATCAAGTACAACAATTGAGAAGTAACAGCCGCCAGAGACCTGAAGTTCGTTTCATCAAGTACAGGACTCCGGAAGATGCCCTCAATGCTCAACGTTCTATTCAGCAAGAATACGACGGCTTGGGTGGGCCATCGAAGATTATAAACCAAGGCATTGCTCCAATTCTTAATTATGCATCTGCATCAGAGGACATTGGACGTGCAAATAGCATAGGTGCGGATTTGGGTAGCAGTGGTTCGGCATCCAATTTGAGCCCAAGTGGGCTAGTCGGAAGCGGCGGAAGGCAGGAATATCTGCCACCGGTTTCGTTCTAAGAGAATTATACAGACTGCTGCGTTACTAGTAATGGTTATGTGAATACTTGTTTTTGTTAAGGCTTTGTTGAAATAAATTGTTATATTGATAAATGTTTTACACTTTGTATTCCTGGGCGCAATTGGATTTGAACACTGCCATGATGTGAAATCTTACTCAAGAAGCCTTGCTGGACGGCAACGGAATTATGGTAATTTTAACCGACGTTGTTACTGATGCATATTCTGTGGATGGAAAGTCATTTAGAATCTTCAGAAGAATGCGCCATTTATGAATAATGGATGGGTGATATTATCTTGCTATAGACACATTAGACACTGTTTATTTTTGGTGGCATTGAATTCCATTTCTTTGAAGGTCAGGGCCAAGTTTAACCCAATGTTTGTGCGTCTTTTATTTTTCGTAAAAAGCTGGGGTTGGCTACTTTAGCAATACGTCTGGCAAAGAAAAAATTCTACGCTCCAAAGCTCTCGGAAACAACCACGAATCAACTCTGGGCCAATCTAAGAGATCTGGGTGTAGGAGGAACAAAAGATAAACTTGACTGTGCACTTGGTTCTAATGCACTTAATGATCATTTCGTAGGCAATAATTCTAACCAATCAAATTATGAACCCACAAATTTAGCACGAAGCACGAAATGATTCACGGGCTCAAATCGAATGCAGTTGGAGCTGGAAGTATTCACTTACCACACACCATTTGCCAAGTGATAACCGCCCAGTTAGTTTTCTATCATGCTTGTCAAAAGTTCTGGAGAAAATACTTGGAAAGCAAATAAGTCGAAATCTTAAAAGTAAAGAACTTTTGTGTGGAAATCAATCTGGTTTAAGATCAAATCATGGCATTTTTGTGCTTACTTGATTTCTCCAAGCATTTGACAGAGTTAATCATAATATTTTGTGTAAAAAACTAGGATTCTTTTCGGTTTTAGTAATAGTGCCATTAACCTTATAAGAACCTACCTATCCAATAGATCCCAAAAAGTAGTGATCAAACGAAAAAACTCAAATCGCGGAAGTCTCTATGAGGAGTGCCCCAGGGATCGATTTTGGTTCGTAGTCTCTTTTGTGTGTTTATTAACTACTATCCCCATGTATGCAAAAATGTGTCCTGTCACCTCTATGCTCACGATATACAGCTATACTTATCCAGGCCTATTGGTCACATTAAAAACTTAATAGCCAGAATGAATGAAGACCTGAATGAAATTAGCACTTGATCGAAAATTAATAGTCTTACTCTTAACCCGGGAAAAACACAGGCGAACGTAATATCGAAAAAGGAATACAATACAAATGACTTTCCCCCCATTTTTATCCAATCAATTATAATACCATTTCTTAAGTCTGTTATCAGTTGAGGTAAGCAAAAACTATCCTACAATTAACATGTCAACTCAATTATCGGACGCATTTACGGGACACTCAGGAAACCTTGGATTTTTTGCAGTTTTATTCCATTTGAAAGAAGGCTACGATTAGGCAAAACTTTACTTATGCCCAAAATCTCATAAGGCAGAATTTATCCAAAACTAGGCTCTTTGTCTGAGAACAAACTCCTTGTTGCATTTTATGATATGGTAAGTGATACATACCAGACATATATCTTGGGTAGCACTATTTCCCAGTTCTTGAAAGCCCGTAATTGCATATTCTTACGTAAAATCATATACACAAAACCGCTGGCTTATTTGTTTAGAGAAACCAACGCCTGCCAGACTACGAGAACGTTTAATATTGTACCACCGTCATTTAATTACTTAAACTCATCGCGCCTTTTCTTTGTCAATAGAGTTCGTCTTTGGAATTCTTTGTCGTTAAACATTAAACAAATCAGAGTCTAAACACGTTTTAAGGTTAGGGTATTTTTGCACTTCTCTAGTCAGCCATAATCGATGGTCTTAATCTTCCCTTTCTTCTTATACATTTATCTCTTTCACGTTCTTCATTTTCATTCCTGTATCTCAATTTTCTTTTTTTTTTTAATTATCGGTTGCCAACTAAGTAATTGCGGATGTTTTTTTTTAGAAAATAAAATACAATTATTTCATGAAACGAAATAACTTAATTTTGTAATGTATTGCCCATTTTGAGCAATGACCTTTTGCCATCTTTCAGGCAGCATCATAATTCCACGTTCATAAAACTCATGGTTTTTATCAGCAAAAAACTGAAGCAGGTACGATTTGACATCATCATATTATTGAAATTTTTCCCACTCAAGGAGATTTGCAAAGATCGAAATAAAAATATTCAGATGGTGCAAGGTCAGGGCTATTTGGTGGATGTGGCAAAACACCCCAACCGAGCTTCAATAAATTTTGCCGAGTGACCAAAGATGTGTGTTGCCTTGCATTGTCATGATGGAATACAGCACCTTTTAGATTTGTAATCCCGCCAAACTGATATCAAAACATTCTTTTAATGAATATCAGCTTTTGATGTTGTTTGAGCTGGTTCACCTGGCTTGCTCCACGATCTCTTCCGATTGACATTGTTATAAACAACCCATTTTTCATCACCAGTTAGCAATCTTTAAAAATGGATCATTTTCATAACGTTACTTTATCAAATCGCAGATGTTAATGCGTTGTGTTAAATGATTTTCTTTTCGTTCATGAGGAACCCATCTATCTAGTTTTCGTACATAGCAAAGTTGCTTTAAGCGATTTTCACTGCATGTATGTGAAACATGAAGCTTCTCTGCAATCTCACGATTTATACTTTGACGATCCGAATCGATTATTGCTTTGATTTGGTCGTCATTAAGTTCAACTGGACGGCCAGAGCGTTTTTCATCTTTGAGTGCAAAATCACTAGAACAAATTTGGCAAACCAATTTTGACACCGCCGTTCTTTTTAAGATTCATCACCATAAACAGCACATACATTTTTGTGAGCTTGCGATGCGTTTTTTCCTTTCCGGAAATAAAAAAACAAAAAATGAAGTAAATGTTCGTTTTGATTTTTCATTTTTCAACAGACGCCAAACAAAAACTACACAACCGATGAAAATTTTTTTTACTGTTTGACAGTTAAAGTAAAAACTATCAAATAGCAAAATGTGTTTGACATTTCGATTGCGTCAGCAAACCTAAAAATTCAAATAAAGCCATCTATGAGTGAAACCTGCAATTACTTATTTGCCAACCCATATTTAAATTAAATCAGTTATCATTAATGTTGCAATGTTTTTATATTTTATTTGTTATTAATCTATGCTCTTATCGTTCATAAAATTTTTAATCTAATAATTATATATCTGTATTTTTTATTCAACCTAAAGTTTGTCATTTTCCATCAATTATACTTTAAGAGACCACTGTCGTACATGTATAAACATTTTTTTGAGAAAATAAATTGAACTGAATTGAATTGAAATTGTGTTGAAATTGAATTGAAATTGAATTGAATTGAA
This sequence comes from Orthonevra nobilis, assembly GCA_963555765.1. Classification (NCBI taxonomy): domain Eukaryota; kingdom Metazoa; phylum Arthropoda; class Insecta; order Diptera; family Syrphidae; genus Orthonevra; species Orthonevra nobilis. The sequence continues at coordinate 27,238,701 of OY743225.1, read as the reverse complement.
AACTTCATTTCTACATCTCAAAAAGAAGTAGGGTTTTAAATCTATCCAAATAAACGTTCGAAGCTACAAAGGCACAATTCTTTGCCGAGGCTTCCTATCGAGCTGCGAAGATTGAAGAGCATCAGCAGTTTTAAAATGGCACTAGAAAATCTCTATTAAGCCCAAAACATTGTTTCATTTACCCGAGTACCCTTATCCATCACAAACCTCAAGACATATTTTATTGTCTTACTTAACTTGTTGAATAAATAAATCGAAATTTAAAATAAAGTGCTGGTTTTCATCTACTCGAAAAGAGATCATGAGAAGGCGAAGCATGATTTGGTGTTAAGCTGGCAGCCAAAAAGGCCTCGAGAAGCTTGGGTTTGTCTAGAGAGCCGATAGCTGAAATGTCATTGTAAACGAGAGTTAGGGTGGAGTTGAGACATTTTTTTTTTTAATTTTTTTCAGGAACGACCAAAAATTGTCGCTTTAATCGAGACCCTGCTACACTGTTTGTCTCTATATTTGGTCGTGGAGAAATAATTTTACACAGCAGTTATTTCGTACTCGTTTATACTTTTTTTCGGAATTCCTCGTAAAGGTTGTCTTTTAACGTATGAAATCTCAACATTTTGAGCCTGATAGATTTTTTTGAGCTCGAGTCGAACCACAAGTTTACCTCTGGTTTGATGCCTTTCGTTGTGAGAAAAAAGTTTCAAGTACCTAAGAGCTTCTAAAGAAATCATGATGACCTTTGCATTTGACGTTCTCGTATTGAGTTTGTGGCTTGTTTAGAAATTGGATCATTAACCGATATAACACAAGCACAGAAATGAGAATATTTATGTCTTCGAAGTATTTATCAATTCTAGGAACTTGACAGCATAACTATCAATTCTGGAAAGAAAGCTAAAGAGAATTTTGTACATTGAGCTCACCCGCAATAACGATTTCAGAATCAGGATAACGGGAGACAGTTCTTTAGATGGAATAAGACTAAGCTTTAATTTTGTATTAAGTCGAACTGCTTTCTTAGTGGGACTTTTTACAGTCAAAACAATATTGCACTCTTATATGGATGGTGAGTCTTAACAGTGTGAACTTCTGGATTGGGACAGCCATACTGCCATACTGTGGCAGAATTTAGTAGGAAAAATCATAGCGGATATAAAAAGCAGCATCAGGAGCATTTTTCACCCTCACCTCACTTGGATTTCAAAAATTGCCAAAACAGATTACCCTTTATTAACAGACGTAGGTGTATGAAATTCGATTATATAGTAAGCTGCAATTGGTGCTTCCTCCGCCCGAAACTTCTCAATCAAAAACACTGTAAAACAAAAACTAATTTATCAAAGCGCGGCTTTAACGTGAATGGTTTGTTTTACTGGATTTTCATTCACAACCGGTTAGCATCTCACCTTGTTAATAAAAACATATTGCCCAATCACCTCAGAGCTTCAGTCTCATTGCAACTGATTCGAAATATTGGAACACTGAGCCAGTTTTTTAAAACCTACATCGATAAACATCGATGGCTTAAAAACACACTAGATCAATATTTTAGAAGAGTGAAGTAATTAAGTAAAAAGATTTAACTTTAGATCATATTTTCCTGTGCGTTCCCTCAAAAATCTTTCCTTCTTTAAGGTTTGTTTTTTTAAATGAATGTATTATGAAGACAATGTCATATTTGTATCCCTTGTTGAATTAAAGGCTTTTATTTGCTACCGAAACAGTGCACCTTGACTCGATTCGTAGAATGTTTTTGGTTGACATATTAAAAATAATAATATCCAAACACTCCATAAATTGAATTGATTGATATTGTAATTTACATACGTCTGCTTTGGTCATAAAATCTTTTATTTAGAACACGTCTTAATGGGATGAGCAGTATGCTTTTATGACTGCAGTATTTTGGCTTCTTCACTTTTTACAGATCTGAATTTGCATATATTTGAATATAGCTTATGAAATCCAGCATGGCATTAATATCATAATGAATGCCACAGCAAATCGGTTAACTAGTTAATTTATTTAAATTTCTTGTTGTCATTTAAGTATGATAAATGACTTTTGACGGAACAATAATACGTAAATACTTACGTATTTACACGTTGATTTGGAAGACTGCGGCTTATCGTTTGGGTGTCAAAACAAAAATATGATTTTATTTGAGGACAGTATTTTATGGCGTCAGATTAAATATGAGGAAAAGTATAAAAAAACATTTTTGAAAATTTACTTAAATTACTGAGAAGCTTCGAGTGCACTTTTAGCTTAGGTCAATTATTCATCATCGCCAATCTGGAATAATTGAACTTATAATAGCTCCAACTTAGACAGCAATTTTACTTGAAAATAGTTTGATGCACTGTCTGATTACATCTTAAGAATTATATCCCATTATTATTGTACTGAAGTAAATATTGCCGGCGTCATACAATTCTGGCTTCGACTTTATCAACGGACGTAACCGAAGGAAGGTATGTCGTGAGCTCTTGAGCTTGCAAATATTCCAGGCGTTGATAGTCATGCTGGCAACTTGTTTCTTACCTCCACCACATACGCATTATCAGTTGCATGCTTGTGAGAGCACTTATTCCTCAAAACAATTCATATTCCTTGGAGAGTAGATTACAATGCGTGAACGAAGTTACTTAGTTAGTTACCCAAACACTGTTCTCCTTGCTATAAAGAACTTCATTCCTGAAAGTATGAAAAATATGAAATCAGGCTCATTGAGTTGAGATTCCAGATTTTTAAAAGCAACCCATTCGAGGAACCCCGAAAAAAGTATAAAAAATTTAGATCTTTCATAGTATAGCACCTTCTTCTGAACGGTCAGACAAAGAAAAAGCTCGACAACGGCTTACTTGTAATAACAATAAGAATAAGGAATTCCAGATGGGAAATTCATAAATTTAGAATAAACTAAGCATTTGAAACGATCAATACATATGGGTATGCGAAAGAAACTCTGTAACACCGCCGCAGTCGCCGGAAACAACACACCTGTTTTACTACACTATTATCTCTTAGAATTTATTTACACGGGATGAACATGACATGGAAAAATGAGCTCCGATATCCACTCAATTTTCATTTTGAGTTGTTGCAAAATAGATCCGCTCTAAAGCCTTATAAGTATGTAAAGAAAATTTTAAGACCCAACTCCGTACATTGTATTAATTGATTGCCATACGTGGTCTCACGGAACTGACTTCAGTGTTAACTGAAATAGAAGAGCATACAATAAGTAGATCTTAGAAAAAGTCATCAGCTACAAGTTCATGTTCTGTCATAATAATAACAATATCTTTTGCTCTACTATGTAGCATCAGTAAAATTGACGACACTGTCTTCTGACATACAAATAAAAACAAATAAAGAAACACTGCGGATCGAATCGAATGAGGCAAAAGACTTTCCAACCACTACAAAATTTTTCGATTCCTCTTTACCTTCTGGTCACTCTGTGCAGAATGAATTGTAAGAGAAGTCATAAATGCACTCACGGAATTAAAAGACTTCGTACTTTTGGTTGATGCAATTGAATTCAATATTGGCCGCGAGTTAAAAGGACCTTAATCACCATTCTTTTAGATTCTTAAATAATTTTAGCAATCATAGAATTGAAACCATTTTCGGAAATCAATAATATATAGTAAGTTGAATTCAGCAGTGAATTCACACGTTTTGCTGAAGTCCTTATTGAATTCACTTTTGTTTAATTGAAGTCAGTGAATTCGTATGAAATTATTTGAATTCATTTAAAATGAGTGAATTCACTTCAACATTATCTATTTTTGGAATAAGTTTCAAAGAGATCCACGTCTCCCACTATATTTCTTAAATAGTAAATATCTCATAGTCATAGTACCGCACATACATGTGAACGAGTAAGCCAGAGAAAAAGCTTGTCAGCGGTTTACTTGTAATTAAATTAAGAATAAGAACTTCCTGATGGGAAATTCAAATATATTTAAAAATAAGTATTTAGTATGATCACAAGATAAATAGATTGTTTGATGCATTGTAGAAAAGTGTGAATCTAGGATTCTGACTTTTTTTGAAAATTAAAGCGAGATTAAATAAAGTGCAAATTCGTTCGGAAGTGATATTAGTGCGAACTACTATTTCCTGCCCTAATGCTTGTCACATCCGTGTACGTGTTTTGCTATAGCAACTTAAGATTTTGATTATAATGGTATTTTCTTGAAGATTAATAATTTAAGACAAGTGCATCATGCGATTCTGGAGAGTGCTTAAGTAATAGTAATTGGATTGGAAAATAATGAAAAATAAGAAAATATTTTAAAATTCAATCTCCTTGTGTGCCTTAAATGCGCACTCAACGCACACAACGTCATTCAATGTTTATTTTTTTTCTTTATTTTCCAACCCCCTATTTGGAGCGATTAAAATGCCGCGATATTTATTACACAAATTTCCAACGAACGATCGTTTGTTAAATGTTTTTTTAGTCTGTATTGTGGGAACGGGATCATTGCCTTCTTTAAAAAGTTACTGAGTTGCTCCATGAAACGGGATCATTGTCTTCTTTTAGGCGTTAAGACGAGTTGTTTATGAAATCCTTTCTTTGTTTTTTATCATTTTTATGATTTGTTGTTGTAGCGACAAAAGTATTTCACCTTCTGCGCAAATTGCAAGAGTCTCCTTATAATGGTTTAGAAAACACAGCTCAGGGACAGACGGACAGGTGGACGGACGAACAGCGGAGGCTTCGTAATATTGTTCTTTTAGTACTTATCATTTGGCTATTGAACCCAAAAAAATGTGGATGCGAGTTGACCATATGACGAACTTCCCATCTCAAGAAAAAAACAATGAAGGTGGTTTTTAATAACTTTATTTAGCATGCCGGTTGGAATATATACGTTTTCGCATTTTTGAATCATTTAAAATACGATTTACGTAGTAACCATTAATAAATTGTTAAAATTGGTAATTACTAAATAACTTATATATTATTTAGAGTGATCAGGACAACAATTTGAAAATACATTTTTTTTGAGTTATAGTATATTTCTGGATTAGATTTTTAGTTTTCCTATACAAATTAATTTTATTTTGCATTTTTTTAAACATTATACTTGATTGCCCTCAATTATTAAATAACTTAATTGAAGTGGGGCTACAGCTCGTGGAGGAGCAGGGCCTCAACCTATAAGCTTCTCCAGCCACCCGGTCCCTAGCTAGCGGTGTCCAGTTTGGCCCGATAATTTGGTTGAGTCCAATGCGTTGTCCTTGGGGGTGGATTCGAAAACTTTCTGGGTCGATGCATTGGTTTCCAGTAGCTCGGCATTACCTAGTCACCTCAGCCGTTGGAATTTTATTGTTTTAGCTAAGTAGATGTCGCTGCACAACTGGAACGGTTCTTTTTTCTTCTTCCCCTCCTCTCACCGTCAATGCAGACGGGACCATAGATCACACTATTCTCTCGAAATAACATATGGCGCCTTGATTCGCCTCCATGTCCGCGTCCATGCTTCTGCACCAGATAGTAGGGTCTTATAGAGCAACACTTTAGTTCTTAGCCCAACGAAACAGTGATTAGCAAGAGGCATTCTACGTTTGCTCTCAGCGCAAGTGTTCTTATCTATGCTTACAGCGGAACCTAGGTTCCTAACTACCTCAAAGTTATAGCTGTCTATGGCAACGTTCTGATCTAAACGTCGGATTTGGGTATACTTTCTTGATGGCAGAATTTACTTCGTTTTTGCCATATTAACGGCCAACTCATCTTTGTCGTTCTTACAAACATACTGTTCTTACGATTATATCAATATCGTTTGCGAGTGCCTTTAGTTTCGAGACGGGATTTTTGAAATATTGTTCCAAGTATGATGTTGAAGAAATCGCATGACAGTGCATCCCCTAAAATGTTGTTTGCGATCCAATGGGTCGGTGACGTCTTTGCCGAACTAAAAGGAGCAGCTTGAAATCTCCATTGTCATTCTGCACAAAAGGACGAGCTTGGTAGGAATGTCCAACCTAGGTATGGTACGTGGATGCTGTCAAACACAATTTTGAAATTGATGAAAAGGTGAATAGATTTGGAGCTTCTAGATTTTTTTCCAAAATCTGCCATTATATTTATATTTGGTCTATGGGCGACTTTTCTGGTTGAAAGCCACATTGATATGAATCTGTCAGGTTGTTGATGAACTGCTTCAGATGTTCACATAAAACAGAAGGAAAGATTTTGTAGTTTTTTCAGGATTGGAACATATTCTGACCATATGTTGCAGATAAGTTGGTTCATAATCCTAACCAAGTCATCGCCGTTAATCCGTTTTTTTAGACTTTAGCTTTAATATTGCTACCTTTTCTTCGTCTTTTGTTGACCTGCGTCGTCTTCATCGAATGGTTCAGGCTGCTTTTCATTTCCTTAAAAATGACTGCAATTCTACTATGATGTTATATTTTGTACTATGCAGGCTTCGGTTTGGGGTCTATAACCCTGAGATAATTATTTTCCCTGTTGGTAGAATTTTTTGAACCTAGGATTCGCACTTTCGGAACAATTTAAAAGCACTGCTGTTGGAACGTGGATCAAGAAAAAGAGAAAAGGGCACATCAAAATATTGAAGGGCCTTTAATTAATATTGTTTTAGTCTTTCAGTTAGTTTTTATAGTAAAGACCTAACTAAATTAAGTCAATTGGATAAATAAACACAATGTTGATGAAACTTTTGGAATTAAGAAAGATCAAACTTTAATTTGATCCGGAAACTTATGAACGGCAGTGTGTATATTTATACATATTTTTAATCTGATAACGGAGATGAACACTATAAATTTAATTTATAAATTTATTTTTTTATTGGAAAACTATATTGATTTTTGTCTAAGAAAAGAAATTGTCCCTTTTTTGATCTTTATGCACACACGCTGAAATGAAACCAATTTGGATTTTATAGCTTGATTTGTTCTTTAGTGAGACTGTATGAAAATATTCGGACAAAAGTACGTACGAGCGTATACTCAAACACAGACATCTTTTCAAAAAGAATGGAATCCGAATACTGGGACCTCGAAACGTGGAGACATGTAAAAGTCCGAAAATCGGAACGATTACAGGAACTTCCTGAAGGAAAGTTTATAAAAATAAAATTATGGAAAATGCAAAATGTAAATAATAGATACACCAAAACACAAATTCGGTAACACATATGCCGAAAATACATCCGCAAAAAATATAAATATCAAAATACATACTTGATGACAAATGGTACTTTGTATATAGTTAAATTGAAAGAACGTTTGCTGAACCCTGTCTGTCCGATCCGCTGGTATATAGATAAATAAATACACAACTAAATAAATAATTAATTAGACAAGTAAATGTTTAAATGCATAAAGAGGATACACACAAACATGTAACCAGAAAAGAGTTCACATTATGTATGTTATCATATAATATTTTTTTTGCTTTGTCCTTAAGTATTAATATAGCTTGAGTCTTATTTACATTCAACTCAATTTCCCATTTAATAAAAAATTTTTTAATATTTAAATTACATTGTTTTGATTCATCTGAATGTTGAGAGCAAATGTTGCAACGTCATGACTAAAGATGGCGGCATGACACTGTGAGAGATCCGACGCATGCAAACTGTATTGGTGAATACATTGAGGAGTACTCATTTGGACGGATATATCATTAGAGACATGATTATAATCGTAGACCTTAAAACAAGGGAAGGACAAAAAAGCTTTGAACTCTTTCACAAACTGGTACTTATCTTATAGACTAAGCCGTCATGCCCTACGTAGTCGAAAGCCTTTTCTATATATCTTTCAAACAGTTTTAGTACTCATTTGAATTAACAGAAGTTGAAGACAAAGATTCTTTTGAAAACTACTTTGAGGAAATATCAGGACATTCAATTTCTGTGACCCTTCAAAAAAATAAACACCAAAATAAGTATATCAATAACTTTACTTTATTTCTTCGGTTCTTGTTTTGTGCTACGTTTCTTCGTCAGTGGTTCATTACTGGGTGGTAAATAACTTATATTGGAATTAGATATATCCACAGGCACTGCACTCTCAGTTGATACTTGCCCTTCAGCAACATTACTAGTCAGCGAGTCCTCGTTTGGTGGGAGATAGCTTGTGCTTATATTAGAAACATCCAAAGGCGCATATAATCCACTTTCGGCAGAGCTATTCACTTCAGCTAAGGGACTTACCGTTGAGGACACAATTAGCTTGTGGACGATGCCTTCGCCAGAATTTGGCGTCACTGAGCCACCTATGCCACTGCTCGGTGCTTCAGCCAATGGCAGAGATATATGCAATAGGCCATTGGTTAGCGACGGTGTTGATTCCAATAGAACTGAGGTCTCTGGATTGTCTTCAACTAAGCCATTGCTAAGCGAACCCGCAAAACTATGTGTTTGCGTTACACCCTCGGTATTTATTTGCGAAGGACCATCTAGGGCATCGTACTGCGATTTAATATTTAATGCTGCCAATTCTGCTTCTTCCGCTGATTTGTACTTGACGAAATGAACTTCTGGATTTTCCGTCTTCTCTTCCTTCAGTCTACGTATCTCGGTTGTGATTTCCTTCAGATCTGGCTGCTTGTTGAGTATGTAAATGGCTGTTTTTTCAGCAGCTAAAGTCTTGGCTAGCCGAGTTACGGCTGTAGTAAGTTTTTTATGTTCGGGCGCTTTGATGACGACTACGCGAATGTTTTGCCGCAGAAAACTCTCTGGAATATCTTCGTCATAACTGTCAGAGTCTTCCTCGGGTGCAACATAAAAGTGAAATTGTTTATTGTACGTTACGGGAGGAGGTAAATATTTCTGTGCTGAATGGAATACACCAGTATTTGGAATCTGCTGCGGACCAAAAGGATACGACGACACTACCGCCACGGCTGAACAAATGAGAAGAAGCTAAAATCAAAAAAACTAAATTGATCACTGAATATAATTTTTAAAGCTATTTAACACTCACTTTAAAGTTAATCATTGCGAGATGTTTCAACGACCAGCCGAATCGTTTGACACTACCAAGCTGGGTTAAATGTAGTAACTCATTTATATTAGCTGCCCAAAGATCAATATCTCTCTCTAAATTGCCTTAAACCTAAAGTCTAAACATACTGAATGACTCATTTTGGTGATATATGTGGGTGTTTCTTCATCGCATATCCAATTAATGTGGAATCTGGATCAGTTTGTTGGCAATAAAATAAATTTAGATTGGTATTGAAATAGTGGAATCCGTCGACTCCAAGGTCAGATGCATGAGAACAGAAAAGGAGATAGTCCCAGACTAGTGGCAGGCCAAAAGAGAGAGCCACTGCTTTCTATATTGTATAGCAATAAAGTTCTAAGCATGATAAAGGTTTGGGGCCGCCGTTGAAAGTGAAAGGATTTGAACCGCAGATAAAAGTTCGCATGCCAACTCTTTTGTTTTTTTGTATACTTAAATCAATTTTAAATCCAAATCAATTTTATTTTGTGAATATTTTCGATGCACATGAAAGGTTTGAGATCAGGGGGCCCTTTTGCATCAGAAGCTAAAATATGCAACGTATTTTTTTTTTTGATTAACATTGATTTGTTTTCGATAGAAAAGTAGGTTAAACGCATAAAACTGAATTCAGTGAGTACTCCACGCTTTTTGACTGTCTACATCTTCTTCGCCCACATATGATTTGTAGCTACCAACTATAATGACATGCAAATGTAGTAAAAATCAATCGAAATTTGATTTTTAATTTTTTTAACTAATGCCAACATGCAAGGTTAAAAGCCTTCAATCATGTTTAGGCGATTATTTGCGGAACAAAATACCTTTGTGAGATCGAATTTCCGTGAAGCCTTTCAAATTGCAAAATAAAGATTTTTTGATTTGCAATGACACCAATAACCATCTTTGATTAAGATTGTTCGAAAAAAAGTACGAGATACAATATGAGCGCCATCATTCAGTCCACTGTGCGAATGCGCTTCTCCAAGAAAAAATGCTTTTGCTTCATTATGCTTATTGTAGAAGTTTTAAATTTGTTTAATAAATTCTTTTCATTCAGAGGGTGCATCAAAACGGGAAGTCCTCTTTGCTGAACTTCTCATTTAATCAACGAAATTTCTTTCCCCATTGCATTCTTATATTTGTCATGGAGAACCGCACGATACTCTTTAACATATATTCTTCAATCGATTAGCGGTATGAGTCAAATTGATGAGAAGAAAAGCAATTCAGGTAAAGCGTTTGTGGTATAAGATAAAATAAAAATGGAACCATCAGGCAAATATTGGGTTTTCAAATGGGGACTTGACAACTTTGAATTTAATTTGTGAACGCTTCCTTCCAATAATCATTAAATTTATTCAGTAAACTCAACGTTTTCATCATGATAAGTACACTAACGAGCAACGTCTGCAAATTATAAAAATTTTCTACCGAAATTCGTAATCAGTGACCACAATTTCAAGAGCCTTAACTCCAATTTTCGGTCGTAATTCTCACCTTAGTAGATCGTTGCGTGATGTTGCCGTTGGCAGTGATACTACGGGTTGGTTGAATTGTCGAAAATATGGCTGTCGTTCAGGCGTCCGTAGCAAACGATCCAAATCAGTCAATTCCACGGCGTTCTCGAGAATTGGACATCGCTCAGACCACATATCATATTACTGTGAATGGCCAGCGTTATCGCGCCATGATTACCGATTATTTTTTGTTCTAATTGGAAGATATGTACTTGGACGAAACGTGGCTTCAACAGGATGGTGCCACAACAACACAGCGCACCTTAAAAAGTTATCAAGTCATTATTGGAATACCCTGAATATAGCAAGAGATCCTAGTTGAATAAAGTATGTTGTGATAATCTAATATGGTTGAAATTTAGTTCATACTGGAAGCAATACAACAGGCAGTAAGCGTGACGTTTAGACAGCTGGAACGCAATTGTTAAGGCTGACATTATAGACTCTCATACGGATTTTACTGTCAGATAATTTAAGATTTTTTTATCAATATGCCAACGAGACTTAAACATAATTATAAAAGTTAATTATCAACGTAAGTTTAACGCCAAAATAAGACTTAGCATTTGCTTTCTTGAATTTAATCTAAGAAAATCCTACTTAATATTGAAAATACTAATAAGTGAAAAACTGATTCAATTAAAGCTATTTAGTTATTAAGGATACCACTCCGTAGAACACTAAGGATTCTGCCTGCTTTTGGTATGGGCGTGGTCTTCATAGCCTTAACTTTCTTCCTTAGCAGTCGTTTGAAGAAAACCCATTAAATTAAGTATGGTTAAACACCGTCATCACGTTCTTCACATACACAATGCGACACTGATTATTAAATGTACATACTTATATTGAAATTGAATTTTTTTGAACATTTAAAAACACAATTTGATCCTTCTTACACAGAATATGGTACCGATGCTTTCGTTTACCTTACAATTTAATTTCTTCGGGCGATAAATTAAAAAAAAATTACTCTAAATCTTAAACTATTTTGTGCACTAATGGTTGTTATGAGGTATAAGATTTGGTTCTCTTTCCTTTTCTAGAAACATTCTCCTTTCCAATCACGGATTCTTAAAGAGCATAGACGAAAATATTCGATATCGTGAGTTCTATTTACACTTTCAGGTTAGATAGGTTAATGACAAAGCGAAACTCACCAGTTATTGTTGCTTTCTAGAAACGAAAACAAGTTTCTACCTGGAAACAGTGGCGACGCGTCTTATTGCTCGTTTCGTGCATGCACGTCTCACTTTCAGAGAATATTTATTTTCCACATCCACAAAATGTGTTTTCACTTGTCCCAAAGTCCAAATTTCAGTCAAATTTCTCAACAAGTGCCAGCCCTCGTGCACTTGAGCCAAACCATAGTTCCAAATGAATCGAAATAATAACCTGCGACACTTTCCACTCATGCAACTATTAACACATGCAGCAGAGTTGTTAACGAAATGTAACCATGGAAAATAGAGTTAAAGGAATTTTTCGTAGCTTACGTCTTGTGTGTTCATTAAAAAAATGGCATCCGGTAGTCATAAAGTTATAAAAGACAACAATTTTATTGAGGACATGACAGGTCAGTGAATTCACTTAAACTGGGAAACTATAGGGAGAGTTTAAATTATTTGGCCGAACATGACCTTGTTCTCTCGAGCCATGTGGAAGAGTCAACACTTTTTGTGACGAACAAAATGTAATTTTTTTAGCAGTGAGTACTTAACTTTCAAGTGCAATAGCTAAAGAAATACAAGAGTGTACATTTATTTCTGTATCGATGGATGAAATATCAGACAACAGCAAGAAGTCTCAACTATCAACAATAGCAATTCAGTGGCAAAAGAGTACAGGGAACCTTTAATAGACTAATTTAAAAAAATTCTGGACAACCGATAAAGACGGTTGCAATACGGTAAATTTCTCACAAGGTTTCTAGCACATTATTATTTGATTTTGAATCACAACTGCTAATTAAAATATTAAATTCCATATTCGTTTTGATCAACTTTTCATATAATGTTTAAGAAACTAAAACTCTTGACATTATGTTTAGTTTAAACTTTACTGAAAAAACAAAGGAAAATATTTATAATTTGAGGAATAATTTTGATGGATATATTCGGGAAACGAAGCAGTTAAAAGGCATTTTATCTTCACATCGAGTTCAGCATAGAATTGATGAAGAAACTGAATAAAGAATACTGTTTTTTTTTGTAATCACTGAAACGTTAGTTGGACAACTAGAGACCAGATTTTAAAATTTAAAAGAACTTAACTTTGTTGGTTTGCTACATACAAATAAGATTAAAGAATATGGAAAAAATGTTTCTAATCCTATTTTAAATGTGGTTCTTTGATATATTATCTTTAAAAAATGATTTTTTTTGTTATTTATAAACGACAAGATTTTTACAATACTCCGCTTAAGCAATTTTTTGATAAACTTTGATCAGAAGACCTGATTTCAGTGTTTCTAGAAATATTCAAATTGTGTAAACTGATTGGTAAATTTCCTTCAGCAACATAATCAGTTGAAAGATCTTCATCGACACTCAAAAGAATCAAAATATATTCAACAAGAATAATAGGGCAAAATAGGTTGACTTATCTTTCAATGCTCACCGTTGGAAAAAAAAACTTTTGAGAGAATATCAGTTGGAAGGAACAAAAATATATTTGAATAAATCTTGAAGGTTGGACTTAGTATATAAGTAATATTTCAATACAATTTGTTGAACTGAACGACTAATCTTTTTACTCACGTGTCGCATTGCCTGGAAAGAGATTCTACATCGATGCAAAGTCGTGCTAAGTTTAAGCACAGACAATAAGAAAATAATAATTATTGATATAATTAATTATTATTGTATAAATTGTCTGCGGTTTAACCCTTAACCACAGTATGCTATTTCAAATTGGTAACTTGTATCTGAGTTTCAAGCAACGAAGTTCGTACATTTTATTTGGATTTGTGTACCTCTTTGCAGTAGAAACTCCCCTAAGCAGACAGCCAGAAAAAAGTGGATCTGCAAAATAACCGCATTGCTAGCCCAAAGTTATGCATCGAAAACCGAACTAAAAGGTATTAAGGTCCGGCCGAAGCTAAATCTACATTTGGGCAGATATTATTTAGATTTTTTTTTGTATCACAAATCTCTCCATTCTCCACATTGGTAAACTAACCATTTGAATGCAAAACTCTTAAGAGGGTGGTGGATACTGAAGAGAAAACTTGAATGAAGAAAGCTTGGATCCGAGATGGTTTTTCGCCAAAATACGGAATCAACAATCGAAATAAATCAATTTCTCCTAGTGTGGAGACCGAATAGGGACAGAGAGTTCACAATAGAGCTTATGACAAATCAGCAACACAAACTGTTATTTTCACGAACTTCAGAATTTTCACAACAAGAATTCCAGCAGCCCACTCATAAGACCATTCTAAAATTACTGGTTGACCAATTCTATAAATATGATCCCAAAGGCAAACGATGACTTGAAGAGATTGGAAAAGATATATTCTTTTCATTCGTAAAACCTTGGTAAGAAAAATAATTTTCGATGACAATCCGCAGTATTCGAAAAAATAAGTGGAAGTAACGACATGCCTCCTGGTTAACGAGTCAAGAAGTGAAAATTTATCAATAAGATTCTTAGAGTTCGTATACCAAATGATATCCAATCATAAATCAATATTTACAATAGAACCTGTATTTTCAATATAAAGAATGCATTGAAACGGTTGCGAGCTGAGCAGCGAGAAGAAAGAGAATCGAAGCTGAAGACTTTCGTGGGAAAAAGAGATCGGCTCATATACTTGACGTTACAGCAAAATATTTTTCGAAAAAATGTTTATAATAGCTCGAGTTCTTCTGATTTGTTAAGACCCTAGCAGATTATGGTCTGAAATGTGAACTAAAACTTTTGAAGTTTGACACAGCATAAGCCGCAAATAAATATCAAATCACTTTTGAAAAAAAAAGATTTTTCTACTTCATGAGAGGGGAATTGGAATTGAATTAAGAAAAAGGCTATCAAGGGGTAAAAAAATGTTAATTGCATGTTCGTTACATTTTCATTTCTTATAAACGTTGGATGTTGGACTTACAATTTATCACTGATTCTGAGCGGCTCCAGAAGGTTTTTCTGCAGGGGCCCTGAAATAATGCCAAATGTTCATCATGCTCAAGAGCAGACGCATATCATATTTCATTTTATTGCATCTTTATGAAATTCATAGATTTTCCTTACATGCTAGACCAAAACGCTAAAGGCTTGCTTAATTTACCTACTGGCCCTCCACGGGCACTCTAAGCTAAAGCCTTACAATTAAAAATATGTATTTCGACTTAAGATGATGTTTTATTATAAAATTATTATTATCGTTTATTTAACATTGTACAGTGTAATAACTTATTCCATAGCACTTGCAACTGTAGTTTCAACTGGAGCTAATGAAATTTTATTTAGTAACCTTGTGTTTTTTCAGCAACCAGTCATAATTGCAAAAGATAATATGAAATTTCTAAGGACCACCTCCGATGCATCTAGATATTTCAAATCCGGAGCTTTTTCCAGACCTGAATTATTTCTCAAATTAGTAGATGTGATCAGAATATCGAACGAAAATGTGACGTTAGAGTGGTAAATATAATTCCGTTACAAAATTCAATACTTTCAGACTGTTAATGTACTTGGTCCTCCCAAATGCGATGTGCCAAGATGAAATGCCCAGAATAATTTCGATTCAAAACGAAAGCAGAAGCCAGAATTCACGGAAACTATACCAAGCTTTCTGGTATCCGGGATAATTCGTTCCTTAAACCATAAGTTTGGTCTTCCCTTTCTCCATTTCGAAGGTCCTTAAATCTAATCTACTATTTTAAAACCATCACAGCTCTTTAAAGCATTAATCAGGCTGCATTTTTTGTTACTTTTATGTAAGGAGTTCTTAAGCTTTTCATATGCACGACCACTGAAATCGTTGCATGTACATGCGGGCCTGACATCATAATATGTCACAAAACTTGCATGGAGTTTGCGTGTCGTATACTACCCCTATTTGTGACAGTCGCATATAGTCGCGCATGTACATGTGAGTCCATGCTACGCCTTTGTCGCATGCAAACATGTGACTTTCTCGTATGTCATACTAGCAGCATTTCACATGAGTAGTATGTTTCAAGCATTAGGACGTGGGCACAATAGATTTATTTCGCTGAAATATTATTCAGCTTGCGTTTTTGATGACTTTAATACTGTGTAAACTTAATCTTGAACCCAAAAAAAGGGCAAAACAATTAAAACGTTTTTTTATGTCATGCATAATGCATAGAATGATGCTTTAAAATAAAGATTGGCAAAATTTTATATTCTTTTTTTCACGATTGACCCTATACAAATGCCACACGCTTGGCCTCGACCACACAACCGTATCGATCGTCATCCGTAATGGAAGCATTTTTGCCCTTATGTTATCGACCAGTAAAACAATTTTTTAACAATAAATTTCTTTTTGACTGAAACCCACAAAAAAAACAGTAGAAATCTTCAAAAAAAACGGGGATTCAAAAATAAATCCATTGTGTCTTTATCCTAATGTACAAGGCCCAACCCAATCGCGTTCTGTCAGTATAAGACGGTCAGAAGCACAATATCTACTCGTTCACAAAACGGCATCAGATGTTTAGATTTCCCAGCAAGTAATCGATTTGGTCCGCTCAACCCTTTCACCCAAATACAACTCCTTTTAAGTTTGGGCTTTACTATAGTATAGTATAGTATAGTATAGTATAATGCTCACTGTACTCAGCTTTTTTGGCATTTTTAATTCGGTTTGTTGCCAAAAAAGCAAACTACTCCAGTTATTTTTTTACATTTTCAAATGCAAATAGCAAACTGAAACACACTTCCATTGTACTCATGAAAGCGAAAAAATATATTCGCATGGATACCCCAATGTTTATGCTGTTTTGTTTTGTTCCTAGAACACTACGCATGCGAACCGTCTTGCATGTCGTGTACTAGCGCAACATGTGCGCACGACTCATGCAAAAATACATGTTAATATTTTACATGCGAGGGCCACAGTCGCTGTGTACTTCCGATATTTTTTCCATGCAATGACATTCGATTACAAGTTGCCTGCAACGATTATTTAACACCAATTCGGGATTTTTGCGTGACGTCAGACTCACATGTCCATGCAACCATTTTCATGTCGCGTTACACGGGCTTTCAATCAATAGTCATTTGATGAAAAACCTTTATTTCTGCCTCAACCCTCCATCGTACATCACAAGTGAAGATGATTTTTATCATATTATTATTCCGTCAAAATATGAGCCCAATATTCATTGTACCTTTAGAATCGGAATCTAAACCTTGTACCAGTGTTTACTTTACTAGCCCATAAGACTTTCAATAAAAGACTTACTCTTTCTTGTCAACGACTATTGGTCATGATCGCGATACTCTTAAGCTTCATTAAATATTCATCGCCGTCTTGTTGTGGTGCCGGCTTGAGCGTGCAAAGTCATTGATTAACCTAAAACAATTGAACTTGTAACGTAAAGGTCACGCAATGGATGTCAATTGAGCTGCTCTGTTTATCTTTTGTCCGATTCCGGATTAGGCTATAAGATAGCACTAAGCCAATGAACATATACATTGAGTACTCGTGGTCAAAAGGTTTCACAATCCATTCATTTTTTTTTATTTGGTTAATAGACTAGCATAAGTGAGGCAATTACGAAGCGATTATTTACAATTTTGGGGATTGAAAACTAAAAAAAAACGCCATACAGCCTGAAGCTACTCGTAGGAAGATGACTTGATTAACTTTTCTTGGATTCTATCAATGACGCAATAATGGGTGTAAAGTACTGAGGCTTGAAGAAGGTTACTGATACGATTGAAGATTTGTGTAAGCACTTGGAACTTGAAAGGCATTTTAGGAAAGGAGCTCTAAGGTCATGTGTATATTTGGACTGTTCAAAATGGAATGAGTCTTGATAACATTTAACTGAATCAACTGTGAGAATATCAATACAACATTTCGTTGGCGGAATAGTAGGTATGGTCACTGTCAAGTAAAAGGCACAGGCCTTTCTGATTCATCTATAATTGACTAAAATTAAGATACTTTATAGTGGTGAATAATCCCTCCATCCAGCCCTAGTTCTTTGAAATCAGCGACGACCATCATTTACACGTGAATATAACAAAGCTTCTGGTAGCTCAACCTCAATAAGAGAGCAGAGGAGACATCGTCGTATTGAAGGACCCTAGTTTCAAAAAATTAGGAAAAAATGACTTAATCAATACTTTAGATACAGGTAAGGTACACACTTTTATTGAATTGTATTTAGGAAAACGAAAAACGCTTTCCTTGTCAACAGATTTAGAACGAGATATAAAGTTGTAATAAGGTGGAGACAGAAACACAGCAGGAACGAGTTGTCCAAACGGTCAATGTGGTCGAGCAATTATAGTGGACGAATTTTTGTCCACCGTACAAGATTCAAATAACTACGCAGCTCGTAGAGCTCCGACTTATATGTACCTTCCCCTCCATGAGAGCTCATCGCCGAAAGGACTGTATTTCTTCATCAATATTCGGTTTCACGAACACGATCCTTTGATTTGAAATCTTTGAGATGAGTGTTTGTCGGATCTTCACCAAGCTGCCTGTAAAAAAATTATAATTGTCCCTGAGGGATAAACTTTTTTACTGCGATTGTGATGCTTGCAATCTTCCCAACTGGAAGTAATGCGGTAAATTTGCGGACTTCAAAATATGAACATATATATTTCCATGTTTCGATGTTGCAGGAGTCGAATTCCAAATGTGTTTAGAAGGATGTTTATGTGTGTGTATATGCATAAATTTTTCGCCTCGCTTATCTCAAGAACAAATGAAGCTATCGAATTTGTATCATTCGAAGCATTTTTACAAAACGACCACTGAGTATATGTTTGGTTAAATTTGATTAGGTGGTTTAAATTTAATAACAAATAGCGGTTAAATATATGGATAATTTGACTTGTTTACTTCAATCAAATTGTTTTTCTTATATAAAAAGTTAAAAATCAATTTAAGTATAGAAACATATGTACAAATACAAACACTGCCTATAAACACACACTAGTTTTCGGACAATATATCCTGTTAGAGAATTTTATTAAAAATTCTTTGTCATTTTGCCAAATGATCAAATTAATTTAACCTTGTTGATAAAAAAAGACAATTTATCGTCCGCCATACCTGTACCAAATTTGTGCGTCAATCAAGTCATTTAATCGATCATTATTGAAATAATTGAATACTTTTTATCTGAAATAATTGTTTGTCTGATCTAAATGAATCCCTTCGAAGATGCCACAAGGATCTATACTTGGTCCTTTTTTGTAGGACATATTTAGAAATGATTTTCTGAGTTTCACTTAGTACAAATCAGCTATCTTCGCAGATGATGCATGTTTGTAATCATCGAAATCAGTTGGTTATAACATTGCAACCAACTTTTAATCTGTGTTAAATAGTGTGCACATGTACTTAAATCATTTGAAAATTAAACTAACTGCTGTGACGACTCAAGCTGTCTTTTACACTTAGAGAAAACACTTTATTTAGGACTTCATATACATCAAGCAATGCAAAGTCAATTTGTATCTTGAATTTTATGTCGATTTGTATACAGAAAATGGAAATTCAGTACCGGAAATAACTGATCATTTTTAAAATTATCTTCCAAAGCATTACCTTTTTTATGCTTAATCTCCAAGCATTGGCTAAAATCGAAAAAGCTTCATTAAGAATAGCAA
Source organism: Orthonevra nobilis (assembly GCA_963555765.1). Classification (NCBI taxonomy): domain Eukaryota; kingdom Metazoa; phylum Arthropoda; class Insecta; order Diptera; family Syrphidae; genus Orthonevra; species Orthonevra nobilis. The sequence continues at coordinate 27,219,361 of OY743225.1, read as the reverse complement.
ATTAATTTGCAATCAGAAAACTTCTTAATCTCGAATTTAACTGTTTGAGAAGAAAAAACAAAACTTACAAAAATTAATAAAAAAAATAAGAATTAAAAAATGGTTTAAGCATTATAATTGTTATTTATTTTCTATTTATTATTTTGCTGAATAAAAACTTATTTTGCTGAATAAAAACTTATTTGTTTGTCAATCTATTTATTAAATCATGAATGTATCTATTTATTATTTTGTTAATTTACTTATTTATTTCTAAATAAGTTCGGGGTGAACCTGGGCCTCAACCAACAAACCCCTCCAGCTAGCGCGATCTCTTGCTAGCTACTCCAAGTTACGCACGCCGAATTGGTTGAGGTCCTCCTCAACTTTTGTGTGCCTATGTAACCGTGTGTCTCCTCTGATGCGCTGTCCCATGAGCTAGTAGTCAAAGATTCTTCGGGCCGGAGCTGAATTGTACATACGCTCTATATGGTTCTATATGGGCTTTAACAGTGTCCATGCCTCTGCGCCTGGAAGCAGTGCTGGGATTATTAGAGTTTTGTACAGAACCAGCTTGGTCTTTCGATAGAGGACTATATTACTCAATTGCCTCTTGAGCCTAAAAAAAACAGCAGTTGGTAAGAGTGATTCTGCATTTGATCTCATCGCTTATGTCATATGCTGAGTTTACTGCGGAGCCGAGGTTGACAAAGTCCTTGACTACCTCGCAAATATACCTGCCTATTGTGATGCTCTGGCCAAGTTATCGGTGATGCGAGTCCTTCTTTCACGACAGCGTATGATATATTTGTTTTTTGCCCCCATATACTGTCTTGTTTACTTATATTTTATTTATTCACTTATTTATTTATTTATTTATTTATTTATTTATTTATTTTTATTTTTAATATATCAATTATTTTATTTATGTGATTTTTTAAAATACTTGCTTGATTCTTGTTTACTTATTTATTTAGTAATTCTCTTTTCTTGTTAAGCATAATTCAGATAGTTCTTGTTTTCTAGCCCTCTATTATCTCCAATCGTGTAAAACGTATTTTTAAAAAGTTGAAGAAGCTTTTTCTTATAGCTTTTCCTTCGACTTTTTATTATATTGTATTAAACTTTGATACTTGTAATAATAATACTATTTTTATTAAAGTAAAGCAAAGTTATATTATAAATCTCTGTAAATAATTACAATATAAAAAAAATCTCGATTTTGGACACTTTTTTCGAAACTTTCATCTGCGACATTCACGCACCAAAAACTTCCTAAGACAATTACAATACTTGATTGCAGGAGAACTTCGAATTTCAATTAATAATAATCAATATAAGGCTTTTTATATCTGCTGGACTTTTTTTCAATTTTCAATTTCCTTTTATAACAATAAGACATGGTCTTTTATGCTACTACCTTATTTACGTTATTGAAGACAATTTTAAAACAAATTATTACAAAATTTAAATAAAGTAAGTAAAAATAATACTATTCCAAATTTAAAGGAAATGGGTAAAGGGGTGGAATGTAGGAGTTTCATTGCTGCGTACGGAAGCATTGAAAGATTGATTTTTTTTTTTGTAAGTAACTGTGTAAAGTATTCTCTTGAGTTGTAATAAAGGGTAACGTTTTGCTACAGCTTGTCTTTAGTTTTATCATATTAGCAAAAAAGCCAAAAAGAACTTATGGCGAAAGATTAATAAGTCCACTGATTTCGTAAACTTAGCCTCGAGACAAAGCAAATTCAGTAAGTTATTAGTTAAATCATATGGACACAAAACCCGAAGATTTAATAATTTCACCACTGTTGAGGTGAAAGGACTTTCAGAGAGTGGCAAGAGGACCGACAGGAACTATTAAAATCTGCAAACAAAAACGGACTTTATGTGATCCCCTTGAAGACCGAACTGACACATTTTAACACAAAGAAAAAGATTTCATCCTGAATCCTTTTTTTTACTCCAAAGCACTTTCAAGCCAACTTGACTCAAATATGTTTGGAAATGGCGTGTTTTAAATTAATTCTTTTGTATAAAATGCAAAACAGAGGTTGACAAGGGGGGCCAATACTTTGTACGAACCCTCCTTCTGAAATTATCCTTCTCCTTATCGTCAAGTATCGAAGTGGAAAAAGCACACGATACTTAAATTTTCAATCTGTTTAAAATACACCATAGGCTCAACTCTATTTAAAAGCAACAAATGTTCTTTGGCCCTTAAGAAATGTCCACATGCATGTTCGATAAGGAAATCACGGTGCACTTTGCCACTTGAATATCTGCAGAATATGCATTTATAAATAATCCAAATTAATTCTTACATTCTTCGAATAGAAATAAAGTGGTCTCCTTATTTGACCGAACCAAAATAATTTTATTTTATCATCAAATGGGAAGTTCATGGTGTGGGCAGAGAAAATCGCACACCTTCCATTAAGCATTTATTGCAACTGTCGCTACTGTTCTCGTTATTTTGTTTATTGTGAATGTTGTTGTTTCTGATACCAAATTTGAGCATTTCTAAGTGCAATTATCTCATACTTAACCCATTATCACGAGAAGCATCTAATTACTCTCAATTAATTATCCAAATAATTTATTTCTCTAAACCTGAGACACTCGAAATATGCCCCCACAAACCCATCAACACAATTTATTTACTCCAGTTAACTTCGCTGCAACACTGAAGCCATTCACCCATCCTAAAGTGTCTTCAATCAACTGCTAAGGTCAAAGGCATCTCTGAGCCATTATTAACCAAACAACCATGAAGTAATTAAACAATCCAGCATCGATGATTGATGGCCACTCGCTTTGAAATGCAAACAAACTCAAATTCGAAAAACGAAAAATGCATTTCTTGGAAATACTTCAACTTTTTATTTAAAAAAAAAAAAACAAAATAATAATAAATAAAATAAAAAAACAAACAATTTTCTTCTTTTTTTTTCTACGATGAAAACTAATAAATATATAAACTATAACAATTAAACTAATTTATTAAGGAAATTAATGTGCTCAGGTTTTATTATGAAAATGAATTGGTTGATCGTGTACGCCTTGTGAAGCTCGTCTCGCATCTTGTATAACTCTTGAACGGTCGTCGGACTTTTGCTTTCTGTAATTCAGAAAAATTATTAAAATTTAAAAAAAAAACAAAGGGAAGAAATTAAAAATGCATCTATGTCAGTTCGATTCAGACGTAATGAAGTTGCAACTGATTTTTGGTCCAAAATGATGGCATAATGTTATGGTGTCTGGCTTAAATGAGCGAACGCGCCAAAACCATTTTTCATTATTGTTACTATGAGAAATAATATTTGTTTTGTGAATAATGAAACGATATTATGCAAATGTACAGATATATGTCGTTTGGTGATTTGTTTTAATTTGAATGATGTGTTTATTAGCTTTGATAGCTTTCACAATTTGGCAAGAAAGACGGATGAGATTTAAACGGTCTCCAAAAGCCTAATAATTCAAAAAACGAGTAGTTAAAAAGTTCTGGTTTCACAAGTGAATTGCTACCTGTTTTGGGTTTTCCTTATTTGAAATTGGGTGTGGTTTTTTTTTTTTTGAATATCCGCATAAAATGTGGACAAGGCCTTCGAATGGGGTAAATACTTCCTTAATTGATTGTTTATGTGTTTTTTGAATAAATCTGTTTTAAGCTCGTTAACAAAATATATGACCGTTAATGACATTATTCGCCAACCATAACAAGATCATTACAACGTGACAATTAATTCATTTAAATAAGGCACTTAAGACTGATTAAATTTTAGGTTATCTTACGAGTTTCCAGCATAATCATATGCGATCGGACAGTGCTTTGTTTTTCTTATTTTTTGTTTAAATCCAGGTCGAAATTATGTATTGATGCGTCTCTGACAATGTCAATTCAACAAAGATCTTGTCAAATCAAAAACTTGTTTAACTTGAGTGTTTGTTTACAATATTTGGGATAAAGGTTGGACTACAATTCAGCTTCCTTTTAAATCATTTTAGATTTTGACACCGACATCGCCTTTGACACCGAAAAAGTTCGAATTTCGAAATGAAATTTTGGACGAAATAATGCACCAACTTGAGTATACTGGTGTATGGGAAGTTTGCGAAGAAAGTTCTTGAGCCTGGTGTGCGTTAATGTGCACAAACCGAAGAACTTTAATTGCCATTAGCTTGAATAGAATTCTGAAATTTTCCCACAGATATCGAATTATTTGACTACAGGATTCAGTTGACTTAGACAGTGCAACAAAATGACCACAAAATTTGTTATTGATTCTCTCATCATATTTTTTTTATTTGCATTCGGATAGCTACATACGTAGAAAGGTAAATTAAGTAAATTAAGTAAATTAGAAAGGCCAAATTAAGATTCTGGAAAATCCGCACGCATTAAAAGAGATTGCCAATGCAACCGGTCGATTCTTCGGTATGGTTTGCAATTTTACTATCATTCTGCTGATATTGATTGACTGCCAGAGGCGATTTAGGCTCTCAAGAACAATATTCACGAAGTTTTTCAGGAAAAAGGGTTCGAAATATTTACAAATGAATTGGAATATTGGGTTGCCAAACAAGCCGAAAGAGTCTTTTGAACGGATTTTAATAAAATCCATGATGAATCGGAAAGTTTTATTTTTAATTTTTTCTTAAAAAATCCGTTCCTACTGATGAAAAAAAAAATACAAACTTAGTAAGTCAAGGAAACTGCTGCTCTTTGAGGAGCTCATCAGACTGGTGATAGCTTAAGCCTTTCCAATATAACAAGAAGCTTGATAGAATTTTAGGCAAAGTACTGATTGAGTGTGTGCTCAAAACTAGGTTATTGCAGTTATAAATAAAAATAAGAAACAGAGATGAGCCCAACCGAATATGCCAACGGATGCATCGAAAAAGTCTCATCCGAGGCTGCTAAATCTAACTATTGCATATATATATATATACTATACACAGACACAACACAAACAACATCAGTTCATCTGGCGATGTACAATTGGAATACATTGTATGAATAGGGATTCCAGTGGAGTTTTTTTTGTGGTAATACTGTTGGTCGAGGGCTTGTAGTGACAAATAAAAAAAATGAGGAGTCCTTATCTGTTATCAAATTGATCGATTGATGGCCAAATGGTTCTGACATCTTTTCTGTCAATTCAAGATTCAAGCGCTTTGAAGTGTTGCTTTAATCTGACAACGAACTCGACATCAAAAAGTCATAATAACAATTATACAGTCGCTCAAAGCACAAGAATCAAGCATTGTTAAATCTGGCAAAGTCTTTATCCAAACAGCATAAGACTATGTTTGGTGCCGGGTCACAAAAAAAGTTTTGGTAGTGTAATGATATGTTTTAGCAGCTTCATTTTTGAAAATCTAGATAAGGTTGGATGAGCTGATTAAACAATGGAAGAAGTATGAAAGGGAATTTAATTATTTTGAACACAGTTTGGCTTAAGGTAGGTTTCCATGGAGCTCTGATGGGACAATCATATTATTTTTTATTTCTCCTCTTATTCACCTCTTTCTGCTTTTTAATGTCAACATGTGTCGTCACTCATATTCTTGTTGTTCTTTTGCTATAAATGGAACCACAAAAAGTGAACAATACAGATCAATTGCCCTCAACGCTTTATCTCCTTTTTTTGGTGATATTTATATTGATTGGCATATAGTCCAGCAGGATAACGAAAAAAATAAATTAATTGGATGGAATACTTTTAAAAAATTTTAACTAACGAATTTATTCCTTTGAATTGTTCTTTGAGACATCTTGACATGTTTTTTTTTTCATAGGATTGAAGTCTTTAGGCTGCAATTTTAGAACGGTTGCAGTTTTGAATTCGAATGTTATAAGTGTTATCCCGGTAAAACTGGTTAAAAAAGGGACTGCATTACTAAATTGCCCATCACGGCGCTCGCATGACCGAAGTTGAAAGAAGATTTCATATGACAAAAATTAATTTTTGAAATCAAAAAGTTCTCCTTATACATAAATTCAAAAAATTCCCAAACGCAGTCAAAAATTTCATTTTATGTTCAGCAGAAACAAAAAAAAAACACCGAACGTTTCAAATTTAAACGTAAGTACCTCGGGTCAGGCTTACACAAACGCCAAATAAAATATTTAAAATTATTGCTTGGGGCACTCATAATTTTTTTAATGTTTTGCATTTCATTCATGGCAGCTCAGTCAGCTGCATGCAAAATTAAAAGTGTGTCAAATTATTAACAAAAAAGGGGGCTGGTGCCGCTTGTAAACTAAATCATTCAGCATGTGAAGCAATTTGGATTATCTAATTTGTTTTGAATAAATTTTAAACATAATTTCATCTTTTTTAAAGCTAACAATTTGTTTATTTGGATTCGAATTAATTGATGAAGCCTGAGAATGAAGAGAGAAAAACTGCAAAAGAATAGACATATACGAGGCAATATAAATGGTGTCGTAAGTTTGGAGCAGGAGCATTGAATGACAAAATATAGCGAATCAAATAATAACAAAAAATGTTCACGAAACAATTCATTCAAAGAATTGTCCGAAAAATATAAAATTATTCATTTTAGAAGTGATTTCTTTTGTAAATGCGAGTATTCCTACACTGTCTTTATAACCAAAAAATATAAGGAATAAGTTTTTTTCCAAATTACAAGTTGAAGAAAATCAACAGCCACATTTAAAAATAGGCCTCATCGGAGAACTCCGTTATTTTTTATAGGACGTTCTTCAGATTATGCTCAATCTTCTCACTGTGCTCCCTTATAATTGGTCAATAATACCTTCTTTCCGTCTATACAAAATGGTTCAATTCCCGGAAAAGAAAATGAGAAAACCGATTTCTCTTCTTGTCCTACCTAAGCATGCTTCCGGAAAAGCTCAGGTTTCAGAAACTCAATCGGACCTGCACCGGCAATCGAATCCCGGGTGAATCACATGGACAAGATGTCGGCCCGTTTGGTGAATGACCGGCGATAAAAATATAAAAAGACTTGGGATTTGAAGAAGCTAAAGTTGAGAACGACGAACCTGATGGGGACCGATTTTTTAAGAAGATATATAACAATGATCGGGACTTGGGTCCCTCACTTTGGTCATGAGACGAACATAAGTATATGATCCATGTCCATTAATTTCAAAGTCACAAGTTCGGCGGTAAAGGTTATGGCTTCCTGGTTAACCTGGGAAGAAGAGGCTGTTTCACTTCGGAGCTGCATAGCCAAGGGAATGCGAATTTTGAAAAGAAATTTCTGTTCCAATAATCAAAGAGCTCAAGATACCATAAGTTGAACTAGTCTGGGAAGAATTTGGCATAACTCGATAACAAGTTCCAATGTACTCAGGAATTGAAGTACCCACTTCGTTATGGAGTCTCTGTTTGGGATTTTGGCAAATTTTCTTGTTAAGTATTTTCACCTCATCGGCTATGTAATAAAGAAAATATACCGTCTTTGAAGATTGCCACACACACGTCTGACTGTTTTCGGAGTTGCCGCATTATTGGCCGATTTTTCTTCCAAGACGGTGGCGGAAAAGTTATAAACATTGGGGAGCGCTACCAACTTTGAAGCAGAAAATTCAGTTTTTGAACTTGGACGAACTTGGACGACTTTTGTTCCATCCTCATTGCCGTCCAGCAATCAATTTATTGCCCACCAAGTTCAATCAATTATTTTGGTTAGCTTGCTAAGCTTAAATGGCAGTAGAGTATTTCTTGTTTGGTGCTACGAAAGCAATCGAAAAAACGATGCAAGCAGTCAAGAATAAAATTGTACAAACATGTCGTGAGAAAGGGACGAAAACTATCGAAAATGTTTTTGAAAATTGGGTTGACAGGATGGCCTCTTTTGCAGCTAGCCCAAGGAGTCATTTGTAAGAACAAATTTTTGTATGATAAATCAAGAATTAAGGTCTTTTCAGTGAAGCAATAGTGGAAAATATTGAACATTATTTGTCCTATATATAAATAGAAAATAAATGTGATGCAAGGTACAGGCACGTTAAAATTTAAACTCTCAGTAGCGAAATTTTTTTGATCCTGACTCACTGATTCACAAACACAATCGTTATCGATTATCATGGCTCAGGAACTCTCAACGAGTACCGATTGGTTCAAAAATGTATCTTATTTTTTTTCCAAATTTTCTTTTTAACCATCTCATTCCCTCGAAACTATACCAGAAGAATCAATTTGAACTGATGTTGCTTCAAAAACCGAATCAAATTACGGATACAAAATCACATTAATGCGCCACATGGCAGCCCAATTTATATCCAAGAGGTCTCTTTGTTCACATCTTAGAGCACTTTTGTCAAAAGTCGAAATTTGGTTTAAAAATAAGGTTTCGCATGGATCCTTTACTCTGTTTCAGTTAATATGGATCTCGTGTACCAGCAAATTTGGTCTGCAATGTTAAGCAATCAAAGGGTCAAAAGTTCTTCCTTTTCTTGAAACCTTTGGCACGGTTTCAGTGCATATTGGCAAAAAATAAACATGGCAATACCTATCATTCAGTAATTCGATTCCTGTTTTTGAAAATGGAATTAAGCAGCGAAGGAATTAAGACCGATTGGACGCCGCTTCGCTGGTGCAACGAATTTCATCATAGCCCAACATTTTGTTCATGATGAGTACCCACATCGTACGAGTGCAGAATTGGGTATGAGAAAGGTGTCGCCACGATGTTGATGCCACGTTTGCTTACTCCGGCATTTGTGAGATCTTTCCAATCGCCATGGAGTTAGTGAAGATTCACCTCATGCGACTTCTTCTGTTCACAAGCGCTCGGCTGAAAGAAATTCGACTCGAAAAATTATGTGATCTCTTTCTTAAAAGCGAGCTTTGCACATTTCGACTAGTCCTATTTTTTGCAAGCCGTGAAAAACTTTAAATAACCATGACAGAAGTGTATCCAGCTTAAAGGAGACATTTTCGCTTTCATTTGCAGACCACGTAATTTTCAATCCACCCTCGTGCATCGTAAATTAAGCACTTGTATGAACCTGATTCCTTGAATTTTGGTTAATTATTAAAGAATTTCGAATGGAAGGACCTTTACGAGATTTTCTGTCTGTTGTTATTGCCTTGGGGCACTTACTTGATGATAGCTTCATTGGAATGATATACGCATTCTTCTGTGCCTTCACAATCACCACATCTGTGGAATTCAAGTCATTCTCCTTGACGTTATTCGCATCGACAACATTGAATCCGTCCAGCTTCTCGATGGGACTCTCCCCCGTTGCCTGTAACAATGATGTAGCCAACAATTTGGCCGCATAAATTGTGTCATTTTGTGAAGGAGTCAACACTGCCGCCGGACTGTCGAACATAATGAGTGATTGTGATGGAGCGAAAGGATTTTCGTCTGAACTGTCACTATCACTGGATGCTGGATCGGCAGCTGTTATATATGACGGCGATGGTAATGGTGGTAATGAAGATAATGGAGGCAGCAGTGACGGTTGCAATGATGGTGATTTTTGGACAGACACATTTGATTCAATTGAGTTACCACTAGCCGATGGGATTGTCGAGGTTGATGTTGATGTGAATTGTTCTAAAACAGACTTTGGTATCAGTGATGGCAGTGGTGCTGGTGTGGGCGGCTGTGGAAGGTGTTTACCTGGAAAAATAAACATTATTAATTAATTAAAATTTCAAATCATTTGTATTACAATGTAAATAGATCTCGGAGTTATAAATTTTGTCAACGAACAAGAATAAGTTCAATTTGGAAAACTTAGTAATTCGAAGTGTTTCTTAATGGACATCGGTTATATGGAAAGAAAAAGGCCACCTCTCAGGAAACTTTTGAAAAAGTCGGCACATGTACAGAAAGGCTGACAAACAACAATGAAATCGGATCTGATGGTTTTCCGGTAGTTGCGCAGAGCGAGCAAAAGGGATAAATACAAGAATAAAATATTGTGTAGTGGTTTGAAACTTGGATATATTTTGTTTTAAATTACTCCATGGTTAAAGTCCGAAATGCAAGTATAGTTTGCATTTACTTAATTCGCATTATTTTATTCAACATAAGATGTTGTAGTAGAAATATGCAGCTGTCAGTGTCATGCCTTCACAATAGAGCCAGTGAAATCTTCGACTCAACACGAGTCCTAACCTAAGGGCTACTAAGATTTATCGAGATATATTCTTGCTTATTGTCATCTTTAAAATCCTACTCAAAATGCTGTGTGAGTGTCGAAAGCGCTGCTGAAATGCTTGAATCGGTGAGTGGCAGAAAATCAACCAAATTTTTAAATTAAAATATTCCTACAAATTCCCAAAGAACTTCTGGTCCAGATTAAAGAATTCATGAGCTTCAAAGTCATACTATCGTCTGCATTTTTCATCTTGATCTACACAAGGCGTTAGCCGAGTTTAAGATTCCGGTAAAACAAATGGAATTTTTAACTTCCCATCAGGAAGTTCTTGTTTCCTATGATTTATATGGAAATCAAGCCGAGGAACTCGGAAAAACCTTCTCAAAACTATTGTATAAGTGAACCGGATTTAGACAGACTCTACGTTATCATATAACTGCTTTAATGTTGTGGTGAAGGTGTAAGCACGGAATGAACTGCTTTCAACAAATCTGACTAACTGCTGTGATAGGTAGATGACAGTTGCTTTGCATACAAAGAAGTATGCTTCAATAAAGGGGTTCATTGAAATAAAACACCGAGACGACCAACCAACTTTTTATGGATAAAACTATCTCGGACACAGGAATGACTCTAGACAACTAAAGTGTTCTCGGGATCAAAGAGAATGCAAGATCTTTTTCAACAGATAGGGAGTAAGTAGATCTTCACGAAGTTCACTAGCAAAAGAGGGAGCAGATAGGTAAATCTATCATCGCGAACAAAATTAATAATTATTTTCAAGAAGACAAAATATTTTTATTTAAAGAAAAAGCAGCTGCGGAAACCAAAGGCCTGATTGATTTGGTAAGGAAGGAAGCCGAGCATTCTTAACGTGCAATTAACAAAACTCAAACGTTTGGTCGTGCAGGTTGCTATTCGGGGTCAAGGCTGTTGGAAATTTTCATTGGAACACTGCAATTGTAATTATTATTGCCACTTAATAAATTTTTTTTTGTCACGTAATTTTTCCACTGACATTTATGGACTCAATTTAAAGCAGTCATGTCGAAAATATTGCGATCTTCCTTATGGACAATCACAGGTACTGCGGTGACTAAGCTGTTGTCAAAGAAATGTTAGAAAAATGGGCCACACTACATAAGCCTCGTAAATCTTTCAAAGAGTGTAATTCTGGGAGAAATACCATAATGAGTATTTATCATAAGTTTATTGTTAGCAACAAGGTTAAATTTAAAAAAAAAGAGGTGTTCAGAAATTTGTTTTCGCAAAGTTATGCCGAGGACAAAAAAAATGTCTATTGGAAAAATACCGGCTTGGACAACTACGAGAAGAACATGCGCTGACTTCTACATAGGGCCTTTGACACTCGATTTTGAATCGTAGTTTCCATTTGAGATTGGATTACTTTCGCCATCACGGGCAAAACTCTGAAGCACTCCCACAAATCTTATGTCATTTGAGGTATTAAAAATTGTTACTTTCTAGATAGTCTTGTTCAAGTAAGATAAAAGACAAATCCTTGTGGGAACAGATAATATTTAATTATGTTATCCTATAAGGAGCAATATCTCCGGACAGGAACACTATCATTAAGTAACTCTTGCTTGAACTATTATTTAAGATTTTCGGTGAACGATGTCCAAAAACGATACTTATTTGGATCGTTCCAGGAATTTCGACGCGATGTTTTTATTTTAAATTAAATGGCTGTGTTGGAAAGTCTCTAAGATTCAACTGGAACAATTACTAGATTCCATGTTTACTGATACTTTTGAATCGACATCTGTCAAATTAGCGATCATATCTTCAGTCTGTTTTGCCAAATCACCATGAACGGACACAGCGTTCAACAACACGTGCAAATAATAAAATTATTTTGTTAAAACGGGTGTGCTGCCGCCATAATCATCCTTTCGAGAGGACTATTCGGAGTATGATGGATAAATTTGAATCCGTTCAATAAACGGTCATCTAAAACACGTGCGTTGACGAAATGCAAGATCTGCCGAAAAAATCCGGAGAATCCGAGACAGATGATTTCGGGTCGCCCACACGAACTCGGCCTTTCGCAGACCAAAATTTGACGAATTTTGCGATGTGATTTACGCCTGCGGCCGTACTTAATTCAACTGACTCAAGAGCTGGAGATAAAAGACCAAAGACTACGACGTGCGTTGGAAACTGACTCTAAATTTCATCGAAAAATCATCCATTCGTAGATGAATGCGAATGTCTACAAGCAAAATTGTTGAGTTAAGGACGATAATAATACACATGAGATCAAAGAGCGTTTAATGCATCCCGAAAAAGTTACTGTTGGGTGTGGAATTTGGGCTGGCGGCTTCATCGGTCCATATTTCTTTGCGAACGACGTTGGCCAGGTCATCACCGTCAACGGCGAGTACTATAAGTCGATGATTAACAACTTCTTTTTGCCTGAATTGGATCATATGGACACCAAGACATGTGGTTTCAACATGATGCTGTTACGAACCACAAAGCTCACGCCACATTGGAAAACCTGCACGATCGATTCGCAGGCATATTCCTCTTACATGGAGGTGATGTAAATTGGACACCGAAATCGTACGATTTGAACACATTAGACTTTTTCTTGTGGGGTTTTGTGAAGTCGCAGGTCTATGCGAATAAGTCACAAACCAGAGCAGCCCCCCAAGCCAACATAACCTAGGCCATCCGTCAAATTCAGCCCGTTTTCTGCGCCAGAGTCATGGAAAATTAGACAATTCGTATGCGCGCCACCCAGAGAAGTCACGGAGGACAGTGGAACGATTTTAAATTCAATACATAATCGGATCGATAGGCCTTTCCAACGAAAAAAAAAGTTCGATGATATCTCACATACACTTTTTAAGGAAGCGTTTACGGAAAGATCCTTGAATTCTAGTTCCTATTCAATAGCGAAGCTTAAGCGTTATCACAGAACTGATAGTTGCTTGTCGTGCTGGAGTTCCAAATTGCCAAATTGACCGCGCAGAGTTCTTTTTTACAGTCTTAAGGGACCGCAACTCCATGTTCTTGTTATTAATTTACACTTGACGTATACCTGAGAAAAAGAAGTGACAGACAGACGGATAACAAAGTGATCGCATAATGGTTCCGTTTTTTAAAAAAATGGAAGCAAAAGAATTGTAATGTCTCTTGAAAGAAGAAAGTTTTCCGTCTCAAAAATAAAAATGAAAAATAAAAATGTTTGCAAACCACATAAGTGGGCATTTTCAAATCAAACCCTAAACGACATGCGAGTAAAAGTCAAAAGATTTTCTTCGAAGCCTAACTCAATCCCCATCCAAAATTTTAACATAACCTTTGAGGCGCATTACAAACCTATTTCTATATCGCATTATTTTCGAGAAAAACACATGTGACGAAACAACAAATGAAAACAAGAGTGATCTTACAATGATTCTGATTTTAAGATACGAAGTTTTTAAAACAAAAAACTGATCCTGATCTTCCCTTTGAGAAACAATCACGTGAACCTTTAGTACTTAAAAAATTTCCATAATTTTTATCAACTTACCGATTCCCGATGGTTGTGGTGCATATGAGTTGTGATAAGTACGGCTATAGCTGGATACCGACTTGTGTCCTGATAGCTGAGGGCTAGTCTGGAAAATATCCGGTGAAATATGATTTGTCTTATAAGTTGTGGTTGTATATGAACTGGGATATGATGACAACAGATGTTTGGATTCGACTACCGATGAACTTTGCTGCAGTGAATCAGTCTGATCCGCATCGCCAGGGAATGGTGGTAAGTATCCAAGATTGCGCTGCTGTCTCGCCGACAACGGACCAGCGTTTGTATATCCATTTTGGATGCACAGAGCGATAACAAATATCCAATAAGCCTACAAACAAAAACCAAAAAAATACGAATAAATAATCGAACACAAGATCACAAATCACAAACACGATAAAGAGTTGAGTTCTTATAGATAAAGGATAAACGAGATCCTTAAGACAGGTAATTACCATTCGATTCATTACGCCATAAACCATTGGATTTCACGAGTTCAGAAAAAAAGAGGAAGGTAAAACTAGCACACGTCTCGTTCGCGACGATAACTATAAACTAAACCAAGCTTCGACCCATCATTAACATTTATAACCTAGATCATCCAATTATATTGTTATAGCTGCTGCCAGGTTTGGGGGGCTTTGTGTGACCATGTGAGAGGGCATAATGAAAGCTCTTCGCATAACTGTTTCTGTTTTTGTTGGTTGTGTGGTCGGTGTTTGTGATCATAAATAGAGCTTCTTGTGTCTTATGGCCATGGCATCTATTTGAAGGATGGTATTTGCCGTCAGATGATAATGATCGCAGTCAAGAGACTGATTTACGTACTGTAGTTACAGATGAAAATCATATTTTTTTGGTTCATTTCACAATTTTATGCTGATGAGCAGGTACTTGCTGTTCGAGCCAGAGGCGAATTTGAAAGTACACGTGACAAAAGGGCGATGACAGTAGCCAGCGGGACGCTGCAAAGTTGCGTGATAAGTTGTCAAAAGCAAAATTTAATTTGGACCCCTTGTTCCCACTTATGTTTTATTGCTACTGATTGAAGACGAGTACCTGTCTGTCGAGGGCGCGACATTGTTCAAAGGCAAATAAATCATACCAAAGGTAAGAGGCTAATGAAAGTTTTATTGCCTCTCGTTAAAATCCCATCAAAATAAATAACCACGCATTTGATGATTAATATATTCGAAATATGCTCGTAAATTAGAGGAAATCTATAAAAAAAAAATACATCAAATTTAAAATAAACATCCTCTTCCTACTGAATTGATTGATTGATTTTGACAATCACCCGGTGAGGGTGCTGTTTATGCGGATAAAAATCGCTTTCAAATTTCAAAGGCATCTTTTGATTGTAACTTCTGTAAACTACAATACAGGAGGTTTAAAACTATGTTTCTAATGCTATGTGCTCTTCCTGGAAGAATTGGACCCTGTGATAGAGCTTTCCTATAGTTCTGGCGGTTCTGAGCACGCAGCTTCCAGCTTGCTCAGAAGCTTTCAAGCGTCTGCGATTGTTTGATCGATGAGCAGTAGGTTCGGTTTTCTTGAACCCGATGGCTTGAATTCCAAGACTCTATTGTTTCATTTTTCGAAGTGACCAGTATAGATGACGGAATTTTGTCTTCCGGACTTAATCCACATAATTGTATAGCTCGTTGAATTTGCGCGTATGCCCTCTCCTCCATTTGCCCTCCTCGCAGATAGGACCAAATAACCTCAGCTGCTTGGCTCACCAGGTTCATAAAACATGACTGGCTAAATCAGTGTCTTGTAAAACAGTATTTTTGCGGTTTGTGTTGAGAGTTTAGCTATTCCAGTGACCGCATTCTTGGCAGCTCCATTTACTAAGGCTTCTAAGGAGCGTGAATAACGTTTTGCCCCACTTCTCTTTTCGGTTTCAGGTGTAACTTGCGTATGATTTACTTAATTGATTCTAGTCTTAAAATTTAAAAAAATCGATTTTTTTCAATATTTTCAAAGATTAACTATTCAAGAATAGAGCTACAAGAGGATTTTTCAAAATTCAAATTATTTTCGGCGACATCGGTATTTTGCTGACCCGGCATCAAAACTGGTTCGGCCGGAAATAATCGAACAAAAGACATTAGGGATTCTCCGTCTACCTGAATCCATATTTTTCAGTAAAACCTTTTGTCCTTTGTATGTATTGTAATAAAAGAATCCAAGGTGATTTGTACCTTTTATATTAAGTGTTCACTTACGGCTGCTAATAGTTGAATTCTAACCTTCAAACGACGAGGACGCACATATGTGCTGTGAGTGAAATGAAAATATTGTGAAATATTTTCTTTAGTAAAATGGATAAAAAATCCACAGCGCAAAGGATTACGCGTCCAGATCGATAAACAAAAAGATGATTTCACGGCAACAGATTCACGGCACAGAAAGACACCAGTTTTACGAGTGCATCAGCAGCAGATAACGCCGGATTGATCGCTTGGAGATATGAGCTTCCAACGCATCAAAGGAGGCCAGAACTGCTCGATATAAAGAGAGAAACACGGAAAATATTTTTTTCGAAGTCGAGGAAAGTCCTATGTATGAAGCAGGAATGACAGATTGAAAGAATATAAGTCTACAATATCATTTTATGACTTTACGCGAAACTTTATACGCTTTTTCTCGAAACTGTCTTTTTCAAAAGAATACGTACGATTTCTCAGGTTCTACTGAACCGATTTACCTGAAATTTTAAGAGAGTCTTCTTTATAGACTTGTTTAAGTCTGGAACTATCTCCATCCCCAAATTTCTATTACATCGAAGCAGTCAAAAAAGGTGGTACAAAAATTGTTTTTTTTAGGCAGTCGCCATTTTGTGAAAAAAAAAATCTTTCCAACATTTCCGTTGTTCCAGACATTGTGACTTTATTCTAGATAAATAATCTTTTTTTTTTCAAGTCGTGCATATGGTTACGCGTCAATTTTTTGAGACCCCCACTTCATCAACTGTTAATTTTTGAAATTTTCAACTTTTTTTATTTTTCGATTTGTATGTATTCTTGGATGGAAAGTTAAACTATTAATTGCCTTTTTTTATGACACTTCAAAAATTACATGAAATTCATGCCTCTAGACTAGAATACCCCCTTACGGGTTCCATTCCCAATGGGTCCAAACCCTATTACTAAGCCTGTGCTGTCACAAAGCTGTATCTCCAAAACCGCTCTAAGGAGACACTTGCAATTTTCAGAGAAGTTGAACTGCTAGTGCCGCTACAATAAAAAAAAAAAAAAGAATTAAAGTTAAAGATATATGGGGGTCACCATACAAAGGAAGCGTTACAGCGTCAACTTACCGCCTAACAGAGACAACTTAATTTATGGAGCGGCTTAACATCTTTTTAAATTATGCAATCGTTTCGTCGATCCGAAACAAAGCAAAAGCTCAAATTCAAATATTCAATAAGGAAAAAAAAAATAGTGTGCAACCTGTGGAACGAATGAACGAATGCAAATGGTCAAACGAATGTCAAAACTTTTCTGCCCAACCAAACAAAGTGTCACATCCGACGTGTTTAATAACAATGTTACTTTTTAAAAATAAATTATTACAAAAAGTATTCCATGTGATTTTAATATGTGTTTGAGTTCCGATTGTCACAGCATTTCAATAAATCACTGAAATCAGAGGTTTGCAAACTGCAGACATATAAAAACGTTGAAAGACTTTGTGTGCGTTGATAATGCATTTAAGCCACGTTAGGATATTTAATGCTGAGATACATTTTTTATCATTTTTCAATATTCTCCAATCCATAACTATAACTTAAACACGCTCCTGAATCACATGTTAGGTACACTTGTGTTTCATTATATATTTTCAACCAAATACCATAATACGAGGGTGATCTGAAACCTAAGAATGATAGTTATTTTTTTTATTTTTCTACATTGTCTCCAAGTAAATCTACACACTTCTGCCAGA
Source organism: Orthonevra nobilis (assembly GCA_963555765.1). Lineage (NCBI taxonomy): Eukaryota > Metazoa > Arthropoda > Insecta > Diptera > Syrphidae > Orthonevra > Orthonevra nobilis. The sequence goes on along the minus strand of OY743225.1, from coordinate 27,201,764 downwards.
GATGTTCCCATCTCTCTAACCCGTGCAAATATTACTCGGCGTTTTGCTCTGCAAACTAATTATTCGCAAAGGTGAAATGAGGAGGCAATTTGACGAAAATCTCTGTCCTCCGAGCGCAGTTTTTAGATGAGGGTACAAATAGAAGTCGCTTGGCGCGTAATCCGTAATTCGCGGATTTTTGCCATGGAAACCACTGAGGTGTGAGACAACGCGTTGTCTTAGTGAAACAGGATTTCCTTTTTCTACAAATGTGGCCGTTTTTCCGCAATTTCTGCCTTTGAGCCTTTGACTTTATGACGCGTAGCATGGTCCTGTAGTGATTTTTCCTTTTTGAAGATAATCAATAAAGTTAGATACGTGACTTTCCCAAAAACAGTAGGCATCGATTTCTTAGCCGAAAATACAGTTTTCCCTTTTTGGACCTGTTTCTTACTTTGTAGTCCACTGTTTTGATCATATTTTTGTTTCGGGCCTACAATGGGCCTTAACTGCTCTTACATTGTTTTTTGTCTAACGTGAGCAAACGCGGTACGCAACGCGCGGACAGATCCGACAAACACGTTCTTTAATTTCGGCGGTTAGCACCATTTAGTGAGCTTAAGCGATGTTTTCGTCGGTATTTGCAGTTTTTGGTCGTCCCGAACATTCATCGTCTCCGTAGCTCTTACCGCCACGTTTAAATTCAGCAAAACTTCATTGTGGTAAATGATTGTGCAGAGTCCCCATTCACAAAGTCTAACTCATCTTTGATTTGCGTTGGCGTATTGCCTCTCAAAAACAAAAAATTTAATGACAGCTCCATTCTCAATTTTTTCCTTTTTCACGTAAACTCTCACATCGACAAGTCAAACAACTGTTAACAAATCCAAAATGGGTGAAACTTTGGTGAGTTACTGTCAAGAGAAGCACAGCCTCATTCAATAGCTTTGATTGACGAGTGCTGATATCTTCAGGTTGAGGACAAAAACTTTTCAAACCACCCTCGAAATCAATATGTTAGCTACAGAAAAAAAATGTCAGAATCATATTATAGATTCACACATTTCTGCATTTAGTCTGCATCAAATAAACTTTTTATCTTGTGATCGTTTTAAATCCATATTTTTTAAAGTTTTTAAATTTCCCATGTTTCCATTACTTTCAGATCATCTTTATGATAAAGATACTCGGAGAATGATTATATTCCTTCTAACTGACCGTAAATTATTTTGGAATACTTTGGAATACCTTCGATACTTTCATACTTGAATTATTCCAGTAAAAAGCCAGCTCAAGTGTGTAACTTCTTTTCCTCTGTTTTCAATTCAGCCTATAATATTTTGTCCGAACCTGAAATTATATATCGTTAATGTGGACTCTATTTAATTTTAATATTCAAGTCACGAACTCTGGACATTGCAACGTAGATGTGCCCCTGTCTAAATACTGGTTCTGGTAATTAAATACCGATCTATTAAAATATTTTGATGTTCATTTCTTATGCTAATTAAATTCATTTATAATATTTATACCTTAACTTTGATATTCGTAAGGAAAATTGTGGATGAGACGATGGATCTAAATTTGGGAGAAGAACATTTATCCATTGGATCAGATCAGCACTGAGCCAATAAGTCTCTTTTAATGATTCACCATCAGCGTCATAAATCAGTACTTTTATCATGTAAAATTGCCATAGTGATAGTCGTTGCTTTTATTCCAAGCATTGTGCACCTCCCATACTTTTCTTAATTCTCGCATGAGCCAAGCATAGCAACTAGAGTTTTTTCATTCAAACTGTTTCTTTGATCGGCAACTGCAGCAGTATCAAGAATATACAACTGAATGAATGTTTTCGTTAGTTCTGGAACAGGAGGTCCTTATACAAACGGTGGCGCAATCTTTGCACACAACAAAGCGAAAACTAATGAGTTTTTACTTGGACCCGCATTGTATTCTGACACACTTATTCACATAAGGTACATCAGATTACCCTAATTTTCAACTCTCCTATAGCAATAAAAGCTTTGTGTAACATTCTACCTTGATTTTCGCTAAAAACATTAACACCACCTAGCAGTATACTGTATCCCAGCCAGATACCTGCCTGACAAATAATTTTCTTTACTTGCCTTTTAAGCGCTACAGCTCTGCAATATTCGGAAGTTTTTTTTTAAATATAAGATTTCCCATCAGTCAGTTGAAACGTAATTCTAATTTAGAAAACAATTACATAAGAATTCACATGCAAAAAATTTACAACTCTGTCCTCCTTCTGCATACCCCACACTTTACATATTCCTCGCCTCCAATTACAAGTTTAAATCAGAAAATCTGACCCATTGATACTGACAACGAAACATTGGAAAATTTTATCAGAATATTATTACCCTGTTAAAGTGAATTTGTTACGATTTGATTTTATGACAAAATGGCAAACATTTGTATATTTTCGAATGCACATGGATATGAATATATGAAGAGCCAAACAGTGTATCTAATTGAAACACTATTTTTATCAAACTATAAATAAAGTATAATATGTGACATTTGATTTGTGGTAATTTCATAAAGGCGGACGTTTGCCTTTTTTATTACTCCAATCCTAATTTTGACTTTGTTGTTCCAAAAAATGTGATTTTTCCTGTGGTTTCATTCTAGTCACGGCCATCCAGCACCCTAAGAAAATCCCATGCGCCTTCACACGATCAAATATTATATAGCAGCGACCAAACTTTTGGCAAAACTGACCACGTTTGGTGGAGAAGCACAATTTTTCTTGATGACCTCCGAAGTCATACTTTCTCGTCATCAGGTTTTTTTTGCCAAAACGATATACCCGATATACTCCGCTTGGACCAAGCTTCCTGGCATCGACGATTGCTTTAATTCTCACCTCAACTTTTTCGCCCAAAATTGGGATCTATATATGGCACGATGAAGGCTATTTGTAGCATGATCCTTCGAGTTAGTAGTTTTCTTTCAAGTTTTTTTTGGATAAACCGAAGCAGCGTCATTGCCTAAGATGATTAATCGTTTGATCTCCAACAAGGAGTCCCGAAAGCGACAATTGTGATGCCACTTGTTATGATTTGTCCAAGTTTTTATGTCAGAGATTTATTTTTTGTCAACCGCTGTTTATAGTTTTACCCTCATCAATTCGAAGACATACTTTACTGAAGTTCTTCGTTAAAACTACTGACTAGGCGACCACACCGCGTAGTTCCAAAGCCCCATTGAATATGTTTCGTGTATTTTTCACACGAAAGCTGATCAGCCGCTTTGTGGACGACCTGTGGTTATTCCGACGACATCCATCAACTTTTTTTAAACGAAATAACGCAAAAGTTAGTTTTTTGCTAATATCCCGGTCTAGGAGCTGGAGGAAAATAACCACAGTAAAATTCCCGACATTGAGAAAAGCGTTCTGCAGTACTTGTTACGAAATAAGATGACCCGTTTCCAACTGTGTGGTAGATTTGTAAAATAATAGGTTTAAAGAATTTAAGTCAAAGAATTCAAATTTTTCATTGATGAAATTGAGTATAAAAAGAACACTGAGAATCACATTAAATTTAATGATTGGTATGTATTTACCAATCCTTAGCAATCATTTAATTAAAATCATTTTCAAAAATCAATTGAATTCAGCTAAGTTGAAGTGAATTCATTTTTTTTCCTTGAAGCTACGTATATAAGTGAATTCAACATATTTCGAAATTTCGAAACATATTTAAATTAACTCGCCTTGCCAAGAATTTCATCTCGGCTAGTCCAATAGCTGGAATAATTATTTGCAAGAGATCATCAGTCTACTAATAAAAAGAAGTCTTACAATATTTCGCCACTGTACCAACGAATGAAATTGCTTCTTTTGAATTCAGTGAATTCAATTGATTTTATGTGAATTCACTGCGGTCTTCAATCAGCATCAAGTGAATTCATTAATGTTCTTAAAAAAAATTGCAATCCTTTAACTTAATTTAATGAGTGGTGAAAATTGAATATTTCCACAAATTAATGGCTTTAAGGGAATGGTGAATACTTTTAATCCCAATTCTAATTTAAAAAAAAGTGACTTCAAATCATTCTGGATGAAATCAATTAAATTATCTTCTCAACGGTTTAAATGTGGTTCAATTCTGTTGTGTGCTCAAATTATTTATTATAAAACAAAACTCGCATTCGTTTTGTTAATTAAAAAAAGACTATAAGACAAAGCGTTTTATTTATATTATTTGAGTCCTTTTAAAACATAAGTTCGAACAAGCGAACTGAATGGAGGCGACTCAAAAACAAAAGAAAGAAAGTCTAATTCTCTGATTTCGACATTATGTGACTGCTGACTAGCTGCATAATACTCAAACATAAGCGGCATTAAATTGATGTGTGGGCCTTTTTTGAGTCGGTAATTTTCCTCAAGATGTCCATAATTACAATTATATCAAAAGTAACACTCATTTCTGAAACTATCGTCACATAAGGTCACTGTGTACACGTTATTGCCATTGAATTAACAAAAATAAAAGAAATCAATATTTTGGCAAAACGCAAGCAAGGCCAACCAACGAATACCTTTCTAAGTACACCAATCTTTAAGTTTATTTAATCGAAAATGACCGTGTTTGTTCGTAAATAGGTACTCATTTAAATTGAAACTTTATAAGAAAAAAAAAACGAGCCGATTAAATACACAAATTCATTTAGTTGGACAACTGCGAATGCTTATCTGCTCCGGAATTGACAAAGGTTGATCGCATTCGGTCGTTAATGACAAATGAAAGACCGATACGCCGCGCTTTGCGTCATCTTGACTATAACTCATTTTCACGGCCCTACCGTGATGCACGGGTATTTTGTGAACGAAAGATCGCCTCAAGGTGGCGCGCATCTGCTTTTGACATTATAACAGACCTGATTCCATCTGTCAACAAGTATCGTTTTGTTTGACCAGTTTAACGAACTTGTGCTCGATGCTCATCATATTCAAATAGAGGTTAATTAGATTCGATTGGTTTTTTTCGAGCACAAACACATTATTCGCAGACAAGTCTTAGATCACTTAACGTCAATCATTCTTAGCAGCAAATAGCACTCGTATCGTAAGTCTCTTTAGATACTATCTTGTGGCTGCGGTAGCAGCATCATAAAGTTTGCCGCTTTCAGTTGAATTATTTGTATTTAAATGAGATCGTGAAGTTAGTTTAGGGCCATGTGAGGGCGCATGTAGACCTTTCTGTTTATAACCCTTCACGGTGTATCAAGCTTAGGAACTTCTTTAAAGCTCCACCCCACTTTAAATGAAGAGGCTTATAACATTTGAGTTCGTGGACGGTAGTCCTTATGCCACAATGAAATTCGAAATATTTTATAATACATGTTGAAAGGGCTGGTCGTCTTTGGGTTGATTTTTAGGGTTCCGTACCTCGAAAGGAAAAAGCAGAGCCCATATAGAATCACTTTGTTGTCCATCCGTCCGTCTGTCTATAAAAATCCTTTTTCTCAGGAACGCGTGAAGGTATCAATCTGGAATTTATTTAAAATTCTCAGGTCTACTGTCCCTTTGAGCTGCGAAAAATCAATCTTTTAAGTCAACGAAAGAAACGAAACTTTTAAGAAAAGAAAGAGCAATTTAAGCCGCATGTTTTCAAACTCGCAAATATTCGCAAAGGAATAAAAACCTAAAGGGTACTTCCAGTCGACCCAGAATCTTGAAATTTGGTATGAAGCAATGTTTTTTTTGCTTTTTTGTTTTTTATAGATTTTCGTGATGGGTGAACTTTTACTTATATGCCAACAGGTTTGTTCGGAACCCTCGGTGCGCGAGTCCGACTCGTAGTTGGCCTGTTATTTTTAATTACATGTGCGCTTAAAAACTGCGTTTGGAATTATTGCACATTTCCTTTCAAAGAATTTCAATGGGGAATGGGCAATGCTTCCAAGAAACGTTAACCGATTTTTTGATATCGAAATTTGAGCTTGGGCGAGCTTCCAGAAAGATTTTTTCTTGGACGCCATTTAAGACCAATGATATAAAAAAATCCAGAGACGAGTCAGGTCCTCAAGAACAATATTTGTTAAGGCATTTACGTCGATAATGTGTTAATAAATTGGATTGAAAGGATTCCCTTCCGCCAAATCAACCAAGACAGTCAATTACGACTTATTGACAACAGTTTTTGTGCAAAAACTGTTGAAAAATATTAAAAGGTGTTTTTAACGGCCATTTCAATAAGAAGCCAAAAGATGATCCACCGTTTAAACTCAAATAGAAGTTTGGGTAACTGTTGATGGGAAATTGATTAATTTGCCTAGTGCTCACTCAGTCGGTTTCTAATTTATGTGCGTTCTTATTCAAAACTTTCGTATTCAAAAGCAGTCCTTATGATGTATGTTACATACCTTATGTTTGGGTGCCAACATGGATATGTGACTTGTAGGACTGACTAAGAGAAATCGAGATAGAACGCCTCAATGATCAGACGTAGATCTACAAAGGCGGTCCAAGGCGGCATTCAAAACATAAACTAATGAGTTCGATGAAAAAGGATACAAGATGGATATAGGGTTTTTCAAGCCGAAATCACATCTATCTTTTGATTGAGGAATTTTGCCGGTGATATCATCACCATTAACGTTGAGTGTCAGGCAGTCATCAACGCTTTATGATCAATTTGACTAAAATTTCGGCCATATTTTGGGATCCAGACCATAAAGATATTATCAGAAAAGAGACACTTGACGAATTAACCAAGCAGGTAGCGTGGCCGGAAAGCTTGCCCTTTAAAGGCGCGAATCGATAATCACAATAGAAAAATCGATATGACAACAGTAGGGAAAGAGCTGCGGCAAACGGTCTTTGAATCGGGAAGATATTCCATATGTTGCAAAAGACTGGATTCTGTTGGAATACATTGACGGATTAATTAATGAATTAAAAACAAATAGCCAAATGCGAGTTAACTTTCTCACGAAGGGTTCCGCGCCTCGGAAGTGTATGCAACACTATATTTCCTTAATTTCATATTAAGATTTCCTTTAGCATCTCCCATACATATGAACGATTAATCCAACAAAAGTCAAAGCTCTTCTTCGGTTTACTTGTAATTCTAATAAGAATAAGAACTTCTAGATAGGAAAATAAAAAGTTTACAAACATGAAACTTTAAAACGATCGTAAGATTCTGAGATAATTTGATACACTTATTGTAGAAATGTGTTGATCTATTATTCAGACAATTTTTTGGCAAATTCATTATGTAAAATTCAACTCAAGTCGAGTGGGAATTCGTTCGGAATTTTTTGATGAACATCAAAGTGTAGTGGTGCTATACCGAACTCCGATTTCGCACCCTAACGCTTGACAAATATTTGTTTGGCTTTCGCATCTAAAGTAATTGATAATAATGGTATTTTATTCAAAATAAATAATAAAGGACAGTTGTATGATGTTATTTGGAGCTTGTTTATTTATAGTTGTCAAAGTGTTCAAGAATGGAATTTAAAAAAGGCAATTGCCTTTCCCAAAGAATTACCGTTTGTCAAATGTTTTGTTTTCTAATTCTCCTTTCTCGAATTCCGAGCTTTAACCTTGTGTTGGATGGACGGAATCATTGCCTTCACAATGACCCGCATTTATTTTAAACTCAATATCAGTAAATCATAATTTGTTATTGTAGCGGCAATAGCAGTACATCTTCAGTATTACATCCTGCGACGAATGGATGGAAGGGTTCCTTTGGACACTTTGGGTATGGGCCCCTAAAGAGACCATGAATTCAAGGACTAAAATCATCATTGTCTCGAAGTCAATGACTGGTGCATTACATTTTTAGCAATCAAAGAATTCACACTGTATTCGAAAATCTTTTGAATTCACTCAACATAAGTTGAAGTCAGCAATGCATTGACACATTGATATTTTTCTGAATTCATTAAGAGTAAGTTTACATCACTAAGAGAGCTAACCATCATTTCTCTCACTTGACCCGTCTGTTGTGGTGCTTAGTTGACATGTTTTGTATTATATTATGGACGTATTTATATTATAAAAATATATTGCTTGATTTCGTTTAAAAAATTAATGTCACAATATGTTAAGGGGTCATCAAACTCGCCAGTTATTATGGAAATGTACTTTTAAAAAACCATCGAACATTATTTTGAGACGCATCAAATACACTTGGATGGCGTTGCCAACTAATTCATCTCTGCTTAAGCTACATTCAATCGATTCAATCAGCCGTACATAATTCCCCCTTGTTTTGTTCAAAAGAATTCAAATTATTTATGTTGCATTCAGTGACTTCAACTGAATGTGAATTCATTGCGGACTTTAGTAAAGATCAACTGAATTATCATTTCTGAAACTCAATATTTCGATTATTTTCAATTTATTTAATACAATATATCTCATTAAAATAAATTAAAAAATCTTTGTTTTGCAAGAATGCCGGTTAACAAATTGACACTGAAATTTAAATTCAAAAAGTAAAAATCTTGTATTATGTTAACAAATAAAATGCGCCTTGTGCGGTGAATCACACACGGCCAATTACAAAGGCTATGAAATATATAAAGTTTTGAAAGTGCAAAGATTCCCTTTCCTTCATAAGAAAACAATAGATCACCAGACAAAATCCACTGACTTGCTTACCCAAATCCAGACAAAAATAAAGTGAATCCCCTGATATCATTTGCAGTAGCTGGCCGTGTACGTAACGAAAAAGCATAACTTCAAGGAACAACAACTGAATCATTAACACAGAATCATATCAACAAGGTAAATAATCCTAGGACACCACTCACCGATGGCACGCGGAATGACTTAATGCACAACACTCAGAGATCGTTAAATGAAACAAAATCCTTAAACGATCTATCAGAACTAAAAGACATGATGAAGCAGCTTATATCACAAATAACCAATATGATGAACATATTGACTTTTTTAATCACAAAAATAAATGGACAATAATACAATATTGAAAATAGTCGTATGGAACGCAAACGGACACAACCAACATGTCTCTGAATTAAAACTAATTACAGAAACCCACTTCTCTAACAAAAGCTTTATAAAAATACCTAAATACTATTTAAACCACACTAACTACCCTATCGGACGAGCCCATGGAGGATCAGCAATAATAATTAGACAAGACATTAGATTCAACGTTCTTCCAGAATATGCAAAGGATTACTTACAAGCAACGACAATTCAAATCGAGGATGCATGCGGACCACTCATACTATCTGCTCTGTATTGCCCACCAAAATTCATAATAAGTTCACAGCAGTATTTCGACTACATCAAAACATTGGGCCCGCGTTTTATTGCAGGAGGCGACTTTAACGCGACACACGCGGATTGGGGCTCAAGACTAACCAACAAAAAAGGAAAAAATCTAATGGAGGCGATAACAAAAAATAATTGCAAATTTATAAGCACTGGCGAGCCCACTTATTGGCCAAGTGACACCAAGAAAAAGCCAGATCTCATTGACTTTTGCATTACAAAGAACAATAATCATACTCAATTAAGCAAAAGGTCCTGTCTTGAACTCTCATCTGACCATTCTCCCATTATAGTTGAATACTCTACTACTGCAAAAGTACGATGCCCTATCCCTTGCCTGACCAACCATAAAACAGATTGCGACGCTTTTCGAAGAGCAATTGAAGAGAAAACTGACTCTAGGATTCCTCTTAAGACACACCATGACATTGAAAATGCTATTATACACTTAAATAACACAAAACACCTAGCAGCAACTAGATCCACACCGGAAATTAAACCAACAAACTTAACTACTTTCACACCAAAATCTATACGACAAAAAATCAAAGAGAAACGAAAACTACGAAAGATTTGGCAATGTAGCAGATCACCACTGGACAAAGCAAACTACAACAAATCGACCAAGGAACTCAAAAACTTAAGAACCAACATGTTAATACATTCTTAACAAATCTCACAGCAACTCAAGTAACAAACTATTCGTTATGGCAGCTGAACAAAAAAATTAAAAAAGGAATTAACCACCAACCACCTCTGATGAAAACTAATGGTACTTGGGCTAGAACAGACACCGAAAAAGCAAAAACATTAGCTGAATATTTTAAAACAACATTCACCAATGGCTTCAACAGACGAAACATATCACTACCAGATAGAAATATCTCCACATTCACGAAAATGACAACAAAGAAAATACGAAATAAAACACTACATAAAAATCAACCTAAAATGTAAAAAATCACCTGTGTATGACCTAATAACAGGAGAAATTTAAAAAAAACTGTCGGATAGAGCCATTATATACATACATATATTAGAAATCTTTTCAATGCCATTTTAAGAGTTGACTACTTTCCAAAAGTATGGAAAGTTTCCAAAATAATAGCAATCCCGAAACCAGGTAAAGACGTTACAAGACCTTCATCTTATAAGCCAATTAGTGTACTACCGATTGTTTAGAAAATATTCGTAAAAATCCTGCTTGACCGTATCAACGAACCACTAAAACAGAAAGATCTTATTCCTGACCACCAATTTGGATTTCGACAAAATCACTCTACTATTCAACAGGTTCATCGTGTGACAAACAAAATTCTTAACGACTTGAACGACCAAAAATACTCCTTCGCAGTTTACCTAGACATCGCAAAAGCGTTCGATAGTGTATGGCATAAAGGGCTACTATTTAAACTCAAATCAATACTACCGGACTACTACAGACTCATCAAAAGTTACTTTGACATTCGACTGTTTTACGTGCAATATAATGACGAACAATCAAACCTACATGAAATCGAAGCAAGGGTCCCGCAGGGTAGTGTACTAGGTACTTTCCTCTACCTACTTTTCACTGCGGACATACCTAAGCCTCACACTCTTGTTTAGAAGCTGCTACACATCAAACAAACCAAACGCTGGACAAAGCAATGGACTGGTTCAACAAATGGGGTGTTGAAACAATTTTACATAGGTACGGTGGAAAATTATTATCTTTGATAACTTTTTTTTGCTTGCAAAATATACTCAACATGCGGGTCGAGTCATTCATACTACTAGATTGAGGTGCTAGAGAACTACAATATATGACATCATAAGTTTTATATTTACGGGCCAATTGACCACACCACAAGGACAAGTAGAAATTAAATCACGAAATTATTGATAAAGAGGTAAATGGCCAAAAAGAAAAATTAAGTGATAATAGGAGAAGGAATTTTCGTTTAAAAGCTTAAGAGTTTAAGTTAAAGTTTAGAAGCTACAAGACGAATTAGGGAATGTTCGGTCTAACGAACTGTCTTCAGAAATTTCTGATCACCTAACCTATTGGGTTCAATATTTTGAGCGAAATCCTTTTCGAAATTTGCGCTGTTTTTCCGCATCAAAGTAGAAGTAACTTTGCAATATATCCCAAAGCTGCTCAAGCGTATGAGTTAAATCAATCCGTTTCGTAGAGCGAGGATACTATACTGAGCTTCTGTCAATTTTCACCCACTCTATATATCTCGGTATTAAATCTCACAATCGATATAACTAGCACAAGTAAAGATGCGAGTATTTTTTTTAAGGAGCAAAATGAAGGTGCGAATGATATGTGCGTGTCCGACGTTAAAAGAATGTCCAGCCCACACAACTTGCAGTAATCCTCTCATATATTATTTACACACCTCAGCAGGTAAAAACCAAGGATTTTTTCCACTTAATGTACATTAAACAGCTTACACCTTTAAAACGCTCAACAGTTCGTTCTTAAGCGTTCGATATATCTGATCCAATGGACTCACCGGCTCCAACAAGAACATACAAATTTGACGACTTGTTTACTTCGTTGCTTAGAACAAAGCTCATTCAACGCAAAACACCAAACTTACCATTCGAACTACGCAGCGTGGAACTAATGCTTTTGATAGTTGTAATTAGTATCCTGTGCATAATGACAGTCCTGCTGAGCGCTATACATTCGTTCGAACGTGAGAACTTATCCGACTTCTGTGGCTATGGAGCTACCGTCAGCAGTATCCTCTTCATTATGATTAGGGCTATGGCACTCTTTATCCATCGAGACGTTCTTAAAAGATTACTCACCAGATTAGACAGACTCTTTCCAATATCATCGAAAAATCAACTCAGATACAATGTGCACAAGCATGTCAATCCAATTGTCGTTCGCTACAGGATTCTCAGCTCAATCCTGTCGTACTCGTTCCTAGCCGTTGTTGTAATGCCTCCTCTAAAATGGGCATTTTTCAGCATAGTCCAAGGGCGCAAATACTCTCTGACCTATCCCCTCATGGACTGGTTTCCAATGGACGATATTGTTTCCTTTGTGTCTGTCTATTGTATCCATACTATTTGGATTGCCGGGGGAATACTGACTTTCTTCCACGAAGATTTGGTATTCTCGATTTCAGTGACTCAAATGTGCATGCACTATCAGTTTCTTTGTGAGTCCTTGACACAACTTGACGGCAGAAAGGAATTGGAAAGCTTTCGAAAACTACGCAAGCTTATTCAGCTTCAAAATGCCTTGACGTTGTAAGTATGAGTTCGCGTCGAGCCGAATTGCTTCAATTCAAAATAATGTATTTAAGGATTCAGGAGGACTTCGATACGATATTCAGTTTGAGTACCTTTTTCACCTTTATTGTTCTGAAGATATCGATCTGTATGTTTATGGTTGCATTAGTAGATGGCAGTAGCATCGACCTCATGATAAAGGTCCGATTTACTATCAGCATTTTTTTATTGATGGTTCCAGTTTATCAACGTTGCTCCTTAGGAACAATTGTTCAAGAAGATGTAAGTACTTAAAAATAATAAAAAAAAGGCACAACATTTTCTTTCCTTTTCTGTTTTAGAGGGAAAAATTGATGAGTTCAAGTTATGACTCGAATTGGTACGAGGGAAGTCCTAGATATCGAAAAATCTTGGTGACTCTGATGATACGAGCTAACATACCGACTAAGCTACAAGCCTCGCCATTAAATATAATTGGTGTTGAATATTTCAAAGAGGTTTGAATATAAAAAGGGGGCAGGATTTTTCTTTATTAATCTGACGATCTGTTTTCAGTTGGCCTTGCAAACATATGAGTTCCTGATGTTTCTAATAAATTTTACAAATTAAAAAAAAAGTAATTTAACGCATTGAATTTTATGAAGAGTGTGAAAATTAAACAGCTGGAAACAATTAAATAAAACGTTTTAAAAAGAGATTGTGTTTTTTTTTGCAGCAGCAAGGAATCCGTGGTAAATCAAAAGAAGCTGAAAAACAATTCACAAAGTGCGAATTTGACTTTAACACGAAAGGTTTCATATCAGCCTACAGTATAAAAATATTTCTTGAATTGTAGATTTCTCATAGCACCGCACATATTCACGAATACACCAACTGACGTTTGGTGATGTTGTCATGCGTCGCGATATCTAGAATAAATTTTCTGGCACAAAGTTAAAGAACAAATAAATTATTCAAACAATGATTTACGAATGGAAAGTATCACAATTTAAATGGTTTTTGTTCCAGACTTACATAAAATGGAAATGTGTGAATATATAATTCTAAAATTTCATGCGAGAAATGAAGTCTCTCAATGCGAGTGCAAATTCGTTTGGAATTCGTTGATGAATGTCAAAATGTAATGGTGCTAGTGCAAATTCCAATTTTCTTCCAATATATTTGCTCCTGTGTTATCTGGTCTCTGGTCTGACCTTATATCCTTTAACCCTCTTCCAGGTATACTGCTATTAAACTCTACTTATGAACTGCTTGTAATCTTAAGCATACTGTCATTGCCCATTATTGTACTGGAAGAATGTTCAGAATAAGAACTGTCCGGGTCGCTATGGTGCCCTTTTTCGCTTGCTGATGATTACTACTTCCATCATCTCTGAATCATCATCTGGCTCCGTAATGGTAACGTCTCTATTTATTATAACTTTGTTTGAAGCAGAGTTGTACAGTTGCTTTTTACATTATCTACATATCCTATATCATAAGTATACTGCCAAAAATCCATATTTGACCAACATCTGACCTTTGACCATTCCATAGTTCAAAATGCGTTTTGCGATTCAATTCTGTTACCAACGATCACTTTTTTAAATATACGGCTGCGTTAACTGCTTCTGCGAATAACTTTTTATACAAGTTGGCGTCATAAAGACGACATCTAGCTTTTTCAACTATAAAACGGTTGAATCTTTCACACATCGCATTCTGTTCCAGACAATAAATGTTGATTCCCTGATGAATTATGCTGCATTTCTGTAAATCATTTCCCATTTAATTTCAACAAAATTCTGTACCATTATCTGTACTTTAACTCGTTGAATGTCATGTGACCCACCGGTGGCTCATGAAAATTATCCGCATGATGCCAAATGTACCACCAGTTGGTCATGCTCCATATGTTTTTATTCCCGCATTATTTCAGTTGTGCAAAATTAAAAAAATATTTTTTCTTCCTTGGCACCTAGTAAAAAGTCATTTTTTTTACAAAAAGAAAAAAAAGTCTGATGTCTCAAAAATTCTCGATGTTATTCAAAAAAAAATTTAGTAAAAACAATTTTTAAATAACTGAAGTTCTGGTACTTTTATCCAAAAAAAAAACAAAATAAATACTTTAAATTTTAGAAAAATAATATAAGTCCTAAAAATACATTAAAATTAATGTTTTTGTTTTTTGAAGCATTACAAGCGAAATGCTAGTTTTTCTTCACAAGTATTACAAAAAGTTTAAACTTTTTTGACTTGTTTCCTGAATTTGCGGTTCCTTATGTCTCTTATTTCAAATCCTTCGAGGGCATTAGAAGAAGAACTTCGGGGTGCTTCTTTGGTTAGACAATGCTTCAATTCGACGATTTGAATGTTATTTTAATATATTAGCAAGGCGTTGATAACAAATATTCGTTTTGTGGTACCAGCTTATTGTTTTTCTCAACGTAAAGATAGAGCATGCCATTTGGTCCGAGATATCTATTCCTTGTTTGGCGTGGTAAAAGTCTTTTAATTTTTGTATAACTTCATTATTTCGATTCCTTTTTTCAGTAGCTATCACCTCAAGATAATGCTTTGTGCTCAACATCAGAACTTCCCGCTTATCTCTCCTTTTGGCTACTACTACAGAAGTATTCTCCCGTCCGATAATACCTCCTTTCTTTAGCTTCGCCGTTGTTGTCGGATTTCCTTACGCAGGTTTCCAATCAAATGTGTCTTATGGGCAAGGAGAGTTCTCACTAAAGCGACAGAACTATAAAATATAGTTTCTCCTTTGTCCAGTTAGCACACCGCTAAATCTACGACTATTTGGGTACTATGCGATGTTGATTTCTATGCTACACATCTTTGATTCAAACCGTTATTTTTCCAGCATACACGAAACTTGTAAAAATTTTACACCGTATTTGTGCGACTTACCAGGATTATATTGGCGGAACTGAAGCCTTCCGCGCCAGGGTATCCACCTTTCATCCACGGCTAGAACCTCATCAGGTTCATCTAGAAGGCCGCTGACTTTACCCAGACGAATGTTACCAATGGAAATTGAGTAAGTCACAAAATGAGTTGAAAGCGGTTCCGGGACAAAACTTGGGGGACAAATGAATTTTTGTAAGATTTATCCTTTTTTCAATAATCCTTCATAGATGGATGTTTGACGATACCCATGTAAATGACAAGTGCCACGAACTTTTTTACTTCATTGACGTCCGTATCGACCCATCTCTTCAGTCTCGAATTGCGCGTTATTGTTCTACAGGCCAAAGTATTTTAAGCATTTCGATTTGTGTTTTGAACAATCAGCTCATAACTTTCTTGGGTCGCCATGAGAGAAAAAAAGTCATAGGGTTCTTTTCTTTAACTTAAATCTACAATAGACTCTGAAGTCTCCTCAAAATGAAATGAAATTGTTCTTCCATAAACAAATGTCTAAATGTCAGAAATACACAACTCCTGTTCCTCCTGTTCATCTTTATCCGAATCAGGTTCATCGGAATCAGTTGGCATGTTGTCATCAAAGTCCACTTCGTTTTCTTCATCTGAGGCTGCGTTAGCAGAAGAAGAACCACAAAATCTTTTAGTATCCATTCTTCGATTCATAAAACAAGTGAAAAATTATTAAAAAACATAAAACGGTATGACCACCGGTGGGTAATGTTGCACTGTACTCATCAATAAAATTGCCCAGGTGCCACATGACCTACCGGTGGTATGGTAAAAGAACACTGAAAAACGGCACAATTTTACTAAAAAAAAACCCACCAAACACATAAAACAACAACACTTTACCACAAAAAAAAAACAATCGGCATTTTAATAATATTTTTTTACAAGACTTAACTATCAACCTTATGGTATTCAAGTCTTTGCTATAAACAGGTATGGCGAAATCTTCTGTGCATAAATTGTATCTGAGGTCGTTGCAGCTGACGCTGCTAATAAACATGCTGACCTGATATTGAGTCTGTATACACCATTCGCCAACTCTGCTGTGTCAATCAACTCATTTTGCCGATTTCTGATGTAACATCATTCATATTGGAAACTAACTCTGTTGCCATTATTTTCAGCTGATTGACAGACAACAAAATAATCGTAAGATAAGGAATCGCAGTATCTTTTGAATACAACGCTAGTTGTATCATCCTGAAAAGCTTTAGGTTAAATTTGACAGGACGGCTTAAATTTTATGTCGAAAAAAAACTGTCAAAAAATGACAATTTCACTTCTTCAATTAAAATCAATTTGGTTTTCCAATAGAATAAGTTAAAAATTAATTAAATTAATAATTTTAAACAGCCTTATCATATACAAAAATATGCATAAAAATATCACTACCGTTCATAAGTTTCCTGACAGATTCATTTAAATTATTGTTTTCTTTAATTTTAATAACAAAAGTTTCATCAATTAGCCAATTGACTGAATTAAGCTAGTTATGAAATATAAAGACTTAAACAGTGCTGAGTCCATTTAAAATTTTGATGTGCCCCTATATGTATTTCTTAAACCACGTTCCCATGGATATGCTTGGAAAATTTAGGTGAGGCAATTGATTTTGAAAAAAAAAATTAAGTTCTCAAAGTGCGATCACTGGTCCGGAACCTGTGCTGACCAACAAGTGGGGAAAACAAGCTACGCATTGCCCACTGGAGTAATATACCGGGACTCAGACAATCTAAATTGCTAATCAATCTCTTCTCTTACAGAGAAATCCTTAAACTCAATAAGGAGAACATTAGAAAGCTCGTGAGCTTTCATTCAGGGCATTGCCGCTTGAGATAACATCTAACCAAATTAGGGCTCAGTACAACCACCAATGCCGACTCTGTTTGGAAAACGACAAAACGGCTGTACACATTCTTTGGTAATGTCCAGCTCTAATATGGTTAAGGAGGCGTATCTTCCTCAATGAGATATGCTCCCCATTGGACATTAGACGATCCAATGCTATAAACATTCTGATTTTCTTCAGAAGGATGGAATGTCTGTTAGCCAAAACAAACTCCCCAAGATAAAAAAAGTTCTTTTCCTTCAGACCGCAGATATTTAAAAAAAAGTGCAATCGATTCTTTCCTGATACGATCTTGAATATTTGTTTCCAGTTAAGTCTTATGGCGACAATATCACCGAAGTATTTAGCCTGATCAGTGAATGTGAATTCGTTCCCTTTTAGCTTCGTTGGAGTTATTTTTGGAGTTTTATATTTCCTTGTGCACAGAACTAGTTCTGTCTTAAATGGATTAACACCAAGTCCGACGCTGTTCGTCCATAAAATATTCAGGGCTGATTTCGTCACGTCCTTGATGGTGTCTGGGAATTCACCTTTGTTAGCTAGGGCGATATCATCTGGATAAGCTTTGGGTTCACAACCAGCCTCTGAATACTATTAACTACTATAATTCAGAAAAGAGGAGACACGATCCCGCCTTATGGAGTGTCTTGGAAAACTCTTTCTTCCGCCCAGTAGCTGCCTAACTGAGATTCAATTTTCCTATTTCTTAAGACGTTATTTATCCATTCTCTTAAACATATTTCAACGTTCAGGTTTCGTTAAGCGTTGTCTATCGCTTCGAATTTGACATAGTTGAAGTACCCCTTTATTCGTTGTTGTAAAGGGATTTTTCAATGGTGCTGACCAGAGGGTTGAGAGCTGCCTCCGTCGAGTAGCCTCTTCGATAGGCAAGCTGGTTCGGGGATAGGTATTTGAATAGAGTACTCTCGCTAATGTGTAGATCTATAAAGCTTTCCATGGTTTTAAGAAGAAAAGAGGAGAGCCAGACGGGTCTAACATCTTTGGGTGAACTATGAGGTGTTTTCCCACATTTCCAAAGAACCTTAAACAAATCTGAATTAGAAAACACTTCACTATTATTCTGCTTACTTTTTTGTTTAATTTATGCACAATGATTTATAAGAGAAGTAATAATCCTTCTCATAACAGCGAGTGCGAAGGTATTGAAGTATTCCCCAGAGAATAAATATAGTCGAAGCTCTCAAGCAAATTGGTCTTCTCCAAAAAAGCTCACACCTGAAATGTCTTTGATAAAATTCAAATCAGTATTTGATTTGAAAAAGATGAATAAATAAAAAGGACTATTGATTTTGTTCGTGGGTAAAACAAGGTGCGAATGATGTCTGCGTGCACCATGTTGATTGAATATCAATTTCACACCCAACAATGTTTAAATGCCAGTCTTTTATCAAAAGGATTCAAGGAAAATTGCAATACTGCATTCATAAAGCCGCTCCTTTCACTTGTAATTGTCACTTTCATTTGTGACTCTTGCCAAGTTCCTTCACAATGGAATCGGAATCGCCGGCTGGAGGAAGGATTTACATCTTTGACGATTTATACACATCGGCGCTGAGATTTACACTGATTCAGCGCAACTCCCCAAATTCATCCTTCGAATTGCGTGGCGTAAAATTCATGTTGCTTATAATTCTAATTTGTATTATTAATATAATTCTGATCCTGATATGTGTTTTAAATTTGTTCGAACGTGGAAACTTTTCTGCTCTCAGTGCTTACGGGGCAACACTCAGTGGATTTCTTATCATTTACATTCGATCAATTGGACTTCAAGTCAACAGAGAAGTGGTGAAAAGGTTGCTAACAAGATTGGAGAAACTGTTTCCAGTGTCACCGGAAGATCAATTCATTTACAATTTGCCCAAGCACCTTGATCCAATCATTAAACGCAACAAAATCGTGAGCGTTCTACTGTCCTGCTCGTATTTTGCATTCATTTTGATGCCTCCTCTTAAATCGGCATTTTTTTGTTTAGCAAAAGGTCAAAAATTTGCATTTATATATCCCTTCATGGACTGGTTTCCAATCGATGACAGTCAACTTGTTTATTATGCTGCAATTTATTGTCTCCAAACAGCGTGGGGCGCGGCTGGAGTTTTAACATTTTTCTACGAAGATTTGGTGTTTTCGAACTCTGTGACACAAATGTGCATGTGCTACCAATTTATTAGCCACTCTTTGAGTCAATTGGATGCAAAAAGTGAAGCGAAATGCTGTCGGAAACTACGCCAGCTCATTCAGCTTCAAAATGACTTGATTTTGTGAGTATTCAAATGTTTTTAAGCCAAATTAACTTTTTTGAAAAACATCTTTCAGGATTCGAGATGATGTCAATACGATATTTAGTTTGAGTACCTTTTACGCTTTTATCGTCATTAAAGTATCGATTTGTATGTTTATGTATTCGTTAGTAAATGGCTTAGATATGATGAAATTTTTTCGAAATTCGATAAGCATTTTGATATTAATAATTCCAGTTTTTCAACGATGCCGCCTAGGAACGAACCTGTATGAGGCTGTAAGTTCCCATAAGGAATAGTCGAGATTTAAAAAATTAAATTTATCTAACTTTAGAGCTTCAAATTGGTGTATTCGATTTATGACTCCGATTGGTACAAGGGAAGTCCAAGATATCGAAAGATGTTGATTATTATGATGATAAGGGCTAACATTCCGACTGAAATACACGCCTCTCCATTGAATTCCATTGGTATTGACTATTTCAAAGAGGTATGCGATTGTATTGTTCAACGGAACTTTATTTTTCAGTTTAATCTTCTGATCTGTTTTCAGTTGGCTGTACAAACCTATGAGCTACTAATGTTTTTAATAAATTTTTCAAACTAAGATCGACTTTATTGGACACTCTTTTGAGGCACTTCACTGTGGGAGTATTTCCATCACCACTTATTTTTCGTTATAACTGTTATTATTTCTATTCAAAATCATACATCAAATTTTTTTTTGATATAAGAAAGATAAGTTTTAAAGAAAATAAATTCCAGTTCTTGGGTTTCTTTTGAAAATGACTGTCTTATCTTCGATTGTGACTTTTTGAGACAACTTACACACATGGACAAAATTATTCACACACCGTATGTTTTTTGAGAAAATCTTTAATATTTTACAATATAATGATAATAACTTATAGAGTAAAAAACAAAAATATTTATTCATTTAAAGTTTAATTGAACAAAGACAAATAATGAGGAAAAAAAACAACAACAACTAAAATAAATAAAAAAATTAATTCAGTCTCAGTTTTGCGAGGAACAAAAATATTCACACAAGGAAAGACATTTTTAAAAAAAAAAGTTGGTTAATACTTTGTGGCCCTGCCTTTTCTTTGTATAACTTCAATCAATCTCCTTGGCATTGAATGGACTAGTTTTTTAGTGACATCGCCTCCAATATTTTGCCATTCTTGCAACAAAAGTTGTTTCAATTGACACTTGCTTGTTATGTTGTGTTTTTCCATCCTTCTACCGAGTTCATCCCTTAGATGTTCTATCGGGCTTAAGTCTGGCGATTGTGGGGGAGTTGGAAGACCATGGGGGACGTGATGAATAATCCACATGCGCACTATATGAGCAGTGTGCTTGGGATCGTTATCCTGTTGGAAATAGATATCCATCCCAAGATTTAATTTCTGCACGCTCTGATGGAGATTATCTTTTAATATTTTAAGGTAATCGAACTTTTTCATGTTCTTCGATAAAAACTAAGTTGCCAACACCTGCAGCTCCCATACAACCCCATACCATAACTCCCCCACCACCATGCTTGACCGTGTTGACTACATTGTTTTTGTCTAATTCTGCATTTTGTTTTCTCCAAACAATTATTCTACCATCTGATTGGAATGTTAAACTTGCTTTCATCTGTGAAGATAACGTTTGCCCAGAAGTCCACAGGCTTGTTTTGGTAAGTTTTCGCAAACTCCAACCTCTTCTTTCGGTTAACTTTCTTCTTACTATCTAGAGTGGTAACCAGCACGACGCAGAGTCATTCGAACAGTTTTAGGATGTATTTGATGATGTTTTCTCTGGATCCTTCTTTATTTTCCTGACAATTATTCGCTCCTCTCTCATAGTGAGCTTTCGTGGACGACCACTATGAGGACGACTTTTAAAATCGGGCGAGTCTTTAAAACGTTTTATGATGCTGAAAATAGTAAATCTACTGCGTTTAACTATTTTTCCGATTTCCGCACAAGATTTATTTTGTTGATCTAACTCCAATATAGTTTTTCGTTCAGCTTCAGTTGTTTCCTTTTGGTTTCTACCCATTCTGTCGAGTTGAACGCGCTAATGGCTACGCTTTTTCGTTTTAATTAATGCAAACAAGCAAAACATGAAATTTGTAACGGTACTCTTCCAAATCGTTAAAATTCTGGTGTTACCTTGTAAAAAATTTGACATCAAAAACTAAATTTTGCTATTGTGTGAATAATTATGTCCATGCCAAAATGGACATTGATTGCAATTTGTGTTTGTTTTGTGTGTTTTATTAACTTTTTTTTGATGACAAACTAGTGATTAAGCGCTAAATGAATAAATAAAAGTCAATTAAATCAAAAATCGTCATTGTGTAATGTGCTACAAATCTTTTTTCGAAATACCCATCTATGTGTGAATAATTTTGTCCATGTGTGTATGAGTGGAAAGAAACAATCTGCTGAGGATATCCGTATTACAATATCTGCTAGAGAGCTTCCTGACATGATTTAGGCGGCAGAGTCTGTAAGTTTAAATTTAGCCATAATAGTATTATTTTTTTTTATTAAATTGCTTTAACAAATAATTATAGAAAAAATCTGTAACCGCAAGTGAAGCAATATTCTTCCCAGAATCTCTTAACATCATCTGAGTTACAAATGCTTGTTCCTCAGTATGAATATTTTTCCGAGTATTTTCGGTTTTTCTCATCTATGATTGGGATTCCTTCAAAATTGAATTATTACTTTCTATGGAAATTCTTTTTCCTTCCTGATTCTGAGCAATTTAACTAATTTTAGATTAAAACTTGAAAGTTAATAAATAACATTTAAAAGAATTTATTTTTTCATTAATATTCATATTCCAATTCTCTTCCAGAGCATCCAGAAAATATTGTTTTGTCACAACTCTGGAGTACGATGATGCTAGTAGATCAACGTTCTAAAATACTTTACGGAACATTCTCATTAGAATGCGAAAATTTATAGTGTCATACTTCCACCTGAAAAAGTGTTTCAGCCGACATTATTTATTTTCACCACAATATAATTTAAGATCCTACAAAAAAAGTAAACAAATAATGTTAGTTAGTTTCATTAAAAAAAAACAAAAGTGAAGACTTCTTTTAGCGGCCCTTCCGTAAAGAGCACGTAAGAGCAACCATTTTTTGTCGCATTGACTTGAGAAATATTGAAATTACAAGCGGATCCGACAGACTTTCGCTTGTTTGCCATATCGGCAAACGTTCATTCGATGTTCAATTTTTCGATGCGATGAGCTTTACGTTTTATTTTCGATGATCCGATTAACACTCTGTATACTGTCGCTCAAAATAATGTTTATGTTGCTTAAGTCATAAGTTTATTATTATTACAAACGATGCTCAAGCTCTTTCCGTGACCGAACATATCTTAAGGATGAGATCTGATGAGACTATAGGCAAATTCCACAAATCTTCGTTTTTTTCACGTTTCTAAAAATTTGCTTGCATTTTTATGTTTATGTTTTTGACAGATGTATTTTTGACATAAGCTTTGACAAATCCGCGTTTTGGTGTGTCTACAATTTTGTTGAACAAATAATTCAGCTCAATATTTCCATTCATTAAAAAATAAATAAAATTAAACGACATTTTCGGCACTCATATTGTCAAACACGATTAGTAGCAACGCGTCAGTTTTAAGAAAATCATAGACAATGGAGAAGTTTCCAATTTTATATTTTTGATTCATTACAAAAAATTAAGTAAATTAAAGCAAATGTGTGAAAGTATCATTAACATATCTCTAGAAATGAAAAAGTAATGCTCGTTTTCGCTGAGTTCCAGTTTCGCCGTTCGACTTGTATTTTGGTTTACATTTTTTTTTAATGGGCAATGGCTAAGGTTAAAAAATGCGCCTACAAATATTGTATAGTTCCTATGTGTCAAAGGACGACAGTTAAAAACCTTGATTAAATATTTTTTTCCAATACCAAATGATGTGAAAAAAAATTGGACCTAAAAACAGTAGATATGTGTGTTACCTAAGTACCTCTTAATACAAGATGCCTATTTCTGATTGATATACCTATTGGGCCACAAACACACTTGTGCGAGAAGGAAGTGAGGTTTGCAGTATGAAACGGGCTAAAATCGAGAACGAGCGACTAGGAAAAATACACTTGAATGAATAATGGTGCGACGATCTCTGATAGGCTAAATGACGTCAGAGGCAAATCGGAAAATGCCAAAATACGTTAATTTCAATGATTTATTTCTTAGTCTTTTATTGATCAATTCAAAAAAAAAAATCAGTGATATATTAGTTTTGATCTATATTTTGATACCAGTGCGTTAAATATAGTATTTGAAACATCATGAAACTTCTCCATTCTTTTGTAACAAAAAACAAACAGGTGCCTGCTAACTTCACATTAAACAAACGCACAGAGTTTTATTGTTCGTTAAATTTTCCGGAAACTATCCAATATTTTGCGCAATTTTCTTAAGTTTTCTTCCCAACATAGTATAAGAAATCTTAACAAAAAAGATGAATGGAATCTGTTTAGTCCTTCTCAAATTTTGGCGCGACGAAGGGAAAAATTCAGAGTAAACTTAATCAAAATCATCAAAATTAAAGAGAAATTAACTTTAAAAATATAATGTTCTGATAAAAAGGCTTTAAGCCCAAGTTGAAACAAAAATAAAAGCCTTAAATTTCTATAATTAATTTGAAATTATATGCGTAGATATATTTAAACAAAATTACAGTTAAACTCTTATTATCATAACACACGTTTCATGCCAAAAAAAATAGCATATTTATATACACGGGCCTTACCAAGCTCCGAAAATCATTTGGCCAGATTTGTGCTCAAAATATGTAATGCTCGAGTGTGTGGTCTTACAATTTAACGTTCATCTGCGACTGTGTGAATGTACAAAATAAAATGAATTTAAGAAATGTTTTGTTTTGCATGTTGGTTTTGTCATAAATGAACGTAAGCCGGCTTACTCAAAAAGTATGCCATGACTTTAATGGCTTAAAGTTTGTTTTTCGTCAAGTTTTGTTTCGATAAGACTGAATATAGTGGAAGCTTCGATGCGGACACAACAATAATTTGAGAATGAGACAACTTCTGAGTGTCAATATCGACTATTCCATATTGCCAACCAAAT
Source organism: Orthonevra nobilis (assembly GCA_963555765.1). Taxonomy (NCBI): domain Eukaryota; kingdom Metazoa; phylum Arthropoda; class Insecta; order Diptera; family Syrphidae; genus Orthonevra; species Orthonevra nobilis. The sequence goes on along the minus strand of OY743225.1, from coordinate 27,177,075 downwards.
GGACACCTTAATGAATAAATCACATGACAGTGCATATCCTTGACGGAATGCAATGCAGTTCTTGAAAAATTCGTAGGTTCCCACTTTAATCTGTACATCTGTGTACAATGTTTTTTTTTCATATAAAATATTTGATGTAAAATGTTCTTTGAAAGTTTGGAAGATCCCGTTGTCAGTGTTATGCCTTCACAGCAGAGCCATCTACACAAACCAATGTTTGACAATGAGACTGAATTCAAATTAAAATTTCTGCTTAGGTACTTACTTTAGCGATCGTGTTGTTTTGAAACGTGTTGCTCCAGTTTGGGAATAATTTATCTATCCATGTCCTTCCATTTAAGCCCCGCGATCCTGAACTTCCATCGCTTTGCGATCCTCTCCGTCGCGAATGTCCTGCTGAAACCGTAAAAGCGAGTTAGTCGCTTCTTGCAAAAGCTAAGCATCACCACAGTGTCAACCTTAAGCAACTCCTAACTAGAAAAAATCATTATTTTTTACAAATACAAGGCAAGTTGCAATTTTTTTTTAAACATTCATTTAGGAGATCCATAGAGATTCCATGTGAATATTGCTGAAAGAAAGAAATTTTGAAATCGGATGGCTACATTCGAAGGTAACGTGCTAGAAACAAACTAACAAACTGTTGCTCTGCATAAAATTACACCTTAACATTAACATCTAGAGATGTTACGTCGCGGGCTTTTCTATAAAACTTTTTGAGTTCTAAAACTTTTCATCAGAAAGCAATTAAATATCTATTACCGTTAAGGTAGCGTTCGCAACAAACACATTCGGTCGCTGGTTTTTCAGTAACACAATAAGAACGAAAGACCATTTTATTTAAATGGGAATATTTATAGCCAGCGTTCAATCTGAAGTTTAATTATAAACATTGGTAAAATAAAAATTTGAAATTGTATGGATTATGTGGATTGTCCCCACTTTATTAAGAAGGTCCTTAACCCTTGCCCTTAAATGCTTTGGAGAAACAAGTTCAGTTGCGGAAAAATCAATGAAAAATTTTCACGTGAAAAATAAAAGAAAAAAAAAATCAAAAATTTGGGGATTATAGCATTCTGTGGGGTATCGATCAAAATTTCATATCTGGTTGCTTTATAGACATCAAGGCGGAACCAGTTGCTCTTTATTTGCGAAAGTTACAGGAGCTTCCAATAGGATGATGAATTTTGGGCCCCTGTTATCTCCCATTGCCAATCGTAATGTTTTAAGGGCACAATGGACCGGAAGTAAAGTCTTATTCTCTCTTATTTCCCGTTTCCAAGAAAGATTATAACAGTCTTACGTATCTTTTAGATAACATACTTTGAGACCATTACAACCGACATTCATAAATCACAACATCTGCAATTCACAATTATTATGCAAATGCAATTCTAATCGAGAAAAGTGTGACGAAATCTTAAATAAGCCTCACAACTGTTGCCATGATCGACATCAACGACCGAGCATCATCACAGCAAGACACAAACAAGTCAAGTCCGATGCCGATAGCTTGTTGATCTGAAGATCACTTATCGTTGAACTCCACGAAGGTTACGAGGCCAAGTGTTTTTTTTTTTTGTGTATATGAACAGAAAAACCGATCGATATTTATTCTTGAAGCTTTGAAATTCCAAACCTTTATAAAAATGAAAGGAAAAGTCGATTTGAAAAAGACTGATGGCCAGGGGGATCACTTTGCGCTGACTATGATCATGAGAGTACGTACATCGCATCCGAGTGATCACACCAGCTGCGTATCTTTTAATTCTTTAAATAAATCGCTGATTCAATTGGGATTACGTGTGTTGGCGAATCTGATTTGGATAGATCAGTTAGCTTGATCAATAATGCGATGGTTAAGTTGTTTTTAAATGGATTCAGATTGGTGAAAGGCACCTCCGTGTATTATGGTGGGCTTTAGCGGTGCATTTGTTTGAGTAATATTAATTATTTATTCAATTGTCATGCGTTGATTTATTCATTGGTATTGTGAGCCTACAAAACATTTTATTACACAATCCAAGCTTAATTACGCGTTTTTTTGTGAATGAAGCAACGTGTTGTAATGCGCGCTTGGATATTTGATAACAAGTGTTAAAGCTCGATCAGCGTTAGGTTAGTAAGAAAAAACTTAGCAGAACAATTTATTAAAGAATTAACAATAAAAACCAGTTTATTCTGTTCAAGCGGCTTTAATAATTCTCACACGCGCTCACGAGCTTATGGATTCCAAAAAAGAAAGAGCACGTGCTAACGCACAAAAAAAAGATGTAAAAATAAAGAAGATATTGGGACTTGGATTGGTCATAATTTTGTGAGGTTCATTGAAAAGTATAACACGCACATTCCACAAATATTTGCGATGACCTAGACCTTGGCCCTCGATGAATTAAAGCACGACGAATCAAGCGGGTGAGTTAATAGACTTTGCAGACATTGCGGCAATTTGGACTGAGTAGTCTTCTCGTCAAGGTCGTGTTTGGCACGCGTACCAAGAGTGGAATGTGTTATTTTTTGGATTCAACGTTTCAAGTATCATTCAGGAACAATTTCTTCAAGCTTTTGTGATGATTTTTTGACGAAATTTTATTAGATAATCGACAAGGAGGATTTTGGATTCAGCTTCGAGGATTGAATACTGCGATGACATGAAATAAGTGAATTAGGGTTTAAGCCAGACGCAAGACTAATAACAATTTTTTTCCTGAGTTATTCAGGGCAGCCATCAACATGGTTATGCAGTGGGTAAAAAACCACCTTCACCACGTTAACCAAGTGAAACAAATCTTTGTGAGTGGACGAACTGCCTCGATCACGAATGAGCCACAAAAATAATATTAACACCATGCGAGTACTCTTCTTAGGATGTAGGAAGTCTGTTAAGAACACGCGCTATTTCAATATTGGAAGAAATGCGACTTATTTTAAGGATTAAGCGAAATGTTGCATACGTAGGCTGCTAGCTATATTTCTGGCCTAATAATGAAAATGCGAATATTTATCATCAAAAATGGTTTTATTTTTTTTTTTTTCAAAGTATTCTCCAGCATGATTCATACACTTTTGCATACGCTCAAACCAATTGTCGAAACACTTTTTCCACTCCGATTGAGACACCTCCAAAACATGGTTTTTGAACGCTTCAACAGCATGTTCTGGCGACGAAAATCGTTGACCAAGCATTTTTTTCTTGATGTGCGGGAATAAAAAGAAGTCATTGGGTGCCAAGTCAGGGCTGTACGGTGGATGACTCATCAATTCGACTTTTTGGCCGGTGAAAAAGGCGCTGGTTTGAGCCGATATGTAAGAGTTCGCATTGTCATGGTCTTCTCCTGTTCTCCAGGCAAACAAATTGTGGTGTTAAACTCAGAATTGATCGTCCTTCGTTGCTCCAGCGGAAATGTCGCCACTTGACCAGTTTTGCCGAGGAAACAGGCGACCATTCGCTTCGAAGTGATTCTTCCACAGACAACTTTTGTTGGATTTGACTCGTCTTCGACGACCCACACGGTCAATTATTATTTTGTATCGGGTTCATACCCATAGATCCATGATTTGTTACCTGTGACAATCTTATAAATGTCTTTTGAAGCACCGCGATCGTATTTTTTTAACATTTCTTTGCACCAATCGACACGAGCCTTTTTTTGAGCGATTGTCAAATTGTGAGGGATCCAACGAGAACAAACCTTTTTTACGGCCAGGTGTTCATGAAATATTGAATGTATGCTGGTGGGAGAAATGCCCAGGGATGCCTCTATCTCATGGTATGTCACATGACGATCTTGCAGTATCAGTTCACGCACGGCATCGCCATACAAAGACTTAAGTTCATCTATGAACTCTTGCCGTGATAATCCACGTCGTCCATGTTGTGAAAAATGATCGCACGAAAGTGTTTACGAGTTATTTCCATTTTTTTGCCCAGATGAATTTTTCAAGTCTCATATTTCTTATACGGCTGCAACAACGGCTGCACAACGGCCATACAGTATAGGACTGAAGGTTACCGTACTCGGCAGTGAGACGGCTTTCGACAAAAATGTGGACGCCTATTCCACAGGGGTATGACGGGCTTGTTAAAGCCTCCACTAGACTTTTTTAAGTATTTTTAAATACTTTGATATAAAAACCAAGCCTTTCCAAACACGTTATAAACTTTACTTTTTTTCTGTATCGCTCTCGTTTGAAGTTCACATACCAATGCCCAAGGTACAATTTCTTAATTCGAAGGAAAGGACTGGGATTGGGGTGGTGAAAAATTTATTTTTTGGTGGTGAGATTGAAAATACAGCACAATGATTAAGGCGGGCCAACAGGGTTTATTACTTATCTAATCATTTATACATAAATATATGACAGGGGGGTTCCAAAAATTGTTATAACAATTTTTATGTAATTGAATTCATTTAATAATAAAAATTTCAGATATTGCAAAAGGTAATATTATAAAGAGAACTTGAGAAATGCTTCAATCCCCTGCATAAGTAAATGTTGTTGAATTACCGAACGTTATTTTCGTTGCCGTCGTCATTGTACCCTTTTTGTAGTGATAATCGTTGGCCCTTTCGTGTGTCTTTTGTTTTTTTTTTCTTTCTACGCTTGTAGATACGCAATGTGTATTTCCTGGAATTTCCGTTTGTGGATATTTTAATTCATATCCCTCTCCTGATTTGTCAAAACACAAACCTTTATTGTTAAGAGAACAAATTAAATTATTTATATCTGTGTAACTAAAGAATTTTTCAATAGAGACGCTACAAAAGTAGAGCGACAGGGACAGCAAACGACGCCATATTTCTTGCCGCTCTTTTAACATTTCTCTTCAGATGGAAAGATATACGAGCCAACAACGAGTCGAAATTATTTAAATTTACTACCGAAATTCAGAGTCAGTGGCCTCAACGTTAAGAGCGCTCCGTCCAATTTATGTTCGTCATAATCGTCCTAGCAGATCAACAATTGAGCGTCTAGTGGAAAAATTTGAATCCACAGGCACAGTACAAGGAGAACATGCGTGCCAGTGAGACAAAGTAGTGCCCGTAGTGTCGAGAATATTGAGGCTTCAGTTGCAGAAAGCCCAAATGTGTCTCTCACACGTCGTTCTCAAGCGTTGGGCATCTCTGTGACGTCGTTGTGGCGAATTTTGCGAAAAGATCTTGACCTACATCCTTACAAGATTTAATTGACGCAAGAACTGAAGCCGCTTGCCCACCAGAAAAGTCGTATGTTCGTGAATTGGGCTGAGCAACAACTTGAAAATGATTCGGATTTTCATCGAAAAATAATCTTCAGCGATGAGGCTCATTTTTGGCTGAATGGCTCCGTCAATAAACAAAATATGCGGTATTGGTCAGGCAGCAATCCACACGTACTCCATGAGTCATCATTGCATCCCGAAAAAATTACGGTTTGGTGTGGTTTATAGGCCGGCGGCGTCATTGTGCCGTACTTCTTCCGTGAATGGCGATCGCTACCGTTCAATGATAACCGAATATTTTTGGCCCCAAGTGGATGATATGGACTTGGAGGACAAGTGGTTTCAACAGGACGCCGCCACAAGCCACACAGCGAATGTCACAATCAATTTATTAGAAACAAAGTTTGGAGAACGTGTTATCTCACGAAATGGTCCAGTCGCTTGGCCGCCTAGGTCGTGCAATTTGACGCCGTTAGACTATTTCCTGTGGGGCTACGTCAAGCCTATGGTCTATGCCAACAAGCCAGCGACGATTGATGAACTTCGTACGAATATCGAACGTGAAATTGGAGCAGTATCGGCCGATTTATGCTTGAAAACCGTCGAAAATTGAGTTCAGCGTCTGGACTTCTGAAAGCGTGCCTGTGGCGGTCATGCAAAAGAAATTAAGTTCCATACATAATGGCATCAAACGTACTTTCACAGGAATGAAGAATTTCATTGATATCCAAAACCGTTTTTGTTTTGTATAAAAAAAAAACTTTTGTAGCGCTTTTTATTGAAAAACCCGATATAAATAATACACTGCCGTTGATTAGTTTTTGGACAATACATTCTGAAAAGAAAATCAGATATCATTCTTTGTCTTTTTTGATACATAAACAGACTTGGGTAATAAACTAAAATTCTTTGTCGTCAAAAAAACCCACCCAGTTTGGCTGTCTAATGATATATTTTACGGATCATCTTCATGATGTTTTCTTTTTCTTTCTGTACTACCTGAAGTATTTCCCAAAGTTTGTCTTTCTATTCTGGGCTCTCTTTTCGAAACTTCGCCGATCTGGATGAGGTCTGCAATGCCGATGCACAAGAAACATCCTAAGCCAATAAAAGAGTGACCTTGTCTGTTTGAATAACATACAGAAGAACTTTCAATTTCAATTCATCTGTGAGACCTTATACCAATCTTTTGAAATCTGCTGGACTTCGCTTTGTAGTTGTAATAAAGGCTTTCGTATTGCTACTTGTAAGTATTTTGTTTTATCGTTTATAAGTATAAGAATCTGATGGCTCTATGATGGCACTGATTTCGGAAACGAGGCCGCGTGACATAGCAAATTTAGGAAGTTCAAAATTAAAGCATATGGACAAAACACTCGAAAATTTAGTTGTGGTTTCTTATTATGCACCAAATCCAAGAGGTCTATTCAGAAAACGACATAAAAATAGTTGTACATGCGGTTGACTTACATATTATGATTGATGGTAAATTGATTTTAAAGATAAGCAATCTATCAAAATCTGCATAGCAGGAACTTTAAAAATCTGCAATCAAAAACGAACTAGATCTGTTCCCCTAAAAGACCGAACCGACATTTTTTAGAAGAAAAAAAAAGATTCCATCCCGAATCCTTCCTTTTACTCCAAAGTACGATTTTCAAGATCATCTTGACTTAAAAATTACCTTCTTCGTAAAGACAAATTAGAAAAAATAAATAATGATTCTTAGAAGCGGAGATGGAACATGCGCCCGGAATGAAAACTGGATATGTCAATATCCATACATCGAAGTTGCACGAGAATACGATTACCTAGAGTTTTGCTCAGATCAAACCTTAATAACTCCAGCACCTTCAAAACAAATTAGCCGAAACGCAACTCACTAGTTGTTTAGTTAATAGAATTCAACAATGTTCATCTTCCAATCGACAACAAAGTCACTCATTTTGAATGAAGCGCAGATGTGAGTTTATCGCTGGTAGTGAAGAGCCAGTTCAGAGGGTCTTTAATTTAACGAGTTACTCACCAAACTGCACGCTACACCTACAAACGGGTAGATATTTCACATATGTTCTTATATTGATTTGTTGACTTTCGAAAAGTTGAATTACGCATATTCGTACTTCGGAAACATGAAGCTCCTTGTTAACAAAAGATATATAGAGGAGACTCAGTCATCATAAATAAAGTGTATTCCAAGCAGCTTCAGTATTACTCCTAATTTATGAACAAGCATTCTCTACATCTTACGAAAAAAAATTTTTAAAACAGGAACATTGTAGCCCTTGCTTTACAACCTAGAAGAACAAAAATGTGGGCACAATGGATTCCACACAACATTTATTTCACAAACATATGAAATCAAAATGCGACGTTTTGGGACAAAGTCAACATTCCGTGTACTACCGATATTTTTTCCATGCATGGAAATTTGATCTCAAGATGCCTGCAACGATTATTTAACCCGAATGCGGTATTTTTCGGTAACGTCGATTTCCATGTCATGTACAACGGGCTTTAGTTCGTATTTTCGAAAAAAAAAAATGGTTTCCGTACGTGCTCAGGCAATGGCTCCACTGACAGAAGGTTGATGAACCAATCTTCTAAAAAGCACACTTCTACACAACTTTCTAATATATAAACTCATATCGAATAATTTCCTGCGAATTGAACGAATGCAAATAAGTCGATGACAAATTCTTTGTCACATTTCGTTTTGTTTCGAGCAAGTTAGAATAAAACGAATACTAATAAAAAAAGCTTCACTTTAACTGCGCTGCAATCCAGAACGCGAATAATTAAAATTTGTTTTTTATTTTTTCACATTCCTTTTGAATATAATTATGCAGAAAATGTATCTTATTTCCAGCCTGGTAGACGGCCTTTAGACATACCAAAAAAGACTAAAATATTAATATGTTCCCTTTTCTTATACCGAGACTTAGGCTGCATTGCCGCAGACACAGATTCCCCACGATTCGGAACCATCTTAAGTACGAGAAATTAAGCAATCATTTTCACAAATCAAACAAATTAGCAACTTAACATTAAAGTTCAGGCTTAAATGGATAAGCTTTGATACATTTGCTTCATTCAGGAAAGACCTTCATTTAAAACAAAAAAAAGTTTACCAATGCGATCAAAGCAAGTTCATTTGCAAGATAATTAAATCACCTGTTTTCTCGTCGGCGTCCACCTAAAGTAATAAGACTCTCGGGAACGTGCTTCTTTAGTGCAATAAAATCAAACCTCTATTTTAATGATTCAACAAACAGAGCTCGTTTGAAAAAACATCCGTCATCAGAAATCGAACATTTAAGTCGTGCGTTTGAAAATCTTTATCTCAGCATAGCCGATGTTGTCACAAACGGGTTTTGAAAATATAGAATAAATTCATTTATCAAAACCATATCGGCCGGATCTTCATCTCAGACAGGTGGATGGTGCCATTATGTCTCCAATCAATTAGAACATCATCTTTTAGTCTTATGTAATAGATTATGTATCAAACAAATGTTCCTAAAATATTTTGTATATCCAACCCCTAACTTGGGCCAAAAAAACAAGTTTCGTCTCGTGCTAATTATTTTCTAGTCTGACCTTGGATCTTCACTCGGTTCTATGTATAAGAGTGCCGGCGCAAACTTTACCTTAATCATTCGTGGAACAACATTCCCCCGAAACAAGTGAGACCGACCTTTAAGATGAAATCGTTTTTGGTAAGAATTAGAAGTGGACATTTTGGAACGGGACGATAACCTACATTTTTTGGATAGTGTTTTTTCGTTCTTCTGGCAAGTTTGCTCTGTTTTGCTGCAGCTAAACCGCAGACAGCTGCACCCCCAGATGTCAAAGTAATTAAGTACGGGACTGAAGCCGAAGCTGATTCTATTATTCAAGGAATTATTGGTATGCCCAGGAATAAATAAATCAATCGACTGTTTATTTAAACTTTTATTGTATCTTTTTAGCGCAATTCGAACAATTGGGTGGTACGTCGGAATTCCATAACATCCCTGCATCTTCTTATACATCATCGAATCAAGTACAGATCGCCCACTGACCAAGTGCCAAGTGACCTGAACCTTTTGTGTTGTAGTTTGTAAATAGTCTTGGGGTGAATGCTAAAAATAAATTATGTTAATTTATCATGAAAGAATGAGTGTGTGTTCATCCGCGTGATTTAGTGCCGAAACTTGCTTGAGATAAGAGGGAATTCGATAAAAGAAAACTACAACAGTATTGCTCACAAGAAAGTTGCGAGTTAACTGTGGAAGGTGAAGGCCCTAGAAGCTCTGGCTATCCAACTTGCTTATAATTTAAATCAAAAACTAGTTTTTCGATAGTAAATGATTAAATAAGTAGAAAATGGAAGAAGATCCCTGATAAAAGCAGCCTTAAAGAAGCATCGTTAAAAGCGAACATTAAAATGGATCTTGTTTTCGGCAGCAAGAAGACTCAAAGGAAAACCCCATTTAACTCTACGGAAGAAGCTACATAAGTACGTATGTGGATGACGTAGAGGACGTAGAGTCGAGGCAAAAACAGAAAAAAAGTGTTGAAGAAAGAGTTAACAACGTACTCTGCACTCTAGTAAGTAAGCTTTTGGATAGTGCTAGGGCTGCCACAGGAAATTTAACAATTGTTGGGTTATAATGATTGTGCGCCCGAAAAAACCGAAGATGATATCGGGCAAGTGCGCGCCGACATTGTTGATGGCCATCTGTGCTCTTTTTACCATATTTTAATTTTCGAGGAATATTTACTAAGCGAGTATTGGAACCACATGTTCCAAAATAAAATCGAAGTTGACTCGGCGATCTCGACAAAAATTAGGCCCGGTGGCATTTCCGGGATATGTGGCTCACCATGACTCTGCGTGAACGATATTTGGGTGTTGCAATTTTGATTGTTTACGTTTCCGTTCAGACAATTGATCTCGTCATAGTTTGCGGAGAACACGATCGCAGTTTGTATACGATAAATGAGCTGTAGGTACTAGCTGGTGGACTGCCCGCCACTTATAAGGGAACAATGACTCATTCGCGACATTTTCAACAACAGCGGCGTTATTTACACGGGTACGGGAGCAACGAAGCCTTTCAGGATGTCTTCTTACTCTTCCCATATTTGTAACGGGTTTTTCAATAAGACCGCTACAAAAGTTTTTTTAAATAAATCAAAACCTACTTTTGTGAAAGTACGTTTGATTCCATTATGTATGGAACTCGATTTCTTTTGCATGGCCACCATGGGCACGCTTGCAGAAGTCCAGACGCTGAACCCAATTTTCAACGGTTTTCAAGCATAAATCGGCCGATACTGCTGCAATTTCACGTTCGATATTCGTACGAAGCTCATCAATCGTCGCTGGCTTGTTGGCATAGACCATAGGCTTGACGTAGCCCCACAGGAAATAGTCTAACGGCGTCAATTCGCAAGAACGAGGCGGCCTAGCGACTGGACCATTTCGTGAGATAACACGTTCTCCAAACTTGGTTTCCAATAAATTGATTGTGACATTCGCTGTGTGGCTTGTGGGGCCGTCCTGTTGGAACCACATGTCCTCCAAGTCCATATCCAATTGTGGCCAAAAATATTCGGTTATCATTGGACGGTAGCGATCCACATTCATAGTAACGTGCTGGGTACGGCTCAATGACGCCGCCGGTCCATAAACCACACCAAACCGTAATTTTTTCGGGATTCAATGATGACTCATGGAGTACTTGTGGATTGCTGCCTCACCAATGCCGCATATTTTGTTTATTGACGGAGCCATTCAGCCAGAAATGAGCCTCATCGCCGAAGATGATTTTTCGATTAACGTCGAGACCACAGACTCCGAACGGTAGTAAATTTTAAAAATTTCGACTCATTGTTGGCTCGTATATCTTTCCATCATGAAATGGCAAACCTTACCTAAGGGAAATGTCAAAAGAGCGGCAAGAATTATGGCGTCGTTTGCTGTCCCTGTCGCTCTACTTTTGTTTTGAAAAACCCGTTGTTTGACTTATTATCTCGTAGAAACGAGGTACTAGTAATTGCATTTATAGAGTCGTTAAGGATGAGTTTGCGTACTTTCAAATTTTCTATCCATATTAAAAAGAGTAAAACAATAAACTTTTTTTTAAATTATTTACATTTTATTATAGCCTATCTATGGGCAAGTGTACGCATGATTTGAGGTAAGTGTGCGAATTTCCAACTAAAACACTTATGATACAAGCTTTTATTAGTAACTCTTTTAATTTCCAAAAAACTAATAGTATATTGAATAGATGAAACTGTTATTGTAATGGAAAGAACTCTTTATTATTTTAATGTTATGAAAATAAAATATAAACTATGATATCTTAAAGATATTAAAAGTCCATTTAACAATATGCAAAGTTAAACAAAAAAATCAAATGAAAGAAAAAAATTATAGCAACAGCAGATGATGGACAAAGAATTGGGAAAACTGCGACGAATGATCGTCGAAAACGAACCAAGCTGATAACGTTGCTGCCTGTGTCGTTACCAATATGACAGACCACCACATGTTTGCGATACTGCGGGATATGCTTTCCGAGAATTCGGTGGTTCGGCACACGTGGCTCGCCAATCTAAGAGCATCGTACAAGCATACAAGTTGGACGAACATTGGGTGCATTCAAATATCATGCCGGAAAGTGCGGCAAGTCTGATGGAAGGAATTGTGACGATGTTTGGCAGAAGGGAAAGCAAGCTGGAGATGGGTAAAAGTTCGAGAACCGGATAAGATCGAAAAGACTGGATATGTAAACTCTAAAATGAATATTTTAACAAATGATTGAAAAAGAAAGAAAAATGATAGACTCAAAGAATTAAATACAAATAAATAGTAATATATACAATAAATAAGATCAGGTGATCTTAATGGTCAGGACGGCCGAATTGTAGCAAAAAATAGTTTTAAGTGTCTACGTACATATACATTAAATTAATCTATAAACCCTGTAACAACCTTTTACTGTAGTAGTGTGATAGGAAAAGAGAAACGAAATAATAGAAAAGTAGGAAATACACGATACAATTGCTGTACAGCCGTTGGGCACAAGTTGTGGTTGCATGCGACCATTGTATAGTGCGACCAACCGACGGCTGTACCGATATTGTATGGTCGCATGTTCTTGAGCATACAACGTGCGTTGCATGCAACACATTGTATGGAAATTGTATGGTATGTTTTCTCATATACAACGGACGTACAATATTATTTGCGTTTTAGTCCATGTGTTGGGTGGATGAAAATCAAGAAACAAAAGTTTGGTTTCAATTAAAAATAAGGATTTTTGGACAAATTTTATTAATTTAATTTAATTTAATTAACTATTGCAGCACTTTTGATTTCTTTGCAAACCAAAGTGAATTTGCAAAATTGTATTTAACATCTTCAAACTCAGTTTGTTCCTAGGTTTGCTTTTGACTAGGTTTGCTTGAATAAAAACCCTTTCAACATCGCCATTAAAATGTGGCAATCAAAGCAGTTTCAAGGCGAGTTCGCAAATGTTTGCATAAGGATTTTGGTAGGTTAATGAAGTACTAAAAATAAAATGAAAGCACTTAAAGAACGCCCGAACAATAAAATGACATTTTGGGCACTGAAATAATTTTTTGAGCACTGAATTTAACGCTGAAAGCACTAAATTGGCGACGCTGGTACCAACCCCAGTCGGCCCAACGGCTGTACAGCGATTGTATCGTGTATTTCCTACTAAAAACGAGTCATTCTGATAGTGGCCGCCAACAGAACTGGAAGTGTTTTTATTTTTACTGCTAGAATCAAATTATTTTTGCTACACAAATAATAAAAAAAGGAACTTCATGTTTAAAAAAAAACTGCAGTTCAATTACAGATCACAACAAAATCGAAGTGGAATATTTCTTCTTTTTCATAGTGTCAGTCCTGCATTGCTCTGGTAGATGATCATATTTTCCCTCGCAAAGAGGACGAAATTAGTCTATATTCTTTTTAGTTTTGACTCTAAGTGCTTAGCCAAACTTGAAGGTTCAAACCTTGAAAAAGTTGCTTCATTGGTACCCTTACTTTTCTCGATTGTCTTTTTCTTCTTTAATTGCGTTAAGCCTCCAGGTCTTGTTTTTAAGGAGTCGTTCTGTCTGTTCTTTTGATTTTTCTCTGCTTGTGGCAAAGAACCTAGTGAGAGAAGTGAAGCATGTTCATTTTTTTTTTTAATTTACAGAGGAATTTTTTATAACGTGTTCATCAAATTTGCAAACTCGCCACTCGTTGTGTTTGGCGATACGTTTTCGATATTTCCTATTGACTCAACGGTTACTGCATCTGCAACTTCAAGATGAACTTCTGTCACAGCCACTCATGTACTTGATCGGCGATTTGGCATTTCGAAATCGGACTCTGCATCAACGGCATCTTCTCGTATCTGAAGCAGATGCAAAATCAACATCCTCGAAAAGATTTTAATTGAAAGGATATATTCCTGTCACGTTTTTTCCATTCCCATTTCTTAGCAGGAGGTAAGAGTACGCACGCGCATACTTGCCCAAAGATTTTTGTGCGACCTCCTAATCTTAAACTAATCTTCTAAGGGTTCCGTATCTCGAAAGTAAACTTCAAAACATTTCAAACAGCTTGTCATATTATATTATAATATTGTAAAACATATAATCAGACAGCTTTGCTTGTATTGTTCGTACAATATTTTATTTTGCAAGGCTGCTGCAAGGTTAGTGTAGGTATATTATATAAAATAAAGCAGTACTGAAACCTTAAAAACCTTTGTCACTAAAAACTCCATAACTATGACTCAATTGTCATAATGAGTGAACTTTTACTTATGTAGCTACAGGTTTGTACGGAATCCTCGGTGCGCGGGTCCGACTCGCACTTGGCTGTTGTTTTTTTTTTTTTGCTTCCTTTCGCAAGCCAAACAAAATAGCTGACCCAAGCACAAGATACCTTCTGAATTTTTGTAGCCCATATGTAAGGGTGTTATCTCGATATATTTTTTGAAGTAGTCGACGACAAGAATGTACATTTTATTTTTGAGTTGAAATAAATCGATGCCGACCATAAACCATGGAATTGGAACAATATCAAGTGACTGTTAGGGCTCTCTAGGGTTTGAAATTGTTTGCCATATGCATGATTCGCAATTCCTCACAAGGTTATGTTAGGCCAGAAGGGATGTTAGGTCAGAACAAGTAATCTCCTGCAAGATTTTTATAGCGCTCGATACCTATATGTCTTTCATGATGGAGCATAAGCATGTCAAGTCGGAGGGACTGTGGAATAACAAGACGATTTCGTTAAAGACTGAGGAGGGACTGTGGAATAACAAGACGATTTCGTTTAAAAGCCTAGGTCATCAATGACTTGTATGTCATTTCTTATACTGAAGTATGGCATTACTTTTTAGTCCACGGATTTCTTATTGGTCGGCCTACCGTTTTTATGATCTTCTTTCAGTTTTGAGTTATAAGTTTTTTGAGTGCAGCATCATTTAATGTGCGATTACAGAAATGCAGCAACGCAAATATTCAATTGCCACCAGTGATGAAGTTATTTGTCGTTAATCGAGACGCTTGCCGATATTTATTAAAGCGAATATCAACTGCGGAGCAGTTGGTCCTTAATGGAATGGGAGGTTTATAGTTCCCAACGTTCAGAAACTATTGTGACTTTAAAGAAAGAGAAAGAAATCGCAGTCATTTTTTACAATACTCTTCAAAATCATTTATTTTCGAACTTTTCAAAATTAAATTAAATTTTTCGACATCTTTTATATCAATTATACCCTTTTTTTGAGTCCGCCTTCAAAGCCCTCGTCCGACAAAATCACTTCAATCAAAAATCTGTGCGTTGCTTGGAATTATATTAATTGGGGTTTGTTTTTTTAGTTTTGAAAACTTGTGATTTTTGCGAGTTACAAATTGGACAGTTCTTCCTAGCCTAAGAGAAACGCTAAATCACAGTCCGCCAGTTCGAGACGACAAGAAAGACTGAACATCAGATTCAAGAACCAACTGATCGCGGAACCCAGCATCCAAAGTCTAACAAATTATCTACAACGTGCGTAAAGAGTACGAGTATATTCTCGTTTTTCTGGTTTTGAAGAGTCCACACTCTTCGGGCACGTTGCAGCCAATTTGTTAGACTTTAGATTTCATCTCCCAGCTGGATTGTTAGATAACGTTAAAAAAGTAAGTAACAAATTTAATGATCTTGCTGATCGCGACGGGTTTATTTAATTAAAAATGTTAATTAGTCAACGGAATCATCAATTACCCAAGCGCCAAGCCAACCACAAAACAAATCGACGACCACTGGGAGGTCGAAACAAAAAGATCTTGTTAAGTTTCTGGAATTGGCAAAAGATCAACAAAAAGATCTTGTTAAGTTGCAATTTGTTTGTTATTAACAAAAGATGTTTGGATAAACCCATGACTCTGCAAAAGGATGGCATTTCATGTCCTTCATAAAGGTAAATAAAACCAACAAACAGGTTGCTCAAATAAAGCCCCTCACAGGTGATTTCATCCAACCTGAAGAATCAAAATATAAGCTTAAACCGTATAAACACCAAAGAAGACAGCTTTTCACAAGCCAAACCGGAATTCTTGGTCTCATGTCTGTAATGAATTAAAATCCAAATTAATAATATTATAAGCATGACGGAGTGTCTTTTTCTTGTTGTTGCTTATGATTCGGAGAATTTTTCGGCTTCGCGCCGCTAGCTGGCTGACCAGTGGCCGTTCTCCACTCAAGAGTCAAGACTCACCCCGAGCGTCGTCGTAGTCGTCGTCGAGTCGCCAAGACTCTTATGAAGTAGCACAGAATTCTCAGTTTGAATATTCATCTCGATGGATCGGTATTGTGTTTTATTCGGTATAAATCGCGACTTGAAGTGATAAGTTTATCAAGGCAGCAGAATTTCGTTTGCGTGTGAATCCCAAAGTCGCGTCACCGTCGTCAGCTTACACATTCCGCAGCAAAAAAGATTTGATTTGTAGAAAGTTTTTAAGCCAACTGTCGATGATGGTGGCCAGTGTTTGTCCAGGCATCGGTTACTCTGCGTCTTCAACGTGATGATACTAATCGTGATCCTTGGTTTTGTTTGTTTAACGGGCGTGAGCCATGGCCAATTTCCGGGAAACTCATTCCCGTACGCTAGTAGCGGAAGCAGTAGTAGTAGTAGCAGCAGCGCGGTGGTATTTAATGACGCGACAAGGTTCATAGCACCGTTGGCGCCAGGAGCGACCGTGACGCCATTTTTCTGGCCAAATGGAAACAGTGATTCTTTTGTGTTTGAGGACAACGCAAATACCAATGAGGAAATTGTTAACCAGCATCAAGGTCAAGGACCAGGAAAACCAAAGAAAAATGGTAACGCTGGCGGGAATAGGGGACCCAATGCAAATAAAGGCGGCAATGGAAATGGAAACAGAAATAAAGGCGGCAATGGAAATGGAAACGGAAATAAAGGCGGTATGGGGAACGGTAACAGAGGACATGGCAATGGCAATGGCAAAGGCAACGGCAATGGCAACGGCAATGGCAACAAGGGCCCCGGTGTTGGTGGAAACAAAAGAGGTCCAGGAAATGGCAATAAAGGAGGCAATGGCAACAAACCACCTAAACCGGCCGCTGTAAACAGACCGATGCCGGCGGCTAAACCAAAAAAACCGAAAGATCCCGCTGTTGCCGTGGCCCAAAGAGCGCCAAACGCAAATAAAAACAAACCTGGCGTCACAAAGAAACCAAACATGAAGAGAGTCAGTCAAATCAGTAAGCTAATAGGCCCCATTTAAAGCTATCAGAGATTGTGAATTTAATCTTCTTTTGCGTTTAGAATACGAGCAGTATCTGTCGAGCATTTATCCTGATTCTGATGTTATGGATGAGGTCACCGATTTCAGTGGAAGGGAATTAGCACGCCCTGGACAATTTCCACACATGGTATGTATCTATGTATCTATGTTTTGTGTTTTTGTTTTTTGTGTGTGAATAGCTTTGGAGTGGCAAAAGAGAGATAAGTTTATTTTGTTTACTCATATTTTGGTATGGTTTCCTGTTTACTTTGGAGGAACCGCATCCGCTTCAAGCTCACACAGTCATTCATTGAGACAAATATGAATGTGGCTGCAGTGGCTCCCAAACCGTGAAGAGTCACTCCCTGGTATCTGTAGAAGCTTGATCGTCGCAGCCGAGGTTACTTCTTCTTTGTGGTATCGAACCTTATCCGTGGTAGGAACGCTGCTTCAGGCTTGTAAGAACAAACTTGCTGGCATATCCGGTTACTCGTTCATTGAACAGGAGATTCGGTCTTCCTTTTTTCCGTGAACTTGGTGGTTGGGATTTGAAGACACCCTTAGCTTGGACATTGTTATCCATTTGTTCAATATAGGTGATCAATTGTATTCAATGAATTTCTGTTTATCAGACGGAAGATTTTTCTCTCGTAGGTCCTTGACATCTTTTCTTAGGCTTCGCTTATCGCCCAACACTTGGTTACATATGGAAAAACTGACGAGATGACTGTCTTTTAGGGAATATCGTTTGTTCCTTGAGTTCGATTTATGACCATTGACAAAGCGAAGGAGCATCGATTGCCATAGGATGAGTCTGTCTAGGATTTTTCTTCAATCGCCGTGAAAGCTTAAATAACGACACGTTGGGGAATGAGCTGATGATTTCCAGACTTGAAAATTATATAACCTTCCATGCTGACACTTGTCTGTCGAATTATCAGTTTAAAGAAATCACATGACAGCTCATATCCTTGCCTATCTCCGGACGAGATCCAACGTAATAGAGTTAGGTTAGGATGGGTTCCAGGTCATAAAAATAATAAGAAAATTTTTTTTATTTAGACTCTGGACTACTGTATAAATCTAGGCAAGCTTTGAGACATTGCCTTTCAAACAAACGAATACTTTCCATCAAGCCTCCTCCACGTAGAACCACATAGAATCCCCACGTTTGCAACGATTGTCCTTGTGCTTTGTTGATAGTCATTGCGAAAGCGAGTCGCACCAGGAACTGCAAACGTTTTAATTCGAATGACATATCTGTAGGCATAATTGGGATACGCGACTACAGTAATTCTTCACCTTTGAATTTGCCAATCAAAATTTTGTTGCCTCGATAATATTGTTCATCATTTTCTTGATTGACAGTCTGGTTCTGTAGCAAAGTCGCATGTTGGTTTTCAAAGTCAATTTCTTTAAATCACGACATAAAATTGATGATTTGAGACATGCAGCGGATGTTGAACATGGTATAATCGGCAGTTTTTGTCGAAAATCACCAGACAATAAAATGAGTGCGCCACCGAAGATCCATGCGTTTCCTCTCAAATCTCAAAGTGTACAATCAAATGTGCATCCCATATGATAATTTGGCACGTTTGGAGTACTTTACCCAGAGTTTTTGCTGATGTTGCATGTTGGTGCCTCAATCAGCAGTCAGATCCTTCAAATGAGTTCACTGAAGAGGATGAATAAAATCAGTTCCCGGAAACGATGAAAATTCAATTCGATTGACTTATTTATCTTTATTTGTTTATCTTACAATGAAATGCACAAAACTCCAAAACTGACAATACATAAATTCTTATGTCACCTATAACTCGAAACGGCATCATTCGTTCGCTGTTTTCGTTTCAATTCAAAACATCATGAACTGAAATTCATTGGAATGGCAGTGGCGCCATCTGTCGAAAACTGGTCGTACCAACACAGAAACCGACGTGGCCTCATGAACAACACCTCATCACATGATCAAATGCATAGTTTACATAGTTTACAAATGTTATAGGGTTGCTTTTATGTAGAACGTAGTCCAATCTTGAAAACGCTCGTCGAAGATAGTCCGCATACTGAGGTACCTGTGGACTGGTTCTCTTTCCTGTCGGCTGATGATCCTGATGATTTTCTGGTTCTGGTTCCTGTCTGCTGATGATCCTGATGATTTTCCTTGACCGCTGTAGCATGTAGTCGTCAATTAGAGTAGTTGTTGTGTTGCTGATGTGTTTTCGGAAGTTGCGATTCCTCCAGAGTCCAGTGCAAGATCGGTCCGTAATTACTGGTCTTATAAGTTGCTTAAAGATGAAAGGCAAAAGTGCTGAGCTGTGGAGGTTGGTGGAGAAGTTGGTAGAGCGCCTGCCTTTCAACTGATTCAATTGATAGGTCCCAGGTTCGATTCCTAGAGTAGTCTATTTTTCGAATCTGGTCGAGTAATCATTTGCCATTACGATCAAGTTTATGGCACTATCACTGAATTGTTCGACTAGCGATAGTAATCTGACTAATGGTTGGCGATGTTGTAGTGGTTGTTGTATCGGCTTAATTCCTAATTCGTGTTTTCAAAATAGTAATTTGTGTAAATTGTGTGTGTAAGCTTTCAAGGTTCACACATCGAACTAATATGGGATAAAATTCTGCGAATCAGATGAAAGCTAATAGGTCGATATCAAAATCCTCCGTCCCGTTTAAGGCTCCACCCATGGAAGTGAGTTGAAACCAAATAAACCTGAGTTTCTGAATCCACTACATAATTTTTTATTCTTCTCCTAATTTTTCCGCTCACTCTGTGCTACATGCTCTGGAAGAGCGAGCATATAAGAAATAAAAAATCTCTTTCCGTGTTATCCTCATGTCGTTTTTGGTGTGGTCGGTGGTCGGAAGCAAATGAGCTTTGTCCCTTGCGAATGCTGTTTTCGGGGCCAATGATGCAGCGTTTGATATTGAGTCATGCGCGTCGAGCAGTGTCTTCGTCCGTGTATCATTGGATGGTTGGTCCGCTGTCAGGATGTTGAAAAAGATGGGTGAGACTCTTCCTCCTTGTTGAACCGAAATACTGCGGGAATCCCATTCTCTTCATTTTGTAGAAGAAACCTTTGTTCAAGAGGCCGTTGAAGGCCTTTTCTTTATGCAGAAGGCACGCAAGAAGAAGGGCGGCATCATGATGTACCTTCAGCAGTGGATGTTCTACCTCGCTGAAATTGTGGCCTATATTTTTTTTTGTTGTTGTTATGGATTGACCTAGTGGGAGTGGGTATATGATTTCTTTAGAATGATTTTTTTGGAATTTTATGCGAACTTTATACATGGTCCAAAAAAGCGTGTTTGATGAATCTTCATTTAATCTTATGTAATGAAGAAACATTCAAAACCGCTTGAGCGACATATTTCTTGTTGCCACAATACCTCATCACATTGCTAAAGGTGTTTTTTTAATAGCCAGGAGAATAACAACTTGTTTTATATATGTACAGGGCTCTCATCACTTTTGAGACGATCGTCGACTGAACGATAGCATTGAACGCTTTCGTCGGCTCCGTCTCTAATGTTTGCAACAACAATTTCGGTGATATTATCTTGTTTTGTTTCTGTGCGCTGTAATCGTCCCTCAAAAACTTCGAGAGTAGCCGCAGAGTCCAATATTTATATTAATTTATTATTTCTCAAAATTTGCTCGTGGGCTTTTCGCTTATAGACGATAGTGAAATAGCTGTCGTGCAAATCAGATTGACGGGACGACAATAAACGAAGATTTTTGTGTTACGTGAAGCAAAGAATGTATCGTCACAACGAGATCGTCAGACAATTATCGTCTTATATGATGAGAACCCAGGGTTTTCCAATAAGGACTTGGCAATTTTTTTTTTTTTAAAACGCAAACCATGTGAGATATTTCAAAAACTTTAATATCGGCTTGAAGTACAATCAAAACATTTAAGAATGGAACTCGACCTCGTTCATATGGCCACCGCGGGCACGTTTGCAGCGGTCGATTCCTTGAACCCAATTTTCGATCACTCGGCCACACATTTCAGCCGGAACGGTCACTTTCTCATTCAATATTGCCTCTGAATTCTTCCCACGTCGTTGGCTTGTTGGCATAAACCAATGGCCCCAAAGAAAATAATTTAGAAGAAGAGAATTGCATGAACGAGGCGGCCCACTTCTTGAGATAACACGCTCATGAAACTAACTCTTCAATAAATCGATTGTAAGGTGCGCTGTGTGGCTTGTGGCACCATACTGTTGAAACCACATGTCGTCCAAGTCTAAATTTTCCAATTCGGGCCAAAAATAATCGGTAATCATGGCTCGACAACACTTGACATTCACAGTAACGTGACGATCGTTATCATCGACGAAAAAATATGGCCCAATAACGCACCAAACAGCAAGCCGCCGCCATGCAAACCGCACCAAACAGTTAGTTTTTCTGGATGAAGTGGTGATTCATGAAGCAAATACGGATTTTCTACCTGCCAATAACGCATATTTTGCTTATTGACGAACCCATTGAGCCACAAATGAGATTCGTCACTGAAAATGATTTTGGGATACAATTGGCACATTTTCTCCTGAGCCCAATCGGTCCATCGGGTTCAATTTTTGAGTCAGCTTGATCTTGTTTGGGTGTAAACCAAGATCCTTACGCTAAATACGCTATAATGTGGTCTTAGCGATGCCCAATTCTTGAGAACGCCGTGGAATTGACTGATTTGCTACGTTTGCTACGGACGCCTGAACGGCAGCGATATTTTCGACACTTCGACGAACCCGTTGTCTTGCTGACACGGCAACATTGCACAACGAATATGTAGACTCAAATTTTAGCACTTAACTTGTTATTGCCTTTCTCTACGGCGAGAATTACGACCGAAAATTGGAGTTAACGCATTTAAAGTTGCGGTCACCGACTCCGAATTTCGGTAATAGATTTTTTATAATTTGCAGACGTTGCTCGTTCATGTACTTTACCATGATGAAAATATTGAATTTACTGAGTAAATTAAGAATGACAGTTTGATGATTAATGAAAGGGGGCGTTCGCAAATTAAATTCAAAGCTGTCAAGTCCCCATTGTAAAACTAGATGTTTGCAAAAAAAAATCCAATTTTGGTAAGGCTCAGTTCAAAATAAATTTTTGACGTAAACAAACAAAGAGAATCAAATTTTTTGACACTACCAAGTATGTCCTCACATTTTTCTATGTCCTCACATTTTTTAGGGCGCTATTGGATTCCGGAATACAGTACTAAACAGGACAGAGTACAAATGTGGCGCGAGCTTAATCAGCGATAGCTACGCACTGACTTCAGCTCACTGTACCGAATTCAATGGGTAAGAATTTTTTAACTTTACTTTTTGTTTCCAAAAAATAAATCCATTTATAGTTCGCCACCAAACTATGTTCGGTTTGGAGATTTGAACCTTCGCGCAGCTGAGGAAGACATCGACCCACAAACAAGACAAATAGCTCGAGTTATCAACCATCCCCAATACACAGATGATGCTCTCTATCATGACATTGCCCTGCTGCAATTGTCAAGACCGGTCATGTAAGTCATAATTTGAAAGTTAAAACATAGAGCTTCATTTCATTGTCCTCCGTTTAGATTCACCGAATTTGTACGACCGATTCGTCTGTGGCACCGTGACAACCTACCATTTACCAACGCCTTCGCCATGGGATTCGGTGCGGTACAGTTCGCCGGAGCGGCAACAAATCGCTTAACCGAATTTAACCTGACCATTATTCCGAATGATATCTGCGGAGGGCTCATGCCAAAGCAACCAAACGCCAAATTCGAAATTATCGAGAGTCAAATATGTGCTGTCGATTACAAGAAATCGGGATCAGATACATTTCAGGTAAACAGTAAACATGCTTATCCTTTCGCAATGTCAACACTGGGTCAATTTAATTTCAGGGAGACTCGGGCGGGCCCCTGCAGGTGAGCTTTATTGGGCGGAGAAGAGGCAGACTACATGAATATTTGATTGGCATCACTTCGTTTGGTGTATTGGGAGCCACACGTTTGCCAGGAGTTTACACAAGGGTTTCATCTTACGTCGATTGGATAGAACAAATTGTTTGGTGTGACTATTGTGATCTATAGATTCTTGCAAAGCAAAAAAAAAATATGCAAGCGATATTGTTTTATGAAAGCTGCGAGCAAAGAATGGACTGTAATTTTATTCATTTATTTCTGATTGCAAATTGATTAACATATTTTTTCATTATTGTTTTCAACCATCGTGCAATTAATATATTTTCTAAAAACAAAGACTTGAAATATTTAAGCTGATTGGAAAAAAAGTTTAATTTAACTTAAACTAGTCATGTACGGACGTTGTGTTTAGTTTTTTTTAAGCGATCACGCGCGTACGAGGGGTTATGAATACTCTTAAAATGTTGGTACATAAGGCGAGTGGAAGGGATCAGGGAGGAAATAGGGATAAGTATCGATGCACTTTGTTTTTCAATTTCTGCAGATTGCAATGAATGGGAAATACCGATCGTTGTAGAGTGTTCCACATTCGTGTTGAGGAATTAAGTGACATTTGACAATGTTTTACATTTTACTTTCGATGAACCGTTTAAAACTTTGCACATTTTACAAGGCTTCAACGCACAGTCGCTCGAAATAATTTTTTCGTTGCTTAAATCGTTACTTAGGAACCGATCAAGATATTCTATTATGGCAAATGATGCTCAAGCTCTTTTCGGGACCTCGCAGGCAGGCATTTGACATAAATCTTCGGTTGCTGGCGTTTTTAAGACTTTGCAAGTATTTTGATTTCTTTTTGACATATATCTTTGGTGGGGAACTAAGTGCTCCTTGTTTTTTGTTTATGAAATTGTTTTTTTATTGTGAAAAAAAGGTAACAAATGAAATGCATCAAAGACTCAGGCTGTCCTTTTTAAACGGGAAAAGAAGGCTTGTCTCTTGCCATGCAACATATTACAAATAAATGGTCTACAAATCGATTGGGGGTCAAATGCTTAATATCTTGGGGTACAACTAGACTAAACTCTTACTAACTCTCTACATATAAGCGAAGTTATAAACAAAATCAATTTTAAAATCAAAATTTTGTACCCATTCATCAATCGCAAATCGAAAATGAGTGAGGAGAATATATTAGAAATTTTTAAAATGTTCTTCCAAGCCAAAATGTTCTAGGGCTCTCCAGTCTGTGGAAACTGTACTTACAGCTATATCCGCAAATTACAAGTTACCAAAAATAAACTGCTTAAAATGATATACAATCTTCCTTGGCATTTCTCAACCAACGAGCTACACGCATTCGCAAATATTGAAACTGAGCGTTTCCAAGCATATTTAAACGGGTTTGGCAACGTGAGGCCGAGTGTTGCCAAGCTGTAGAATCACTTTTTCGTGCCTCTTCTCAAATAGTGGCCTTTTATCGCACAGAACTCGCACCAAATAAAGTCAATACCGTTGCTTAGTAATGGTTTCGTTGGGCTTCAACAGGTCACCAATATTAACAACAGACCTTCGATGTGAACTTAGGCTATATATTACGCTCATTAAATAAAAGGCCCAGTAAAAGCTACGACTTTGAAGCAAAGCAGGTTCGTCAACAATATGAGGGCAGAGAAAACAAATTGACTTTGAGATTTTGCTTGAAAATATGGTTTCAGAGTCCGTAAGATATGCTCATCAAAACGGAGACGGGAATTAAGGATCGACAGCAAAGAAATAAGATCATGGTTATGGGCTATCATGATTTGCCCTCATTAAAGGGGTACAGCTCGACAGAATCTGACAAGGCAGTACAATATATTTAGACAAAACCTAAATTTTTTTAAAAACATAGTTGAGCCAGACATAATCTCACCTTACTATGACAGGGCCTATAAAATTCGGCAAATGAAAGAGATAATCTCCATCCATTGATGAACATATGATAAAATTCAAAATCAAAAAATTGTAGCGCTGCGAAATTTATGTTGATAACAAGAACAAGAAAAAGAACATCAAATGCTGTGGAACTCTGAGAGCTAACCGGAAAAGCCTTCAAAAGAGTGCTCCATCTGAAAAAAACATGACTGAAATTTCCACCACAAACTTTGAAGGCATTACTTATGTGAAATATATGGACAATAAAGACATCTTTTGACTAACTTAATACCAGCTGAAGAAAATGATTTAGATATACTCCGCAAAACAAGTTCGGCCTAAAAATCGACGTTGTATGTCTTTAAATTTTGATTCGATACTAATGGATCAGTGAAAGGTTACCTATGAAGTTGATCGGAAATCAAAACAATAATATTATCTTCGCCTATTCTTCGACTAATTCGGCACTTCAATAAATAATGCATTATTAAAATAAACACTGAATTTCAGGCTAACAAAAAGCTTAAAGAGACACTATTGACCTGACTGCAATTCAGCCTTCCGATTGATTGAAATACAAAGAGCTGTTTCTAGATCAGTTGTGCCTGATCATCGAACGGAAAAATTTTGGAAAAGAAAGCAATACGTCAACTATGCCAAATATAAAAAATGCATTCAAAATATACCACGTTCAGCTTTTTTTTTACACAAATCAAAAGAAAAGCTTTTTAATGTTAATTAAATAAGAAGTACAGAATTTACTTGGTTAAATATTTCACTTCATTTCATAATATAAAACTAAATCTATTAAATTTAGACAAACATGTTAGTATTTTAAATAAGATGAATAAGAACCTTTAAAGACCATGCATGCTTAAAAATTCATGTAGCAGTCAATTAAACTCATATATAGTACCTTGTTGTCCTGAAAGGGTTGATACACAATTTTATAAGGAGTAAAATTTT
This sequence comes from Orthonevra nobilis, assembly GCA_963555765.1. NCBI lineage: Eukaryota > Metazoa > Arthropoda > Insecta > Diptera > Syrphidae > Orthonevra > Orthonevra nobilis. The sequence goes on along the minus strand of OY743225.1, from coordinate 27,151,233 downwards.
GTAAGCCTAGAAAGTAACCTTCGTAAGCCATTCAATTTAAAAAATTCTTTAACTAATGGACTTTCAGGGTGAACAAAGTCTATACTCCCGTTTACAAAAAACGGAATTTCGTGTCGACCGATTTTGTCATAAAAGTCGATGAAAAAACGGTATGAAGTATAACTTCTTCATATAGAAAAGTTCTAGAACTTTGTCTGTTGAAAAGTTTGTGATGATATATAATATGGTATTTTTACATGCACAAACTGAAAATATATGAATAAAAAATTTTAAATTAATTTCAATCCGTCAGGGGTTATTTAAGTGCAAAATGTTAAATTCGTATCAAGTTCATTAAGCTTATTGTCGAGGAAATTTTATGTAGTCTTTTACACATAATTGTTTCAACAATCACTACGCTTTGTCGTCAGCGGGAGGAGACTAGAGGGTTTTGAATACTTAAAATTTTTCTACGTACATGAAATCTACGCGAACGAAGTTGCAGGTTACTCCAAATTCTCAATATTTTAAAACATTTTTTTCCTCATTGAAAGAGTAAACTTGGTTTGGCAGTTTGCCATCCTGTCAGTTCAATAGTTTTGGCCTCTATTTTACAAATAACTTGACTAAAAGTTTTTGATTGCCTGAATCTTTGTGCTGTTTTAGCCTTTTTGCCACAGCCATGCCTTGAGATCAAGGACAATCTTCCTAACATTGTTAAGTTCTTGAAGTGGTATTGGACGAAGTACTCCTTCAAAGGACATGCGTCAATACTCTAAAATTGTAATGAAGGCAACATAAAGACAAAAATTAGATTATGCAGTCACTTTTCACTAGCACGGATCAACAAGCGTCTTAACCAACACATACAACACTATCATTTGCAATCTCGTTACTTTACCAAACTGCGTGTGGACACCAGCCGCGTCATGTGGCAAAATACGCATGTGCCTACCAGTAGTTGCCAGATGCAAAAAGAAGCGAGTAAAGAGCAAGCCTTATGGCGTTGCTGCGAAAGCTATAAATCTTTAAGAGAGTAGCAGATGGGGTTTCTGTTAAAAACGGACATTTGATCTTCTTTCGATAAATGATGCTTAAATAGTATAAGGATTTCATGCCCCATTGGGCTGATGTTACATACAACAAAAATCGAAGCCCTAAATAAGACACACTCTTCCTGATTGACAAACAAAAACCTCAAACACAATGAAATAATGTTCAATAAAATAAACGTAGGAACAGAGTTGTAAAGGAATCCAATCCTTTAGGATTGCGGTCATTGAAGTCACAGGGAAAACTTTTGAGTAGTGGCTTCAATCATAGAATTCAGAACATTATGAATATCTTCATTTCCAAAAATTTAACCAAAAAAATCATTAAAATAATATGTTAAACTTATTTATTAATCTTACCCGTAAAATCAATCAAATAATTTTAAACATTTGTAATGGGTATCCATCTGTAAAGTGCATATGCTCTCCCGAGCATGTAAGCCCGGAGAAGAATAACTGGTATTTTTTCAAGGCCCCACCTCTCGCGAGTGACTGTCACTTATACGATTAGTACAACTGTTAAGAAAAGCTTCTGGGGCCGTTTACAGTCGGTAATAAACAGTATTACACAATAATTTAAATTAATCCCTCAAACAAAGCTTTCATAAGAAAAAAATATACACAAAAAGGCACTGCGGAAGGAAACAATTGACAATTAAAAACACATAAAGGCTGAATACCAATAACCTGCTTTACTGGAAAGAGTGAGTTATGAATTATAAAATTAATTGTCAGTACATATTTTTTAATAATAATTAAAGTCGGTAAAATTTAAGTTGACTTTCTTTGGTTTTCAAGCTATGAACTTTAAATTTTTTAATTAATTTTTTTTATTTTTTAATTAATTTATATATAAGTAGTCATGTATTTTTTTTCTAAATGGTTCACAATTTTATGCGAATTGATGTCTGAATGTAACGATTTCTTTAACTTCCCAAAATGCTTTGGAATTTTCTTTTAACAGGGTTTATAAATTCAGGAAATTCAAATTTTTAGGTTTGCACACATTTTAGGTTAGGGTTGAATACATTTTGTTATTTGATAGTTGGTACTTAAACTGTCAATCAATAAAAAAAAAATGTTGATCGGCTGTGTAGTTTTTGTTGGCGTCTGTTTTTATTTCCAGAAAGGAAAAAACGCATCGCAAGCTCAGAAAAATGTATGTGCTGTAGCTTTAAAAGACCGGCAGCGTCAAAATTGGTTTGCCAAATTTCGTTGTGGTGATTTTTCACTCAAAGATGAAAAACACTCTGGTCGTCCAGTTAAACTTGATGACGGCCAAATCAAAGCAATAATCGATTCGGATCGTCGCAGTACAACACGTGAGTTTGCAGAGAAGCTTCATGGATCACATACATGCATTGAAAATCGCTTAAAACAACGAAAACTCGGTATATGGGCTCGTCGTGAACTTAAAGAAAATCAATTAACATAACGCATTTGCATCTGCGATTTATTTAGGAAACGTAAAAAAAATGATCCATTTTTAAAACGATTGATAAATGGTGATGAAAAATGGTTTGTTTACAACAATTTCAATCGAAAAAGGTCGTGGAGCAATCCAGTTGAACCAGCTCAAATAAACATCAAAAGCTGATATACATCAAAAGAAAGTTATGTTATCAGTTTGGTGGGATTACAAAGCAATTGTCTACTTTGAATTTTTTACCACCCAACCGAACGATCCATGCAGATGTCTACATTGAACAATGCAATTAAAGAAAAGCGGCCCGAATTTACAAATCGAAAAGGTGCTGTATTCCATCTTGACAATCCAAGGCCACACATCTTTGGTCACTCGGCAAAATATAGACCTGACCTTGCAACATCTGATTACTTTTTAATTCGATCTTTGCAAAATTCCTTGAATGGTAAAAATTTCAATAATTATGATGATGTCAAATCGTACCTGCTTCAGTTTTTTGCTGATAAAAACCAGAAGTTTTATGAACGTGGAATTATTATGCTGCCTGAAAGATGGCAAAAGGTCATTGCTCCATGAAAAAATTGTCTTTTATTTTCTAAAAAAATCCGCAATAACTTAGTTGCCAACCAGATACGTTTACTACGAGTTTGGTTTGGAATGAGTGTATTCTCCAACGTCCCTTTTTAAATACGGACAAAATTCTTTGAGAGAAAGATTTGTTCGGTCGCTTTTTAACTTCCCATCAGGAAGTTCCTGATTCTTTTTTTTTTCAAACTTGTTTATTTCCATAATTTTAACAATTTATGGTTAAAATAATGGAGAAACAAGATAAACGCTAAATCAATAAATTTACATTTTCGTAAATGGCCAACTAAAAATTGTCTCTCAATACATATGTATAATTTTATAATAATTACTTAGACTTAATTACTAGAACATATTTTGTTTTGACATATTTATAATTTATATATAATTTAGTTGCGAGAAGAAAAGGTGGACGTTAAACAACTCCTCATTATAATATATTTTTTAACAAAGAACGAACAAAAAAAAAAACGAAAAAAAACAGTACTTACAACCTAAGATAAAGCGATTTAACCTAACTTAGCCTAATTGTTAGCTTCTACCCAATCTAGCCATCAGTATTTATTTAAATTTGACCTATTGTCATTATTAACATCTCTATCGCTCATGCAGTATTTCAAGGGTATCAAACTTCAGTTGGAGTATGAACGCAAATTTTTGAACCATAAGCATACAGAATGACGTTGTCGGCGAATGCTATTGAGCCATCCAATTCCCTCAACATTTTAGAAACGTAAATATTAAAGAGTATTTGTGCAAATACTGTGCCTTGTAGCAGACCATTAATGGCATCAAAAAATTTTTCAGTCTTGTACTTTCGATCTGTTACAACGAATTTCTTCTCGCGAAATCATAGATACGATTATCACTGTAAGATGATGGGCAAACTCATATCTGATTAGTTTGTAAATAAGCCCGTCAATCCAAACCGTGTCAAAGGCTTTCTCGATATCCGCTAGACAGGCACCTGTACTTTTTTTTCCATTAAGGTTCCAGTTTATATCAGATACTAATTTTGTAACAGTATACTTTGTTTCGCACGCGAACAATATTGATTTGGTAACAACTACCTCAAAAGCCTTCCCAATATTAGGCAGGAGACGAATTGGCCTATAGTTCGAAGGATCTGAAGGATCTTTATTTTTTTACAATTGGAAATACCTTTGATATGTTCCAACAGCTTGGGAAGTAGCAGTTGTTAAGGAAATTATAAAAAATCACGCAGTATTGCCTTATGATTTCATCAGGTAAATGTTAAAGTAAAATATTTGGAATGCCATCTAATCCCGATGTCTTTTTATTTTTGAGCTTCCTGAATATTTCAGTCAATTCATCGAGTGTTGTGTAGTAGTTGTTTGTCTGTTCCGTCGTTAGTTCGTCTGCTTTCGTATCTTCAGAAAATCGGAGAAGTGGGTCAAGGTAAGTTAAGCCGTGCTAATTCCTCTGCTACTTCGACAGATTTTCGACTTGGGTGTTCTGTGGCATAGATCGACTCAAAATGGGAACCAATAAGATTGAGTTTAGTCATTTCACCATCGATCACGTATTGGTTTTCCATAATTGGACAGTGGTTGTGATCAATTCCAGCTTTATGAATTTTCAATTTCGGAATATTGATAACATTACGTGGCTTAAAAATCTGTTTTATCTAAGGAAACATATTCCTGGAGTTAGACTTCACATTTTCGGCTCGATGCCTCCAGTAGTCATAAATAGAATTCCGAAATTGTTGTTTTAATAAGGATCTTACATTTTTCATCAGAGACTTCAATCTTATTAGCTCCAAGCTGATTAAATTATCCGGAACCTGTTGAAGAATCCGATTTATCTGAGTTAAATAGTCACGGTATATATAGCATTCCACGTCACGGTAGTATACCATTCCAAACTATTTTTCTTCTTTATTTTGTGTACAGCGGACTCCATTGTTTCCTGAACTACGGCATTAATTTTTTCGAAAGCAGATTCACACTTTACATTTGTGAGGTTCCTGTTGTTAGGAACATCAGTATATTTTGGAGCCTCTTGTTGTGTCTCAAATGTAAACGTTAAATAACCTGCTAAGGATACCTCAATTACGATGGCGTTGTGATCGCTATCATAAGGCAACAGAGGTATTTTAGTATCGCGGATTGTTTTGATAGTTCTTGATTCTGCTGAGCTGTGAGGGCTGCATTGAGGTTCGAATTTAGTGTATATACTTAGAAATAAATTAGAACCTTAAAGAATAACAAATGTTTATCATCTTCGACTTGACGAACGTCTTCATCAGGTCATTCAAGTAAAGCTTCTTTCATATCAACAACAATCAACAGGTGTTATTTCACTGAACCACAGCAACAATCTCACCAAACCAGAATTTTCTGTCGTAGTTTTTAATGAATTAAAATGCTTATCTAATAATGACGACAGAGCGCTCATCTTGTTTTCAGTATACTTGTAGTTTGTGATGTGGTGAGACCTCGAGCCGATGAACAGTGACCGCCAAGACTAAATGGACTAGGCAAATTCAGTTCGGGAAATTCATCTCGATGGATCGGTATCGACTTTTGATTCAGAATAGGCACCAAAATTTCATCCTGTGAATTCCAGCGTCGTCAGATATTGTGTGTTATTGTTTATGAATTCCACAAAAAATTTAACTTGTTGAAAGCGGTTGATCAACAACATTCGATGATGGTAGACAGTGTTTGTCAAGACATCGGACAATTTGTATCTTTTAAGTGATGAAGCAAATCGTAGTCCTGGCTTTTGTCTGTATAACTGGCGTCTGTCGTGGCCAATTTCCGGTAAACATCGCAAATTCATATCCATACGGTGTAAGCGGAAGCTACGGAGGCGAAGTGTATGATCGTACATCGAGGTTCGTTGCGCCCATGGAATCCTCTTCGTGGTCAAACGGAAATGATGATTATCCTGATGGGGCACCAGAGGTGTTTGAGGACAATAATAGTTCAAGTGAAAACAGTCCGTGGGTTCAAGGACCTGGAAAACCAAAGAAAATGAAAGGCGGCAATGGATTTGGAAATCAGGGGAATGGTAATTGGAATAGGGGTGGCAACGGAAAGGGGAACAAAGGTGGACCACCATTCGGAAGGGGAAATGGTAACAGGGGAAATGGCCGTGATAATGGCAATGGCAATGGACCTGGACGTGGCAATGGTAGGGGACCTGGACATGGCAATGGAAATGGAAATGGAAATGGACGTGGACATGGCAATGGAAAAGGCAATGGACGTGGACATGGTAATGGAAATGGCAACGGACATGGTAACGGTAATAACAATGGCAATGGCAATGGATATGGCAACAGCAATGGCAACGAAAATGGAAATGATAATGGCCAGGGAAATAAAGGTGGTCCAGGAAAAGGAAATAAAGGCTTGCAGAGAAACAGCGAAATCAGTAAGTCGACAGATCCTACTTTCAGCTGCATAGTAAAATGAAAAAAATATTCTCTGTTTAGAGTACGAACAATATTTGTCGAGCATATATCCTGATTCTGATGTCATGGATGAAGTCACCGATTTCATTGGACGGGAACTGGCGCGTCCAGGTCAGTTCCCACATATGGTATGTACTTAACTATGTTTGTGTTTGTGAAAGAAAGATGATCTTGGGTCATAGTTTGGTGGATACACAAAACGGAAAGCTTTTGCTCGAATTCCCTACTTTAATCATCTGTTACTAGTAGTGTGCAAATAAGTGGTTTGCTGGCTGTTTCAGTTGATTAAGAAAAACAAAAACACCTTCTTAATAGTCGATGAAGATTCATGAGTTTTTAAAACTTAACTCAAACTCAAAGCGTAAACATGATATCTTTTTTTATGAAGATTTCAGGAACGACGCCTCAGATATTATTCAAGTTCCCATATTCAAGAAAATTAAGCCGATTTTGACTTAAAAACGACGTCATTTCTACCGGCTCAGAACATACCACGTTTATTTGGTAGGCTAGTATTTTGCTGTAAAAATAAAAATCTATGCGACTTATGTTGTTATCCCGTTTGTCGATCGAAGGGTCACCTAATGTCCTATCGAGGCGTTAGTAAAATGGGACAAAGGAAGTTGCTCTTCAGTTTGTATCGAATTTTGTTCTTTTACGTGAAATAAGATCAAAGATTCTACCTTCATTTGTGTGAATTCACCTTACTTCAACTTATTACAACTGTTTAGATGCAATTATGGTTAACAATTATAAAATGGAAAAACAAGTGACGGGGGTTCCCATACCTCTTTCTACTGTGGTGGAGGCTATTCATTTGGTAATCTCGGTTGGAGATCAAGTAAATTATTGTTTTATCACTCAGAAGTACTGTGCACGAACCTGTTTTAAATATTTAAAAATTGTTTTCGATGTGACTTATTAAATATTTTTAGTTGCAAATTAAATCAAAAAGATTTTTTTTAAACGAAACAGCTTAGTTTTATGTTCTCATTCTTTTCAACAAGTTTTTTCTTAATTTTTGAACACTTTGAACTGTGAGCTGTCAGAATCGAAAACTTTTATGTTACTTGTCCAAAAATAACCTACTTCCCATCTTCTCTGATTTTTTTTAATGACCCGACCTGACGTAGGATTCGTGTCGATTTCGCCTCCCGACAAATGTAAATGAGATGATTGTATATTACGAGTAAATTACGCTAATTTTTTAGGAGATATTTGTTTACATTTAAGTCGTATTTGTGAGCACATTTCCCTCCAAATATATTTCTATTCAAGTTGACAATTTGAAATGAATTGAGTCATCATCCCAATGAGACACTGCACTCGAAAGTAGGTATGTGTATTTTTAGCTCCTCACAGGATCGCCATTAAAAGTATTTTTAGTGTGAGTGGTGAACTTAAATACGGAAAAAAGGCAAGGCAGTTATGCCACAAAATAAGTTGCAAGATTTCCTTGAGATTCGTGAGGCAGGCTCAACACAACATAGCAGGGCCAAAGGAGAGAAACAAGTTGATTGGTAGTCAAAGTGAATCTGTTTTATTGTCAAAAAGTGTTCTGTTTAAATACTATTTTTCATTCCTTAGCATTCCAAAAATCGTTTACTTGGTGGACTCACAATATCGATCAATTGGTTGACCGAGTCCCATTACATCTTCAAAAAAGTTCACTATCTGACAAATGGAAGCGATGAACAATGAGCGACATTTGCACCGCAGATCAGATATTTGTTTTCTAAACAAACCAAGCATGCAATACACAGTTAATAGGTCACATGTTACTTGGTTGATGTTTTGTGTGGTGTCTTCGCCTTCGAGTAAGCCATAGTTTGTGTCGTGTGCCGTCGTCGTCATTGTTACGTAATATGCAAGATGATATGTGGGTACACTGTATATATTTAAAGTGCAACCTATGCACAACGCCTCGCACTTAACTACATCTCTTGGATACTTGCATTTAAATTTTTTATTGACAATTTCACTACCTTGAACTTGAACCTATCATCACGTTTATGTATTTGCAAAAGTATTCTTCTTTGCATTATGACTTTAAATAAGGAAGAAAGAATTTTAAATTTTCATTGACTCATTTTCTAAAAATACAAAGCTAATAACAATTGAGAGTCGTACTTGCATTTCTCATTTGCATATACATTAACACAAAGTAACTGAACTTGAAATAAATTGGTTACACGTGAAGAGAACTGCAGTTCATTGCATTCATCGAAGTCGCAGTATTTTTCTAGATTGTCATAAAAAATGTACTTTATTAAATTTAATCATTTTTGAAAACCGGTACCATTTAACTAATTTAGTTGCTTGATTTTCATTTATCATTTACGCATGAAAAAATAAATAATTAACACTTCTTATTAAACAGCTTCAAAGTACTTTTATTACTCAAAACTAATCAAAAGACTTGAAGGTATTCAATTCACTACAAGTCGAAAACAATTTTTAAAACAACACTTCAACGCGATGAAAAGACTTAAATGAAATCAAAATACATACATGTATTTATTTCCACTAAAAATCAATGATTAAAAATGACTTTCAATAAAACAAAAACCGTGCGATATGTTTTATTTATTTAATTACTGGTAGTCTTTTGCTTGCTTCAAAATTGATGTGCAATTCAATGACTTCAAAATGAATGGTGAATGGATGAATGCATTTCGGAAGTCAACGTATTTTCCCGAGCATGTAAAAATATATTTATATATTCCATAACATGTTAGCAGCTGAAGTAGTGTTAATGTAAATAAGGTATTTCCCTTTTCACACGAACCCAAACCAGGTCAGATTATTTAATTCGACAATATCGCAGAACTATAATCTTATGGACTAAAATAAATAGGATTTATGTCGATTACATTACTCCGACTTACTCACTTAAGAATTTTGTTAGGTCGATGGTTGTCGACATCATCATAAACAATCCGTGAGGTTTTAAACATTGAATATTTAATTGAAAAATGCCATTCAATGCTCTTATTGATTTATAATCAAGTCCAAAAACAGGGTGCTAAAAGATGTCTTTTCTCTTAAGAGATTACAATACATTGAAAAGTATTTTTTTTTTTAGCAAAACACTTTTTTTTTTTTGTTAATTTTATAACTTATAGTTAATAGAACAAGTATTCCAGAAACGGTTAATTTAGTTAATCAAATCTGTTTTTTTATTTATTTGCTGATGAGACTGATGGCAACAGTATTCTATTGTTAAATATTATAATGAACCCAAAATTTGCAACTAAGTTTAACCCCAAAAAAAAGTATTTTAAGGGCATAATGTACCTCTCAATATTTTCCAAGTTCTTAGGAACTAAAATATTCTTCGGCTCCTGGTTCTTTGGAATTGACTAAAAATTAATGAGATAATTGAATATTGGGAAACAAAATATCGCTAAATTTGCTTTGCAAAAATTTACTTTAACAAAAAAATATGTTTTTAAATTTGACTTTGAAACTTTATTTGTCAAAAATCATTAACTAAAACAACTTGAGTCAAACCTCACATTTAAGGATATTGACTTTAGAAAAAGCTTCGCAGCATTATCGCATATTCTTTTGTCAGCGTAATCGTAATTGTAGCAGCGAATATACCATACAATGCCTATAGTCTGAAAGTATTATTGCACAATTTCTAGAGATTTATCTCAAAGCTAAAAAAAAGAAAATTTTTCTGTGAAGGAAAGCTAACTTTCAACTTTTGTAATGTAAATTGAACAAAAAATTATACACGAATTTGGCCGGAAACTTATATTTTTGTATCTGATAAGGTCTTTAAGAACAATTAATTTAATAAGTTTTGAACTTTTTTTTATTGAAATCTAAATTCATTTTAATTTAAGAAGTGAAATTGTCCCTTGTCAGTTTTTTCGTCATAAAATGTTAGCCACCCGGTATGAACATACGCTTCGAGCGAAACTAATTTGAATTCGATACCTCGTTGATTTGTTCTCGAGTTATGCTTGACGAAAATATTTAAGTGATTTCAGGATATAGACAAATATGCAATAAAGTGATTGTCAGAAGAAGAGCATAAAAACATATACTTTTTGTTGATTTTTTTCATTTTAAATCAATTTATCGGAAAATCGCCCTCCGGCCTAAACGGGACGAGAAAAACCTCATCTTCCATTTGATATTTTTCTTGTCTGGAACTAACCTTCTCGCTCTAGCCTGTTGTCGCATCTTATGCAAATCACACTGTATGCAAGTTTCTTCTAGACGTGGAAAATTTCCCAGCCATACCAGGTGGTGCACGTGTCCGGTTTGGAGCTTGGCTAAAAAAAAATAGTGTGTACCATTTAACCATGAAACCTTATTTTGGCCAATCAAGAGACTGATTAAATAGAGCACTCGATAATTTGATAAAAGAAAACTGAATGAAAAATGTCAAGAGTTACAATTGGTTGTACGATGCCTCCAGTTCAGGGAGGGAAGTGGGTGAAAAAGATCTTTGTGGACGCTATTTGAGTATGCACTGAAGGGAACCAAAATCGAATTGCCTATCACCGCGATCAGTCATAGCCTTGATTTGAAAAACACTATAATACCATTAGTATATGGATTCGACGCAATGCAGTGGGACTCATCGAACGGCTTAGTTTATTGTAAATGTTTTGTTATGTGTTGAAAGCTCACAGTATTATTTTTTTCTTAAAGGGATTCATGCTATCGAAATGAGGATCAATTTAATCTATAGCAAGTTGTCCTTCGTAGATAGAAGAAAGGAAATAGAAATAGAAGACGCAGATTAGATACAAAGCCAAACTTGATTAGCCCTTTATCGTTGGTTGGCGATTTGTTCCTGATCATGTAAGATATCGCGGAGAAGAGTTTGAGCACTAAAAATAAAAACATTTGAAAAAACATATACAGAGGGCTCAAGAAAGTTCATCTTCAATTGGATAGGACTAAAAGTTGTATTTTATTTGTCCATTATGTTATCAATTTGATATGAAATTAGACTTAAAACTAAGATCAGAGGCCCAACGATCTTATAATTCGTTTTATTGAATGTGGTGAAACGTCTGTACCACCTGGCAGTTTGATCTTGATGCTTCGAAAATGGGTCACGAATCTACGTCTGCCCCTTATGCACTTGCTGGAGAGCTTAAACACAAGAGCTCTACTTGATGCTGTACATATTTTATCTCCAGTTTGAAGTGATGCTCCGTAGATTGTGTCAGTTGGTCTTGGACTTTTCTAGGTGCAGTCTCCAAAGAAAGCAATGTAGCGTTATTTACTGATTCATCTGCATAAACAGCATCTTTACCATGTATAATTTGCTCGTTGATCCGATCGATGTATGATTAGAAGTTCTGGTAAAATTATTCCCCCTTCCTGGACTCCGCACTTCTTTGGTCTTATTGATAACATTTGAGTTTCATATCTGTTCAAAAAATACTTCATTTGTTAAAGAAATGTAAACGACTCTTACAAAGCGAAAAGAAAATTCCATTTTGATAATTTAATTTTTCTGTGACAAAATGGGCCCGTACTCATCAATGTCCGTTCTCTTGAACATATTTTGCACTGGAAAAATTTAAGCTTTTTTCCGAAAGAATGTCACACACATTTATGTAATGAATTCTATTCAATATATATTACTTGAATTTTGGAAATACTTTAATCTATTTTAGTGAGATAAAAAATATGTGTTGTTTATTATTATTGTATTGCTTATTTTCAATATTTTTTTAAAATTAGATATATTTAGCTCATGACAATATACCAGCCAAGGTCCAGTACGATGAAAAGTGTTTCTGTGAATTCTAAAACAGTAGGGCATCCAGGTGGTTGCGCAATATTTGCACTTAACGAAGCTGTTGAAAGATTTGATATTTGTTTATAAAAATTATTGAAAGCGGTTTATTTTTTTAATTGCTGAATTAAAGGCGATACTCTTAATTTTCCATTTTGAGAACATTGTGTAAATTCACTTGTTTTGGCTCGACAAAATCCAAAGAATGAATGAGCAATTTAATGAACCAACTAAGAGACAGATATGGGACACAATTTCTGTCAAAAAAAAACATTTTTAGTATTCAGATCATATTTTTCGACTTTCATGTTCCGGCCGAACAATCCTTTGGTTTCCTGTTAATCACTGTCGTCCATTGAAGAAAATCCTACGATTGAATCTTATAATCCAATGGCAAAAATCACGGCTTAATTATTCCTGTGTACATATGCTTGGAGTCCTTCCTTGCCCAGTAAGCTGTTTATGCTACCACCTTATCATTAATCTCATTGTTATAATTTTTTGAAGGTCTGTAGTATTTTTTTGTCGCCCCTCTTTTTGGGGTTGCTAATGTTAATGCGTATAATAATAATAATGTCTGTCTTGTTTCTTAGACAAATTTCATTATAATCACTGCACAGAGAATACTTCGGAAGACAGAATGCGAAATGTGTATTCATACAAAGCAAAATATATAAACGAAAAAAAACAAGTGTCAGCAGGCTAGATTCGAATGCAGACCTGCAAACTGCAACGAACTTGCGCAACTCATCAACCGACTTGGCCAAGGAGCCTGATAATATTCAATATTTTTTTTCTGTTCGTCTTTCATACTTACATAGATAGCGCTTTATTATAAAAGGATTAACCTACTAAATATCAAAGTCAAGCAAATAGAATTAAGTTACATATTTATCTGTTATTCTATATTTCAGGGAGCTATTGGATTCCGAAATAGAGTACTTAACAAGACTGAATATAAATGCGGTGCGAGTTTAATCAGTGAATTGTATGCAGTAACCTCAGCCCATTGTACTGAATTCCATGGGTAAGATTACTCATAACCAAAAAACAAAATTTAATCATTGCATATTGTTTGAATCGCAGTTTACCACCAAATTACGTTCGTTTTGGAGATTTAAACCTTCGGGCGGCTGAGGAAAACATCGATCCACAAACGAGAGAAATCGCTCGCATAATCAAACATCCTCAATATAAAGATGAGGTACTCTACCATGACATCGCTCTGATCCAGTTGTCAAAACCTGTTTTGTAAGTAGCTTTTCAAAAACAAGTCACATAAAACGTTCTATTTTGTAAACTTTCCAGACTCACCGAGTTTGTACGACCGATTCGACTGTGGCATCGTGACAGCATACCATTCACAAACGCCTATGCCATGGGATTTGGTGCAGTTGAACTGGCAGGAGCGGCTACAAACCGCTTAACCGAGTTCTATTTAACCATTATCCCCAATGACGTCTGTGCAGGGCTGATGCCAAAGCAACCTAATGCCCAAATGGGTATAATTGAAAGTCAAATATGCGCTATCGATTACAAGAAATCGGGAACTGACACATTTCAGGTAAATAGCTCGGCAAAAAAAGTTTCATTGAAGCTAGACAATTTTTTTTTATTTTTCGTTTTTAGGGTGATTCTGGAGGACCACTTCAAGTAAGCTTCTATGGTCAAAAAATGGGTAGGTTGCATGAATATTTGATTGGCATTACCTCGTTTGGCGTTGTTGGCGCAACCCGTTTGCCAGGAGTCTACACCAGAGTTTCAACTTATTTCGATTGGATTGAAGAAATTGTTTGGTGCGATTGTGAGCAATAAAAGTTTGAAAAAAAAACTTGGCAATGATAGTTGAACTTTTTAAAACATTCACGTTTTCACGGGTGTGTAATACCCTTATAAAGCGAACACAGGGAAAGATACAAGTACTGATGCAGTGTTATTAAACTTCTCTAAATTGCAATGATTAGAAAAAAACCGAGCTACGGAGAGTGTTTGAAACTGGTGTTCAATCCCGATTCAGGTGGGTTTTAAGATGGAAAAAAAATTGAGCTGACTGATTCGCGAGAGTAGAGGCGGCTGAGGTACTAACGTCGGTGTTAAAGCATGTCAACAGATTTCTTAATATTTTGATATCTGATGATGATTTGGTATGTGAAGAATTTTATCACCCGATTTGCAACTCTGTGAAGCTGGTTCACAATAGATTTCAAACGATCTTCTGTTTTTTATTTGATTGTGCAAGCGCTGAGAAGATTGTGAGTACCCTTAAAATGATTGTCTACAAAGCACGAAGAGAAGGGAAAGTGAAAGGGAGAGAAAGAATGTTTTAAGATATTTTTATTTATTGTCTAAATTATTTACAATCATGACTTAAAATAAGACTTATAATTAAGGTAAAGTTTTTGAAAATTTTTCGATTAATTTATTTTTTTTAAACTTTAAATTTTTAATCCATTTACAGGGTTTTAACCTCTGTAATACCGGCTGTCTACTTTATCGAAGAAGGATGTCTCGTAGCAATTTACGGTGTCCTTGTCTCTGGTCTATGATTGCTCGTGGGCTGAGGCACCTGAGCGAACGCTCTAAGGTCTGCTGGTTTATTTTCTTGATCTGGATGGTCCTTTAATTTGTCGAGTATCCTCCCGGAAAACTGTAGCATGTACATATGGATTGGCGTAATGCAAGCATTATCATACAGCTTCGTGTGGCTGAAGTATTTCAGAGGGTCCGGTTTTCGCCAGAGTCCTGTACAAGACCGAAGTATCCTTCTTTCCATGAGACCGATTTTTTTCATGGAACCATTTTGGGCAGCCATAAGTAATTACTGGTCTTATGAGCTGCTTGTAGACCAGTAGTTTCGTTTTTTTTTGCTCAACCCGTTCCTCTTCTTCAGTAGCGGCCTTTTCATTTTTCATGAAGTTGTTTGCATGGGCGCTAAATTTGAACAGCTCACTGCAGTTGTTTCCTGGGCATTTGGTCGTGTCTTGTTGTACAATTTGTGTGTTGTCCGGGAAAATTTCTTTGATATTTAAACAGTGCCTTGCAAATTGTCGTCTTCCTCTGGTTGCCGTCGTTAGTGGCCTGAAACAAATGAGTTCCGTTTTTCTGCTGTTTACTTTGAGTCCCCACTTTGAATAGTAACCTGGTCCTGGATCCTTCGCGCTGCTAAGGTTGGTGAAAGCGATGCTGCATATGTGATGGAGTCATCCGCATATAACAATGTTTTCGTTTCATGCTTCATGGATGAAGAAGCATCGAAGACCTGAACAAAAAAGAACCTATCTTTTAGTGAACTGAGGATTAGTCTTACCAAATGTCGAGGAAATTCCATTTTCAGCAGCTTCGCAATGTCCAACAAACAGGCAACAACTGTCTCCCTTTTGTTAAATTCCGCGCTGATGTCATTGAGAAGTTTAAGCAGTAGATGGATTGTTGAATGCTTTTCCCTGAATCCCTGAATATTGTTGGTCCGGTATTATTTGCTTTGAGTGGCAAACTCTATTCATTTGCCTCAGCAGTACCGACTCTAGCACCTTTCCTACACAGCAGAGGAATGATATTGGCCGATATCCTTCAATGCACTTTCTGTTGATTTTCTTTGGAACTGGAACAACTATATTCCACGATCGGCAACACTTAAGTTTACACTTAAAATCAACTTCTCTTCTTCTCCTGCACCCTCAAGGGGCCTGTCAACATGGATCTTGGCAAAGTGAATTCTCTTTGAAATAATATATGTTCTTGATGAAAAAGTATTATTAATTTGTTCACTACTGTACCACCTTGCTCTGCTTTTTTCATTAAAAGTGGAACTTTTCTTGGACTTCTGGTCTTGAAATTGTTTTCCCTAAGTACACTTCATACAGTTTCTACAATTATGCTTAAATTTAACTTATTCTTTGCTAGGGCATTCTCTAAAAGACCTTTCATCACCTAAGACTCCTACTTACCTATATTTAGGCCAAATCTTTTTCTCTGTCGCAGGTTTTCGATTTTTCTTCATATTTTGTAGCATTAATAATCATTTTGCCGAAATTCCTTGAATTTCCGAATAATCTTTACCTAGGGGGTATTCTAGTCTAGGAATTTAAAAAAAATCGATTTTTTTTATATTTTCAAAGCTTAACTATTCAAGAATATATCTACAAGAGGATTTTTCAAAATTCAAATTATTTTCGGAGATATCGGTATTTTGCTGATACGGCATCCAAACTGGTTCGGCCGGAACTAATCGAACAAAAGTAAAACCTTTTGTCCTTTGTTTATATTGTAATACAATATATATATTTAGAGTTCACTTACGTCCAGTTGCTAACAGTTGAATTCTAACCTTCAAACCACGTGGACGTACATATGTGCTGTGAGTGAAATAAAAATATTGTGAAATATGTTTTTTTTTTAATAAAATGGATAAAAAATTCTCAGCGCAAAGGATTCCGCGTTCAGATCGACAAACAAAAAGGCGATTTCGCGGCAATAGATTCACGGCACAGGAAGACACCAATCTTACGAGTGCATCAAAGGATGCCAAAACTGATCGATATGAAGAGAGAAACGCGGAAAATAGTTTTTTCGAAGTCGAGGAAAGTCCGATGTATGAAGCAGGAATGGCAGATTGAATAAATGTAAATCTACAATTTCATTTCATGACTTAGACTGCGCAAAACTTTACGCGAAACTTTAAACGCGATTTTCTCGAAACTGTCTTTTTCAAAACAATATCTACGATTTCTCAGGTTCTACTGGACCGAATTACCGACATTTTTTTTAGAGTCTTCTTTATAGACTTGTCTATATCTATATCTTTTTTTTTTAATTCGAAACAGTCCATAAAAGTGGTACAAAAATTGTTTTTTTTTTTTCAGGCAGTCACCATTTTGTGGAAAAAAAATCTTTCCAACTTTTCCGTAGTTGCAGACGTTGCGACATTATTCTAGATTAATAATCTTCTTTTTTTGTTTCAGATTGCCAGGAGGATTGAAATCATCGGTATGGTTACGCACCAATTTTTTGAGACCCCCACTTCATCAACTGCTAATTTTTTTAAATTTTCAACTTTTTTTTTATTTTTTTATTTTTTTCTATATTCTTGTTATGTTAATAAATAACTAATCAAAAAATGGAATGAAAAAAAAATTACATTAAATTCATGCCTCTTGACTAGAATACCCTCTTAAGCAAAAGGGTGTAGAATGATTCGGCGATGATCCGAAACGATTTTTATTTAATTTGTCTCAATACTGTCGGGACCCGAAGGTCCTTAAAACTTGGAATAACTTTCTTTAAAAATAGATTCAACAATTTAAAACCAATATGCACTGGTACCTCCTTGCTCTCCGTTCCACTTCAGCTTGTGCTGTGAAAAAAAAACACTAACTTTTTACTTTCAATAACAAAAAAAAGATAGGGCCAAAATACAACAAGAAAAGAATAAAAAATAGCGAGCACTGGTATTATTTTGACCGCAAAAATATATGAAATTAATGCATTGACTCCAAAGAAGAATTATGCGATCGAAACTTTATTATCCAGAAATTTTAGGAATATTGTTCTTTAATGAGAAAATTAATCGTAAGAAAAAGAAAGATTCTTAATTTTGAAGTAAAATTAATTTGTTTGTCGGACAAGCAAACAAAGATTTCCGTACCACTATTTTTTTTTAATTTTAAGAAGGGAAATCACAGTAAAATTTTCAATTTTTCGAAAAAAAAATTCTTCGCTTAAAAGGTGCTTTAAGGTCTAAAAAATAATATACCAAATGATGGAATACGGCAAAAGTGTCCGAGTGACCAAATTTTTCACTCTGCGGTAACGCCTCTCCGGTATATTTTCATATGGTTTCTCAGTACTTACAACTTTAAACGCATTTTTTCTCGAAACCACTTTTTTTTAAGCTCGCCGAAGACATAACTCGAGCAAATCGTTACCGATCAACTTGAAATTTTGACAGTGGCTTCGAAATATCTTTCTCCAAGGAGCTACGTAGGATTTTTTATTTTATAAGGCTTAATTTTTTTTATCGACCATTTTACGGCGTTTTTTTTTGTTAAAAATTCAACTTTATTTTCAAACATGCACCATTTTCTACATCTAAAAAATGATGAAAATTAAAAATGTTTTCTAAATATTCAGTCAACACGAATAAGTTCGATTAAGTTGTCCTTCTCTTTAAATTGTCTGCCGCCTTAATAAACTTCTCTGGATGGATATGCCCAAATGTTTAAGTCCGGTGAATAGTCCGACTATGGCAAGAGTTCCATGTTTTCTGAGTTAAACCAGCCTTTGGATAGTGTGAAGTCTTTTTGAGAAATATTCTTCAACTTTGGATATCAACGTTCAAAGAAATATTCTCAGCATTTCCTTTCATTGTTGTCCAAAGAATCTCCAATTAATTTTTAACTACACCTGTCTTGACAAAATAAGTTCCTCTTTTATTCAATCTTCGAAATAAAAGTTTTAACTATCAAAGCTCCTTTTTGCTCCCGTGTTCTTGCCGTGAGCTCTCTGTTTTGAAGGATATTTTCGGAGTCTTCGTAACTCAACTGAAAAGAAATTCAAACAAATTTAGCGAAACCACGAACCATTTTTTTCTAAGCTTCATTTATTTTCCGCACACTGGGGAAAATGTCGCTTCCATTGGAAAACCTGTTGCTGCCTCCTTTAAAGTAAACAACGCATTTGAAATGTTTGTTGATTTGAAAAACAAGGGGGATGAACTGTTGCTTCTCTCACCAAGGACTCCCCGACTGAATCTCTTAAATCTACACGATTGGAATCTCATTTGCTCACAATCATGCGCAATTATAGAATCCACAACTTCCACTATTGCGATCCACCTTCGTTAAGTCTCCAAAAGGAGACTTGGAGTAGAATTTTTATTTCGCTCCAAAGCCGCAGATGAGTTATACCACTGCAGTTAGTGTAGCAGTAGGGCATTAACATTCTACAGGTTGTGCATGAACAATCATTACAGTATGGAAAGGGGTTGCTGTCCTGCCCTATCGATCTTCGAGCAACCTCAACGCAGGAGTAAGGTCATGAGCTTCTCTTTTATTCACTATAGACGATTGCCTCGGCTGCTTTTGTATGGGTTTGAATTTGTTACGACCTCAAAGCGACCACGTTAGGGTATCCAACAAAAGGATACTGCTTTGAAGAAATTAATTGGGCTACCACATAAGAGGACAGATACACCCACGCAATTGAATTGACATGCGATGTCCTTTGCGTTCTCCACTTACATACGATACGAACAATAGAAAGGTGGACAGTAATATCTAATCAATTTTGATGGAAGTCATTTAGAAATTAGGAATAGACGGGGAATTCGGGAAAGGTTTCGGGTGACATGTGTCAATGCTGAAGTGATTTTTGTTATAGAGAGCTCAAAATTTTATTCTAAGAATAAACTCATGTTTGTAAATTTACCTTTATTGAAACAAAATTTGTTTGAAATTGTTTTCAGAACTAGAATTGATTTTAACGGACATATAAAAGTGGCAACGGTCCCGAGGATATGTCACATAAATATTTATTTAATTGGTGAATGTGATTTGCCTCTCTGAAAACGGAGAATAACTTTCAGGAACAACTCTGGCTGTCTTTCTAATTGCATGATTTTTGTCAAAAAAAAAAAATCCATTGTCGGGTAATCCCAGACTCTCCCGAAAGTCTTTAAAAAGTATTGGGCCTTTTTGTCAACCTATCCTCTGCGCTATAAAAGGAAGAATTAATTTAAAACACTCCAATTCCATGAAAGTTTTGAGTCAAGATGGTGTTGAAAGTACATCTTTGGAGTTTAAGAAAAGGTTCGGTAAAAAGTGCCAGTTTGGTCTGTGAGGGGAACACATTTTTTTGCTGCCACGCGAATTTCGATAGATTGCTTATCTTTGGAAAAATCAGTCTAAGGACCTCTAAAACTTCGTTCATAATAAGAAACCATAGCAGTGGTGAAATAGCTCTATTTTCGGGAATTAAGATGCCTTAACTTTGAACTTGTTATCTTATTGCTCTGTCTCCAGCCTTCATTTAAAAAGTCATTAGTCTTACAGATCTTACGCCGCTGGTTGAACTATAAAAGAAAAAAAAAACACTTAGCTGGCCTTCACGTTGGAGTAGCAAAAAAATAATTTTAAATTCGAAATGAAGTCATTAACAGATTGGTTGAAAGCCCTGACGACAAAGAGTCTTGATCTTCGTTTAATCTCCAAGTCTTTTGAAGAAGGCAAGCTTATAAAGGTTAAATTGATAAAGCTTCTTGCGAAAACTTATTAACGGCAATGTTTATTTTTATAAATATGTTTTTTGTTTTACAAGTCTGTTTTTTGACAGTAATTTGTAAAATCCGCTTCGAATGACACCAATTTCAAAAGCTGGATTCGTTGCCAGTATATGCGAGATTAAATAATCCGCATAAAAATACGTACGTAGATAAACACACAAAGTCATCCTTCTTAAAAATAGTATCAGACTCCTAGGACCTCGAAAAGTGGAGTTATGTCAAATTTTGGAGTTCCGAATATTGGACCGATTCCAATAACTTCCAGATGGGAAATTAATAAGGCAGCCCAAAATGTATAATCCTTCTGGAGATATTTAAACTTTTGCAGTGACTGTCAGTTTTGTTTTGACCATTGCAAATGGAACCGATGTCCAGAAGCATGGATAAAAGGTTTAGTTTAGTTTTTTGTAAGTTTATTTGATCCTTAGGAAAGAGTTTACAATATATGGAAAAATGTTTAGCTGCGAAGCCTTTGTGCGTTCTACAGGCGCTTGCGTTCCTTGATAGGTGATTTTTAAATATATATAAACAAGGTAGGTGACGTGGCTAACTGGTAAGTGCATTTGCTCCTAACCATGGTGGTCCGGGTTCAAATCCGGCTAAGAACATTTCTGGCATTTTTCACGGCTCCATCTTTCGCAAGTGACTGACAATCACACTGATGAGTACAACCTGTCAAGTAAAGGTTTAGGGACGTTCGGAGTCGGCAATAAACTGTAGTTACAGCCTCCGCCATTTGCGAAAAATTTAAGACGCACACACAGATGGCACTGTTCGGCCCTGGCCATCAAAGGAGCTGCCACTAAGAACCGCCATTTGCATGTCAAGGCCAACTTTGTTTAGCCAAAGGGACGATTACAATGTCACAGAGAAACAATTTATACCTACGGGGGGTGGTCCAAAATCAAGAATAATCGGATATGACTTGTGGTCCGTATATCGTTCAAACATTGTTATAGCTTAATTAATCCTTCACCTTAAGAACAGCTCTTGAAGCTACATTCATTTTAAATGAAGAAAAACAAAGTCAGAGCCTCCACCAACTTCAAAAATCTGCAAACAAAAACGAACTGGAGGTGGTCCCTTCGAAAATCGAAAATCCTTTTAATCAAAAACATGACATTCCACCTCTCGACTGCTGATAAGATATTTTAAACCATATTAACTCAAAACTTTCATAGAAAGCGAATCTCCTTAGTCCTTTTGTATCTTCTGATGAAAGTCTGAATATCTTTAGCATTGAATTTTCTAATATCTAATGGGCAAATATCGCTTTGAGGAAGATACGCCTTTTTATCCAAATTTGTGCTATGTATGTATGTGTACAGCCGTTTCGAGGTCTTCAAAACAGAGTCGGCATTCGATGTTTGGTTAGATGTGATCTGAAGCGGCAATGGTCTGAGAGGAAGCTCACGACTTTTCTAACTTTCTCCTTGCTAAGCGTAAGAATTTCTCTGTAAAAGAAGGATTAGTAATTTAGATTTTCTGAGTCCCGGTAGATTTCTCCAGTGGGCAACGTGTAACTTAATTCCGGACCAGTGAACGTGGTTTTAAAAAAAAAATTCCTGGCTAGATCGTCCGCAATTTTCATTCCCTTCGATTCTATAATGACCTGGAAGCCATCCTAACCTTACTTTGTAACGTCGGGTTACGGATTATAAGGAGTCGTAGTAGCCTTTCACACATTTGGATTCTATAAGATTGGATGACAATGCCTTGATACGCCCCGTAAATGGTAAAACATGGTTTATGGATATGAAGATAAAACTAGTGAGCATTTCATGAGCCAGCAAATGGAAAGTTGATGGTGTGGGCAGGGCAAACCGCATAGAAAACAATTTTTTTGGTTTTAAAAAATTGATGTTGCGCGAAACGATCCTTGAACCAGTGACTCTACAACTGTGCTATATCATATCTCAGGCAATTAAATTGCAAATGTATGCAAATCAAGCAGAAAAAGTTGTATTAAAATTAATCTAAATAAAATGCCAAAGATTTGGTACCACGAAATTATAAACACCGGATCCTTGCCAAATTCATTTAAACGTTTCAATTCGCCCTTAAAAATTCTATCTGCATGCATATATATTTCTGATGAAAAAATTCATATACCACAACTTCGGTAATGATGTCCAACGATTATCGTGTAACGTGCGCTTCGAACTAAAATTATACATACTTAGATAACAGCCCGGGTTTACATCTGTGATTGCAACAGGGATGTCCAACTCAGACCACAAAATTTGGTGGTGTAAAATTAGAACCATAAAATGGTTTCATAAAACGTTTTGTTTTCTAACAGCAATGGACATAATGAAAGCTAATGAAACTAAAGTATTTGAACATTTTATTTCTTATGTTTTAATTTTATTTTAATTCTGTCCGAAATTTTTGAATAAAAGTAATACCGCTATAAACAAAAAACCTCTTATCTTAAAAAAGGACTAGTCATTTTGTCTCTCTTTTAAGATTCCTCGGTTTAAGGAATAAAATAGCTGTTAGCATCGCTCAGTTATAACAACATCTGTTTTTTGAATATTCAACATTTTACTGCTCAAGTCATTTAATCATCATTTGGCCTCGCAAACAGACACCAAATTTAATTACAGATCATTGTTATTATCGCTGATGTTGAAATTCGAAAACCTTAAAATTGTGGCAACACTGAAAAATTTAAATGTGAACTTAAGAGAGGACTGCCGGTAGTACTATGTCATTAGAGTTCATTATTGTAAAAGCAGCGAAACAGTGCGGACGTGCCGTATCTAATAAATGTTGTCATATATTTAAAAGTGTTTTGTGTACAGTCTTTTATTTCTCGTTTTCACTGACATTACTACAATATCAGAAGTGGGATACACCCAAGAACGATCGTCCTATATTTAAATAGAATATTTCAAAAGTGAGTGTCGCAGTTTAATTTTTTTTATTTAATTTTTGCAAAGGAGTGTTAAGAAGAATGCAAGTTGAGCTGGAAGAGATAAAGTCGTTCACGGCTATTCAATTGAGGCAGTGGTTACGCAATCTGGGAAAAAAGACCTCAGGCAACAAAAGTGAATTAATGTTGCGGCTCATTGAGATTCCCGTTAGCCAGCGAGGAGATTTTACACAATATTCAAGAAACCCAAACGAGTCCGAACAAGAAATTCATACAGGCAGCGAAGACGACTACAGCAATGACGAGTACACCAACACAGACATCAATTTTCAAGGGAAATTAAATACGACGAGGGATGAAACTGAAATAGCGACAACGAGTGCAAACAACGAAGATCGAACAGTAGCAAACGAGAAGGCAAACAAGGAAGAGGGCAAAAGGGGTGAACCCTTGCAAAAAGATCGAACAGCAGCAAACGAAAAAACACAAATGAAGAGAAACCAAACGATGACGAGAGATGATGACAGGAAGGACACTGACGAGGGCGCCAAAATGAACGCAAATGAATGGAGACAAATGAGAAGAGAAATCAATTTACTAAAAAGAGAAACAGAAATACAAAAGAAAGAAAATGAACTTTTGAAGAAAGAGAACGAGCTTTTGAAAAAAGAAAAAAATATCGGTGGACATGTTGATACATATTCAACTGAAACAAAAAAAGAAAATTTCTCGAACGTTAAAGATCTTTTGCCCGAGTTCATTGGCAATGGAGATTCGTTTGGACACTGGGAGTCACAATTAAAAAGTGTCCTAAGTGCTTACAATTTGGATGACAACAATATCAGAGCCCTTATCTCTTGCAAATTAAAGGGAAAAGCTTTAAAGTGGCTGCACTCAAGATTGGATTTAATGACAGTGCCAATCGAAGAACTTTTAAAGGATATGCGAGCACTGTTCGGCGATCGAGCCAGTAAATTGACTCTAAGACGTCAATTCGAAACCAGAAAGTGGCAACCGACTGAGTCATTCCAAGAGTACTTCCATGACAAAGTCATTTTGGCCAATAAAACTAGCGTAGAAGACGAAGAGATCCTCGAATATGTAATCGAAGGAATACCGGACTACAATTTAAGATCACAGGCACGAATGCACCGCTTCCGGTACAGACTGGAACTATTGGAAGCTTTCAGTAATGTAACTTTACCCAAACGAAGTTCATCGACACGTCAGCACTCCGGTGGAGAGCAACGACAAGCTGTTCAAACCGTCAGATGTTACAATTGTAACTCACAAGGACATTTTGCAAGTGAATGCCGCAAACCGAAGAGGGAATACGGAGCGTGTCATGTGTGCGCCGAGATGGGCCATTTCGCCGCCGAATGTCCGAAGAAGAAAACTCGGCAAATACACCAAGTTTGCATCGAAGGAGAGACTGATGAATACGTAAGACTGTTACATTATAAATTTATAAATTTTAAGTATAATTATGATGTATATTTAGGAACATTAATTGACACCGGCAGTCCAGTGAGTTTAGTTCGCCAACAGTTCGTGCCATTTATTTCAATCGAAACATTTACTAATGTATCAAATAGTTATTGTGGAATAAACAACAGTACTTTAATTATAGTTGGACAAGTAAAATGTATAGTTTCATTTGAAAAAAAAGAAATCGAAATTAATATGTTGGTTGTACCTGATAACACAATGAAATATCCATTGATATTAGGGAAGGATTTTTTGAAGAGTGCTCAGTTAAGTTTACAAAAGACAGAAAGTAATTCTAAAGATCAAAGGAAATGTGATTTATTCAATGATGAGTGTTACAATTTAATGCAGATAGAATGCAATGATAATGAAAAAATATGTATATCCAACGATAATTTAGATTTTAATTCAAAAGAAAGATGTAAACGAATATTTAATGAGTGTTATCTGTACAGCAAGCGTCCCGATGAACCAAAGACAAAGTGTGAGATAAAGTTATCTTTGAGTAATGAAAAGCCATTTAATTGCCCACCCCGTAGATTGTCATACTATGAAAAAGAGCGATTGCAAACGATATTAGATGAGTTAATAGAACAGAAAGTAATTAGGCCTAGTAAGTCAGAATATACGTCTCCTATTGTACTGGTTAAGAAGAAGACTGGAGACATTCGACTCTGTATAGATTATCGAACTTTAAATAAACTAACGTTAAAAGACAATTACCCCATACCATTAATCGACGATTTATTGGATAGGCTATCAGATAAGACGATATTTACTCTGCTGGATTTAAAGAGTGCATTCTATCATGTTTCGGTTAGTGAGGATTCGATTAAATACACATCATTCGTGACTCCATTAGGGCAATACGAATTTTTAAAGATGCCTTTTGGTTTAAGAAATGCACCATCAACATTTCAAAGGTTTGTTAATTTAGTTTATGACGATATGATTAGAGCCGGAAAGATAGCAATCTATTTACAAGGTGTAAAGTTTAAGGTGCTTACCGACTGTAACTCACTGACACTAACATTAAATAAGAAAGAGATTAATCCCAGAATTGCTAGATGGGCACTCGAACTCCAAAATTATGATTTCATTCTGGAACATCGTAATGGATCCAGAATGCAACATGTAGATGCACTTAGCCGCATGTTAAATATATTGGTTTTAGAGGAAAGCACCTTTGAGCAAAATTTGTCAATCTGTCAGTATAGAGACGAAGTAATCAATAAAATAAGAAGAGAGTTAGAATTAAAAGAGAGTGGATATTTCGAAATGCGTAATGGCTTAGTATACAGGAAAGTTGGGAGAAATATAATGTTTTATGTGCCTCAGGAGATGGAGGACAATGTGTTGCGAATGTACCATGATGAATTGGGACATCAAGGTTGTGATAAAGTTATGGAAACCATATCGAGATCCTACTGGTTTCCTAAAATGAAAAGTAAGATTCAAAGTCATATCATAAACTGCTTGAAATGTATTGCTTTTTCCCCGAAATACGGAAAACATGAAGGTCTTCTGCACAATATTCCGAAGGGAGATAGGCCGTTCGAAACGATACATATAGATCACTTTGGACCAGTTTTACTAAAGAACGCAAAGAAGAAATATATATTCTTAGTCGTAGATGCCTTTTCAAAATTCGTTAGATTGTACGCAGTACGAACTACCAACACTAGGGAAGTGATAAGCAGCTTGAAATCATATTTCCAAGCATATAGTCGTCCAACAATTATTGTGTCTGATCGTGGTAGCGCCTTCACGTCGAAGGATTTCGAAATATTTTCTGAAGACAATAACATTAAACATATTAAAATTGCAACAGGTTCACCACAGGCCAACGGGCAAGTCGAACGAGTGAATAGAAGTTTAGCACCTATGATTGCGAAATTAACTAATGGAGGCTTGAAATTTTCTTTAGATAAAGTCATACCAGATATAGAATTTGCGATAAATAATACTTTGAACAGAAGCATAGGAACCACAGCGAGTGAATTATTATTCGGGGTTAGACAGAAAGGGACGACGATAGATTTTCTAAAAGAAAAATTGGTGGAAATAAACGGAAATGAAGAGGAAAATGAGAGGAATTTGGTTTCTTTGAGGAGTAAAGCGGTCATGAAGATGGAGAAAGTTCAAAGTTACAATAAGCGGCAAAAGGATAGGAATAGAGTTCAGAAACATTATGAAGTAGGAGATTATGTGATGATTAAGAATTTTTTAAGCGAGCCCGGTATATGTAAGAAAATCGCGCCGAAATTCAAAGGACCTTATAGAATAGCAAAAGTGCTTTTGAACGATAGATATTTACTAGAGGATGTTGAGGGTCACCAAGTAAGTCAAATTCCATATAAAGGAATCTGGGAGTTGGCAAATATTAAACTTTGGACTAATTGCGAATTGGTAAAGTCTTGACGAAATCGGGACGATTGCATGTTAGGGTGGCCGAATTGTGGCAACACTGAAAAATTTAAATGTGAACTTAAGAGAGGACTGCCGGTAGTACTATGTCATTAGAGTTCATTATTGTAAAAGCAGCGAAACAGTGCGGACGTGCCGTATCTAATAAATGTTGTCATATATTTAAAAGTGTTTTGTGTACAGTCTTTTATTTCTCGTTTTCACTGACATTACTACAAAATCAATCTTATTTATCTTCGCAAATATATGTACATATGTACCTGTTTGCGACGTCATTTCACCTGAGCCTCTAGGCTTCATTTAAGATTTCCTAACCTCCCCCATCAAGTACTCGTATCTGGAATTTCAGTCGAAAATTCGTTGAATTCAATCTACTCACGCAATACTTGCACATGTTTTAGGACACCTTCACCAATCTCCGGTAAGCTAAAGGAACCTCAACGCACCCCAACAAAATATGTAACCACCATGACCACAAATTTCCCTTAAGGCTACTTTACACATTACCACCGTCAAATCTTTATTTTTCCCTACTCGCGCCTATATTGATTTTCTTCAGCAGTCCTGTTAATATGAAAATAGAGAAAATAAAATAAAAAAAAAAACAATCCTTGAGAACAATAATTATAATTCCACACCGCGTTTATGTATTCCTCGGCGTGTCCTTATCTGATTTGTTACATGGCCTTGTTATGTGGCACTCAACAATGCGAGAACTGATTGCTTACTTTATCAGCGCCATCATCTTTATGTCGGTTCGACAGGCGCCCTCTTATAAGGCAATTTTACTCCCCTTCGCGCCACCACCACCACGGTATCTGTTCGTCGTCCATATTTTTGATAATGATCCCTAACAGGATTTCCCACAATAATATCAAAACCAATGAAGCAGAAAACCAGGAAATATAAACGCAAGGACTTCCTGATGTGGCAGAAAATTTAAGTCATCCCTTTACATTGCCACACATACTCATGCACAAGAGTATAGCGCTGATGTCTTCGTCTCAATCTCAATCGATGGTGCCTTCGTTGTGTAACGTACTCGTACATACATACATATCTATCTATTAAGTTGGCTTTCGATGGCTGTTTTGTGCTGCTGCCAGTCCTGTTAATCGGTACAAGACAAAAGGACAAAGACGAGAAGGAACATCACAATGCAATGGGATTTCATATCCCAGTTTCCTTCGTTACTACACTCTAAATATCACCCGATATCCAACAACCGCACCGAACTCGAGCTCTCTTTCTCTCTTTCGCACTTTGGCCCACGATAAACCCCCCAGACTTTGAGCTCATCGTTCGCTCATCGTCGTCATCGTGGTATCCCAGCAAGACTGATGATTTACTGTGCCAAGGACGATAGGTACAAAACGGAGTGAGCTGAAATGAATTTGTAAATGCAATTTAAGAAGAAAATTTGAAATTGAAGATGTCGCTCGCTACGTTAACCAGGAGACAGTCAAACGAAGCTTGGATCTTTTCCTTGATTTTTCGTTCTTCAATTTTAATGAAAAGACACAACATGAGGGTACCGTGGTGCAAAAAAGTACCTGACCTCTTAAAAATGGATTACGAACATCTTCAAAATACTGCAAAATTACGAGGTTTTCTGAACTGATACAAGAAATCCTTTTCTCCAACTGAGCTGGCTGCCAAATTAAATGTCGAATTGAAGTATAACTTGAGTGATAAAATCCTAAGGAAACCATGTAAATGTATCACGGTAAGATCCGCCATGCTAGTTTTTTTGTTAAAAAAGAGCTGAAGGTTACAATTTATTGCAAACCTTCCCTGGTCATCTTTATAGAAAGAACCGTGCAATAAAATTGTTTCATAGTCGATAAATTACCTTCTTACATAGTTATAGGGCAAAGGATCCTGAAAGGATCAGAGCCCTAGACTGAGCTGCCCTCCAGCCCTGACGGTCCTGAGTACGTTGCTTCCAATTGGTTGGTTGGTTAGTTGGTAAGGTGATCTTTGTTTGCCCTCTGGTTGGGTCCGTTGTGTGCACCTTTTCGTTCGTTTATCGAACTCCATGACCTCACCGATCCATTTTTCCTTGAGTTGCGCAAGATCTGGTACCAGTACTGACCCCAATACCTTATATTACAGTCTCGCCTGCTCCTTTTCTAGCCAGTTCGTCAGCTTTTTCGTTTCCCATTAAACCTTCGTGTAATTTACTAGATTTGATAATATCTATGTCAGTATTTACCACACTAACTTACTTATAGTGAGATTCCTTGGGGACAGAGATAGTACATCGCCTTGTGGGGTTCCGCTGCTAGCTAATCTTCAGAGAGTGGACCTTCCAGGGAAATTATATTTTTTCTCCTGAGCAGTTGGCCAATAAAGCTTTCAATTTGCGGAATGATTTCAAGATCTAGGAAAGCATAGTCGATAGATCCTGGGCGGATGTTGTCCACGATGTTGGATTATTATTGGGTTGAAGCATCTTTTCAGGTATTCAGGCTTCTTCGATTTCTTCTAAGGCATATTTTGTTCTGAAAATTAACATGAAGTCCCAAAACGCAACTGATACTCTTAACCACTAAAACCAAGTTACCCAGCTTCCCAGTTTCCCGACTGAATGATCAATAGCTTTCTCGCTAAGTACCTAGGCGTTACCTTAGACCCTAAACTCAGCAGGAAACTAAACGTTGATCAGCGAGTTAAGGAGGCGTGCATAGCTTTCTACGAGTGCAGTAGAACCTTTGGCAAAGAAAAGGGTCTCCAAATAAAGTTGATTCTATGGATGCATACGGCGGTGGTTCGCCCGATTCTAACATACGGATTACTATATTAGTATGCTTCCCGGCCTTTAGGAAAAAATACAATGTCATTGAACTAAACAAGGAACAGAGAACAGCACCACAGGCGCTCTACGAACAGGTCCGTCAGATGCTTTGACGGCATCTTCTACCTCTGAACCTTCACATTAGAAACACTTCATCAAACAGCGCCATCAGACTCAGAGAGTCTGGGTGCTGGTCATCAAAACCATATGGTCATAGCACTATACTTGATCTTATACCAAGAGATTTGGTATCAATGGACTATACTGCGCCTAGAATTTATCAATCAAATGACTTTGACATTCTTATCCCAGAAAGAGCGGAATAGAATAGTGGGCAGATATACAAGGATTTTAACTGGACAACCTACACTGACGGCTCTAATATGCGCGACGGAGTCAGTAAAGCCTATAGACTGCCCGACTATTCCAGCGTTTTCCAAGCGGAACTACAGAAGGTTACCATATGCATTGATAGTTAAGCAGCCATTTAAGATATAGCCTCCTTTACTTCATATTCAAAATTAGAACAGAAATGCCGAGCTGAAATAGCGTCGTAAGAAAGTCAGCTCATATCCCATATATGGGTTCCCGGTCACAGTGACCTCCCAGGAAATGAGAGGGCCGATGAACTTGCTAGGCAGTAATCTGGCTTTCAACCCTTCAGCACTCACTTACAGGAAAGGTTTTCATCCTCGTACCTCATACTTCCTTGAAGCAGCAACATAAAGCAAAATACGACCTGAATATTGTTAGATGATATTGCATGATATTGTTAGACTCATGGCGGTCTGTACAGGACACTGGTCGATTGGAGATCATGCCGTTAAACTAGGCTTCCCACACAACTCACATTGTCGCAGTAGCAAAAACAAAGCTGAGAAGGAGACCCTAACACATTTCTTTTGCGCTTGGTACCCTTCTTCTGCGAAGGATTGAAAGGAACTCATGTCCTTCTACCTACCTAACATGAAGTCCAGATTCTGTATAAAGTAAACGCACTTTCAGAAGACGTAGAAGTGGTAAATGTTGTTAAAAAGAAAATAATACGGGTTAAAGATTTGATTTGTGCAAGACCAGAATTGATGCATACGCGATTGTAAAAATCACTAAAAGAAACTGCTCCAATGAACTTCAAAAACATTTAAGATTTAAAGAATGGGTGCGTATGTTTATGAAGAATTTGTTTTTGGAAACAGTTAAGCCAAATATTGAAAAAAAACACGGTTATGCGAAGTGCAAAAGTCCAAATGACAGACTTTCTAAAAC
The DNA here is from genome assembly GCA_963555765.1 of Orthonevra nobilis. Classification (NCBI taxonomy): domain Eukaryota; kingdom Metazoa; phylum Arthropoda; class Insecta; order Diptera; family Syrphidae; genus Orthonevra; species Orthonevra nobilis. The sequence goes on along the minus strand of OY743225.1, from coordinate 27,119,839 downwards.
GGCTGGTATTTTTTTGCAATTGGTTTTACGGCTTTTTCTCTACAAAACTTGGGTTTGAAAGACTACATAAAGGCAAATGAATATCATTTTTTTATCTTCATTTACTAATTTACTTTGTTTACTTTAAATCACTCAAACAGGAAATGAATGTTTATCCGTTGCCAAATAAATTTTTAAAGAAAATGGAATTTACAAAATTACTTAGGGGCGATAGATGGGAAACACGTTGACATTCAAAAGCCACCAGAATCAAGATCTAAATTTTACAAAAACAAAAAGCGTTTAAGTATTTTCCAAAAACTTGCTTAATATTCCACATAATTCGAAAAATATGCCAACTTGTGTTTCGTGGGGACGACACCTTCCCTCTTTGAGAAAGTCTACTTAAGTCGTCATGATTATTCCAGCGATGAAGAAAATATATTTAATTACCGATTGCCACGAGCCAGAAGGGTTTTCGAAAATGCTTATGGGGTTTTTGTATTACGGCTAAGAATTTTTCAAAGACCAATCAACCTTCATCCTGAAAAACGTCAACAAAAGATGTGAGACGAAAGTTCTGTAAATATTTCAATGGCTACGGTGCATTGACTATTGAGCTTTCAAAAACATCAGGTCATCGTAATATCATATATTCCGAACATGGTATATTCCGCATCTGATTAACTTCCCGAACACTTTTTTCAGCTCTCTTAGGAATACGATTCTCATAAAGGGTTTTTCAACAGGGACGCTACAAAAGTAGAGCGACAGGGGCAGCAAACGACGCCATATTTCTTGCCGCTCTTTTGACATTTCTCTTCAGTAAGGTTTGCCATTTCATGATTGAAAGATATACGAGCCAACAACGAGTCTACTACCGAAAAAGTCAGTGGCCTCAACGTTAAGAGCGCTACGTCCAATTTATGGTCGTCATAATCGTCCTAGCGGATCAACAATTGAGCGTCTAGTGGAAAAATTTGAATCTAAAGGCACATTACAAAATGTGACCGTGCCAGTGAGACAAAGAAGTGCCCGTAGTGTCGAGAATATTGCGGCCGCTGAGGCTTCAGTGTCATAAAGCCCAAATGTGTCTCTCACAAGTCGTTCTCAAGCGTTGGGCATCTTCGCATTTTGCGAAAAGATCTTGGCCTACGTCCTTACAAAATTAAATTCACGCAAAAACTGAAGCCGCTTGACCACCAGAAGTGTAGTATGTTCGTGCATTCGGCTGAGCAACAACTTGAAAATAATTCGAATTTTCATCGAAAAATCATCTTCAGCGATGAGGCTCATGTCTGGCTGAATGGCTCCGTCAATAAACAAAATATGCGGTATCATTGCATCCCGAAAAAATTATGGATTGGTGTGGTTTATGGGCCGGTGGCGTCATTGGGCCGTACTTCTTCCGTGATGACCAAGACCAGCACGTTACTTTGAATGGGGATCGCTACCGTTCAATGATAACCGAATATTTTTGGCCCCAATTGGATGATATGGACTTGGAGGACATGTGATTCCAACAGGACGGCGCCACAAGCCACACAGCGAATGTCACAATCAATATATTGGAAACCAAGTTTGGAGAACATGTTATCTCACGAAATGGTCCAGTCGCTTGGCCGCCTCGGTCGTGCGATTTGACGCCGTTAGACTTTTTTCTGTGGGGCAACGTCAAGTCTTTGGTCTTTGCCAACAAGCCAGCGACGATTGATGAACTTCGTACGAATATCGAACGTGAACTTGCAGCAGTATCGGCCGATTTATGCTTGAAAACCGTCGAAAATTGGGTTCAGCGTCTGGACTACTGCAAGCGTGCCCGTGGTGGCCATGCAAAAGAAAATGCATCGAACGTACTTTCACAGGAATAAAGAATTTCATTGATATCCAAAACCGTTTTTGTTTTATATAAAACCCTTTATTATTAATTATTTTTTTCAATGTTTCCATCTTTTTTTTCCTCAGGCTTTTTTTTTTGCGACCCTATTTTTATAAATGATTTCCATAATTTTACATAACGCCGGCAAGCTCACGAATTTTGTAGAAAATTCTTTCTTTGCAATTTCTTTGAAATCCAGCACTCAACATCAAAATTTGTAGAATGAAATCGTTGGTTTGGTTCCTGAGTTTGCTACACGCATTCCTACAGTCTGTCAACCAGTTGGCCGTTGTTGCTCGTCTTTAGATAAATTAAACGTTAATATAAACACATGTTTTCTTTGTAATTATTAAATAATGGCACAGAAAATTATAACTTAAAAAGATTATGGAATCAAAAAAGTTAGTTTATTCCGTAAGAAATTTACAAATTTAACAAGTTCTTCCAGCTCGGAGTATCGGAGTTTTGACAATACACCCAAAGCCTGAAAATTGGGCAAAGAATTGGGTTATAAGCCTTAAAATATTCGTCTGAAAATCCTGTATAACAGTTCAAACACAGTTTGAAGAGATTACAAGGTTGTAAAAGAACAGTCCGAGTATTTTCACAATATAATAATAATCCTGTTCTGCTTTACCTGGACTTACATCCTCTTCATGTCCAAACAAACTTAAGGAAATCCTTCAAGTATTCTAGAAACCTGTAAGTTAGTAATATTTGTAACACTCAAGAATTCCCAATGTCGCACACTTCCCTGTTCTTTGGCCCCAATCCTAACCAGTATACTACTGTGTCCAAAAAATAAGGAGACATATGAATTTAAACTGCGCGCGTCGAAGGATTTGGAAATTTTTCTTTCTTTTTAGGTTGGTAGTACTGTCAGTGACATCTATGTGAAATTTCATGTCAAAATATATTCATAGTGTTTGAGATACGCGTCGTTTTGTGAGCTGCTAAAAGTGAGTATTTCGTTTTTTGCGATGTCGAAATTTATTGAGCAAAGAATTTGCATTAAATTTTGTTTGCGGAATCAATTTTCTGCTGCGGATACGTTGATGATGGTGCAGAAAGCCTTTGATGATAAAGCTATGTCTAAAAAAATGTTTACAAGTGGTATAGTGATTTCCAAGCCGGCCGTGAACGTGTCGAAGACGAAGAGCGTTCTGGGCGACCATCAACCTCAACCGATGAAGCTCACGTCCAACAAATCAAAGATTTGGTGTTGAAAAACTATCGATTAACGATTAGAGACCTTGCTGATGAAGTCAAAGGCTCAGTCAATACCATTTTGAAGTTTGCTTTGGGCCTCAAGCGCGTCAAATCTCGACTGGTACCGAAAACATTGAATTTTTTGGAAAAAAGGCGTCGCGTTGAAGTGTGTGAAACAATGCTTTCCGACTACCAGGATGTCATGAAACGCATTTTAACTGGCGATGAGACTTGGATCTATGCTTACGACCCCGAAACAACCGATCAATCGAGCGAATATCGTGCCAAAGGAGAGCCGAGACCAAAAAAAACCGCGCCAAAGTCGCTCAAAAATCAAGGTCATGTTGACTGTTTTCTTCGATTATCGTGGTGTTGTGCCTCATGAATTCCTTCCAACCGGCCAAACAGTCAACAAAGAATACTATTTGAACATTATGTGTCGTTTGCGTAACGCTATCCGCCTAAAAAGGCCGGAATTGTGGAAAGACAATTCTTGGTTTTTACACGACGATAATGCACCATCCCATACCGCACTCGTAATTCGTGATCATTTCGCCAAAAACTCAACCCATATCGTTCCGCAACCACGGTATTCACCTGATCTGGCGCCGTGCGACTTCTGGCTGTTCAACAAGCTCAATAGACCGCTCCGGGGACACCGTTTTGATACGATAGAGGAGATTCAAGCCGCAGCGAAGACGGAACTGAAGGCCATCCCGGAAAGTGACTACAACCAGTGTTTCAAAGATTGGAAAATCCGCTGGCATAAGTCCATTGCATCGGGAGGGGATTACTTTGAAGGGGATGAAATTGATTTGGAAGAATAAATAAAGAATTTTCAAAATAAATACAATGTCACCTTATTTTTCGGACACAGTAGTACGTCCTAGACTGCAGTAATATCTACCTTACATTCCTTGAGGATAGTTTCTAAAAGACTTTTCGTCATATTGTCTTCGATCTGGGATCCTATTGACACCCGGCAGATTACTCCCTCATATCTTGTTATATTTTTGTTTGAATTTGTTTCAACACAACGCACAACCACCATCTGGATGGAATGATTCGCTACAAACATTAGTTCTCCACTCAGCAATAGAATAGCCTAGAGCCTGGAATCCTTACATGTTTGAAATCTTCTATGACCTATGGAGGTGTTCAAAAAATAATATCCGGAAATAGAAAGATGCACGAGACTACAAGCTACAAGCCCATGAACGATCACTACTGAAGTCATTTGGTTAGTGCATTTTTGTGTTAAACGTGTCATGTTTGTCCAGTGTCAATTTATGAAAATAATCAAAACAAAATCGTCTATTTGTAAATCAGAACCACAGGCAGAGGTCATGAACCTCATCATCTGTATTCAAATCCCCGCTTCAGTGCAAAAATTTCACATTACAACGAGCACACGCTGCGCGGTCCGCAAAACAATCAAGGAAGAGTTTCACCTTACAACGGGAAAAAAAAATATAATTTCCCTCCTGCGTGGATTTCCGATTTAGCATAGACTGTGATTTCCACGTTTTGCCCAAGCACTCGTAGATAAAAGGATTTTCAAGAACTTAAACCTTCGTTTATTTTATCCAAATAAGATTTCCTTCACCTTCTTAGGTTTCATCGCGTATCGGCCATCCGGTGCACCAGTCGTCTTTGGTACTTCTTTCTTACTCCCGCGGTCGTCGCACTATAACATCCTTGAGCTTTCGCTGTCCTTTGCAGTGCATCGTCCATGCTACATATACATTTTTAATTACACCATTTTCGGTTCGTTGTTGCGGTTTTAAAATGCAAATGAGAACAGAAGAAATGCATTTAATTTGCATGACGATCTTCGGAAACGTTTGTGTGGTCGACGCTGAGAAGAAAGCACGAAGAAGGACATGACGCCTGAGTCGGCAGTATACGACAGCAATGGACTTCGAATGCTTACGAAATAAGGATGTTTTTTTTTTGTCTTTCTTTATTTCAGTGTCTGGTGCCTTTGGGATTTGAATCTTTAAGTAGTGCACCGAAGCGAGGATACTAATCGGCTTAGTATTGAGATATGTATATAGATATAGAGAGAAAGAGGGATTCAGTGAGAATAAGACGTTTTATACTTCTGGACATTGCAGAAGGATAGCGTATTTGCTCATAGTGATATTTTATCAGCCACAGAAAAGGAAATGATTCGTTTTCCTGAGGACAAACATAGCGTTCTTTATATGAAGATTAAATACGCTTTTTAATTAAGACATTCGGAATTCTATTCATATTGGAATCATTCTGAAAAAAGGACTTTTGTATTTCAGAAGAAAGCCTCTAACTGGCTTGGCGTTTAACATACACAAAACGAATTAGTGGTCGATTCGAAACGAACTTTTGTGGTTGCTTTAACTGTCGTTGTACTTTTGCTTTATTAACTTGTACTTTAGCTAAGTTTTGTAAAATGCCAGAATGAATACACTAACCAAATTTTGTCAAGCGATTCAAAGTTTTAAAAATCATAAGACAAGTGGTTACGATTTTTAAACTAGACTGACAGTCACCTGCGTCTTCTTCCGCATACAATTCGTGTGCATAAAAAATTGCAGGGCTACATAAGGTCAACTTACCGTCTTGTTGGTCTGATTATTGAACTGATTGTCCAAAAAATTTTAAAAAATTTCCTGCCTAATAAGAATTACTTCGATAGATTGAAATAAATTTAAAATATATTTTTAGTGATATTTTAACAATTTGTATATAAAAATTAACATACAGAAATCTGTTATTGCGGACTTTTTAAGGTTCCGTTCCCAAAGGGTCCAAAGAAATTTATTATTTAGCCTCTGCTGTCTGTCCGGCTGTCTATCACAATTATTATATATAGTATTGTATCTATATAGTGTATTGTATTATAAAAAATGGTGTAAAGTTAAAAACAAACGAGAGTCACCATACAAAGAAAGTATTTCTTTAAATCGCAACTTTACAGCTAAAAGTAGACAATGAGTTTTGTGGAAAAACTTTACAGCTTTTTAAAGTATGCAATCTATTTGTCCAACCAACACAATATAAAAGCTCGTTTTCGACGAATGTCAACATTTAGTGGTGTCAATGCAAATTGAATTTTGTATAGTTTTTTACTCAACAAAGCGAAGTCACACGAGGCCACAATTTTCGCAATTCGAAAAATCAATTACCATTTCATTTTCTAAAAATAAATTATTAAAATAAGTATTTCATGTGATTTTGATGTGTGTTTGAGTTATGACTATCCTTGCATTTCAATAAATCACTTAAAACAGAGGGTTGAAAATAGAGACAAATGTAAGATGGTTATATTTAAGACGTTGAATATTCTTGTTCAATGGTTATATTTATTTTCAATATTTTCCAATCCCTTCTTTAAAGCAATTTGTTGAAGACGCTGACAACAATAACTTAAACACGCTTCAGAGGCACATGATACACTGGCCTTTAGTTATGTATTTTCAAGAAAATACTTCTATAATCAATTTCTTAAGTTGCGATAACAAAACACGAACACAGTTGTGATAAGCGTTAGGGTAGGATAGGGAGTCCGCGCCAACAACGCTAAATTTTGACTTCTGTGTCATAGATATTAATATTTCTACAGTAAGTCTGCATCAAATAATCTTTTGATCTTGTGATCGATTTAAATCCTTATTTTTTTAAACTCCTTAATTTGCCATCCCGAAGTTCTTCTTCTGATTGGAATTACAATTAAACCGATGCCGAGCTTTTACTTGGCCTGGCTTATGCCAAAAATTGGTTTGGGTGCGAATACACCTGTCCATACCATGAACTTGCCATCTGAAGATACAAAAAAAATGTATTATATTTGCCCCAACATCAATTTCAGTTTGGGTTATGAAAACATTATTCATTCCGTAAACAAATGCATTCCACAAAAAATATACACATTTATTAAGTTTGCCGGTAGGAATATATTGTATTTGTTTTCGCATTTTCGAATCATCTAAAATGCAATCTGCGTATTTAACATTTATAGATTTTTTAACATTTCTGTAATTACTTACCGAATGTATTGATTCAAGTGATCAAGACAACAATTTGGAAATAATCAACTATTATATTTTGATGTAGAAAAAATTCTTTTTTCATAAATTTTTAAAGACTTAATTTTTCAATAACTCCAAAGAATTTAAAATATTGTTTCCCTTTTTTTAAACATCAACAGCTAATTGGACTTTTTTCAGGTGTAGGTGGCGCTACATTCCTTGTCGGACGAGCGCCTAAAACTACAATGTTCTCCAGCCACCCCGGTCCATAGCTAGCTATCTCCAGTTTTTTTTTCTCTGTACAACTCGTACAATTCATTGTTGAGCACCATAGAGCAGGACGGGGATGATAAGGGTCTTATAGAGCGACTCTTAAGTTCTTCGAGAGAGGACTTAACACAATTCCTTTCTAAGCCCAAAAAAACAGTGATTAGCAAGATGTCTTCTTCGTTTGATCTCAGCGCTGGTATTATTATCTGTATTTACAGCAGAGCCTAGGTAGACAAAGTTCCTATCTACGTTTGTGATCTCGGTTTATGAAGTCGTGTCTGGCGGTGAAGAAATCGCTTTGGCTTGCAAAAGCACTTTGGAGAAACCATGAGGCCTTTCTGGTCGAGCTTCATGTTTAAGCTGATGCGCCCTTACAAGATGGGTTCAGTGACGAGCCAAACCAGTTAGAACACTTGAAAATTTTTCACATTAACATAAAGAGTGTAATTTCTGAACAGATGATCATTCCATTTTATGCTTATCGTGCGAGAGTTTTGTTTGCCAAAAAATTGGAAGTTGTTCAATCAAATAGTAACCGAATTTTTTCTATCTTTTTCCAATGTCCATTGCTTGTATAACACGATTCAAAGTAAGGATCTCCTGCTGTTGAAAACAAAAATGAAGGATGAACGACCCAAAATTTTAGCCAGTCTTCTGTAGGTAGTATCCAACTCAAAGATAATATGTTTCAAATTTAGAGTTACCAAAAACAATTCCACTACAACAACTTCAACACCAATAAAGTGTTATAACTCGTTACGGACAGACAGTCGGAACTATCAAATATTATATATCTTAGCTTCTAGAGTATTACATTTTGTAAGAACTCTGTTTATGGGGATTCAAATTTTAAAAGTTTGAGGACCAGTTGCTTGGTAACACAAACTAAATTTTGAGCGTGATCAAAAGCTCAGGCGGCAACCATAACTGGAACTGTTTTTTTTTTCTGGACTCAAAATTTGTCTGAATCTTTTGAATAGTGCAATTTCTTCGGAAACTTTCTGTTCCTTATAAATCTTTTCATTAAAACTTGTGCTGAGTTATCACTGAAACATTACTTACAAATAATAACTATTAAAAGTGCTTTATATGAACAAAAAACTTGTTACCAGGCTTTGCTTTTCTTGCAGAATTGCAATAGTTTTTTTCGATGTAAAAGGGTTCAAAACTGCATATTTTCTGTCGAGTGATTTCCACCAACCTCTTCCTTCCGAGCTGGGAAATGTTCAGCACAGGAAGAGTATCTTAGGCCAGTTTGCTTTGGAGATTTTGAAAGCTGTTTCCAGACCTTTTTAGAGAGATTGCTTATCTCTATGTTATTTTCTTGGAAGATCTTTAGACTTTGGTTCATGATAAGAAAACGCACCAGTCATAAACAAACAAAATCTTCGAATGTTATGATTATCCTTGCAACGCATTTTAATGTTCGAGTAATGCAATTTGATCCATGAGTTTTAACTTTTTCATTCCGCTTTCTATTGATGGTAAATCAATTGAATTATCTAAGTTTTCCAAGCACTTCCATGGGAACGATGATCAAGAAATCGAGAAAGGGCACATCAAAATTTGCAATTGACTCAACACTGTTTAAGTCTTTAAGTTAGTTTTTATAACTTAATACTCACTTATGACTAACTTAATTTTTTTTTGGCTAGTTGATGAAACTTTTGGAATTGAAACTGAAAAAAAATATATTTATGAATTTGTCCGGAAACTTATGAACGCTAGTGTATATATTTTTACACATATTTTTATCTGATGAGGTAGTTATAAACTACAAATTTAATTGATTTTGAACTTTTTTGATTTGTAGAAGTGAAATTGTCCCCATTTTTGATAATTTTTTCGTCATTAAATTTAAACCCCACCCTTTCATATATAACCAAAAGCTTTTCGGGTGATCTTTGTGCATACAAGCTTCAAATGAAATCAATTCGAATTCGACAGCTTTATTTGTTCCCGAGTTAGGCTTGACGAAAAAATCCGCACAAACGTATGTACGTACACACACTCACAAAGACATCTTTCTAAAAACAATGGAATTCGACTCCTTGGACCTCGCAACGTGGGGAAATGTAAAAATGTTGAATTCTGAAAATCGAACCGATTACAAGGAGGTGCGGAACCCATCGATTGAGAGTCAACTCTCACTTGACTTCTTTTTCTATAGACATCTAGCTATCTTTCTTTTTCAAGTCTGTCCAATCTTTAGGTTACGCAGCCGCTATGAACATAATCGCTTGCTCCAACGTGCCGTCATCTAAGTTTTCACAGCGATTGCAGAAGAGACAAAAAGTATTGCTCCATGAATGAAGCAGGAATAAGTGAACAAAACATCACAATCGGCAGCCATATGGTAGTAAAGAAGTTTATCTACTTCCGTAAACGATACCTTGGTGGGGAACCGACGACGATTCATCATCATCATACATGGGTTTTTTCCGCCCGAAAAAAATTAAAGCTGTTAGTTCGAAGGACAAAATTAGCCTCTGAAACATAATTCGTCAGTTCTCCTCTGTATCAGAGCAGATATAAATGATCTTCGTAAGAAAATTTCTTTATCGGATTTATCTGTGGACAACAATGCTCCAGATGAGAGTTTCATCAAATCGCTTGGCTCGCCGAAAAAGAACAAAACTGAAAGTCCTACTCAAAGAGCAATCATTCGCGGATATGGCATCCGATTGGCTTGTAAAAAATAAATCTAAACTTCAGACTACGCAAAGAATTTCTCTTCACTCTTCTTTTTACACGAACAAGGGCCATCAAATTCCAAGCGTGATTATAGCTATTTACATTCAAATGAGGTTTTTATTTAAACAAAAAAGAAGAAAAAATAACATCTCCAGAAAAGTTCACTTTTGAATTCATTGAATCACTTTTCCATTGAAGGACTTACCCTTCATGCACAAAAGAAAACAAAAACAAACACACGAAATCCCCATCCAATATTCAATGTTTCGAAGCAAGTGAACCAATCAGCTGGTCACTGACACTTCGAGAATGCATTCTGGATTTCTTTTCAAACTAGCCAACCTGCCATGAATGTAATTTTTCAAACCAGTAAGCAAACCTGAAATCATTTAAAACCAAAGCGACTACAACACGTTGATGTGACTTCAGGTGCCCCCCCCCCCCCCCCATTGCGTTCCGTAAAGGATTCGACCCAGAACATGCATCGATCCGCAACCACGAGGCCAATTCCATAAAGGTGAATGAAAGTTTAGAAAATAACTTAAAACGTGTTCACCACTGCCTTACATTTCGTAGTATAACATCATGGAATATTACCTTCCGGTACAGGTGGCTTGGGTCACTCTTGTACAATTTAACTATTACACACACATGTACACCCGTTGGTGCCAGGACCCGATGACACGAACAGAAACTTAATTAAAAACTTTGAATATTCGTTTGAATATACGCCAGGGAAGTCCTGCTTTAGTTGTAAGCGTCCAGGATGCAGCTGGTTCTTTTATTTTATTTTGGTCAGAATAGGGACATTGATGGTGAAATTCCCTTAAAAGAAGCTCGCGCTTATGTAGGGATGGAATATTGTGTCAAGTGAATGATTAAGTTTGCGGAAAAATGTGGGTGACGATGGCTCTTTTGCGCACGTGTCCTTTTTTTCAAAGGACGTTTTTGATGCATCCACTTGACTGCTAAAAATCCTCTTTGTTCTTTCCATCAGAGCAATGATTAGTAGCACTCGCTTGGGACTTACATTTTACAGCTCTCATGGAGCGCCAATTCATTTATGAACTTTAACCTTTGTGTGTTGGATAAGACATTTTTATGTGAACAGATGTAGCCCAAAATGTGGGGGATTCACAAATTCAACTGTCAGAGTGAAAGAATAGGCATCGTCTAGTTCACCGCCAGAATTTTTGAAATCCAACTGAAGATGCTTTGGTAATCCGCGATTGAAGAATATTCAGGAACTGGGGCTTGCGAATCTGAGAGAATGATTTAACGGTTAGTTTAACTGACGAATTTTTGCATGCTAATAATGACGGACAAGTTTTAAAACAATCTGCGAGCTGTTCTTGATAATTGTGTTAAACATTTCACAGAAGTCTGAATTCATTTTTTTTTTCTCGTCAATGCTTAAACAGAAAGATTTAATTCGTGTGTACTTGTGGTCGGTTGCGATTTTGTCGGCGAAGATTTCGTGAACGTTGAAAAGTTCTAGAAATCAAAAAGGGCTTAATCGCCGCTGGTTGACACCAAAGCGTATTAATTGTCCAAACAATGTTGCGTTAAAATCCATCCTCTACAATAAGCAAATTAAATTGGATATTAAAATGGTTCAAGTCGGTCCGATTTGCGGAATTCAAAATTTTTACATATCTCAACGTTTCGAGGTCACAGAAGTCGGATTCCATTGTTTTTAGAAAGATGTCATTTCATATTTTGATGTGCCCCTCTTTCTATTTCTTGAACCACATTTCCCCGGTAATGCTTGGAAAATTGTTTCAGAAATGTGCATCCTATAAATATTTTCATTTTTCCTTGATTAAGAATGACGTCGACAACACTGACACATAAAAACTTCCTTAGAAAATTATGGAACCACCTTTTTTTTGTTCAACTCTGTACTGCTGCAGCTTGACGTTTTTCTTTTTTTTGTTAAACTATTTCAGCAAAGAGAAACTCATGTGACAACTTACAAGAGGCAAAGAAGAAGCATCTAGAGAAAGCTAAATGACTAAGTTAAAGCACATGGATAGAATTGCATAACCGTACATTAAAAAGAGTTGCAAGGAAGATGATTACATCCGCAGATTTCTAGTCTAAAGGTCTTTCCATAAAATGACTTAGGAATAAAGAATCTCTCGAAATCAGCCTGTCAAAATCTCAAAAGAAAATTGCACTGAATGGGATCCTCTTGAAGACATCTATTAACCAGAAAGAGAGGTGGTGGAAATCTCTCGACTGAAACTATGTACTTTAGTACCCTTTCTAAAAGGATATAAAGATGATGCTTCAATATTCCGAGTACAGGTATATTTTTATGATTGGCTACCAAGCTTTTGATCGTGCTCCTAATTTAGTTTAATTATTACCACGCAACTGGACTTCGAACTTTTAAAATATGAATGCCTATAAACAGAGTTACATATATATTATTTCTTTATTCTCGAAACGAGTTATAACACTTAACTGGAGAAGACGCAACTTCACAAACATTTTAATCTCGTGCACAACATTTTCAAGATGTACCATCAGTCGCAACGTCTGTGAAAAAGTATGAGGAGCGCCTGATCGAGGATGGTGAGAGATCAAAGAAAAGGAATGAGTTAAGAATATACTACATAGAGAGAGAAAAAAACTATCTCAGGATAAAAGACTCCAAACCGAAACCTGCAAAGTTCAAAATGGAAACATCATAGTAGAACTGCAGTTAATACAGAACACATGGAAGAACCACTTATGCAGACTGTATAACGGCAATGATGAACCAAATTCCGCTGGCAGACAGCCTGAACCATTCGATAAAGATGATGCAGTCCAACAGTAGCGTCATCCCGACTTAGACGAAGTGCTTAAATCTTATAAAGCCACTTGAGCTGTTGAACATTTCAAAGGGGCGGCAATGACACCATAAAGCATAAAAGATGAATGGAATCTCAGTATTGCTTGCCCAAACTTGAAAAAAGGAGCACGAGGAGACTATCTAACCTGCGCCAATTATAGAGATATCAATCTCCTCAAAATTGCCTAAAACATTGTTTCTGCAGTATTATGTGAACGTCGAAAGCCGTTGGCGAACAACCTGATTGGTCCATATCAAAGTGGCTTTCGACCAGAAAAGTCCAACCTAGCCGAATATTTACATAACGGCAGATATTGGAAATAAAAACACCAGCTTCAAATCGGCACGCACCGTATTTTCATCAATTTCAAGGTTGATTTTGATTTCTGTTTCGTCCACAGAAACGAGATGTATGAAAGTTTGGCATTCCTGCCAAGCTGCCAAGGATGTTTTATTCTATTCAGAATTAATACATGCATTGACTACGAAAAGCAAATAGCACTTCATTTCACAATTTTGAAAAAAATTGATCTAAACTTGTTTTTTTAATTTTTTTTTATCAACATTTTGAGTTTGCATGCATGAATTTTTCAAAAATTAAAAAAGTAAACTATTTAATTTAAGCCCAGGATTAAAGAGCATGTTTCTTACTTTCAAAGCCCCTATAGTACTTTATTGTAAGTGCTGCCGTTGTTGTTTTTCTTTTTCTTTTTTTCATTTTAAGTATTTTTTTTTTAAATTGCCCCTACCTCCTAAACGGTGCGAGATAGAACCCCCCCTCCTATAGTAAAAAATGCTTGTTTTTGGCCCCTCTACAAGAAATCGTTATCAATTTTTTGCGCCCAAGTTATCGTACTCTCCCCCAACGCTGACATCAAACGAAGAAAACCTGTGACTAAGAAGGCAAGTATGTAAAGCCCTTTCTCGAAGAACTTAATTGTCACTCTATAAGACCTACCCTATCAACCTGTGAAAAATTAATATTAAAATTAAATCTTTATTTTAAATGATTCAAAGCTGAAAAAAATATGCATTTTATTTTTTTGATTGCAATGCATTTGTCTAAGGAATGAATGATGATTTCATAACCCAGATGGAATTTGATAGTGGCGGCAAATAAAATAGCACCTACTTTTTTTTAATCTTGAGATGGGAATTTCATGGTATGGGCAGGCCTACTAGCACCCAAACTTTTTTATATTTAAATGACCCCTGACAGACTGGAAAAATATTTAAATATGTTTTCTTTTTTATTCATTTTTTAACAAGTTGCGTGATTAACTTAATAGTTAGAGATAGTCAGTGTGGACTTTTTATATAACTTTTTCCATTCTACAACTTTCTTATAGAAAGAAATTAATTATCTCTTACCGTTTAGTCAGATTTCGTAAAATTGCATTTGCTCGACTGTTATTTCATCGACTCGAAAGGCCTTTTTATTTAAACTGGATAATATTCACCAAAACTGGTGAAAGAGTTTTTGAATTTAGATGAGAAGCTTTGAAGATAACCTCCTACACACAAACTTACAAACCCTTACCTCTTCATAAATATGTATGTATGAAAGTATTATAAAGATGTACAGGTCCTAGAATTTATTGAATTCATATGCGACCATGAAAAATACATTGCCTTGAGCGACAAGGATGTAGAAGACTGAAGATCGTTCGTGAAGATAAAAAAGAGAGGCGGTGACAAAACTGATCCCTGGGGAACACCAGCATTTACATGGTGGATTGCAGGCCTGCTGACGTTTAATACAACTTGAAGTGAACAGCCCAAAAGGTAGTTTTTAATCCATTGAATAAGAGATACGTCGAAAGCAAGTGCACACATTTATGGTAAAAGAGCCTGATGACAAATTCTTTGATATGGTCTAGAAATATCAAGCGCAATAATTTTACTTTCACTTGCAAGATGCAAATAGAGTGGTTTCATTTTTCGGTATCGCCAGCGCACCTTGTGCTACGAAAGCCATACTGCAGGTCATTGAGCAGCTTACGAGTCTTGAGATATTTAATAAGCTCATGATTTATCAGCGTTTGCGTGATCTAGGAAAACAGGAACGTTCGTTAGGAGAGAAAGAAAATCCGCATCTCTCAGGGACGGGTTTGACAAATTTTGCTTTGGAACCTATGATAATTACACTTGTAACATAGATTGGAAGATTTAATTAAAATAAATAAGATCTTTCACTTTCGTTGGCATATCAAAGACTTTCAGCACTGTTAGGCTTTTTTAGAGAGCGTATTTAAATAGCTCTCGAAAATCTTCTTATTATGTCCGGATTAGATATTTGTTCATCTGTTCCCATGTGTGACCACATGAGCTCTAGTCCTAGGTTTTTGTTCAACCAACGGGTCGCTCCAGCCAGTTCTTACATGAGCTAGCTACCAATTGCGTACCGAATTGCACCCAAAGCTGGATCCTTCTTCATCACACTCTAACTAACTCTGGTGTGAATTCGAAGACTCTTGTAGTGAGTCTGCCCCTAAGAGCAGAGCACCTGAAATCGGATGTTGGTTCAATGGTCAAAATATAACAACACTTGAAACTCTGGTGAACGTTAGTTTATTTAGAATATTCGAGAGACCCTGTGCAGTATTGCGGAAAGTGTGCTTTTAAATTCTAAACGCTATGAAGCTTTCATCAACTATCATTGGCATAACTTGAAGAGAATTTTGCAAAAAGATCTAATAATACTGATCAACTTTATATCAGGATTTAAAGCGTTGACATAGCTTGTCTGTTTGAACTTTAGATCATCTCAAAACCGATAACGATTTTTCTTCAAAAAACCAACTTCTTAGTCGAGACAATGTTGACTACGTATACAAGCTGAGCTATATTTTGTGGGTCATGGAGAGAAAGAGTCTGAAAGAAGCCTGCATCCTGAATGTGGCATTTGGAATGGCGACGCTTTTGACACATTTTTTGGTCAAGCTATTCGAACAATATGCTTCCGAAACCAATGAAGAAATTGGGTTGATAAGATGGCCAACTTCCAAGCCAGTCGGAGCAGTTTTCTGAATAGAAAAAGTCGCAAAGTTTTTCAATAAAGCACCGATCGTTAACAAGGATTGAAGAGTGTTTTTTTTCGGTTAAGGTACATTTTATCAAATGCACCATTGCCTGCTCGCCGTGTTCTTGTAATGAAATAAGATTTAGTCATTCTTTCTCGCGACGATGATAAAATGGTTTAGCTTTCGAAACGTAATATTGTTTAATGGTTTTCTTCAAAGGACGTCACAGCTGGATCAGAATAAGCCGAATCCACAAAAGCGACATTGTCAGACAAATATCAAAATAAAAACTTACCAATATTGTCAAATGGAAGGAATTTGCAGAACCATTAAATGCCATTGTACGGCTTTGCATAGTTAAATCTATTAGCTAAACTATAGAAAGCCTTGCACAGTTTTTGGCGTTGCTCAAGTTGAATTTACGTTCAGCGCTTTTAAATTTAATCCATCCAAAGAGATAATCTTTATTTAAATGTTACGCCAACAATACCCAACAATTTTTCCCCAATAAAATAAAAACAACAATTTCATTCCTCGACTACAAAATAAACAGACAACAAGGATGTCGGGAACGACACAAACGACAACGGCGACGAAACAAAAAAAAGAAGTGTATACTTTTATTCATATTAATAACATTTTAAAATTTCCATGCGAAAAGCGATAGAAGCAGACCACCAACAAGGACGAGAAATGAAAAGCCCAAATATCCGCAGAAAATATGTGTCTGAAGAAACCACGTCGCACGTACTCGTACAATAAAAGGACGAAGGACCTCATGCTCGTCCGGTGTCGAGACATTGAACGCAAAGAGCGCGCGAAATACCAGTGCGGTCGGCTAAAAATCATTAGCGGAGATGATTTCTGTTTTTCACATTTTTTTGGGCCAGTGCCGGTGGTGGTGCCTGACGACCTCGTACAAAAGGACGATGAGGATGAGAATGAGGCAGAGCTGGGATGATGGCAGTATAATGACATGATGGCATGCTTTAGTCCTAGTATGGCTTGGAGGATTTTTTGAGTAAAAACGCGACATTATGTGTGGTGGGGCGACGGCCTTCTGCAAGGGGTTACATTTGCACCCCATTTAGTCAAATGAAGAGGGAAGAAAACCGACTTGCGACTACCCACCACATCGTCGACGTCATAATGAATATTTATGAAGCTTAAGGAACATTTTCTATTCTTGTTGTTTTATGATTTGCACTTCCAACACTTGTGTCCTACGTCATTGTGTTTAGCAGTTGTGGTAGCCAGCTGGTAGGTATTCCTTGGTCATATTGGCACAGGATTATTACGGGAGGACAGGCACAGAGCGACGGACAAGAGCGCCACTGGATTGTTTCTCTGTCACTTTAAATAAGCATTTCTTTTTTATTCGAGTGATTTTATTGGAAAATTTGTTTTGATTCTTAGTTAAGGGAGTGTTTTCGGTTGGCTTTCGTTTGCTTTTCTCATTGCCTCTTTGGGTGTTTTTTTTTGTTTTTTGTTTCTGCTGATCCGCCTTGTGGCTCTTTTTATCAGTGGCAATTGTTTTGTTAATGATTTTATTGGCCTGTTTTTTTAGGGAAGGAAAACATTTAGTTGACATCGGTTGCTGGACACCCAGCGACATTTGGCCGTCCGATGACGACATAGGAGGTGAGCCACCTAAGGCCTTAGGCCTTGGAAGCTGTGTCAAATGCGATGTGATTGACATTGGTCGGTTGAGAGATTTTGTGGCGAAAGGAGAATTTGCATTTTAATTATTTCACTTTCTGTGATATAAAGATTCAGATTTTTGTTTTGTCGAAGAAGAATGGGGATGTTTTTTTTTCATGTTGTTGAGAGTTCTGGAATGTTTACGTTGAGTTCATTTCGATTGTGGAAACAATAGAGTTCGGTTTTTTTTTGGTAAATGCTAAATTGATTTATTTCTTTTGAATAAATAGGAAAAGGACATGACAAGAATTGAGTTATGTTTTCACTGTACGAAAGGATCTACGCCTGTTCGATCGGCATTGGTTATTACTGCAAAGTTACTACCAAAAAGGATGCTGCGGTTCCGAACATATTATTGAAAGAAAATTGGTTTGAAATAACTCACCAATTGCAGATGGACTGGAGAGGTTTGCGGACTGATACCTCAACATATTTCCGTGTTCGTCCTCTGCGTTGGTTACGATAACAAAATAAATTTTCGTAATAAGACTTGCAAACAATTTGGTAATCTTGCTTCGCCGCGTTTGAGCTGCAATCTTGTGCTTGAATTCAGGTATTTGATAGATGTTTAACTCGCACCAAAAGTACTTGAGATTTTACATCCAGTTGAAAAGCTTTTATAGCTGGAAAGACGTGTAAGCGCTAAGGACGAGTAGACTCTCATATCTTTGAGCAGTCTTTAGCTCTCTAACCGAGGTTTTATTTTGTTTTATTTGGGCGATGCTTACCAGTTTGAAATGATCGCTTAATATGCTCACAACCAAACTGCTGGCAAAGAAGATTCATATCATCCTGGTAGCAACAGATTAAAAGTGAATTCAATTCAGACTTCAGCGAGTTCCCTGAATTCAATTGATTTCCGAAAATTCTATGATTGCTTCATATTGAATGCACCAGCCATTGTCTTTGAAAAAAATGGTAATTCAAGTCTTTTTAATACGCAGTCTTTTTCGAATTAAATTGCATCAATCAAAATTTTGAATTCATTGATTGAAATTCAGTGAATGCATTCGTTTATAAGTCTGCTAAATTATGTTTTTTGTGGATGCAATTGTCTTTCGACAGAAACATGTTTACTTCCACTTTACCGTATGCGACAATTTTGTCCACCAATTTAAATAAACCGCCAAGTATGGGTTGGACTCACGCAACGAAGGCTCCGAAGGTTGAAGGTATATTTGTAAATAGTCCGCCAATCGAGTTTTGAAGTATTTTTCCGATATTCTTTGTAGGTGGAACCCTTTATGTTTAGATTCCCTTGCAAGTATAAAAATATTTTCATTTTAATTAAAATTTTATTCAATGCTCTTTAAAATTTAATCATTTCAGAAATGTGAATTTTAAAGAGTATTGTTGCGGATACTGTCCCTTTTCATAGACTATCAATGACATCAATAACAATGGTCGTCGTAAAGTCTCTATTAGTTACAACAAATTTCTTCCCACGAGTCATTGGAAAAATAATATTTATTAGGTGTTTCGGAAACGTATATCGGATTGTTTTAAAGATAAGTGCGTCAGTACTATTAATTCAGTTCGTCCAGACTTGTTTAATAGTTGAACGTCCGTTCTGTTGTAAGTTCGTCTTACTTACTCGGAAAATGGAAGGTGAGTGCCTGTTAAAGTTATTTAATCTTAACAGCTAATCAGTCACCTCAACTATTTTGCGACTTCGATGTTGTATCGCATGGAAGGACTCAAAATGGGAACCAATAAGACTAAGTTTACTCATTCCACAATCGATCAGGTGGCTGTCGGTATTTGGACAATGGTGGGGATCAATACTTGCACGATAGCTAAGCTGTTTGTAGGGAAACATATACTTCGATTCAGATTTTATAACCTCAATTCCTCCAGTTATCATTGACAGAATGTCGAAACTGTTATTTCAATAGCGATCTCGATTTCAGCCTTAAAAGCTCCACGTTGTTCGACTCGTCCTGAAATTGTTGGCACTTGTTGTCTACAAAAGGAGCGTTTGAATTCGACTTCTTGGAAAAAAAGATTGATATATATAAATTTGAGATAAATAAACACTAATGCACTTTTAGTGACGAAGATTTTCGTCAAAACCTAAAATTTTCAATGGAGGAACTGAATGCAAAAGCAGTTGACATTTCCATATGTCACATAAGTTATTATTAAAATTTTACTTTCAAATTTCACTTCCAAATTATTTGTGATTAGAGTTGGTTCATAAAATTGGCAGTAGACCGTACATAATTTTAAAAGATAAAATGACTTAAATATTGTCAGCGCAGAAAATGAAATTTTATGAGATTTGAATTGTCTTATGTACTTATGTACTAAAGAATTGAAATTTGTATTCATATCTTTCCCCAATTGTTACAAAGGATTTACATGGTCGACATTTGATGTGACAAATCTCATCAATCACATGACTTGTCTCACCGAAATGTGGAAACAATCTTTGCATTACATAAGTTTTGTCGTAAAATGTGTGCATATGGGATCGGTGAGATTCTTCTTTGATAGATTGATGTTGACCAAGGCTAAGTTTTGTCTATGACTCTGTTTTTAACTCATCTCATCAACTTTCTGTCGTCTATCACATCTTATCCAATATACCAGTACCCTCAGTTTCACATATGCGTTGAATAACTCACGTCCTCGCTTTGAACGGTAATGTGTGTTTAACTCATTATATTCTAATATTGTCTAACTAATAAAGTATAATTTAATGCTTCCAAAACACAATGCTGTCTTATGTTATCAAAGCGAAAGCATTCTACCCAGCATTTAATGAAACCGAAAAATTTTCAATGCTCGGTATGCTCGTTGAAACCACATTTTCGATGTTGCCAAGAATGAAGAAAAAATTTTGGTTTCGTTAACCGGTGCGAGGAACACTTTACACTTTCTGACTTAGCTACAATTAATAAGGCTTTTATTTTTCCAAAAATGGAGTACAACGCTCATACCTGACCAGATGCACGCAAAACCACCTTGCATCTGTTAGATAGTATCCACATGGGTATGATAAAATGGCAGCAAACTAATAGAATGTATTTATTTCTCACAAAATTGAAGACATGTTTCTTGCTTATCGTTGTTTTATCGCTACTTTTGCCACCAATGCTCTGAGGAAATAACTATTTTCATATGGCTCTACAACTATTCACTCGCAACACCCGCACATCATTGAATGCTCATTAATTTACCCTAAGGTCTACTTTTGGGCGTACTGTGAAAATAAGAGATCTATGCACTGCAACCTTCAGCAATTTAAGACCAATGTACACCGGTACCTTCTTATTCTTTCTTCTAATTTTCTTTCTACACATGCTGTGAAAAATCACTCTAAGGGTACATACAATCCCTTGAAAACGTGCGCTTTAAAATAAGGCCAATCACTAATTTTGCAATATTCAGCAATGTTTGGATTGCTTGAACGCAAATAAGAAATCGTTATGCACTTAGAACTAAATTGTTTCCCCTGTTGTCAATTATCGCTGTTGAACCAGAAATGGTAAAGTTCAGCCGTTTCTTAAACAATTTTCCGACGAATCAGCTTACTTTTGACGTTTAGTTTATTTACTGAAAAAACAGGCAAATATTATCAACTTTTTCGTCAACCGATATTTCCTGCACGAATGAATTGACCAAACTAAGTGATATGACCTAACCACGAGTTTTCGGTTCCTCTGGCTTAAGGGCTAAGAAATTGCGTCGAATCTGAGTCAAAGGGGCAAAGCAGTTGAAGAGGTACTGAACTCTGATGGCGCACATATTTGAAAGTTTACCTTAACTCACTTCATGTTTGCTATCGGAGGCTTAAATAAACCCAAGACTGCACCGCCACAGTAAGTCAGTAAGTATCCCCATTAACTATTGTTTATGAGGCTAATAACCCTTGAAAGTCCCATTGAACCCAAAGTCAGTCAAACTCATTATCAACTCCATCATCTAAATACGAATAACGCAACAGACGAGAAGAAAATCCTTATGAATTACTTCAATCTCCTTTCTTTTCACCCATCCTTACAAAAGTGTACTTTGTGTAAGATTATGATTATTATCTACATTGATATATAGTATACACTAGGTGAATGCATAGAACAAATCGTGTTAACTCATCACCCTCGGAAAGCGTATAGAAGTGCTTTGCCCCATAATCCCGTCTCCAACCAATCGTATTTGCGCCAAAGATTTTCCTAATTAGTGCTCCCGAATGCCATTCATCCCAAGGATATATTCATAACAAGAATACTAAATACTACTTTTCATCCTTAACATACCTGCAGCTATTTTCGCCCTGACATTAAGTGCAAATGATAATGCTCGTCCCCCGAGGTAAAAGTTGTTTTTTAAACGGATTTTTCTCCCCCGCATTGCTTCCGCAGCAACACACATGCACATTGAGTTTTTGAAAATAAATTATAATTTGGGAACGACGACGATGTCGACAACGGTTGACGGTTGACAACGAATGAATAGCATCTCGGTTTGGATTTGTTGATCTGATTTTTGCGACCTCATTTAGTATTCACGGAGTATTAACAGAAAATTAATATGAAAGGGCTGACGAAAAGACTGAAAATCAAATTGGAATTTTAAAAGAAAAATTACAGATTCGAGAATTTTCCAAGAGATATGATCTCAGAAACCTAAATATGCACTTGAATTGAAACAGTCTACATGGAAAATGTGCTTGAACCGAGGTTTAATGACTCGAAAGCTGTTGTGAAATGTTAATCAAGGTCGATTTTTTGCATTTTTTAAAAAAAATGGTAAGAAACGTGTCAACACTGAAAGCTTTTGAGGTTATCTCAATCTTCGAAACGGGTAATCTAAGGCCAATGAGCCATTATTGACCTATCACCTTGCAATCAACGTTTTCATTACTCTTTGAAAAATGTATAAAAGACCGCATAGTATCATTTGTAGGGAAAAGCTAGAAATAAGCTTTGGAGTAACCCATGGTTCGGTTTTGGGGCTCATTCTATTTCTTATTTACAATAATTCTAATGGAACTTTAACAGGGACGCTACAATGGTAGAGCAACAGGGTCAGCAAACGACACCATATTTCTTGCCGCTCTTTTGACATTTCTCTTCAGTAAGGCTTGCCATTTCATGATGGAAAGATAAACGAGCAAACAACGAGTCGAAATTATTAAAATTTACTACTAGAGCTAAACGTCCTAGCCGATCAACAATTGAGCGTCCAGTGGAAAAATTTGAATCCACAGGCATAGGTCCAGAATATTGCTGGCATCAAGCCCAAATGTGTCTCTCACACGTCGTTCTCAAGCGTTGGGCATCTCTGTGACGTCGTTGTGGCGAATTTTGCGAAAAGATCTTGCCCTACATCCTTACAACATTAAATTGACGCAAGAACTGAAGCCGCTTGACCACCAGAAGCGTCGTATGTTCGTGAATTGGGCTGAGCAACAACTTGAAAATGATTCGGATTTTCATCGAAAAATCATCTTCAGCGATGAGGCTCCGTCAATAAACAATCCACACGTACTCCATGAGTCATCATTGCATCCCGAAAAAATTACGGTTTGGTGTGGACCAGCACGTTATTGTGAATTGGGATCGCTACCGTTCAATGACAACCGAACATTTTTGGCCCCAATTGGATGATGTGGACGTGGAGGATATTTGGTTTTAACAGGACGGCGC
The DNA here is from genome assembly GCA_963555765.1 of Orthonevra nobilis. NCBI lineage: Eukaryota > Metazoa > Arthropoda > Insecta > Diptera > Syrphidae > Orthonevra > Orthonevra nobilis. Next base: position 27,096,581 of record OY743225.1, on the reverse strand, counting down.
CACAAGCCACACAGCGAATGTCACAATCAATTTATTGGAAACCAAGTTTGGAGAACGTGAACAAAATGGTCCAGCCGCCTAGGTCGTGCGATTTTACGCCGTAAGACTATTTCCTATCAAGTCTACGTCAAGTCTATGATCTATGCCAACAAGCCAGAGACGATTGATGAACTTCGTACGAATATCGAACGTGAAATTGCAGCAGTATCGGCCGATTTATGCTTGAAAAGTGTTGAAAATTGGGTTCAGCGTCTGGACTTCTGCAAACGTGCCCGTGGTGGCCATGCAAAAGAAATCGAGTTCCATACATAATGGCATCAAATGTTCTTTTACAGGAGTAAAGAATTTCATTGATATCCAAACCCGTTTTTGTTTTGTTTAAAATAAACTTTGAGCGCTCTTATTGAAAAACCCGATATTTTTAAGCAAAAAGTTTACAGAAAGATGACGCCATTCGATGATGTTTCCTTATTTGAGTCGATAATAAAATTAGATAAAGCCATAAAGGTGAAACACGAACTTGTTATAAGTGCCAAAAAAAACAAATTATATTGTGGAATGTCAAAAACTCAGATCCAATTAATCGCAATATAAATATTTTTCCAATCTGCTCCATGTCCATGTGGTACTTAGAAGCCCTAATATAAGTATAGCAGTTGAGAGTTAACTCTAAAGTTCTTGTTAATAATCCTTTATTTAACATTTACATTGCGATATCAAATAAGAGAAAATAGAATGGTTTTGATTAGAGTAAATAAATGGCCGATAAACTGCGATTAACTTTCTAATGAATGCTATCTAATTTTCAAAATAAATGTCATCTTATTTTCATTGCAAATGGTAAAACAAGGCACTAAATTTTTGTTGTTCGTTCTGGCGTACTCCAAGGCTCTGTTCTTGGTCCTACATTATTTCTTATATCTATAAATTCTATTTTTGATCTGCGTTTGAAGGCCAAACTAACTGGTTTTGCAGATGACATTGCATGTGTATCTCCAAACTCATCCGTTTTAGATTTGATTGCTGATGTAAACTATGATCTTGAAATCTTAAGACACTAGTTTTCGATTCATAAGCTCGTAATCAGCGACAAAACCAAGCTGATGTTTTTTAATCTAACAACTTGTTGTGAGCTAAGGAAGGCCACGGAGGCATCTTTGATGTAGGTCAGGAGGACGGCGGCACGCTTGTGGTTGCTCGGCTGAGCTCGTCGGACGGGGTAGTCCTTGTCCTCCTTTCCATACATCTCCTGCTCAACAGCAAAGAAAAGGTCGTGCCAAAGAGAGAGGGAGAGAGAGAAGAGAGAAAGATCTTAGAAGGAAAGCGGAAAAGGCGGTGTTCAGGGTTGCCTTCTGAATGGGGATCTAAGTGAAACGATCAGGGGGCCAACTTACCCTAGCTATCCTAAAACTATCCCTAAACTAAACTAAAAAACAAAAAAAAATGATGAGGCTACCCTAATCCTAATCTACCTTAAATCTATTCTAACTCCTTAACTAACTAGCCTAACTACCCTAAATAACCAAAAAAAGTATAAACTTAAGCTATACCTTAATTAACTTAATACTACCTAAGGAGTCCTAGCTAAGTTGATCCCTACCCCTCCACTACAGACCCGTCATCCAGGGTCGCACCGTTCCATGGATCTGCCAGTGGATGGTGTTTCTAGCTTGGCCTTTGTTATCTCCCTGGCCAGAGATTTCGGGAGATAACTTCCAAAGGCGGCATAGTCCAACAAAAGGTCTCTGTCCGTTCGGTCCTCGTTGTTGTCCTGTGGAAATATCCTAGTCTACGAAATGGACGGCCTTCCCATTAATGCACACACACACACACTCACACAAAAGAACTCACTCGCACATCATGTTGCGAATTCTCAAAAAAAAAAACAATTTTTGTGGGTAAATGCACCAAAAACTTCTTCTATTTGCTCCACACTTTGTTTTTTTTTTTTGTTCAAATACAGAGAAAAAAATAAAAAAAAAGGAAAATAAACAAATTATACTAACTTAACCTTAACCTAAGAAAATGAATTTATGCTTTTTATTTTGTAGACTAATATCTAATAATAAAAAAAGGGATAAAAAAGGAAAATAAAATTTTTGTGTGACTCACTTTTACATCCGGATCCCTCGTTGTCCTGCGGGCAGCACGATTCGGGAACAGTCACTGCACTTAACATTAATTACAAACTAAAATTCAATAATTCACTTCCTTTTACATTATTTGTTTAAAACTAAATCTACAATAATTATCAAGGAAAACTATTAAACTAATTTTTAAACTTCAAAATTTCAAAAAAAAATTATTCAAAAAAAAGGAAACCAACAAGAAAAAAAAAAT